>CANTUT010000809.1:75000-751237 GCA_947687605.1 Reutealis trisperma | reverse complement strand
ATATATATATATATATATATATATATATATATATATATATATATATATATATATATGTATTTATAACGACCCCTCATGTTGCTCCAGGAGTGTTAAATTTTCTTCATGCTTTAAGCATAAAGATAATATATATTGATATAGATCATTTTAGAACTCCTACCCCAAGGCGAGTTACAACTCGCCCATATTTTCTAATGTAGCCGAACCATCCTCACATATGCCCTCGAGCCTGAGTTTTCTCGGCGTCCTTAATCCATTACAGTGAACGAGCTCACATATGACCCCTTCTGCACCTCTATGACCTCCACTTTAGATATTTTAGGACACACATTCCCTACTCTCCCATGATTTAATTAGCTTGAATTTCAAGGACTTGTTCTCCAAGTCCCTCACTATAAATACCTTCAGACAAAGAGAGTCCAGGTACGTTTTCCAAAATATACAAAAAAGATATATTCTCTCTCCATCAAACTGCATACTAACTTAAGCATTGGAGTGTTCACCCAAGTAGATCGCTTGGACTTTAATCTCATTGTCCTGTAGGTTCAACCAATTCGGTCACCACTTAGTAGAGGCTCGAAATCCATTCAGCCCACATCATTTGGTGAGGTGAGCATGGAACACCTTCCCTTACATTTATAGTTAAGCCTCCTAACTTTCCCCATGAATCTCCCAGATCCAAACAACGACAACCTGAACCTCGGGCTGAATCTTTCTTCCCTGCACCCTGAAGTCAAAGATAACCCTTATAATTTAGCCCCATTGGTTGTCCCAAACCTTAATCCTCTCTTCCCCGCCCCCACCCAAGATATGCAAAACCTCGCCTTAACCCAAACACTAATCATCGCCTTCACAGAATTCACATCCCAACTGAAAGAGCTCAGACAACTTATAACCCACCAAACACCTACCCTAGCACCATCACAGCCAACCCCTCTAGTAGGGTTAAAAATTTTGAACAAAGGAAAATAGATAGTTACCCTTGATGACCATAACCAAATGCCTATAACCCACAATTTAGAAAGCCTGCTACACAATAATTCGGGAGATATATGGTCAGATGGGGAACCTAATGACAATGAAGACCTTGCCTGTTTGGAAAGAAAAAGTTTAGGAAGTCATATCAAAGATCGGAATTAAAGTTAATAAGATGGACTTTGCCTTAAGAACAACTCCCCCCTTTTTGACAGCACAGTAATGTCCACTTACCCTCCTAAGTTCTAAATTCCATCCCACTTAGAATCTTATGACAGTTCCACTTGCCTAAAAAGCCATATACACAAATATCGAACCCTAATCAATGCCCAAACACACCAAGACTCAGTACTGTGTAAGCTCTTCTCCAGCACCCTAAAAGGCTTAGCTTAGGATTGGTATTAGACATTACCACCGAAATCCATCACATCATTCTCTCAATTGTCAAACCTTTTTCAGGCAAGGTTCATTGCTTCCATAACTCCTAAAAAAATTTCAACCGATCTCCCAACCATTATTCAAAGGGAGGGAGAAAGTTTGTGAAAATACATCAAATGCTTCAACAAAGAGGTGATTCAGATCAAAGAATTGAACAGAGATATAGCTTACACAGCCATGCTGAATGGTACCTCCCATTCAGACTTAAGGAAAGAGTTGCTCTCCAATCCCCCACAATCCATCTCTACTTTGATGGCTGTGGCACAGACTCACATTTGTATTGATGATGGAATGAGAGATTTCTCCCAAAGGCAAAGGGTAAAGGAAGGAAGCTCAGCAAAAAGTTAAGTAGATCATCAGGGCCACTAGGGGAATAACTATGATGGTCGCAGCAGTAGAAGGGGATATGGATCGGACATAAGGGCTCGGCATTTTACCCCATTAGTAGCCACCAGAAGCCATGTGTTGATGTGGATAAAAGAGTCTAGGGAGAAGGTTCAATGGCCTAGAAAATGAGCAGTACCTCAGCTCGACGAAGAGATAATAATGGATATTGCCAATTTCATAGAGATAAGGGCCATGACACAGATGAATACTGGCATTTGAAGGAAGAAATTGAAAAATCAATCCATAAGGGAGCACCAAGGATTAGACAATTCTTGCACCAAGAAGCAAATAGAGGTCCGAAGGATGATACTTTAGATAGAACCACACCCCCGGAGCCTGAATAGAAAAAGCAAAAGAGAGATCATGCGAGTGAAATCCATATGATATTTGGAGGAAGTTCAGGTGGGGATAGCTTTACTAGCAGAAAGAGGGCCATATCCAATGTGTATTCGATCAATACAATTGCCACTGTAGAAAAGATATTTGGTTTGGTAACTTTTTCGGAAGAGAATAGGGGATCGATCGTTATGCCACATAATAATGCCTTAATGATATCAAGGCATCTGAACAATTATTTGGTTCGACGAATGTTGGTAGATGAAGGTAGTGCAATTAACATGAGCACCCTAATAGTGTTCAAAATGATGGGGTTAACAAAAAAAAGCCTTAAACCAGTATCCACACCCTTGGTGGGACTAGGTGGCAAAGTAGTACCGATAGAAGGATTGGTGATGTTGGAGGTTGAATTAGGTGATGGCGAAGTCTCCAAGGAGTTCAAGATTGAGAGTAACAAATCTATCATTTGCATACAATGCCATCATTGGGCGCTCATTCCTGTATGCAACCGGCGCTGCTACGAGCATTAGATACCTAATGATGAAGATACCAACTCCCAGGGGAGTAGTAGTGGTCAGGGAATGTCAAGAAACAGCAAGAAAAGCCTACTATATGGCTTTGAAAGGTGTATTTCTTGCTATATAGGTGGAGGCGGCAGACGGTTCGGTCGAAAAAGAGAAAGTAAAACCATGGGGATAGGTTGTGAACACTAAGATCAAATAGGGGAAGGTGATCCAGATAGGGGCCTCGTTAGCAAATAAGGTTTGGCAAGAGTTAGTAAAAGTGTTAAGAAGAAATCAAGTGTCCTTTGCCTGGGATACCATAAACTTGGTGGGTGTAAGTGATTAAGTCATCACCCATCATCTTAACATTGGTCCCTCTGTTAAATCAATCATTTAGAAGAAAAGGAAACATACACCCAAGAAGCAGATCGCTATAGCAGGAGTGCTACAGAAACTGTTAGATGCAGGAGTCATAAGGGAGGTACATTAACTTGAGTGGTTAGCCAATGTGGTATTGGTAAAGAAGCCTAAAGGTTCATTCAGAATGTGTGTTGACTTTACAGATTTGAATCGTGCTTATCCTAAAGATAATTACCTTCTGCCAAGCATCAACCAGCTAATAGATTCCATAACTGAACACGAGATACACCCATTCTTGGATGCTAAAGCTGGTTACCAGTAGATCCAAATGCATAATTCAGACGAAGAAAAGATGGCATTCATAACAGACCAAGGGATATTCTATTATATAATGATGTCGTTTGGATTGAAAAACGCCAAGGCCACATACTAGAGGCTAGTAAATCAAATGTTCAGACAGCAGATCAAAAAAACTATGAAAGTGTATGTAGATGACATGATCATTAAGAGCAGAAGGATTAGTAAACATGCCAAAGATATAAAGGCAATCTTAGAAATCATGTAGGCTCATAGCCTAAAGTTGAACCCTGAGAAATGCGTGTTTGGTTTCTCGGCGGGAAAGTTCCTGGGTTACATAGTATCCTAGAGAGGTATTGAAGCAAATCTAGACAAGATTAAGGTAATCATGGACATGAATCCTCCCATTAATATCAAAGAAGTGCAAAAGTTGAATGGCCAACCTACCGCTCTTGTTCGATTCATATCCTATTCTGCTAAAAAATGTCAACCATTCTTCAGAACATTGAAGAATCTAAAGAAATTTGAATGGAGAACTGAATGCCAATAGTCATTTGAAGAACTCAAGACATTTTTGACATCTCCTCTACTTCTCAGTCGCTTTATGCCAGGAGAAGATTTGTACATGTATTTGGCAATAATGGTTGAAAACATAGCGGCTGTTCTGATTAAAGAAGAGGATGGCAAGCAGCAACCAATTTATTATGTAAGTAGAGTCCTTTAAGAGGCCGAACTTTGGTATCCAACCCTAGAAAAACATGTTCTGGCATTGTTCATGGCAATGCAAAAGCTAAGGCACTATTGCGAAGCTCATTAGGTAATTGTCCAAATTGATCTCCCATTAAGGAAAATTTTACAAAAACCTGAAACTTCGGGGGAGGATATCTGAATGGGTGGTGTGAATTGGAAGACTCAGTATTAAATACAAACAAAGGTGTGCCATGAAAGGGCAGATTTTTGCTGATTTGGTAGCAGTACTCACACCCTTTGACAGAGAGGCAATTGCATTACACCAATAGTGGCAAATGTATATTGATGGGGCTATAAGTTCAAAAGGATCATGAGTCGAGGTGGTATTGAGAGGTCCCCACAAAGTCATCATCGAATACACCGTGAGGTTGGATTTCCTAATCTCTAACAATACTGCAGAGTATGAAGCTTTGTTGACTGGCCTCTCTATAGCTCGTGAAATTAAGATGGACCACCTTATGATCCATAGTGACTCCCAGCTGGTGGTTAACCAGACAATTGGCAACTATACAGCAAGGGAGTCCATATTGAAAAGATACATGAAGATTGCCCAGACAGCCTTAAAGGAAGGAAATTAGTTAGAAGGCAATTGGGAGTTGAAGCAGATTTTAAGGGAGCAGAATGTTAGGACAGATGAGATCGCCAAATCTGCAGCTACAAGAAGAATGAAACTTGTCAAGAATGTTCCCTTGATAGTGTAGAGATCACCTATTACGGAAGTTCTACCATTATTTATTATGGATTGGTAGGGCACATGGATAGAACCTATAGTCCGGTACCTATCTAAAGGGCATTTGCCAGATGATGACAAAGAGGCTAGGCAGATGGTAAGGAAATCTAGATAGTACAGTTGATATAAGGGTGATCTTCTTAGGCAATCTAGAACCCACCCTTGGTTAAGATGCATCTCCACGAAGGAAGGAAACTATGTCCTAAGGGAGATCCGTGAAGGTATTTATGGGGCTCATGAAGCTAGATCTAGCCTAACAAGAAAGGTCCTATTGCAAGGCTATTTTTGGCCTACCATAAAAAAAGATGTTGTAAAGCTGGTGAGCCATTGCAAGCAATGCCAAGAACACTTATCGGTTCCTAGATAGCCTTCTATCAAACTTTCCCCTATAGGGTGCGCCTAGCCCTTTCAACAGTGGGGCATAGACATTTTGGGGCCCTTCCCTTAAGCAGTTCACTAGTTGAAGTTCTTGGTAGTCACCATACATCACTTCACCAAATGGATTGAAGTAGAACCATTGGCGATGATCACCCAGCAGAATATCACTAACTTTTTATTTAGATTTGTCATTTGCAAGTTTGGCATCCCTGAAGCCATAATCTCAAACAATGGGAGACAATTCGACTCTACCAAATTCAGATCCTTTTGCAAAGATTTGCACATCAATCTAAAGTTCACCTCAGTTGCCCATCCCTAATCTAATGGGCAGACTGAAGTGGTGAACCACATCATTTTACAAGGGCTTAAGAAAAGATTGGAAGATAATAAAGGCAAATTGGCGGATGAGCTGTACAATGTATTATAGAGCTACCGAACTATGTTAAGGGAATCAATAGGGGAAACACCATTCTCCCTTACCTATGGTTCGAAAGCTGTCATACCGATGGAAATTGACCTTCCCAATTACAAAACTGAGCATTCTTAAGAGGTCGACCATAACGAGGAATTTCAGATCAATTTACATCTCCTGGAGGAGAAACGAGACCTAGCCTCCCAAAGGATTGTGGCATACAAGTAACAGGTAGCTCGATATCATAATTGTCGAGTGAAAAAGTGGAGTTTTCAATAAGGCAATATAAAATTATGAAAAATCGAGATAGTAAAAGGAAACACTGGAGTTAGTAAATTGCAACCCAATTGGGAAGGTCCTTATATGATTGCCAAGGTCATTGGTCTAGGAGCTTACAAGCTACAAGATCGCCAAGGAAGAGTTCTCCCCTGATCTTGGAATTCTAATAACCTCAGGTTATATTATCAGTGAGATTTATGTACCGAACTCCCTTTGTTCACAAGTTCTCCTTTTATTATTATACTCAATATTGATGATATGAAAAATTCGATGTTTTCTAACGATTCAATTGTTCAGAGTAGTAGTTATATGATTATTCTCCCTATAAATAAAAGGATAGGCAAACATTGAGGTTCATCATAGATCTAATTTATGAAGACTGGGATAGGCAATTATATAGTTTGCGCAAGACCCTTTTACTAAGCAAATCGAAAGTTTGCCAATAAAGCTAGTACAAGCTTCGCCCCCTGTGCAAATGACTTGTTGAAAGTCCATATAAAAAAAAATATATATATAAAAAATAAAGGGAGGCAACATTTAAATAAACTATAATTTTTTTTATTAATTGTTTAGCTCGGTTACATTATAAATGCCATAATTGGCTATAGAAAGAGGAGGAACAACCTCCTCGACCCTAACAGGAAGAGCCATACTTAAACATGGCTTCAGGTTGCCCATTAGTTGCATCTCCTTCGTCTCCTTCGTTTAGGTAGATCTGCTCAATGAAGTCAAAGTCCAGATTGGGATACTTTTTTCGCACCACTCTCAGCACCTTGTCTTAGTAATTGATAAGCTTGTTGGCGACTAGTTCAGCATCCCGACCCCGATCCTTCTTCTCCTTTTAGAGATCCTTAAGGAGATTAGCATTATTCTCCCTCAGATCTTTAATCTCCATATCTTTCTCCTGAAGCTCACGCCGATAGCTCACTTTTCAGTTTTGATTCGGCAGCAGTGAACTTCGCCCACTCCTCTGCCATTACTTTCTTATGGGCCTCCTTTGCCAGACCTAACTGTTCGACAAATTTATTTTCTAACTCTTGTTTGTGGTGGACCCAGCTCGCCTTCATATCTTCCTTCTGGATCCTCATTCATTGGCGAAGCTTATAGATGCACTGAGCAGTTTGAGCAAGTGGCAGAAACATTAAAAATAAAAAATAATATATATATATATATATATATATATATATATATATATATATATATATATATATATATATATATATATATATATATATATATATATATATATATATATATATATATATATATATATATATATATATATATATATATATATATATATATATATATATATATAATGCAAAAGGAGAAGAAAGATGATCTATATACCTAAAATATATGGCAATATGCAGTTCCTGCTAATTGAGAATTAGATAGCCCAATCACTAGATCGCCATCTGTTGGAAGGAGCATCACCTTCATCACATCAATTGCAACATCGGGGTTGCATACCGAAGCCCCGGTGCCATGCCTCTGCTCCATTGCTTTATAGAACTTTGTCAGTTTGCACAATGAAGGTTCATCCATAGATGATCGGGATCTCTTTGCAGAAGGCTCAGACAAGCCCTCTGGGGCACTTCTCTTGGCTGAGTCGTAAGCACCAGCTACCCTTTGTACATTTTGAGGCTCGGATACAATGATATCCTGAACCTCCGAAGCCTGAAGGGTTTTTTTCTTGGCTGGTCGTGAGCCATTTGATCCGCCAGGAGTTTTCCTTGCCTATAGCTCCTTGGTCTTTCTCTCCTTCTCCCTTTTTTCCTTCATTAGCTAAGCTACAGACTTCATTGATGCAACAAATAACAAAGATAGTAAGTACACAATTGGGCACACTCCTGAACATTAACAAACATAGTGATTGTTGGACGAGATACCCGAGGTAGGCTCGGTGAGGTCCAAGTTCGCCTCAGGAAGCCTTGCCACTACTCACCTTACAAGATTGGCAATAAAATATTCCTCCAGGAGTTGGGAACCTGAGATTGGTCCCAACCCCCTTAGAAACTTAACCATTTCTACCTCTTGAGGAGATAGGGACGGTAGACGACTAGTAAGACTAATGGTAGGGCTGTCCACCCAGGAGTTTGGAAAGTTGCCCCAACTATCTTTATGGTGTATAATAAAGAACTTTCTCTTCCAGTTCTTCAATGAGGAGGGTAAAGTGAAGATCCTCTTCTCACTCTGAAAGCTAAAGTGGCCAAATTCTTTCCTCGCCACCAGAGGGTATTGCTTCCCCACCACTCTACTACTTAAAATATAGCTCTGCCTCTCTCCTAAAATCCTAAGCCCCAACTAACACTTTTAGGAGTTAGGATGTAGTTGGCACATTGGGAGATGATACTCCCTCAGCATGGAGGAGCACAGAGCATCTTGGGGGAACCTTAGACCTACTCAAGGTCCTCCTAGTAGACCATCTTGTCCTGATCCCCTAAAGGTTGGTTAGCAAATGTTTCAGGTTTAGGAAGCCTAAGGGCATACTCAGCAGGAATTTTAAACTGAATCCTAATAGCCTCTAGCTGTACTGCTACTAGGGCATAAGTGAACCCTTCCACCCCCCCTTTTTTTGTTTAGTCTCTTTACCCTTCTTTATGAGACTAGACATTATAGACTTTTTTGATTTAAGTTCATAAGCAGGAGCCTTTTTGGCCACCTACTTACCCTCTTGGCGATCTACCCCTACCTTATCAGATTGGGTGGAGGAAGCCACTATACACAGAGGAGGAACAAACTCATATACATATATTCTATCAGGGGAAGGGGTTCATGACTAGTCTAACATGCTAGTACCCTCACTAGCTGAATGCACGAACATATTTTGGGAATCCTTAACAATGGCTCAAGATGGAAGAAAAGAACTGAAAAAAAAAACAATAGGAGATAAGAGAAGACGGGGGAAGGGAACTTACTATGATTGAATGGAAAAGATAAAAGTGGTAATCAGAGATTGGAACGGAAACGTAGAGGATACAAGCAAGGAGAATTTTTTAGAGCACTAGACAATGGAACAATGCAAAAATGAAACTCAAGTAGCTATAGGACTCCATTTATAAAAATGAGGGGAGTAGCCAAAAAGTCTCTGGATCCTTCCATGCTTGACCCGTGGCAACTCGGTATGAGGCGACTCTGCAACTACCATCATTTCAAAATTTAAAAGGCAATATTTCCCATCAAAAGCGCGGAATCGAATGGTCCACTGAGCTTCAAACTCAATATGGGCGTACATGTGATACAGATCATCCTAGAACTCCTACCCCAAAGTGAGTTACAACTCGCCCATATTTTCTAATATAGTCAAACCATCCTCACATATGCCCTAGAACTTGAGTTTTCCTAGTGATCCCGATCCTTTACAGCGAACGACCCCACATATGAACCCTTCTGCACCTTTATGACCTCTGTTCCTGAGATTTTAGGATGCATGTTTCCCACTCTCCCATGACTTAACTGACTCGAATTTCATAGACTTGTTCCCCAAGTCCCTTGCATAAATACCCTCAGACAAAAAAAGACTAGGTACGTTTTCCAAAATATATAAAAAAGATATATTCTCTCTCTATCAGACTACATACTAACTTAAGCATTAAAGTATTCACCCAAGTAGATCACTTGGACTTTAATCTCATTGTCCTGCAGGTTCAACCAGTTCAGTCACCACTCAGTAGAGGCTTGGAATCCATTTAGCCCACATCATATATTATAAATAAAGAAATTATTTTTAAATGAAGAAAATAATTTTTAATTTTTTACTTGTATTGCACTATATAATGATGACCAACAAATTGTAAATATAATATAAATGTAATACTAAGAAATACAAAAAATTTAAATATTATGGAAGAAATTAAAAATTCATCAAGCAAAATGGACAAAACAGTAGTGTTTAAACAAATACACCAAGGCAAAAATAGGAGCACAGTTGCAAGGAGGGTGCATTTAGTAGAGGAAAAAATAAAGCACCAAGGACAAAATGCATTGAAGGCCTAATGAAAATACAAAAAATTTCATGTAATACAATAAGGCTTGTGAGGATGAGAAAGGGCAAATAAGGGAGAGTGCAAGTAAAATTACATTAAAAGAGAGGGGCGATGCTATTTTGCAAGAAGTCGAACTTAGCAAGCAGTAGGCAAAAAGGTTTAAAGTATAGAGGGGATGAGCACTATTCTTATAAGTGCCCATTTCTAGCTTTAATGATGTAATAAATTTAAAATATAAGGAAAAGTTAGGGCTGAACATAGGACTCAAAGATACCTAACTATATAGAAAATTCAAACTGAAAATATCCATTGACTATTTGACTTTCTCTGAACCGAATCGTCCTGAAATTTTTTTTTTGTATGATTCTGGATATTAGTAATTATTCATACTAAGAAGAACCATACCAAACCCTACTAAACTATCCTGAACCGAAGAATCGACACTGGAACTGATTTAAATGATTCTTTTATACACACACACACACACACACTTTGATATTGAATTAACAACACATTTTGGAAATTCAATAATGTATAAGTAAAATTTATTTTTTATTAATTATAAAATTTCATTTTCAAATAGTTATTACATTGCAACTTTATAAGCATAAGCTAAAATTTGAAAAGAAATTAATAATTTGTATAATACTAACATTATTTTAAAATTTCATAAAAATTTAATAATTTGTATGATCCTAATATTAATAATATGTCATGGTTTAAATCCAAAAAAATTGTCACATCCCAATTTCGGATATATGACGGTCCTAGAATATGGGAAGACATAAGGTCACCCACACCCGTAGAACCATTCATACGTATACAAATATTGCCTAGGATCATACCAAAACCTTATGCATTAACTTAATTATCCAATAATAAAGAAAACTTTGACTAGTTGAAGCATAATATTAAAATACTTTAAATATAATCTAGATGGAAAGAACATATAAGACTCCAAATACATTAAATAAATAATATATTCCAAATATAAACTCCCAAAATAAGGACTCTTAGAGTGTCTAGAGACTCATCATCTTATAGCATGGTAATAAAATTTGACAAGGAAATTTCCTAAGCAAAGTAGGTTGCTTGAGCAATCACCTTGCCTCCTCATAATGCTCACCTGAAACTACACGAAGAAAGGGGGTGAGATAGATGATCTCAATGAGTAAACAATATAGCTTATACAATAACACATATCCTTTAGAAAGGGCTCATAACTTATAACTCGTAGTTCATGATTCACAAGTCATGACTCATAGTTTGCAATTTAACAAGGTTCGTGATAGAACCCTAAGTATATTAAACTTGAGACCCAATACCTTTACGCTTGGAAGCAACTCATTGGAAAGCTAAATCAGATTTTTCCCAAGTCCATGACCTAATTCCAACCGATTTTAAAGCATCTTGGAATATGATCACCTTTGGATGATGATCTCTACAACACAATACCAACTTGGAAAAAGGTTTAGAAACATACCTTGCTGGTCCTTTTCTTTGGAGTTGTTTTTCCACCTTGATGGCAATGTGCACCATCTCCTCTAGCTCCACATATGGTTGCAAATCAACTCGGTTAGCTATGTCTTTTATTCAAACCAACCAAGAACGTGCCATGGTAGTCTCCATATCCTCCTCTATATCAGCCCTAGTCATAAGCATTTCCATCTCCTTGTAGTAATCATCTACACTTTTACTACATTGTCTAAGAAATTGAAGTTTTTGCACAAGTTCCCTATGAAAATGCCTAGGTACAAACCTCTTTCTTATTGTAGACTTAATGTCATATGAAGTCCCAATTGGGTGCTCCAAGTTTCTCCTTCGACTAGTCACTAATTGTTCCCACCAAGCTATGGCAAAATCTACAAATTGGGAAACTACAAGCTTGACCTTCTTTTCCTCACTAAAATGGTGATAATAAAATATAAACTCCATGTTCTTTTCCCATTATAAATAAACCTCTGGATCTGTTGTACCTTGAAAGTTAGGTATCTTAAGTTTAATGTTCCCCAAATTCCTATCTACAAAATCTTCATTGTCTTGGTTTCTACCATAGAATGGATTCTCTTGCCTTCTCCCTCTACCCCTACCTAAACCTCAGCCTCTTTTAGCTCTATTTCTTCCCATCCTAACAATAGGGAACATCTTCATCCTCATTGTAGCCAAGGTCTAATTGATCAAGAATTAGAATAAAGAAACTCATTTTCTAGATTCCAATTTCAAAACACTCCACAAGCAAGTGATCAATCTACTTGAATTTTTCTTCAAACATGTATTCTATGCAAGAACACAAAGATAAAGGCTAACAGCTTTTTGGTTTATCAATAACAAATCAAATATGTCTTTCCATTCTAAAAATCTGCCCATTTTAATCTAAGAACATCCCTCAAAGAATAGGAAAAGCCAAAAGACAACAATTAAAGACCATCAAATACCTAATAATTAAAGGTAATCAATACCCAACAATTAAAGGTAATTGTTACCTTTAATGGCGTGTATTGAAGACAATTTAAACTTATCTTAACAACTGACCTTTAAGCTTAGGATAATCAATACCTAACAATTATTACCTTTAATGGTGTGTATTAAAGATAATTTAAACTTAACTTAGCTAAAAACTTAACAAACTGAATTTTGGCTTAATAACTAACATGGATAGCCCAAATACATAATAGACTAAATAAAACTAATGGATTCTAAATGAAAGTTGGCCAACTCATTAGGAAACCCATTAACATTCTTAACTAAGCCCATTAGTAACATTAACTTGGCTTAAATTGTATTGGAGTTGATATGAACTTATTCCAAAACTTTGGTGGCCTTTTGAACCTCCACTAGCTGAATTCACCAAGCCTTATAGATGATGGATTAAGGCTTGTTGAAGGTTTTTGGACCGAGACCTTGTTATGGGTCCTTAAGGCATGCTAATTAGACTATAAGCCTTTGCATTTGATCTTACTCCTTGTCTTGAAGCCTAGCCCAAATGCCCTCTTGATCATGCGCATCTTCATCATGTTGAACCCTTGGAACTTGATGTGTAGGCTTCTCCATAAAAATGGACACCATGGAAAGATACAGTTCTGATCTTGATGAGTTGAAAAGAGCAAGCTCACAACAAACTCTGCCTAGGAGAAGAGTCCAAAAAAGGCAAGATGATGAAGATTATGAATATGACTTTGAAGATGATACCATTGAGAGAAGAAGAAACAAAAGAGAAAGAAGGCAAGAAGGTAATGGGGGTATCCAAGTTAATGATTCTTGCCTTCAGAGGCAAAAATGATCCAAAAGCATACCTTGATTGGGAAAAGAAGATAAAGCTAGTGTTTGATTGTCATGATTACTTTGAAGCAAAAAAATTGAGGTTTGCTTTGGCTACATTTGAAAATTATGCCATTACTTGTGGGATGACACTAAGCAAAGAAGAAGAAGGAATCGAGAGAGACCCATTAAGGTATAGGAAGATCTTAAAGCTTTAATGAGAAGGATATTTGTCCCTACTCATTTTTTTAGGGATTTGCACAATAGATTGCAAAGCGTACTTAAGGATCTATGAGCATGGATGAGTACTACAAAGAGATGGAAGTTGTTATGATTCAAGCCAACATTGATGAAGAAAGAGAGGCCACCATGACTAGATTTCTACATGGGCTAAATTGTGAAATTACCTACATTGTAGAATTGCAACATTATGTGGAGATTAAGGATATGTTGCATATGGTAATCAAGGTTGAGAGGCAACTTAAGTATAAGGGCAGCAAAAATTGAAGTTCATCTTCTTCAAATTCATCCAAGCCATGGAAATCAAGTTGAAAGGAGGAAGAGGGGACTGATTCCAAGTCAAAATTTGATTCAAGAAAGGGGAAAGCTGCACCAATGTCAAAGGAGAGGGAGAAGGGTAAATCTGAAACTCCAAACCAATCTTATGATATAAATGCTTTAAGTGTTTAGGTTTAGGTCATGTAGCTTCCCAATACCCTAATAAGAGGGTGATGATTACATACCATGGAGAGCTCTTTTTTGAAAGTGATAAGGATGATGACAATGAAAGTATGCCCTCTTTGGAAAACATAAGTGATTAAGAAAATAGTGGAGATGAAATCATAGCAATGCCAGAACGAGGAGAGTTATTGATCACAAGGAGGGTTTGAGTTCACAAGTTCGAGTAGAAGATAACCAGCTGATGTAATCCAAGTGGCTAATAGCAAGGATCCAATGACTTTGCCTCATCAAGATCATAACTGTATCTTTCTATGGCATCCATCATGCCATCCAGCCAAACATTCAACTGTTGGAAGCTTTGTTGAATAGCTTGCGTATTGAAGGCTTGATCATTATCTCAATTATTAGTCATTTTTTTGAACCTACAAAATAAGGTAAGTAAAGCAAAATAACCTCATTGTATTCCCTCACGTGTCTTCACTCAAGAAATAAATCACTCAAGTGGACTTGTGTTTATTTTCACACAAATCAGGCTTTTCTTTATATAATCTCACACTCTTGCCTTTTACCTCTGATACGAACCCTAAACAATATACTTTGAAACCCAATATCTTTATGCTTGGAAGTGACTCCTTAGAAAGCCAAATCAAGTTTGAACAAGAAAAATCTCAACCTAACGACGAACCTGTGTCAAAGAACCTTGGTATATTATGAACAAAACAAAGTGATTAACTTTGAAAGTTTGATATATTGACTCAAGCAAGAACTAAAGCTGAGAAATTTCTCACAAAAACTAAATTTCGAATTTATCAAGTATGTTCTATTCCTAGATTAGCTAAGTATTTATATCATTTTAGTTAGGTTACAAATCATAAATTCTTACTAATCAAAATTTGGGTTTCGGCTTAATTTAAACAAAACTAAAAAGTCCAAAATAACTAATTAAAATACTTAAAATAGAAAAAGGATAGATATGGGCTTATTTAACAAAATTAGCGCAATTACAAAGTGAATTTCGAATTTAATTTGATTGACCCATTCGAAATCCATCCTTGAAGCTTGAATCTTCATGTTTTGTCTCTAGCACTTGCATCAAATTAATTAAATCTAAATTTGAATCTTGAATCTCCAATTTGATATTTGACTCCTCTTTGCAATCTTCAGTTGTGGATAGATTGTTCCATAAGCCTTGCATCAAGCCTTGAATTGCACCTTTGAACTTCTTTGTCCTTGCCCTTGTAATTGGTCCGTTTGGCAAAGTCATTGGATACTTGCTATTAGCCACTTGGATTGCATCATTCACTCCCTCCTCAAAAGGATTCGCCCTCGAATCTTCACCTATATCAAAAGGAGAAAGATCACTTACATTGAAAGTAGCACTAACATTATACTCACCAGGAAGGTCCAATTTATAGGCATTGTCATTAACTCTTTCCAAAACTTGAAAAGGTCCATCTCTTCTTGCATGCAACTTAGATTTTCTATGACTTGGAAATCTTTCCTTCCTCATATGCACCCAAACCCATCCGCCTAGTTCAAAGATTACTTTCCTTCTTCCCTTGTTAGCTTGATTTGCAATTTGTTGATTTCTTTTCCCTATGTTCTTTCGCACATCCTCATGAAGTTTTTTAGCCAGTTCAACTTTTTTCTTACCATCTAAATTGCTCTCTTTTTGAATAGGTAAAGGAACCAAATCAAAGGGGTTAGTGGATTAAAACCTTAAACAATCTCAAATAGTGAATAACTTGTAGTGGAATGCACAACACGATTATAAGCAAATTCAACAAATGGCAAACAATCTTCCTAATTTTTCAAATTCCTTTGAATGATAGCACGCAATAAAGTACCTAAAGTTCTATTCTATATCTCAGTTTGTCTATCAGTTTGGGGATGACAAGTAGTATAAAATAACAATTTAGTCCCCAATTTACCCCACAAAACTTTCCAAAAGTAGCTCAAAAACTTTACATCTCTATCACTTACAATACTCTTAGGAATGCCATGGAGTCGTACTATCTCCCGAAAGAATAAATTAGCAATGTTTGTTGCATCATCGGTTTTACTACATGATATAAAATGTGCCATTTTAGAAAACCTATCAACAACAACAAAGATTACATCCCTACCCTTTTTTGACCTAGGTAAGCCTAACACAAAGTCCATTGATATATCAACCCAAGGTTCTTTAGGTATAGGTAACGTGGTGTACAAACCATGTGATAAAACTTTAGACTTAGCCTATTTACAAGCAACACATCTATCACATATTCTAATGACATCCCTTTTCATTTTAGGCCAATAGAAGTGCTCACTCAAAGTATCCAAAATTTTTGCAATCCCAAAATGCCCCATTAAACTACCCCCCATGAGCTTTTTTTACAAGCAATTCATGTATAGAACAAATAGGTATACATAATTTATTTTCTTTAAGCAAATACCCATCCATTCTATAAAACTTACCATGAGCCATTTTCTCACATGCATCATAAATACAGAAAAATCAGAATCCTCACCATATAAACCTTTGATGTGTTCGAATCCCAACATTTTTGCATTCATGGTGTTAATGAGAGTATACCTTCTAGATAAGGCATCGACAACACATTTTCTTTACCTTGCTTGTGTTTTATCACATATGGGAATGTTTCAATGTACTCACTCTACTTGGCATGTCTTCAATTTAACTTACCTTACCCTTTGAAATATTTTAATGATTGGTGGTCCGTATGGATCATGAACTCCTTAGGCCAAAGATAATGCTGCTAAGTTTCCAATGCCCTTGCCAAAGCATAAAGCTCCTAGTCATAAGTTGGGTAGTTCAAAGTAGCACCATGGAGTTTTTCACTAAAATAGGCAATCAACCTACTTTCTTGCATCAAAACAGCTCCAACCCTAAACTTGAAGCATCACATTCAATTGCAAAAGTTTTTGCAAAGTTAGGCAAAGTCAGAATAGGTGCCATACTCAACTCCTCCTTATGTAAATTAAATGCAATGTCTTGCTCATTACCCCACTTAAAATTAACATTATTCTTTATGATTTCGGTGAGTGGTGCAACAATTGTGCTAAAATCCTTTACAAAATGCCTATAAAAACTAGCCAAACCATGAAAACTACTTACCTCAAAAAATTGATTTTGGAGTTGGCCAACTTTTAATGGCACTTACCTTTTCTTCATCCATTTCAACACCTTGTGCACTTACCGCAAACCTAGAAAAACAATCTGAACTAAACAAAAAGAACATTTTTTTAGGTTAGCATATTCCTCAAAATATCAAGTACAGCCCCTAAATGCTCCAAATGCTCATCCAAATTTTGTGAGTATACAAGGATATCATCAAAATATACAACTACAAACTTACTAATAAAAGGTCTCAAGACATGGTTCATCAATTCATAAATGTGCTAGGTGCATTAATCAAACCAAAAGGCATAACTAACCATTCATACAAACCATGTTTTGTTTTAAAGGCAGTTTTCCATTCATCGCCTTCTCTCATGTGAATTTGATGATAACCACATTTTAAATCAATCTTGCTAAAAACATAAGAACCATGTTATTCATCCAACATATCATCTAACCTAGGAATGGGATGTCCATACTTTACCATTATGTTATTGATCACTCTACAATCAACACACATCCGCCAAGTACCATCCTTTTTAGGAACAAGCAAAATAGGAATTGCACATGGACTCATGCTCTCGCGAATGTATCCCTTTGACATCAACTCCTCAACTTGCCTTTGTAACTCCTTCGTTTCCTCAGGATTACTCCTATAGGTTGGTCGATTTGGAATTGGTGCTCCAGGAAGAAGATCAATTTGATGTTCAATGCCTTGAATGGGTGGCAATCCATTAGGCACTTCCTCAAGAAATACATCTTTAAAATCCTATATCAAAGAAAGGACTAACCAAAGCATTATCAAGATCATTAGTTTAAAAATAAGCTTCCTTGTATATAAGTACAAGTATGGTCCTATTACTATACATAGTATCTTTGATATCACTTCCCTTAGCATAAAAACTCATATGTTTCTTTTGACATTCAATTTCCTTTCCCATACCTGAATCTACCCTTCTCTTTTTTTCTTTTGTTGAATTCAATTTTTCTTTTTTTCACTCACTTTCTCATCTCTTACCACTCTATCTTTCGATTCACTCAAATTTTCTTTCTTAGATTCGGGCACTCTTTGTCTTTCCCACTCTTCAAGATGTCTCATTCTTTTGAGGTCATCTTCATACACTTCCCTTAGAGACAATGGATTAAGGGTAGTGCACTTGCCATCTTTCTCAATCATGTACTAGTTGGTAAATCCATCATGTTTGGCCCTTCTATCAAATTCCCAAGACCTTCCCAAGAGTAAATGACCAGCTTGCATAGGTGTTACATCACATAGAACTTCATCTTTGTACCTACCAATAGTAAAGGAAACTAAAACTTGCTTATGAACCCTAATTTCACCATATTCATTTAACCACTTCAGCTTATAAGGTTTTGGATGTTCGATTGTGGGTAAGTTAAGCTCTTCAACTAAGTAGTAGCTTGCTACATTAGTACAACTTGCCCCATCAATGATTACATGACAAACCTTATTTTGCACAAAACACCTAGTATGGAACAAGTTTTCCCTTTACTGATTGACCTCATTTTCTTCCTTCAATTGTGCACTCAAAGCATGTATGATGACAAGCATTTCTCCATGAACCGCATCTTCACCATTTTCTTCTAGTTCATGATCACTTGGATTTTCCAAGGAGGGCATGCTATCACTGTCATCTTCTTTTTCACTTTTAGAAAAGATTTCTCCATGGAATATGATTATCACTCTCTTATTAGGGTATTGAGAAGCTATATGACTTGAAACCAAATCATTCAAAACATTTAATATCTCAAGAGCGATTTGGGAATTCAGTTTTACCTTTTTCTTTCTCTTTTGAAACTGGTTTAGCCTCTCCTTTGCTTGAATCAAATTTTGGCTTGAAATAAGCCTTATCATCTTTTTCCCAATTAGATTTCCATAGCTTAGATGTATTTGAAGAGGATGAGCTCTGACTGTTGCTACCTTTATACTTAAGTTGCTTTTCAATCTTGATGGCCATATGAAACATCTCTTCAAGCTCCACATAATGCTGTAATTCAACAACATTGGCAATGTCTCGATTTAGCCCATGTAGAAACTGAGCCATAGTGGCCTCCCTATCTTCATCAATGTTGGCTTGAATTATAGCAACTTTTATCTCTTTGTAATAATCTTCCACACTTCTGGACCTTTGAGTAAGGCTTTGTAATTTGTTGTGCAATTCCTTATAATAATGGGTAGGGATAAATCGCCTTCTCATTAAAGCTTTAAGATCTTCCTAATCCTCAATAGGTCTTTCTCGATTCCTTCTTCTTCTATGCTTGGTGTAATCCCACCAAGTAATGGTAATCTTCAAATGCAGCCATGGCAAGCCTCAATTGTTTTGTTCCAGAGTAGTCATGACAATCGAACACTAGCTCCATCTTCTTTTCCCAATCAAAGTATACTTCTGGATCATTTTTGCCTCTGAATGGAGGAATTGTTAACTTAATATGCCCATTACCCTCTTGCCTCCTTTCCCTTCTGTATCTTCATCTTTTTGTGATATCATCTTTAAGGTCATTATTAGATCCAGAATCTTTATCATCTTACCTTCTTTGGACTCTCCTCCTAGGTGGAGTTTGTTGTGAGCTTGCTCTTTTCAACTCATCAAGATCGGAACTATATCTTTCCACGGCATCCATCATGCCATCTAACCAAACATTCAGCTATTAAAAGCTTTGTTGCATATTGAAGGCTTGATCATTATTTTGGTTATTAGTCATTTTTTTTTGAACCTGCAAAAATATGTAAGTAAAGCAAAATAACCTCACTTCACTCCCTCATATGTTTTCACTCAAGTAATAAATCACTCAAGTTCACTCGTGTTTATTTTCACACAAACCAGTAGGTTTTTCTCTAGATAAACTCACACTCTTGTCTTTTACCTCTGAATTCTCTCTTTCAATTCTTACAAGAGCCAATTTCCAAAACTACACAAAATTATTATTTTCTTTTTTTTTTTTATATATTTTTTTGCTCAACAATTAACCAAGATTTAAAAGTGAAATTTGATACAAGTTTAAAACAAAACAAAAACCTGAAATGATTTCGACAAGGACAGGACAAAGACACAAAACATGAATTTCGCCAATAAATTAGGAAAATTATAAAATAAAACAAAAATAAAATAGATAACTAGACGAAAATAATACAACTGACAGTACTCAAAATAGAGTTTTCTACATAAAGTTATGGTGAGACAAAAGTTATCTAGAAACTGAAAAATGCAAATTTCGAGACCTAAATGTTAGAATTTGACCGAAAAACAATGGACAGCACAAGCAAAGCTGGTGACCTTTGATCATTGGCCCATTTCCCTTGGAATTGTGTACTCATGAGGATCAAAGAATGCTATTTTCTTAATACTAAAAAAAATTTTGAATTTTCGAATTGCAACTATGAAGAAACAAATTAGGGTTAACAAATGAAAAGGAAAGGAAAGACAACATTGCAAATGAAAAAGGAAACAATAAAAGAAAGTCAAAACAAATTAGGATGGAAAAAGGAAGCTCAAACCGAAATTGGAAGCAAATCCTAGCTTGTTTTGGAAAGTAGGCTTGATTTGATCAACTTTTTGATACTCCTTGATTTGGTTGGAATTTCAACAATCTTCCTTTTCCTTTCTACTCAAGAATTAGAAACAAACACTTTATATATTCCTATATAATTCTGATCTTGCCAAGATTCTTTCCTTTTTCTTTTCTTTTCCTTTCCTTGGCTGATTTTTAAGATTCTTTCCTTTTTTTTTTCTAGCCGATTTCTTTCTTTTTTTTTTTTTTTTTCCAATTTAGTTACAGCAACAAATCAAAAGGAAAAAAAAAGTAAACAAATTAAAGATTAAATACAAGAAGCCAAAATCGAAATTGAAGTCAAGCTTGGATGAATTCCTCTCTTCCTTCTTCCTGAATTGAATTGGTTTCCAAAGAAAACACAAGAACGAAAAGAATAGAAATACGAAAGGATGGAGGAGAAAGAAACAAACAGACAAATGATTTTGGATTTTTCTTTTCTTTTTTTTATTTTTGAATTTCATACTTGAAATCACAAGGAAATAGAATTAATGAAAATGAAAACAAAGGAATAAAAAAACAAAAATAGGCAAAAGTAAAAAACAATAAACAGAAATGGAATTAATGGAAACAAGAAAATGAACACAAAAAACACAATGAAACAGAAGGATATAACCTAATTTGGCTTTCTAAGGAGTCGCTTCCAAGCGTAAAGGTATTGTGAACAAAACAAAGTGATTAACTTTGGAAGTTCGGAATATTGATTCAAGCAAGAACCAAATCTGAAGAATTTCTCACAAAACTAAAATTTGAAATTATCAAGTCTGTTCTATTCCTAGATTAGCTAAGTATTTATATCATCTTAGTTAGGTTACAAATCATAAATTCTTACTAATCAAAATTCAGATTTGTGCTTAATTTAAACAAAGCTGAAAAGCCCAAAATAACTAATTAAAATACTTAAAACAGAAAAAGGATAGATATGGGCTTATTTAAAAAAAATTAGCCCAATTACAAAGTGAATTTTGAATTTAATTTGATTGACCCATTCGAAATCCATCTTTGAAGCTTGAATCTTCATGTTTTGTCTTCTAGCACTTGAATCAAATTAATCAAATTTGAATTTGAATCTTGAATCCCCAATTTGATATTTGACTCTTCTTTGCAATCTTCATTTGTGTATAGATTGTTCCACAAGCCTTGCATCAAGCCTTGAATTGCATATTTGAACTTCTTTGTCCTTGCTCTTATAATTGGCCCATTTAGCAAAGTCATTGGATCCTTGCTATTAGCCACTTGGATTACATTAGCTGGTTATCTTCTACTCGAACTTGTGAACTCATAACCCTCATTGTGATCAATAACTCTCCTCGTTCTGGCATTGCTATGATTTCATCTCCACTATTTTCTTGATCACTTATGTTTTCCAAAGAGGGCATGCTTTCATTGTCATCATCCTTGTCACTTTCGGAAGGGAGCTCCCTATGGTATGTAATCATCACCCTCTTGTTAGGGCATTGGGAAGCTACATGACCTAAACCCAAACACTTAAAGCATTTAATATCATAAGATTATTTTTGAGTTTCAGATTTACTTTTCTCCCTCTCCTTTGTCATTGGTGCAGCTGGCCCCTTTCTCGAATCGAATTTTGACTTGGAATCAGTCCCCTCATCCTCCTTCCAACTTGATTTCTATGGCTTGGATGAATTTGAAGAAGATGAACTTCAATTTTTGCTGCCCTTATACTTAAGTTGCCTCTCAACCTTGAGTGCCATATGCAACATATCCTCAAGTTCCATATAATATTGCAATTCTACAATGTTGGCAATTTCACAATTAAAGGTTAGGTTAAGTTTTTAGCTAAGTTAAGTTTAAATTATCTTTAATACACACCATTAAAGGTGATAATTGTTAGGTATTGATTATCCTAAGCTCAAAGGTCAGTTGTTAAGATAAGTTTAAATTGTCTTCAATACACCCTATTAAAGGTAATGATTACCTTTAATTGTTGGGTATTGATTACCTTTACTTATTAGGTATTTGATGGTCTTTAATTGTTGTCTTTTGGCTTTTCCTATTCTTGGAGGGATGTTCTAAGATTAAAATGGGTAGATTTTTGCAATGGAAAGACATATTTGATTTGTTATTGATAAACCAAAAAGCTGTTAGCCTTTATCTTTGTGTTCTTGCATAGAATACATGCTTGAAGAAACATTCAAGTAGATTGATCACTTGCTTATGGAGTGTTTTGAAATTGGAATCTAGAAACTGAGTTTCTTTATTCTAATTCTTAATCAATTTATCTAAGTAACCTAATTTCTAACCTTCCTTAGGGGTTGAATCCAACTTGGTCTTAGGATTTTCATGTTAATGTGTTGGGGTTTGCATATACAAAAGGGGTTCTCAAGCTTATTCATGGAGGTTCCATATCATTTGGTATCATCGCCTTGGCTCTAGATCATGTTTTATCCTAATTTAAATTGGTGTTCTTTAACTCTAATTTTCTTACCTTATTGTTCTTCTTATGTTTATCGTTCTAGTCTTGTTCTTACTTCCTTGACTAAACTCTTTGTTTTGAATACTGAATTTCATCAAATTTAGATTCAAATTCGTGTTTTTACAAAAAAAAAAAAAAAAGTATATATATATATATATATATATAAATTCAAAATTCTTGAGTGTTAAAGGATTCATGTTTCTAATTTGATTTCTTATGTAATTAAGAATCCTACTCTTATTGGAATCATTACAATTATTGTTCAATTAAGGATTTTCGTTGCAAATTTCAATTCCTTATCCAAAACATCCTTCAAATTTCAAAAACTTCTTGTGCTTTAAGTAATTCTTGTGTTCTTTTATATGTCTTTTACATCTATTTGAGTTTCTTGATTTATTGCTTCTTAATTGTTAAATTTTCTTGTTGACCAAATTGCATTAAACTTGGTTTTGAAATTTTCAGTTTTGGAATTCTACACATTGCAAGCTATTGTGTGATTCACCTAAGAACATAAAAGAATTAGCTAGAGTGGTGTGAGGAACACCTTGAGTGAATTCATTACTTGAGTTATACATGAGTGACCAACCCCATCTTTGGAGTGCAAATACACAAGGGATTGCTTGTGATGTTTCTAATACATATTCTATTTTTCTTTGTTTTTTAACCTTTCTATTGTAGTAATGTCACATGAAAGTAGAGAAACTAGTGGTCATGTTGATGAAGCTAGGTTGCGTGAGGCTCAATAAGGAGAGTTTGCACATTTTAATTGGACCATGGAGGCTATGAGGGACACCTTAGAATGCATGGACATAAGGTTGCGAGCTGTTGAAAGAGAAACTCCAAACTGCAATGAGGTGCAGAGGGGAGGTAGAAACTGAATACCTCAAGTTGATGACTTGGAAGATGAAGACCTTGGCTACAATGAGGACAAAGATGTTCCTATTGTTAGGATGGGAAGAAATAGAGGTCAAGGAGGCTGAGGTTTGGGTAAGGGTAGAGGGAGAAGGTAAGAGAATCCATTTTATGGTAGAAACCAAGGCAAAGAAGATTTTGTAGATAGGAATTTAGGGAGCATTAGACTTAAGATACCTACCTTTCAAGGTACAATAGATCCAAAGGCTTATTTATAATGGGAAAAGAAGGTGAAGCTTATATTTTATTGTCACCATTTTAGTGATGAAAAGAAGGTCAAGCTTGCAGTTTCCCAATTTGTAGATTATGCCATAGCTTGATGAGAACAATAAGGAGAAACTTGGGGCACCTAATTGAGACTTGGTATGAAATTAAGTCTACAATAAGAAAGAGGTTTGTACTTAGGCATTTTCATAGGGAACTTGTGCAAAAACTTCAATTTCTTAGACCAAGTAGTAAAAGTGTAAATGATTACTACAAGAAGATGGAAATGCTTATGACTAAGGCTCATATAAAAGAGGATATGGAGACTACCATGGCATGTTTCTTGGCTGGTTTGAACAAAGACATAGCTGACCGAGTTGATTTGCAACCAGATGCGGAGTTAGAGGAGATGGTGCACATTGCCATCAAGGTCGAAAAACAACTCCAAAGAAAATGACCAGTAAGGTATGTTTCTAAACCTTTTTCCAAGTTGGTATTGTGTTGTAGAGATCATCATCCAAAGGTGATCATATTCCAAGATGCTCTATCACAGGTTGGAATTGGGTCACGGACTTAGGAAAAATCTAATTTAGCTTTCCAATGAGTTGCTTCCAAGTGTAAAGGTATTGGGTCTAAAGTTTAATATACTTAGGGTTCTATCACGAACCTTGTTAAATTGCAAACTATGAGTCATGACTTGTGAATCATGAACTATGAGTTATAAGCTATGAGCCCTTTCTAAAGGATGTGTGTTATTGTATAAGCTATATTGTTTACTCATTGAGATCATCTATCTTCATCCTTTAATAAGGGCTCTTCATTTGTAAGCTCCGAAGGTTTTAAGTCATTTTCATAAGTAACTTCCATTGCTTCATTTTGCACATTGCTTCCCTCCTTTTTGAAACTCTCATCACCTTATTCTCCCTTTTTGACACACTCAATTCTGGCACTACAAGCTCAACATCACCACTTTATCTTTGAAGTTCTTCCTCTCTTTTTCTTTGTATCTTCACTTGATCTTCATACAATTCTTCTTGAGAAAGAGGAGCAAGGGCAGTATGCTTACCATCTTTTAGTGGGACCTTGTAGTGGTTAGTAGATTTAATGTGTTTTGCTTGACTAATATGTGTCCATGGCTTTCCAAATAAAACATGTGTCACATTCATTGGTACAACATCACACCAATCTTCACTTTTATACCTTCCTAAAGGGAATGAAACTAAAGCTTGCTCTTTAATCTTGACTTATTCAACAAATACAATTAGTGTGGCCTTGGATGCTTTCTAGTGGGCAAATTTAATTTCTCAACTAGCTCAAGGCTTGCAAAATTGACAACACTTAATCTATCAATGATCATACGGCATACTCTATCTTGGATGTGACATCTTATGTGAAAAACTTCATTACATTCTTCATCCTTCAATATCTGCATACCTACTTCTTGCCTTATAGCAATTAATTCTTTTTGAAATTCTTGATCAACTTCCATTGTAAAACCCGAAAAGAATGTTAGTAAAGTAAAATAATACCTCACTTCACTCCCTCACATGTTTCACTTCACACTTAGCCTTTGTCCACTCAAATCTCTTATTAAGATTAGTTGCCAAAAAACAAATTAATACAATCTTACTAAATTACAATGTGAATAAAAATCCAAAGACTCAAAATGAAACAAGAAATAAGAAATCCTAATGACACTAGGAAAACGAGAATCCTAATTGAACTAGGAAAAGAAAATTAGAATTTTGACTCAGAAAAATAGAAATAGAAATCCTAATTGAAATTGGAAAACAGAAGTTAAAATCCTAATAGAACTAGGAAAACAATATAGGAATCCTTATGGGATTAGGAAACCTAATGAGACATGAATAAGAATTGAAATAAAAAGAAAACCAAAATGAATAAGGAAATAGTTAAATTAGCAAGAAATCAGAATGAAAATAGGATTAGAAAAGTCAAACCAAAATTTGGAAAGGAGTAGGAAACCAATGCTAGCTTGTTTTGGAAGGATGGTTAGACTTGGTCAAACTCCTTGTAAAATGCTGAAATCTTTGATTCTCCTTGTATAATCTTGAAAATCAGCTTCTTTTCTTGTCCTCTTCTCTTTAGGAACCAAATAACTTCTACAAATACACCAAAAAGTCAGATTTCAACACTTTTTACTTCTTTTCTTTTTGGACGAATTTTCCTTTTTTTTTTTGCTTTTCTTTTAAATTCTGATTTTCTCTTTTTTTTATTTACATTAGCAAATTGCAAGGAAAATTTAACAAATAAATTGAAGATTAAATACAAGAAGCCAAACTGAATTTGAAGTCTTCAAGCTTGGGTGAGTCCTCCCTTCTTTCTTCTTGAATTTGAATTGGTTCCCTAAGTAAGTATGGTTTTGACGTTCTATGAAATAAGGAATAGAAATACGAATAGGATAGAAAACAAAGGGACGAATGAAAATAGGACACGAATCAAAGAAGGTAAAACGATTTTGTTTTGTTTTGTTTTTTCTTAATTTTCAGACTTGAAACATGAACAAACAGAGTTAACAAGATGAAAACGAAGGAATTTAACGAACACGAAGACAAACAAAAACAAGAAACACAAACAAAAATGGAAAACACAAATGAAATGGAAAGATATAACCTGATTTAGAGCCTAAGCTCTGATACCAAACTGATACGAACCCCAAGTATATTAAACTTGAGACTCAATTATCTTTATGCTTAGAAGCAACTCCTTGGAAAGCTAAATTAGGTTTTTCCCAAGTCTGCGACCTAAATCCAACTCGTGATAGAGCACCTTGGAATACGATCACCTTTAGATGATGATCTCTGCGACACAATACCGAACTCATGGAAGAGAACCTTGGAATAAGTATGCATGAAGTAATTAACTTTGATTGTATGAACTTGATTCAAGCAAGAATGGAAAGGAGTAGGAAACTAATCCTAACTTGTTTTGGAAGGATGCTTAGACTTGGTCAAACTCCTTGTAGAATGCTAAAATCTTTGATTCTCGTCAAACTCCTTGTAGAATGCTAAAATCTTTGATTCTCCTTGTATAATCTTGAAAATCAGCTTCTTTTCTTGTCCTCTTCACTTTAGGAACCAAATAACTTCTATAAATACACCAAAAAGTCAGATTTCAACACTTTTTATTTATTCTTTTCTTTTTGGACGAATTTTTGTTCTTTTATTTTTTTTGCTTTTCTTTTAAATTTTGATTTTCTCTTTTTTTAATTACATCAGCAAACTGCAAGTAAAATTTAACAAATAAATTGAAGATTAAATACAAGAAGCCAAACTGAATTTGAAGTCTTCAAGCTTGGGTGAGTCCTCCCTTTTTTCTTCTTGAGTTTGAATTGGTTCCCTAAGTAAGTATGGTTTTGACTTTCTAATGAAATAAGGAATAGAAATACGAATAGGATAGAAAACAAAGAGACGAATGAAAATAGGACACGAATCAAAAAAGGTAAAACGATTTTGTTTTTTTTTTTTTTTTTTTATTTTCAGACTTGAAACATGAACAAACAGAGTTAACAAGATGAAAACGAAGGAATTTAATGAACACGAAAACAAATGAAAACAAGAAACACAAACAAAAATGGAAAACACAAATGAAATGGAAAGATATAACCTGATTTTAGAGCCTAAGCTCTGATACCAAACTAATACGAACCCCAAGTATATTAAACTTGAGACCCAATTATCTTTACGCTTGGAAGCAACTCCTTGGAAAGCTAAATAAGGTTTTCCCCAAGTCTGCAACCCAAATCCAATTTGTGATAGAGCACCTTGGAATATGATCACTTTTAGATGATGATCTCCACGACACAATACCGAACTCGTGGAAGAGAACCTTGGAATAAATACACACAAAGTAATTAGCTTTGATTGTATGAACTTGATTCAAGCAAGAATGGAAAGGAGTAGGAAACCAATCCTAGCTTGTTTTGGAAGGATGCTTAGACTTGGTCAAACTCCTTGTAGAATGCTAAAATCTTTGATTCTCTTTGTATAATTGTGAAAATCAGCTTCTTTTCTTGTCCTCTTCACTTTAGGAACCAAATAACTTCTATAAATACACCAAAAAGTCAGATTTCAACACTTTTTACTTCTTTTCTTTTTGGATGAATTTTCCTTCTTTTTTTTTTGCTTTTCTTTTAAATTTTGATTTTCTCTTTTTTTAATTACATCAGCAAATTGCAAGGAAAATTTAACAAATAAATTGAAGATTAAATACAAGAAGTCAAACCGAATTTGAAGTCTTCAAGCTTGGGTGAGTCCTCCCTTCTTTCTTCTTGAATTTGAATTGGTTCCCTAAGTAAGTATGGTTTTGACCTTCTGATGAAATAAGGAATAGAAATACAAATAGGATAGAAAACAAAGAGACGAACGAAAATAGGGCATGAATCAAAGAAGGTAAAACGATTTTGTTTTGTTTTGTTTTGTTTTTTTTTTTATTTTTATTTTCAGACTTGAAACATGAACAAACAGAGTTAACAAGATGAAAATGAAGGAATTTAATGAACACAAAAACAAAAAAAAAAAAAGAAACACAAATAAAAATGGAAAACACAAATGAAATGGAAAGATATAACTTGATTTAGAGCCTAAGCTTTGATACCAAACTGATACGAACCCCAAGTATATTAAACTTAAGACCCAATTATCTTTACGCTTGGAAGCAACTCCTTGGAAAGCTAAATAAGGTTTTCCCCAAGTCTATGACCTAAATCCAACTCATGATAGAGCACCTTGGAATATGATCACCTTTAGATGATGATCTCTGCGACACAACACCAAACTCATGGAAGAGAACCTTGGAATAAATACGCACAAAGTAATTAGCTTTGATCGTGTGAACTTGATTCAAGCAAGAATCAAAACCAAGAGATCACACTCTTAACAAAACTGAATGTTATTGATCATAACATTACTTCTTTTTACATAAATGGTTGAGTTTATATAGAGGCTTAACCCTAAATTAGAATCAACTATGGAATAGGAAATCTTCCTAAACAAGGATTGAAGATTCCTAATTAGAAACTAATTCCTAAATAATAACTAAGCTAGAACTAAATTTTAAAACAAGTTAGGAATCCTTCTTATAAAAGAGAAGCTATTTCCTAACTAGAAACTGAAATCCAATTAATTAAACTATAAAATTCGGATGGGCCTTTGACCTAACATAAAATAGGCCCAAAACTAATTAAAACATGAAAATAAAGTAGTTTAAACAACTCTTGGGCTGTATACATAACATAGGCAGCCCAAACACTAAATAAAACATGATAAATTGAATTTGAAAAGCTCAAATATGGAGGGTCCAATTTGAATAAAGAATGGCAGCCTTGTACACACTTGAATAGATTAGGCCCAAGCAAATTGGAATGTAATTTGGCCTCTTCATCTTGACATTGGGCTTGAATAGATTGATTAAGCCCTTGAAGCTTCCTTGAATATAATTGGATCCATATGCGAAGCTCATGATCCAAATATTCTTGATTGGTTTATAAGAAACTTCATACAACCTTATTTTCTTCTTGAATGATCCATCAATCATGCACAATGGTTGTATTGTATGCCATTGTAAGCTAACTTGATTAAGCCCTTGAAGCTTCCTTCAATACAATTGCATCCGTATGCAAAGTTTATGATCCAAATATCATTAACTAGTTCATATGAAACTTTATACAACCTTATTTTCTTTTCGAATGATCCATCAATCATGCACAATGGTTGTATTGCATGCTTTTGTAAGCTATCTTGATAGAAATGACAATCTTGAAGAATCTTCTTGAAGTTTTTATCATGTATGTATTTGTAAGCTTCTTGTAAGGCATATGGATTCACATCAGCCATAGAGTCATACTATCTTTTTAAAGAATAAATCAGCAATGTTTGTTACATCATCAGTTTTACTACATGATATAAACTGTGCCATTTTAGAAAATCTATCAACAACAACAAAGATTGCATCCCTCTGCTTTTTCGACCTAGGTAAACCTAACACAAAGTCCATGGATATATCAACCCAAGGTTCATTAGGTATAGGTAATGAGGTGTACAAATCATGTGGTAAAACTTTAGACTTAGCCTATTATCATGTATTCTAATTACATCCTTTTTCATTTTAGGCCAATAAAAGTGCTCACTCAAAGTATCCAAAGTTTTTGCAATCCCAAAATGCTCCATTAAACCACCCCCATGAGCTTCTTTTACAAACAATTCATGCATAAAACACATAGGTATACATAATTTATTTTCTTTGAGCAAATACCCATCCATTCTATAAAACTTACCATGAGCCATTTTTTCACATGCATCATAAATACTAGAAAAATTAGAATCTTCAACATACAAACCTTTGATGTGTTCAAAACCCAACATTTTTGCATTCATGGTGTTAATGAGAGTATACCTTCTAGATAAGGCATTGGCTACCACATTTTATTTACCTTGCTTGTATTTTGTCACATATGGGAATGTTTCAATGTACTCACTCCACTTGGCATGCCTTCTATTTAACTTACCTTGCCCTTTGAGATATTTCAATGAATGGTGGTCCATGTGGTTTATGAACTCCTTGGGCCAAAGATAATGTTGCCAAGTTTCTAATGCCCCCACCAAAGCATACAGTTCCTTGTCATAAGTTGGGTAGTTCAAAGTAGTACCATGGAGTTTTTCACTAAAGTAAGCAATCGGCCTCCTTTCTTACATCAAAACAGCTCCAATCACTAAACTTGAAGCATCACATTCAATCTCAAAAGTTTTTGCAAAGTTAGGCAAAGTCAGAAGAGGTGCCATACTCAACTTCTCCTTAAGTGAATTAAATGCAATGTCTTGCTCATTAACACACTTAAAATTAACATTCTTCTTTATGATTTTGATGAGTGGTGCAGCAATTGTACTAAAATCTTTTACAAAATGCCTATAAAAACTAGCCAAACCATGAAAACTCCTTACCTCAGAAATTGATTTTGGAGTTGGCCAACTTTTAATGGCACTTACCTTTTCTTCATCCATTTCAACACCTTGTGCACTTACCACAAAACCTAGAAAAACAATTTGATATAAACAAAAAGAACATTTTTTTAGGTTAGCATATAAAATTTCTTTCCTCAAATCATCAAGTACAACCCCTAAATGCTCTAAATGCTCATCCGAATTTTGTGAGTATATAAGGATATCATCAAAATATACAACTACAAACTTACCAATAGAAGGTCTCAAGACATGATTCGTCAATTTCATAAATGTGCTAAGTGCATTAGTTAAACCGAAAGGCATAACCATTCATACAAACCATGTTTTGTTTTAAAGGTAGTTTTCCATTCATCACCTTCTCTTATGTGAATTTGATGATACCCACTTTTCAAATCAATCTTGCTAAAAACATAAGAACCATGCAATTCATCCAACATATTAATGCAAACAATGAAACATACAAAGGCAAGGATCTAATTCAACTTCCTAATGGTCCCATTACAAGAACAAGAACGAAGAAATTCAAGGAAACACTAAATGGGATGATGCAAGGCTTGTGGGATGATCTTGCCACAATTCAAGAATGCAAGAATGAATCATTCATCAAAATGGGGATTCAAGACTCAAATCAAAGTTTGGTGACAATGATTCAAGTGGATGAAGTCCAAAACATAGGCATATACCTAGGCCTTTAATTTGTTTTTGATGTTTTTGGGCCCCTATCAATACAATATAAGCCCAAGTTCAATTAAGTTAAGTTTTCTTATGTAATTTATGAGTTTTGGGTCTATTTATGTTAGGTTTAAAGCCTAAAATGAGTTTAGATTTATTTCTTATTTAAGAATCAATTTGTAACTAGGAAACTTCAATCCTTGTTTAGGAAAGATTCCCTAGTCTATGTTTTACTCCAATTTAGGGTTGAACCTATAATTATTAGTTGTATAGGAATCAATTTGTAATTAGGAAATTTTAATTCTTGTTTAGGAAAGATTCCCTAGTCTATGTTTTATTCCAATTTAGGGTTGAGCCTCTATATAAACTAAACCATTCATGTAAAATGGAGTTAGATTTTGACAAATAAAAATTCAGTTTTTTCTTAAGAGTGTTATCTCTTGTTTTTTTATTCTTGCTTGAATCAAGTTCATAAAATCAAAGCTAATTACTTTGTGCATATTTATTCCAAGGTTCTCTTTCACAAGTTGGCATTGTGTTGCAGAGATCATCATCCAAAGGTGATTATCTTCCAAGTTACTTTATCACGGGTTGGAATTGAATCGTGGACTTGGGGAAAATCTGATTTAGCTTTCCAAGGAGTAGCTTCCAAGCATAAAGGTATTGGGTCTCAAGTTTAATATACTTGGGATTCATATCACATATCATCTAACCTAGGAATGGGATGTCTATACTTTACCGTTATGTTGTTGATCACTCTACAATCAACACACATGTGCCAAGTACCATCCTTCTTAGGAGCAAGCAAAACAGGAATCGCACATGGACTCATGCTCTCGTGAATGTATCCCTTTGACATCAACTCCTTAACTTGCCTTTGTAACTCCCTCGTTGATGAGAATCCATATACCTTGCAAAAAGCTCACAAATACACGCATGATAAAGATTTCAAGAAGATTCTTCAAGGTTGTCATTTCTATCAAGATAGCTTACAAAGGCATGCAATACAACCATTGTGCATGATTGATGGATCATTCAAGAAAAAAATAAGGTTGTATGAAGTTTCCTGTAAATCAAATCAAGGATATTTGGATCATGAGCTTTGCATATCGACCCAATTGTATTCAAGGAGGCTTCAAGGGCTTAATCAATTTATTCAAGCCCAATGTCAAGATGAAGAGGCCAAATTACATTCCAATTTGCTTGGGCCTAATCTATTCTTACAAGGCTGCCATTCTTCATTAAAATTGGACCCTCCATATTTGGGCTTTTTAAATTCAATTTATCATGTTTTATTTAGTGTTTGGGCTACCTATGTTATGTATACAGTCCAAGAGTTGTTTAAACTACTTTATTTTTATGTTTTAATTAGTTTTGGGCCTATTTTATATTAGGTCAAAGGCCCATCCGAATTTTATAGTTTAATTTACTATATTTCAGTTTCTAATTAGGAAATAGCTTCTTTTGTATAGTAAGGATTGCTAACTTGTTTTAAAATTCTGTTCTAGCTTAGTTATTATTTAGGAATTAGTTTCTAATTAGGAATCTTCAATCATTGTTTAGGAAGATTTCCTATTCCATAGTGGATTCTAATTTAGGGTTGAGCCTCTATATAAACTCAACCATTCATGTAAAAAGAAGTTAAAGTTATGATCAATAAAAATTTAGTTTTCTTAAGAGTGTGATCTTTTAGTTTTGATTCTTGCATGAATCAAGTTCATACAATCAAAGTTAATTACTTTGTGCATATTTATTCCAAGGTTGTCTTCCATGAGTTAGGTATTGTGTCGCGGAGATCATCATCTAAAGGTGATCATATTCCAAGTTGCTTTATCACGGGTTCGATTTGGGTTGCAGACTTGGGAAAAACCTGATTTAGCTTTCCGAGGAGTTGCTTTTAAGCGTAAAGATAATTGGATCTCAAGTTTAATATACTTAGGATGCGTATCAGTTTGGTATCAAAGCTTAGGCTCTAAATCAAGTTATATCTTTCCATTTCGTTTGTGTTTTCCATTTTTGTTTGTGTTTCTTGTTTTTGTGTTATTAAATTCCTTTGTTTTCATCTTGTTAACTCTGTTTGTTCATGTTTCAGGTCTGAAAATAAAAAAAAAAAATTGTTTTACCTTCTTTGATTCATGTCTTATTTTTATTCATCTCTTTATTTCGTATCCTGTTCGTATTTCTATTCCTTGTTTCATTGGAAGGTCAAAACCATACTTGGGGAACCAATTCAAATTCAAGAAGAAAGAAGGGAGGACTCACCCAAGCTTGAAGACTTCAAATTTGGTTTGACTTCTTGTATTTAATCTTCAATTTGTTTGTTAATTTTCCTTTCAATTTGTTGCTGTAATTATTAAAAAAAAAAAAAAAAGAGAAGAAAAAAAAGAGAAAATCAGAATTTAAAAGAAAAGCAAAAAAAAAAAGAGAATCAAAAAAAAGAGAGGGAAAATTCGTCCAAAAAGAAAAGAAGAAGCAAAAAGTGTTGAAATCTGACTTTTTGGTGTATTTATAGAAGTTATTTGGTTCCTAAAGTGAAGAGAACAAGAAAAAAAGCTGATTTTCAAGATTATATACAAGAAGAATCAAAGATTTCAGCATTCTACAAGGAGTTTGACCAAGTCTAAGCATCTTTCCAAAACAAGCTAAGATTGGTTTCCTACTCCTTTCCAAATTTTGTTTTGACTTTTCTAGTCCTATTTTCATTCTGATTTCTTTCTAATTAATTGTTTCCTTATTCATTTTCATTTTGTATTTAATCCTTGTTCATATCTCATTAGGTTTCCTAATCCCATCAGGATTCCTATATTGTTTTCCTAGTTCTATTGGGATTTTAACTTTTGTTTTCCAATTTCAATTAGGATTTCTATTTCTATTTTTCTAAGTCAAAATTCTAATTTTGTTTTCCTAGTTCAATTAGGATTCTTGTTTTCCTAGTGTCATTAGGATTTCTTATTTCTTGTTCTCTATTTCTTATTTCTTGTTCCCTATTTCTTATTTCATTTTGAGTCTTTGGATTTTTATTCACATTGTAATTTAGTAAGATTGTATTAATTTGATTTTGGCAACTAATCTTAACAAGAGATTTCAGTGGAAAAAGGCTAAGTATGAGCTCATAAAGAGAAAAGCCATAACAAATTGAGTGAAGCACGAGTGATTGACAATACTTGATTGAAACACGTGAGGGAGTGAAGTGAGATATTATTTTACTTTACTAACATTCTTTTCAGGTTTTACAATGGAAGTTGATCAAGAATTTCGAAAAGAATTAATGGCTATAAGGCAAGAAGTAGGTATGCAGCTATTGAAGGATGAAGAATGTAACGATGTTTTTCATACAAGATGTCGCATCCAAGATAGAGTATGCAGTATGATCATTGATAGATTGAGTGTTGTCAATTTTGCAAGCCTTAAGCTAGTTGAGAAATTAAATTTGCCCACTAGAAAGCATCCAAGGTTGCACTCATTGTATTTGTTGAATAAATATGTCAAGATTAAAGAGCAAGCTTTAGTTGCATTCTCTTTAGGAAGGTATAAAAGTGAAGATTGGTGTGATGTTGTACTAATGAATGTGACACATGTTTTGTTTGGAAAGCCATGGATACGTTTTAGTCAAGCAAAACACATCAAATCTACTAACCACTACAAAGTTCCACTAAAAGATGGTAAGCATACTACCCTTGCTCCTCTTTCTCAAGAAGAATTGTATGAAAATCGTGTGAAGATACAAAGAAAAAGAGAGGAAGAACTTCAAAGACAAAAATGGTGTTGTTGAGCTTGTAGTGACAAAATTGAGTGTATCAAAAAGGGAGAATGAAGGTGATGAGAGTTTCAAAAAGGAGGAAAGCAATGTGCAAAATAAAACTGTGGAAGTGACTCATGAAGATGACTTAAAACCTTTAGAGCTTACAAGTTAAGAGTCCTCATTAAAGGTTGAAGAAGTTATTAAACATGAAGAAATTCCAATCTATGATCCTCTTCAAGTAGTTGTTGAAAATAAAGCTGAGTTTGTTGTAAATAATGAAATAAAAGAAAAAGAATGCATAAAGAAAGAGAGTGAAAAGAAAAAGAGTGAGTGTGAAAAGAAAGAATTGGTAAGTGAGGAAGAAAATGAACTTTCAAATGAGAGAAAAGAAATAATAGAAAGTTCAAATAAAAAGATTGAGAGTGAAGAGAGAAAACAAGTGAGCATTGTTGAAAAAGAAAGTATCAAGGATATTTTGTTTTCTAACACTAACAAGCTTGAATTTTCTTTGTTTATTTTTGTTTCTCTTTTTTAGGATTTTAAAGAAGGATTTTCATGGAAGACAAGAGGTGATAAAAGCAATGCATTTCCGACCAAGTGCTTAAGTCAATATTCGAGGATGAATCATCCTAAGGAGGGAGGGAATGATGAGAATCCATATACCTTGCAAGAAGCTCACAAATACACGCATGATAAAGATTTAAAGAAGATTCTTCAAGGTTGTCATTTCTATCAAGATAGCTTACAAAGGCATGCAATACAACCATTATGCATGATTGATGGATCATTCAAGAAGAAAATAAGGTTGTATGAAGTTTCTTGTAAATCAATCAAGGATATTTGGATCATGAGCTTTGCATATCAATCCAATTGTATTAAAGGAGGCTTCAAGGGCTTAATCAATTTATTCAAGCCCAATGTCAAGATGAAGAGGCCAAATTACATTCCAATTTGCTTGGGCCTAATCTATTCTTACAAGGCTGCCATTCTTCATTAAAATTGGACCCTCCATATTTGGGCTTTTTAAATTCAATTTATCATGTTTTATTTAGTGTTTGGGCTGCCTATGTTATGTATACAGCCCAAGAGTTGTTTAAACTACTTTATTTTCATGTTTTAATTAGTTTTGGGCCTATTTTATGTTAGGTCAAAGGCCCATCCGAATTTTATAGTTTAATTTATTAGATTTCAGTTTCTAATTAGGAAATAGCTTCTCTTGTATAGGAAGGATTGCTAACTTTTTTTAGGATTCTGTTCTAGCTTAATTATTATTTAGGAATTAGTTTCTAATTAGGAATCTTCAATCATTGTTTAGGAAGATTTCCTATTCCATAGTTGATTCTAATTTAGGGTTGAGCCTCTATATAAACTCAATCATTCATGTAAAAAGAAGTTAAAGTTATGATCAATAAAAATTCAGTTTTCTTAAGAGTGTGACCTCTTGGTTTTGATTCTTGCATGAATCAAGTTCATACAATCAAAGCTAATTACTTTATGCGTATTTATTCCAAGGTTGTCTTCCATGAGTTCGATATTGTGTCGTAGAGATCATCATCTAAAGGTGATCATATTCCAAGGTGCTTTATCACGAGTTGGATTTGGGTCGCGGACTTGGATAAAATGATCACCTTTAGATGATGATCTCCGCAACATAATACCAAACTCATGGAAGAGAACCTTGGAATAAATACGCACAAAGTAATTAGCTTTGATTGTATGAACTTGATTCAAGCAAGAATCAAAACTATCTCACTCTTAAGAAAACTGAATTTTTATTGATCATAACTTTTAACTTTTTTGCATGAATGGTTGAGTTTATATAGAGGCTTAACCCTAAATTGGAATTAGCTAAGGATTAGGAAATCTTCCTAAACAAGGATTGAAGTTTCCTAGTTAGAAATAGATTCTTAAACTGATTTCTAAACAAGAAATAAACCTAAATTCGTTTTGGGCTTTAAAGCTATCATAAATAGACCCAAAACTTATTAATTATATAAGCAAACTTAATTTAATTGACTATGGGCTTATATCATATTGATAGGGGCCCAAAAACATCTAAAATTAAAGTAAAATAACATAAATCAAAAAATAAAATGAATTACATAGCCCAAGTTCTTGTTGTGCTCACAACGCTATCACGCTCGCAACAGCAAGCTTTCAATATGCAATTGTCGCAGGTGCGATGTTGCCAGTTTTCAACTTTTATGCACTTTTATCTCATGGCCATGTTTTATGCTTGACTCTTCATGTATTTGACCCTAATCACTTGGAATGTGTTTTAATCTCTTCATTTTGACATTGGGTTTGAATATATTGATAAAATCCTTGAAACTTCCTTGAATATGATTGGATCCATATGCAAAGCTTGTGATCCAAATTTCCTTGATTAGATTGTAGGAAACTTTATGCAATCTCATATTCTTGTTAGATGATTCACCAATCATGGACAAGGGTTGGATTGCATGTCTTTGTAGGCTATCTTAATATAAATGAAGACCTTAAAGAACCTTCTTGAAATCTTTATCTTGCAAATATTTTGTAGGATTCTTGTAAGGTATATGGATTGTCATCATTAACTGATACAAACCCCATATATATTAAACTTGAGACCCAATTATCTTTACACTTAGAAGAAACTCCTTGGAAAGCTAAATCAGGTTTTCCCTAAGTCTGTGACCCAAATCCAACCTATGATAGAACAACTTGGAATATGATCACCTTCGGATGATGATCTCCATGACACAATATCGAACTTATGGATGAGAACTCTAGAATAAATATGCACAAAGTAATTAGCTTTGATTGTATGAACTTGATTCAAGAAAAAATCAAAACTAAGAGATCACACTCTTAAGAAAACTGAATTTTTATATCATAACATCACTTTTTACATGAATGATTGAGTTTATATAGAGGCTCAACCCTAAATTGGAATTAGCTAAGGACTAGGAAATCTTACTAACTAATGATTGAAGTTTCCTAGTTAGAAATACATTCCTAAACTGATTTCTAAATAAAAAATAAACCTAAACACATTTTGAGCTTTAAACCTAACATAAATAGGCTTAAAACTTATTAATTATATAAGCAAACTTAATTTAATTTACTATGGGCTTATATCATATTGATAGGGGCCCAAAAAATCTAAAATTAAAGTAAAATAACAAAAATCAGAAAATAAAATGAATTACATAGCCCAGGTTCTCATTGCGCTCTTAACATTGTCACACTCGCAATGGAGAGCTTTCAATTTGCAATCATCTCGGGCGCGACACCTGTCGCAGGCACAACACTTCTAGTTTTCAGCTTTTGTGCACTTTCATCTCATGGCCATGTTTTATGCTTGACTCTTCATGCATTTGACCCCAATCACTTGGAATGTGTTTAATCTCTTCATTTTGACATTGGGTTTGAATATATTGATAAAATCCTTGAAACTTCCTTGAATATGATTGGATCCATATGTAAAGCTTGTGATCCAAATTTCCTTGATTGGATTGTAGGCAACTTCATGTAATCTCATATTCTTGTTGGATGATTCACCAATCACGGAGAATGGTTGGATTACATGTTTTTGTAGACTATCTTGATAGAAATGATAACCTTGAAGAACCTTATTAAAATCTTTATCTTGCAAATATTTGCAGGATTCTTGCAAGGTATATGGATTCTCATCTTTCCCTCCCTCTTTAGGATGATTCATCCTTTAATCATGACTTGAGCACTTGGTAGGAAATGCATTGCTTTTATCACCTCTTTTCTTCCATGAAAATCCTTCTTTAAAATCCTAAAAAAGATAAACAAAACTAAACAAAGAAAATTCAAGCTTGTTAAAGTTAGAAAACAAAACATCCTTGATATTTTCTTTTTCAACTATGCTCACTTGTTTTCTCTCTTCACTCTTAACCTTTTTATTTGAACTTTCTATTATTTCTTTTCTCTCATTTGAAAGTACTTCATTTTCTTCTTCACTCACTAATTCTTTCTTTTGACACTCACTCTTTTCCTTTTCACTCTCATTCTTTATACACTCTTTTTCTTTTCCTTTTCCACTATTTACAACAAACTTAGCTTTATTTTCAACAACTACTTGAGGAGGATTGTAGATTGGAATTTCTTCATCTTCAATAACTTCTTCAACCTTTAATGAGGACTCTTCACTTATAGCTCCAAAGGTTTTAAGTCATCTTCATGAGTCACTTCCACAATTTTATTTTGCACACTGCTTTCCTCCTTTTTGAAACTCTCATCACCTTCATTCTCCCTTTTTGACACACTTAATTCTGTCACTACAAGCTGAACAATGCCATTTTGTCTTTGAAGTTCTTTCTCTCTTTTTCTTTGTATCTTCACTCGATCTTCATACAATTCTTCTTGAGAAAGAGGAGCAAGGGTAGCATGCTTACCATCTTTTAGTGAAACTTTGTAGTGGTTAGTAGATTTGATGAGTTTTGCTTGACTAAAACGTATCTATGGCTTTCCAAACAAAACATGTGTCACATTCATTGGTACAAAATCACACCAATCTTCACTTTTATATCTTCCTAGAGAGAATGAAACTAAAGCTTGCTCTTTAATCTTGACATATTTATCCCATAAATATAATAAGTGTGGCCTTGGATTCTTTATAGTGGGCAAATTTAATTTCTCAACTAGCTCAAGGCTTGCAAAATTGACAACACTCAATCTATCAATGATCATACAGTATACTCTATCTTGGATGTGACATCTTGTATGAAAAACATCATTACATTCTTCATCCTTCAATATCTGCATACCTACTTCTTACCTAATAGCCATTAATTCTTTTTGAAATTCTTAATCAACTTCCATTGTAAAAAACCTGACAAGAATGTTAGTAAAGTAAAATAATACCTCACTTCACTCCCTCATGTGTTTCACTCAAGTATTGCCACTCAATCACTCATGTTTCACTCAATTTATTATGGCTTTTCTCTTTATGAGCTCACACTTAGCCTTTTTCCACTCAAATCTCTTGTCAAGATTAGTTGCAAAAATCAAATTAACACAATTTTTACTAAGTTACAATGTGAATAAAATCCAAAGACTCAAAATGAAACAAGAAATAAGAAATCCTAATGATACTAGAAAAACAAGAATCCTAATCAAACTAGGAAAACAAGATTAGAATTTGGACTTAAAAAAATAGAAATATAAATCCTAATTGAAATTGGAAAATAAAAGTTAAAATCCTAATAGAACTAGGAAAACAATATAGGAATCCTGATAGGATTAGCAAACCTAATGAGACACGAACAAGGATTAAAATGAAAAGAAAACAAAACGAATAAGGAAATAGTTAAATTAGTAAGAAATCAAAATGAAAATAGGATTAGAAAAGTCAAACTAAAATTTGGAAAAGAGTAGGAAACCAATCCTAGCTTGTTTTGGAAGGATGCTTAAACTTGGTCAAACTCCTTGTAGAATGCTGAAATCGTTGATTCTCCTTGTGTAATCTTGAAAATCAGCTTCTTTCCTTGTCCTCTTCACTCTAGGAACTAAATAACTTCTATAACTAAACCAAAATGTCAGATTTCAACAATTTTTACTTCTTACTTTTCTTTTTGGACGAATTTTCATTCTTTTTTTTTGGCTTTTCTTTTAAATTCAGATTTTCTCTCTTTTTTTTCTTCCCATTTTTTTAATTATAATTACAGCAATAAATTGAAAGGAAGATGAACAAAACAAGTTGAAGATCAAATATAAGAAGCCAAACAGAATTTGAAGTTTTCAAGCTAGGGCGAATCATCCTTTCTTTCTTCTTGAATTTGAATTGGTTCCCCAATTAAGTATGGATTTGACCTTCCAACGAAGCAAGAAATAGAAATACAAATAGGATGGAATGAACAAAGGAACAAACAAATAAAGAAAAAAAAAAAGCTAAAACAATTTGGATTTTTTTTTTTTTTGAATTTTCAGACTTGAAACAATAACAAATAGAATTAATGAGACAAAAATGAAGGAATTTAACAAAAAACGAAAATAAACAAAATCAAGAAAATAAACAAAAATAAAAAACACAAATGAAATGGAAAGATATAACCTGATTTAGAGCCTAAGCTTTGATATCAAACTAATACGAACCCCAAGTATATTAAACTTGAGACCCAATTATTTTTACACTTGGAAATAACTCCTTGGAAAGCTAAATCAGGTTTTCCCCAAGTCCGCGACCCAAATCCAACCCATGATAGAGCACATTAGAATATGATCACCTTTAGATGATGATCTCTGCGACACAATATGGAACTTATGGAAGAGAACCTTGGAATAAATATGCAAAAAGTAATTAGCTTTGATTTATGAACTTGATTCAAGCAAGAATCAAAACCAAGAGATCACACTCTTAAGAAAATTGAATTTTTATTAATCATAACATTACTTTTTACATGAATGGTTGAGTTTATTAATTACATAAGCAAACTTAATTTAATTGACTATGGGCTTCTATCATATTTATAGGGGCCCAAAAACACCTAAAATTAAAGTAAAATAACAAAAATAATAAAATAAAATGAATTACATAGCCCAAGTTCTCACTGCAATCACAACACTGTCATGCTCACAATAGAGAACTTTCAATCTACAATCATCAGGGGCGCGACACCCGTCGGGGGTGCCACACTGCTAGTTTTTAGCTTTTGTGCACTTTCATCTCATGGCCATGTTTTATGCTTGACTCTTTATGTATTTGACCCCAATCACTTGGAATGTGTCTTAATCTCTTCATGTTGACATTGGGTTTGATTATATTGATAAAATCCTTGAAACTTCCTTGAATATGATTAGATCCATATGCAAAGCTTGTGATCCAAATTTCCTTGATTGAATTGTAGGAAACTTTATGCAATCTCATATTCTTGTTGGATGATTCACCAATCATGGACAATGGTTGGATTGCATGTCTTTGTAGGCTACCTTAATAGAAATGACAACTTTGAAGAACCTTCTTGAAATCTTTATCTTGCAAATATTTGTAGGATTCTTGCAAGGTATATGGATTCTCATTAGGTATGGCCCTATTACTATACATAGCATCTTTGATATCACTCCCCTCAGCAAAAAAAAACTCACATATTTCTTTTGACACTCAATTTCCTTTCCCATACTTAAATTTGCCCTTCTTTTTTTCTTTTGTTGAATTTAGTTTTTCTTTTTTTTCACTCAGTTTCTCATCTCTTGCCACTTTATCTTTTGATTAACTCAAATTTTCTTTCTTAGATTTGGACACTCTTTGTCTTTCCCGCTCTTCAAGTTGTCTCATCCTTTTGAGGTCATCTTCATACACTTCGCTTGGAGACAATGATTAAGGGTAATGCGCTTGCCATCTTTCTCAATCATGTACTATTTGGTAAATCCATCATGTTTGGCCCTTCTATCAAATTGCCAAGGCCTTCCCAAGAGTAAATGACTAGCTTGCATAGGTACTGCATCACACAGAACTTCATCTTTGTACCTACCAATAGTAAAGGAAACTAAAACTTGCTTATGAACCCTAATTTCACCACACTCATTTAACCACTTTAGCTTATAGGGTTTTGGGTGTTTGATTGTGGGTAAGTTAAGCTTTTAACTAAGTAGTAGCTTGCTGCATTAGTACAACCTTCCCCATCAATGATTACATGACAAACCTTATTTTGCACAAAACACCTAGTGTGGAACAAGTTTTCCCTTTACTGATTGACCTAATTTTCTTCCTTCATTTGTGCACTCAAAGCATGCATGGTGACAAGCATTTCTCCATGAACCGCATCTTTACCATTTTCTTCTAGTTCATGATCACTTGCATCTTTCAAGGTGGGCATGCTATCACTGTCATCTTCTTTTTCACTTTCAGAAAAGATTTCTCTATGGAATGTGATCATCACTCTCTTGTTAGAGCATTGAGAAGCTATATGACCTGAACCCAAACATTTAAAATGTTTAATATCTCGAGAATAATTTGGGAATTTAGTTTTACCTTTTTCTTTCTCTTTTGAAACTATTTTAGCCTCTCCTTTGCTTGAATCAAATTTTGGCTTGAAATAAGCCTTATCATCCTTCTTCCAATTAGATTTCCATAGCTTAGATGTATTTGAAGAGGATGAGCTCCGACTGTTGCTGCCCTTATACTTAAGTTGCTTTTCAATCTTGATGGCCATAAGAAACATCTCTTCAAGCTCTATATAATGCTGTAATTCAATAACATTAGCAATTTCTTGATTCAGCCCATGTAGAAACCGAGTCATAGTGGCCTCCCTACCTTCATCAATGTTGGCTCAAATCATAGCAACTTCCATCTCTTTGTAATAATCTTCCACACTTCTAGACCCTTGAGTAAGGCTTTGTAATTTGTTGTGCAATTCCCTATAATAATGAATAGGGACAAATCGCCTTCTCATTAAAGCTTTAAGACCTTCCCAATCCTCAATGGGTCTTTCTCGATTCCTTCTTCTTCTTTGCTTAGTGTCATCCCACCAAGTAATGGCATAATCTTCAAATGCAGCCAAGACAAGCCTCAATTGTTTTGTTCTAGAGTAGTCATGACAATCAAACACTAGCTCCATCTTCTTTTCCCAATCAAGGTATACTTCTAGATCATTTTTGCCTCTGAATGGAGGAATTGTTAACTTGATACCCCCATTACCTTCTTGCATCCTTTCCCTTTTGTATCCTCTTCTTTCTGTCGTATCATCTTCAAGGTCATTATTAGATCTAGAATCTCCATCATCTTGCCTTCTTTGGACTCTCCTCCTAGGTGGAGTTGTTGTGAGCTTACTCTTTTCAACTCATCAAGATTGGAACTGTATCTTTCATGGCGTCCATCATGCCATCCAACTAAACATTCAACCATTGAAAGCTTTGTTGAATAGCTTGCATATTGAAGGCTTGATCATTATCTTAGTCATTAGTCTTTTTTTTTTGAACATGCAAAAATAGGTAAGTAAAGCAAAATAACCTCACTTCACTCCCTCACATGTTTTCACTCAAGTAATAAATCACTCAAGTTTACTCGTATTTATTTTCACCAAAACCAGTAGGCTTTTCTCTAGATAAACTCACATTTTTGCCTTTTACCTCTTAATTCTCTCTTTCAGTTCTTACAAGAGCCAATTACTAAAACTACACAAAATTATTATTTTCTTTTTTTTTTTATATATTTTTTTGCTCAACGATTAACCAAGATTTAAAAGTGAAATTTGACACAAGTTTAAAACAAAACAGAAACCCTAGATGATTTTGACAAGGACGAGACTAAGACACAAAACATGAATTTTGCTAATAAATTGGGAAAATTATAAAATTAAACAAAAATAAAATAGATAACAAGACAAGAATAATGCAATTGATAGCACTCAAAATAGAGTTTCCTACAAAAAGTTATAACGAGACAAAATTTATCGAGAAACCAAAAAACACGAATTTTAAGGCCTAAACGTTGGAATTTGGCTGAAAAACAACGGACTTCACAAGCAAAGCTTGTGATTTTTTATGTTGGCCTATTTCCTTTGGAACTGTATACCCAAAAGGATCAAAGAATGTGATTTTCTTGACACTGAAAAAAATTTTCAAATTTCCAAATTGCAAATAGGAAGAAATAGATTAGGGTTAACAAATGAAAAGGAAAGCAAAGACAACACTGCAAATGAAAAAGGAAACAATAAAAGAAAAGTTAGAACAAGTCAGGATGGAAAAAGGAAGCTCAAACCAAAATTGGAAGCAAATCCTAGCTTATTTTGGAAGGTAGGCTTGATTTGGTCAACTTCTTGATTCTACTTGATTTGGTTGGAATTCCAACAATCTTCCTTTTCATTTCTACTCTAGAATTAGAAACAAACACTTTACATATTCCTATATAATTCTGATTTTGCCAAGATTCTTTCTTTTTTTCTTTTCTTTTCCTTTCCTTGTCCGATTTTTAAGATTCTTTCCTTTTTTTTTTTTCAATTTTGTTATAGCAACAAATCGAAAGGAAAATAAAAATAAAAGTAAACAAATTAAAGATCAAATACAAGAAGCCCAAACTAAAATTGAAGTCAAGCTTGGACGAATTCCTCTCTTCCTTCTTCCTGAATTGAATTGGTTTCCAATGAAAACACAAGAATGAAAGGAACAGAAATACAAAAGGATGGAGGACAAAGAAATGAACAAACAAACGATTTTAGATTTTTCTTTTTTTTTTTTTTTATTTTTGAATTTAGACCTGAAACACAAGGAAATAGAATTAATGAAAATGAAAACAAAGGAATTTTAACAAAAATGAAAATGAATGGAAACAAAAAAAACAAACGAAAATAGGAAACATAAATGAAACGGAAAGATATAACCTGATTTAGAGCCTACGCTCTGATATCAAACTGATACGAACTCCAAACAACCTGCTTTGAGACCCAATACCTTTACGCTTAGAAGTGACTTCTTGGAAAGCCAAATTAGGTTTTAACAAGAAAAATCTCAACCCAATGACAAATCTGTGTCAAAGAATCTTGGTATGTTGTGAACAAAACAAAGTGATTAACTTTGGAAGTTCGGAATATTGTTTCAAGCAAGAACCAAAGCTGAGAAATTTCTCACAAAACTAAATTTTGAATTATCAAGTTTGTTCTATTTTTAGATTAGCTAAGTATTTATATCATCTGAGCTAGGTTACAAACCATAAATTCTTACTAACAAAATTCGGATTTGGGCTTCATTTAAACAAAACTAAAAAGCCCAAAATAACTAATTAAAATACTTAAAACAGAAAAAGGATAGATATGGGCTTATTTAACAAAATTAGCCCAATTACAAAGTGAATTTTAAATTTAATTTGATTGACCCATTCGAAATTCATCATTGAAGCTTGAATCTTCATGTTTTGTCCTCTAGCACTTGAATCAAATTAATCAAATCTGAATTTGAATCTTGAATCCCCAATTTGATATTTGACTCCTCTTTGCAATATTCAATTGTGGATAAATTGTTCCACAAGCCTTGCATCAAGCCTTGAATTGCATCTTTGAACTTCTTTGTCCTTGCTCTTGTAATTGACCCATTGGCAAAGTCATTGGATCCTTGCTATTAGCCACTTGGATTGCATCACTATTATAATAGTGTATTAAGTAATGAATATTTGGATAATGACATGAAATACAAATTTAGAAACTATATAAGTTGGGTATGCAAATGGTATTAGTTAGTATTCAGTAATATGTAAAATGCTAAACTAGAAATGGGGAATAATGTAAGGTAATCAGGTTTCAATCTTGGAATAAGTTTTAACATGGTAAATGATGAAGAACAATGAATTAAATGGGGTTCTATGGGTTTAAGTGACTTTATGTCTCCCTATGCCCTAAGACTGCCATAGCTTAACAAGTGGGTCATGACAAAGTTGGTACCAAAGCAAAGGTTTTTGTCTATTGTAGACTTTATAACTATTAAGGGTTATAGGTTAAACCATAGAGCATAGGTATTCCTTATTGTCATTTAAAGTCTATCGTTAAGTCTAGATCTACACTACTCATAAAAGTTAAACTCTTTTATTGTGATGTCAGATATATGCATAGTGTCTGTGGAAAAAAGAAATAATAATGAGATATGAATGATATATGTGATTGAATTATGTGCTATGGAAATGGGATGAAAAGGATAAAACATGTATTAGAGAAAATGATTATAGATGTGTAAAAAGAGTATAAATGAATATGTACATGTGTTTTATAGGAATAAAATTTCCTAGAATAGTTATGATGAGAATCAAGATGCCTTCGATGAATCCTACAAATATTTGCAAGTTAAAGATTTCAAAAAGGTTTTTCAAGGTTGTCATTTCTACGAAGATAGCCTACAAAGACATGCAATCCAACCATTGTACATGATTGATGAATCATCCAAGAAGAATATGAGATTGCATGAAGTTTCCCACAATCCAATCAAGGAAATTTGGATCACAAGCTTTGCATATGGATCCAATCATATTTAAGGAAGCTTTAAGGATTTTATCAACATATTCAAACGCAATGTCAAAATGAAGAGATTAAAACACATTCCAAGTGATTAGGGTCAAATACATGAAGAGTCAAGCATAAAACATGGCCATGAGAGGAAAGTGCAAAAAAGCTAAAAACTGGCAGTGTCGTGCCTCTGATAGTTGTTGCACCCACGATGATTGCAAATTGAAAGTTCTCTATTATGGGCGTGACAACGTTGTGAGTGCAACAAGAACTTGGGCTATGTGATTCATTTTATTTTCTGATTTTTTTTATTTTATTTTAATTTTAGATATTTTTGGGCCCCTATCAATGTGATAAAGCCCATAGTCAATTAAATTAAGTTTGCTTATGTAATTAATAAGTTTTGGGCCTATTTATATTATGTTTAACCAAAATGAGTTTAGGTTTATTTCTTGTTTAGAATCAATTTAGGAATCTATTTCTAACTAGGAAACTTCAAATCTTTTTTAGGAAGATTTCCTAGTCCTTAACTAATTCCAATTTAGGGTTGAGCCTCTATATAAACTCAACCATTCATGTAAAAAGTTATGTTATGATAAATAAAATTCAGTTTTCTTAGGAGTGTGATTTCTTGGTTTTGATTCTTGCTTGAATCAAGTTCATATAATCAAAGCTAATTACTTTATGCGTATTTATTCCAAGGTTCTTTTTCATGAGTTGGTATTGTGTCGTGGAGATCATCATCCAAAGGTGATCATATTCTAAGGTGCTCTATCACAGGTTGGATTTGGGTCACGGACTTGGGGAAAACCTGGTTTAACTTTCCAAGGAGTTGGTTCCAAGTGTAAAGATAATTGGGTCACAAGTTTAATATACTTGGGGTTCGTATCAGTTTGGTATTAGAGCTTAGGCTCTAAATCAGATTATATCTTTCTGTTTCATTTGTGTTTTCTATTTTTGTTTATTTTGTTATTTTCATTTCTTTTCATTTTTGTTAAATTCCTTTGTTTTCATCTTATTAATTCTGTTTGTTATTGTTTCAGGTCTGAAAATTCAAAAAAAAAAAAAAACTCCAAATTGCTTTACCATTTTTTTTCTTTGTTCGTTTGTTCCTTCGTTCATTCCATCTTATTCATATTTCTATTCCTGGTTTCATTGGAAGGTCAAATCCATACTTACTTGGGAACCAATTCGAATTCAAGAAGAAAGAAGGGAGGACTCGTCCAAGCTTGAAGACTTCAAATTCGGTTTGGCTTGTTGTATTTGATCTTCAATTTGTTTGTTAATTTTCCTTTCAATTTGTTACTGTAATTATTAAAAAAAAAAAAGGAGAGAGAGAGAGTGAGAAGAAAAAAAAAAGAGAAAATCAAAATTTAAAAGAAAAGCAAAAAAAAAAGAATAAAAAAAAGGAAAATTCGTCCAAAAAGAAAAGAAGAAGAAAAAAGTGTTGAAATCTGACTTTTTGGTGTATTTATAGAAGTTATTTAGTTCCTAAGTGAAGAGGACAAGGAAAGAAGCTGATTTTCAAGATTATCAAGGAGAATAAAAGATTTCAGCATTCTACAAAGAGTTTGACCAAGTCTAAACATCCTTCCAAAACAAGCTAGATTGCATTCCTACTCCTTTCCAAATTTTGGTTTGACTTTTCTAATCCTATTTTCATTCTGATTTCTTGCTAATTTAACTATTTCCTTATTCATTTTGGTTTTCATTTTATTTCAATCCTTGTTCATGTCTCATTAGGTTTCCTAATCCCATTAGGATTCCTATATTGTTTTCCTAGTTCTAATAGGATTTTAACTTTTGTTTTTCAATTTCAATTAGGATTTCTATTTCTATTTTTCTGAGTCAAAATTCTAATTTTGTTTTCCTAGTTCAATTAAGATTCTGGTTTTCCTGATGTCATTAGGATTTCTTATTTCTTGTTTCTTGTTTCATTTTGAGTCTTTGGATTTTTATTCACATTGTAATTTAGTAAGATTGTATTAATTTGATTTTTGCAACTAATCTTGGCAAAGGCTAATTGTGAGCACATCTAGAGAAAAGCCATTGATTGAGTGTAAAACTAAATATGAGTCAACTTGAGTGACAAAATTACTTGAGTGAAACACGTGAGGGAGTGAAGTGAGGAAATTATTCTCTACTTTTACTAACTTTGTTTTATAGCTTAATGATGAGTGGAACCCAAGGAAATCCACATGGGGAAATAGACAGATTCCAAGCCTTACATGATTTGCTCCAAGTGATGGAGATAAGGACCAATGAAAGAATGGACCAATTTGAGCAAAGAAGTGTGGAGATAATGGACCAATTAGAATCTTCATTCATGAGGGGACACCATTAAATTTCCCTAAACAAGCTAGGTGTGTACCAAGGAGAGTGTGGGATGAGATTGAAGATGATGAATCATTCAGTGATGTTGATGAAGAAGAAGAAGAAGTGAGGCCAAGAGCTAGATAAGATGACAGCAATGGTGGAATAAAACTGAAAATTCCAACATTCTATGGAAGAATAGATCCCAAAGCATACTTGAATTGGGAAAAGAAGATTGAATTAGTTTTTGATTGCCATAACTACATTGAATCCAAGAAATTGAAACTTGCTGTTGCTATATTTGATGGATATACCATTACTTGGTAGGATGATACCAAGCAAAAGCGGAGAAGAAATATAGAAAGACCCATCAAAAAATGGAGGGACTTAAAAGCAATTATAAGAAGAAGATATGTATCAAGTCATCACTATGAGAAGCTATACAATCATCTTCAAAACCTAACTCAAGGGTCTAAGAGTGTTGAGGAATACTACAAAGAGATGGAGGTAATGATGAGAATCCAATACCTTGCAAGAAGTTCACAAATACATGCATGACAAAGATTTCTAGAAGGTTCTTCAAGGTTGTCATTTCTATAAAGATAGCTTACAAAGGCATGCAATACAACCATTGTGCATGATTGATGGATCATTCAAGAAGAAAATAAGGTTGTATAAAGTTTCCTATAAACCAATCAAGGATATTTGGATCATGAGCTTTGCATATGGATCCAATTGTATTCAAGGAAGCTTCAAGGGCTTAATCAATCTATTCAAGCCTAATGTCATGATGAAGAAGCCAAATTACATTCCTATTTGCTTGGGCCTAATCTATTCAAGTGTTTACAAGGCTGCCATTCTTCATTCAAATTGGACCCTCCATATTTGGGCTTTTCAAATTCAATTTATCATGTTTTGTTTAGTGTTTGGGCTGCCTATGTTATGTATACAGCCTAAGAGTTGTTTAAACTACTTTATTTTCATGTTTTAATTAGTTTTGGGCCTATTTTGTGTTGAGTCAAAGGCCCATCCGAATTTTATAATTTAATTAATTAGATTTTTGTTTCTAGTTAGGAAATAGGTTCTCTTGTATAGGAAGGATTCCTAATTTATTTTAGAATTCAGTTCTAACTTAGTTATTATTTAGGAATTAGCTTCTAATTAGGAATCTTCAATCCTTGTATTGGAAGATTTCCTATTCCATAGTTGACTCTAATTTAGGGTTGAGCCTTTATATAAACTCAACCATTCATGTAAAATTAAGTTATGTTATGATCAATAAAATTCAGTTTTCTTAAGAGTGTGATCTCTTAGTTTTGATTCTTACTTGAATCAAGTTCATACAATCAAAGCTAATTACTTTGTGCGTATTTATTCCAAGGTTCTCTTTCACGAGTTGCTATTGTGTTGCAAAAATCGACATCCAAAGGTGATCATATTCCAAGGTGCTCTATCACATATTGGATTTAGGTCGCAAACTTGGAGAAAACCTGATTTAGCTTTCCAAGGAGTTGCTTCCAAGCATAAAGATAATTGGGTCTAAAGTTTAATATACTTGGGGTTCATATCAGTTTGGTATCAGAGCTTAGGCTCTAAATCAGGTTACATCTTTTCATTTCGTTTGTGTTTTCCAATTTCATTTGTGTTTCTTATTTTTGTTTGTTTTTGAGTTTGTTAAATTCCTTTGTTTTCATCTTGTTAACTCTGTTTGTTCATGTTTCAGGTCTAAAAAAAAAAATCATTTTCCCTTTTTTGATTTGTGTCTTATTTTTGTTCGTCTCTTTGTTTCCTATCCTATTCGTATTTCTATTCCTTATTTCATTGGAAGGTCAAAACCATACTTGGGGAACCAATTCAAATTCAAGTAGAAAGAAGGTGATACAGAACCTCCAAGAATAAGCTTGAGAACCCCTTTATGTATTTGAACCCCCAAAGCATTAACTTGAAAGTCCCAATACTTAATTCAGCAACAACCCCTAAGAAAGGTTAGAAATCATATTGCTTAGATAACATGATCAAAGAATTGGAATAAGGAAAACTTGTTTCTGAATTCCAATTTTGAAACACTCCACAAGAAGATGATCAATCCACTTGAATGTTCCTTAAAGCATGTATTCTACACAAGAACACAAAGATAAAAGCAAAACAGCCTTTAGGTTTAATAATCCAATCATAATCTATTTTCAAAAAAAATTCAACCAAGGCTTATTAATAGCCTTTACAAAGAAAACCCTAATGAGCAAGTTCTCATTAATGACAAGAGTTGACAAATCAAACTCTTGGAGAGCAAGATTAAGAAACTAATATGATTTTATGAAAACTAATTAAAACCAGCCCATAACTAATATGGCCCATTACAAACTTAATTAAACCCATTAGTAACTTGGACTTGAATTAAGTTGTAAGGAACTTGAGCTGTACATGCTCCAAAGCTTTGGTGTCCTTGCAAACCCTCACTAGCCAAATTCACTAAGTCTTGTAGATGATGGATTAAGGCTTGTTGAAGCTTCTTAGACCGAGATCTTGTTTTAAGTCCTTGAGGCATGCTGATTGGACTAGAAACCTCTTGAACTTTATCCTTGCCTTCTTGATCTTTCTCATCTTCATGATGTTGAATCCGTTCCACTTGGTGTGTAGGCTGATCCATAACATTTCCCCTCTCCTTAAAAGGATTCGTCCTCGAATCTAAAGCATCACCTATATCAAAAGGACTCAAATCAGCCACATTAAATGAAGTACTAACATTATACTCACCTGGCAAGTCCACTTTGTTTGCATTGTCATTAATTCTTTTAAGGATTTGAAAAGGACCATCTCCTCCTGGGTTTAGCTTAGATTTCCTTTGAAGTGGAAACCTCTCTTTGCGAAAACATACCCACACCCAATCCCCAGGTTGAAAAATCATTGGCTTCCTTCCTTTGTTCACACGTGAAGCTACTTTAGCATTTTGCTTTTCAATCCTCTCCTTAACTTGCTTATGTAACTTCTTCACCAAATCTGCTTTAGAATCAGCATCAACACTCACAAAATTGTTAGGTGGCAATGGTAATAGATCAATAGGAGTAAGTGGATTAAATCCATAAACAATCTTAAATAGAGAACAATGAGAAGTGCTATGAACAGCCCTATTGTAAGCGAACTCCACCAATGGTAAACAATCCTCCCATGTCCTAATGTTCTTTTCTATGATTGCTCTAAGCAAGGTAATAAAAGTCCTATTTACTACTTCAGTTTGCCCATCGGTTTGAGGGTGACAAGTAGTTGAAAATATCAGCTTAGTTCCTAACTTTCCCCACAACACACGCCAAAAATGACTTAAGAACTTAACATCTCTATCACTAACAATGCTCTTAGGTATGCCATGTAAATGCACAACTTCTTTGAAAAATAAATCAGCAATCAATTGAGCATCATCAGTTTTATGACATGGTATAAAATGAGCCATTTTACTAAATCTATCAACCACAACAAAGATACTATCATGACCTTTCCTAGTTCTAGGTCATCCAAGCACAAAATCCATAGACAAATCAGTCCAAGGTTCATTAGGAACAGGTAATGGTGTGTATAACCCATGCGGTTTCAACCTAGACTTAGCTTCTCTACATGTAATGCAATGCTCACAAACTTTATGCACATCATGTTTCATACCAGGCCAAAAGAAATGTTCTAATAGTATATCATAGGTCTTATTGACCCCAAAATGTCCCATTAGGCCCCCTCGATGTGCCTCCTTAATCAACAATTCCCTCATAGAACATTTAGGAATGCACAATCTATTTCTTTTGAACAAAAAACCATCAAACAAGTAAAAATCATTAGAAACAATCCCATTATCACAAGAAATGTATATATCACCGAAATCAGCATCATGATGATACAACTCTTTTATAAACTCAAAACCTAGCAATTGAGCACTAAATGAGTTAAGTAAAGTGTACCTTCTAGATAATGCATCAACAACCACATTTTCCTTACCTTGCTTGTATTTAATCACATATGGGAATGTTTATATGAACTACACCCATTTAGCATGCCTACGGTTCAGCTTATCTTGACCCTTCAAATGCTTTAAGCTCTTTTATGGTTAATGTGTATCACAAACTCCCTAGGCCACAAATAATGCTGCCAAGTGTGTAAAGCTCGAACCAAAGTAAATAATTCCTTGTCATATGTTGGATACTTCAAGGCTGCCCTACTTAACTTTTCACTAAAATACATTAGTGGCCTTTGATCCTGCATCAAAATAGCTCCAATGCCTATGCCATTAGCATCACATTCAATCTCAAAGTCTTATCAAAGTTAGGTAAAGCAAGCAAAGGTGCATTACACAATTTAACCTTAAGCTCATTAAATGCATGTTCTTGTGCATCACCCCAAACAAATCCAACATTTTTCTTAACTAACTCATTCAAAGGTGCGGCTATAGTGCTGAAATCCCTAATGAATCTCCTATAGAAACCAGCAAGCCCATGAAAACTCCTCACCTCACTAGCATTTTTAGGTCTCGGCCACTCCTTAATGGCTCTAACCTTGTCTTCATCAACCTCAATACCTTGACTAGATACAACAAAACCAAGAAAATTAACCTTATCCATGCAAAAGCTACACTTCTTAAGGTTAGAATACAACTTTTCTTGCTTAAGTTTTCTAGTACAAGTCGCACATGCATGACATGATCATCTAAGCACTTAGAGTAAATCAAAATATCATCAAAATAAATAACAACAAACTTACCCAAGTACTCACACAACACATGGTTTATTAATCGCATAAATGTGCTAGGTGCATTAGTAAGACCAAATGGCATGACAAGCCATTCATACAACCCATACTTGGTCTTAAAGGTTGTTTTCCATTCATCACTAACATTCATTCGAATTTGATAATAACCAGATTTCAAATCTATTTTGGTGAACAAACAAGAACCATATAACTCATCAAGCATGTCATCTAATCTAGGAATAGGATGACGATACTTTACAGTGATTTTATTGATGGCTCTGTAGTCCACACACATCCTCCATGTTCCATCCTTCTTTACAAGAATAACAGGAACTGAGCAAGGACTAAGACTCTCCTGCACATACCCCTTAGCTGGCAACTCCTCCACCTGTTTTTGGATCTCCTTTGTCTCACTTGGATTCATTCTATATGCTGGCCTATTGGGTATAGCAGCTCCAGGAATGAAGTCAATTGGGTGTTCTATGCCTCTAATTGGTGGTAAACCACTTGGCATCTCCTCGGGAAACACATCTTCAAATTATTGCAAAAGATCATCAAACACACTAGGCAAAGACGGGTCAAGTTCATTAGTTGCTAAACAATCCCCTTTATACAAAAAGACAAATATTGGCTGATTGGAATACAAAGCTTGCCTAACCTCACTTGTCCTAGCTATCAAACTCACATTGTTGGCATTTTTCTCTCTAAGTCGAATCTATTCTTTTTTTTCTCTTCCCTCTTTCTTTTCACTCTTTTTATTTTCACTCTCTAAAGTACTTTGTTTACTCTCTTTCTCTTTCTCTTCGGCCTCAACTCTCATCCTTTCCATTTTACATTGGTCTTCATACACTTCTCTTGAGGAAAGTGGTGTTAAGATTGTCTTTCTACCATCCTTGGCAAATGAATACCTATTGAGGTACCCATCATGTATAGCCCTTTTGTCAAATTGCCATGGTCGCCCAAGCAATATTTCTCCAGCATGCATAGGCACTACATCACATAACACCTGATCATGATATTTTCCAATTGAAAATGAAATCATGGCTTGTCTATTCACCTTTACCTCACCACAATCATTAAGCCATTGGAGCTTGTATGGACGTGAGTATGGTATAGTAGGTAGCCCTAACCTGTTAATCAAAAGAGTACTCACTACATTGGTGCAACTCCCACTATCAATTATCACACTACAAGCCTTGCCTTGAACATGACACCTTGTATGAAACAAGTTGTCCCTTTGCTCCTCATGATGCTCCTCCTTCAATTGAGTACTAAGAGCACGCCTTGTGACCAGCAAATCACCTTTTATTGGCTCCTCTATGCTCCCCTCGCTACAATCCTCTAATTCGGGCATCTCTTCCTCTTTACTATCATTGCTGCCCCTTTCATCGTCTGTCACTATTTCTCCATTTCTAATGACCATAGTTCGTCTATTAGGACACTCCCTGCTTACATGAACTACTCCTTGCCACTTCCAACACTTAATATCTCTATTTCTCCCCTTAGGCTCTTCGAGTTTGGATTTTTCTTTGGAATTTGAATCTGCCCTTCCTTTTGCAACATCATAGGCAGCCTTGCTCCCACCTTTAAATTCACCCTTTCCATCCTTTTTCCAAGTAGAATTAGAGTTGAAAAAAGGCTTAGAAACATACCTTGCTGGTCCTCTTCTTTGGAGTTGTTTTTCTACCTTGACCGCAATATGCACCATCTCCTCTAACTCCACATATGGTTGCAAATTAACTCGGTCAGCTATGTCTTTGTTCAAACCAACCAAGAAATGTGCCATGGTAGTCTCCCTATCCTCCTCTATATCAGCCCTAGTCATAAGCATTTCCATCTCCTTGTAGTAATCATCCACACTTTTACTGCCTTGTTTAAGAACTTGAAGTTTTTGCACAAGTTCCCTATGAAAATGTCTAGGCACAAACCTCTTTCTCATTGTAGACTTAAGGTCATACCAAGTCTCAATTAGGTACTCCAAGTTTCTCCTTCGACTAGTCACTAATTGTTCCCACCAAGCTATGGCATAATCTACAAATTGTGAAATAGCAAGCTTGACCTTCTTTTCCTCACTAAAATGGTGACAATCAAATATAAGCTCCACCTTCTTTTCCCATTGTAAATAAGCCTCTGGATTTGTTGTACCTTGAAAGGTAGGTATCTTAAGTTTAATACTCCCCAAATTCCTATCTACAGAATCTTCATTACCTTGGTTTCTACCATAGTATGGATTCTCTTGCCTTCCTCCTCTACCTCTACCTAAACCTCGGCCTCTTGTACCTCTATTTCTACCCATCCCAACAATAGGAACATCTTTGTCATCATGGTAGCCAAGGTCTTCATCTTCCCAGTCATCTTGAGGTATTTGGTTTCTACCTCCCCCTTCCACCTCATTGTAGTTTGGAGTTGCTCTTTCAACCACTTGCAACCTTGCATCCATGTGCTCTAATGCATCCCTCATAGCCTCCATATTTTTGTTAAAACGTGCAAACTCTCCTTGTTGAGCCTCACGTAGTCTAGCTTCATCAACATGAACAGCCTCATTATTTCCACTTTGGTTTGACATTGTTGCAAAAGAACGTTAGAAAAGAACAAAGAAAAATAATTCAAAGGACCTCACAAGCACTCCCTCATGTGTTTTGCACTCAAATGATGGGGATGGTCACTCGTGTTTAACTCAAGCAAATATTTCACTCACGGTTTCCTCATACCACTCTAGCTAATTCTTTTATGTTCTTAGGTGAATCACACTTTTAGAACTGTTCAAATAGCTTGTAATGTGTAGAATTTCAAAACTAAAATTGCAAAAACAAATTTGAAACAATTCGGCCAAACAAGAAAAATAACAAATAAGAAGCAATAAAATTAGGAAAACTCAAATAGAAGCAAAGGACATGTAAAAGAAAAAAATAAAAGGATCTGACTAGAATAGGAAAGAAATGATTTTAATACAAGATATAACAAAATCTATTCAGATATGTCAATTATAAACTAGGTAGGAATAGCAAATCAAAATCAAAATCAGATCTGATTAGTATATCAGTCACCCACGAATTTTGGATTCTTCATTTTTGAATAGTTTCTTCTTTTCCTTTTTTTTTTTTTTTTTTTTTGTAAAATGAATTTCTTTCTTTCTTTTTTTTTATTTTAACCTTCAACTATAAAAACAAAATCTGAATTTCAGATTGCAAACAATTGATTTAATTCAAAGAAGAACAAGAACACAACAAACACAAGAAATCAGAATTGAAGAACATAAATTATAGAAAGATAAAACTTGATCTAGAGCCAAGCTCTGATACCAAATGATACAGAACCTCTAAGAATAAGCTTGAGAACCCCTTTATGTGTTTGAACCCCCAAAGCATTAACTTGAAAACCCCAATACTCAATTCAGCAACAACCCCTAAGAAAGGTTAGAAATTAGATTGCTTAGATAACATGATCAAAGAATTGGAATAAGGAAAACTTGTTTCTAAATTCCAATTTCGAAACACTCCACAAGAAGATGATCAATCTACTTGAATGTTCCTTAAAGAATGTATTCTACACAGGAACACAAAGATAAAAGCAAAACAGCCTTTAGGTTTAATAATTCAATCATAATCTGTTTTCAAAAAAACTCAGCCAAGGCTTATTAATAGCCTTTACAAAGAAAACCCTAATGAGCAAGTTCTCATTAATGACAAGAGTTGACAAATCAAACTCTTGGAGAGCAAGATTAAGAAACTAATCTAATTTTATTAAAACTAATTAAAACCAGCCCATAACTAATATGGCCCATTACAAACTTAATTAAACCCATTAGTAACTTGGACTTGAATTAAGTTGTAAGGAACTTGAGCTGTACATGCTCCAAAGCTTTGGCATCCTTGCAAACCCTCACTAGCCAAATTCACTAAGTCTTGTAGATGATGGATTAAGGCTTGTTGAAGCTTCTTAGACCGAGATCTTGTTATAGGTCCTTGAGGCATACTGATTGGACTAGAAACCTCTTAAACTTTATCCTTGCCTTCTTGATCTTTCTCATCTTCATGATGTTGAATCCGCTCCACTTAGTGTGTCGGCTGATCCACAACAAAAGGGAGGACTCACCCAAGCTTGAAGACTTCAAATTTGGTTTGGCTTCTTGTATTTAATCTTCAAGTTGTTTGTTAATTTTCCTTTCAATTTGTTGCTATAATTATAAAAAAAAAAAAAAAAAAAAAAAAAAAAAAAGAGAAAATTAGAATTTAAAGGAAAAGCAAAAAAAAAAAAGAAGAAGAAGAAGAAGAAGAAGAAGAAAATTCATCCAAAAAGAAAAGAAGAAGTAAAAAGTGTTGAAATATGACTTTTTGGTGTATTTATAGAAGTTATTTAGTTCCTAGAGTGAAGAGGACAAGGAAAGAAGCTGATTTTTAAGATTACACAAGGAGAATCAACGATTTCAGTATTCTATAAGGAGTTTGACCAAGTCTAAGCATCCTTCCAAAATAAGCTAGGATTGGTTTCCTACTATTTTCCAAATTTTGGTTTGACTTTTCTAATCATATTTTCATTCTGATTTCTTGCTAATTTAACTATTTCCTTATTCATTTTGGTTTTCTTTTTATTTCAATCCTTATTCATGTCTCATTAGGTTTCCTAATCCCATTAGGACTCCGATATTGTTTTCCAATTTCAATTAGGATTTCTATTTCTATTTTTCTGAGTCAAAATTCTAATTTTGTTTTCCAAGTTCAATTAGGATTCTCTTTTTGATAGTATCATTAGGATTTCTTATTTCTTGTTTCTTATTTCATTTTGAGTCTTCGGATTTTATTCACATTGAAATTTAGTAAAATTGAATTAATTTGATTTTTGCAACTAATCTTGGCAAGAGATTGAGTGAAAAAAAGAGGCTAAGTGTGAGATAATAAATAGAAAAGCCATAATAAATTGAGTGAAACATGAGTGATTGAGTGGCAATACTTGAGTGAAACACGTGAGGGAGCAAAGTGAGGTATTATTTTACTTTACTAACATTCTTTTCAGGTTTTTTACAATGGAAGTTGATCAAGAATTTTGAAAAGAGTTAATGGCTATTAGACAAAAAGTAGGTATGCGGATATTGAAGGATGAAGAATATAATGATGTTTTTCATACAAGATTTCCCATCTAAGATAGAGTCTGCTGCATGATCATTGATAGGTTGAGTGTTGTCAATTTTACAAGCCTCGAGCTAGTTGAGAAACTAAATTTGCCCACTAGAAAGCACCCAAGGCCACACTTATTGTATTTGTTGAATAAATATGTCAAGATTAAGGAGCAAGCTTTAGTTTTTTCTCTAGGAAGGTATAAAAGTGAGGATTGGTGTGATGTTGTACCAATGAATGTGACACATGTTTTGTTTGGAAAGCCATGGATACGTTTTAGTCAAGCAAAACATGTCAAATCTACTAACCACTGTAAAGTACCATTAAAAGATGGTAAACATACTATCCTTGCTCCTCTTTCTCAAGAAGAATTATATGAAGATCGAGTGAAGATACAAAGAAAAAGAGAGGAAGAACTTCAAAGATAAAATGGTGTTGTTGAGCTTGTAGTGACAAAATTGAGTGTATCAAAAAGGGAGAATGAAGGTGATGAGAGTTTCAAAAAGGAAGAAAGTAATGTGCAAAATGAAACTGTGGAAGTGACTCATGAAGATGACTTAAAACCTTTAGAGCTTACAAGTGAAGAGTCTTCATTAAAGGTTGAATAAGTTATTAAACATGAAGAAATTCCAATTTACAATCCTCCTCAAGTATTTGTTGAAAATAATGCTGAGTTTATTATGAATAATGAAATAAAAGAATAAGAAAGAGAGTGAAAAGAAAAAGAGTGAGTGCGAAAAGAAAGAATTAGTAAGTGAGGAAGAAAATGAACTTTCTAATGAGAGAAAAGAAATAATAGAAAGTTCAGATAAAAAGATTGAGAGAGAAGAGAGAAAATAAGTGAGCATAGTTGAAAAAGAAAGTATCAAGGATGTTTTGTTTTCTAACACTAACAAGCTTGAATTTTCTTTATTTAGTTTTGTTTCTCTTTTTCAAGATTTTAAAGAAGGATTTACATGGAAGAAAAGAGGTGATAAAAGTAATGCATTTCCTACCAAGTGCTCAAGTCAAGATTCAGGACGAATCATCCTGAGGAGGGAGGGAATGATGAGAATCCATATACCTTGCAAAAAGTTCACAAATACATGCATGACAAAGATTTCAAGAAGGTTCTTCAAGGTTGTCATTTCTATCAAGATAACTTACAAAGGCATGCAATACAATCATTGTGCATGATTGATGGATCATTCAAGAAGAAAATAAGGTAGTATGAAGTTTCCTATAAACCAATCAAGGATATTTGGATTATGAGCTTTGCACATGAATCCAATTATATTCAAGGAAGCTTCAAGAGCTTAATAATCTATTCAAGCCCAATGTCAAGATGAAGAAGCCAAATTACATTCCTATTTGCTTGGGCCTAATCTATTCAAGTGTTTATAAGGCTGCCATTCTTCATTCAAATTGGACCCTCTATATTTGGGCTTTTCAAATTCAATTTATCATGTTTTGTTTAGTATTTGGACTGCCTATGTTATGTATATAGCCCATGAGTTGTTTAAACTACTTTATTTTCATGTTTTAATTAGTTTTGGGCCTATTTTATGTTAGGTCAAAGGACCATCCGAATTTTATAATTTAATTAATTAGATTTCAGTTTCTTTTAGGAAATAGGTTCTCTTGTATAGGAAGGATTCCTAACTTATTTTAGAATTCAGTTTTAACTTAGTTATTTTTTAGGAATTAGTTTCTAATTAGGAATCTTCAATCCTTATATTGGAAGATTTCCTAATCCATAGTTGATTCTAATTTAGGGTTGAGCCTCTATATAAACTCAACCATTCATGTAAAATTAAGTTATGTTATGATCAATAAAATTTAGTTTTCTTAAGAGTGTGATATCTTGGTTTTGGTTCTTGCTTGAATCAAGTTCATACAAACAAAGCTAATTACTTTGTGCGTATTTATTCTAAGGTTCTCTTCACGAGTTGGTATTGTGTTGCAGAGATCATCATCCGACGGTGATCACATTCCAAGGTGCTCTATCACGGGTTGGATTTGGGTTGCAGACTTAGGGAAAACTTGATTTAGCTTTCCAAGGAGTTACTTCCAAGCGTAAAAATAATTGGGTCTTAAGTTTAATGTACTTGGGTTCCGTATCAGGTAGCCATGATTTGAGCAAATGTGGAAGAAGATAATGAGGCTACAATGGCAAGGTTCCTCAATGGGTTGAATAAGGAGATTGCAAATGTGGTTGAGCTACATCCATTTATGGAGCTTAGAGATTTGCTTCATCTTTCTTTGAAGGTTGAGAAGCAATTGAAGAAGAGGAATACCAATCGGTTATATACCTCCTATAATGCACCATTCAAATTGAATTAGTGAAAAGATGACAAGGCTTTTCCATCCAAGCCTAAGGTTGATTCCAAAGAAGCTCTAAAGATGCCAATGCCAAGCAAGGACAAAGGTAAATCTATGCCTTCTAAGTCAAAAAATATTATATGCTATAAATGTCAAGGTGTAGGTCATTACAAGAAAGATTGTCCAAACAAGAAGATAATGTATATGCAAGATGGGGAGTGCTATTTGGCTAGTGATGAAGAAGCTGAAGAAAAAAGAATGCCACCTCTTAAAGATGCAAGTGACAAAGATGAGGACAATCTACCTAAAATAGCCGAAGGTGGGAGGTCTCTTGTTACAAGGAGATCGTTAAACATGCAAGTCCAACATAATGACAATGTGAAACAAAGGGAAAATATGTTTCAAACTAGATGCCTTATAAAAGATAGCTTTTATGTTGCAAGTACTACTTTAGTTGAGAAACTAGGGTTACTTACTACTAAGCATCCTCACCCTTATAAACTAAAATTGGCTTAATGATTGTAGGGAAATTAGGGTGACAAGGCAAGTTCTAGTAGCTTTCAAGATAGGCTGATATAATGATGAAAATTTATTTTATGTTGTGTCTATGTAAGCAGGTCATCTATTATTAGGATGTCCTTGGCAATTTGATAGAAGGGTGATGCATGATGGCCACACCAATCACTACTCTTTTGAAATGGGTGTAAGGAAGATAACTCTTGCACCATTTTCACCTAGAGAAATCTATGAGATTGAGTTAAGAAGAATTCAAAAGGAGAGAGAAAACAAGAGTGAAGAAAGAGTAGTGTGAATGAAGAAGTTTCAAAAGAAAAAAGAGAGTGCTAAAGTAAAAAGAAAAAATTTAAGCCAATAAAGGAAAAAATTTGGAGGAAAGAAAAAGAAAGAGTGATGATTTTAATAAAGAAAAACAAGTTTATATGAGTAAAAAAGAAAAGAGGGCTTTATGTACAAACAAACTTACTTTTTCTTTGTCTAGTTTTCTTATTTCTTTCTTTCAGGATTTTAAGGAAGGATTGATATGGAGCAAAAGAGATGTAAATTCTACAAATAATACAATCCTAGTAACCAAGGAGAAGGGAGTTAAGATAGGAATTATTTTTGGAATAACTTCCTTACATGTTGATTGCACAAATTCCTATCTATTGGCATAAAGCTTTGAGCTTCGACGAAATAGCCCTTAAGTTGCAATTTCAAGGTGAGTATTAAGATACCTCTTCAAATTTTAATTCTAATCTTTGTTTCCTTCATGTAGGTACTAATTCAAGGTTGAATCATTTTGAGGAGGAAGAGAATAATGAGAATCAAGATGCCTTCAAAGAATCCTACAAATATTTGCAAGTTAAAGATTTCAATAAGGTTCTTCAAGGTTGTCATTTCTACCAAGATAGCCTACAAAGACATACAATCCAACCATTGTACTTGATTGGTGAATCATCCAAGAAGAATATGAGATTGTATGAAGTTTCCTACAATCCAATCAAGGAAATTTGGATCACAAGCTTTGCATATAGATCCAATCATATATAAGGAAGCTTCAAGGATTTTATCAACATATTCAAACCCAATGTCGAAATGAAGAGATTAAAACACATTCCAAGTGATTGGGGTCAAATAGTGAAGAGTGAAGCATAAAACATAGCCATGAGATGAAAGTGCACAAAAGCTAAAAATTGGCAGTGTCGCACTCACGATGATTGTAGATTGAAAGTTCTTTGTTGCGAGCGTGATAGCGTTGTGAGTGCAATGAGAACCTAGGCTGTGTGATTGGTTTTATTTCTAATTTTTGTTATTTTACTTTAATTTTAGATGTTTTTGGGCCCCTATCAATATAATATAAGCCTATAGTCAATTAGATTAAGTTTGCATATGTAATTAATAAGTTTTGGGCCTATTTATGTTAGGTTTAAAGCCCAAAACGAGTTTACGTTTATTTCTTATTTAGAAATCAATTTAGGAATCTATTTCTAACTAGGAAACTTCAATCCTTATTTAGGAAGATTTCCTAGTCCTTAGCTAATTCCAATTTAAGGTTGAGCCTCTATATAAACTCAACCATTCATGTAAAAAGTTATGTTATGATCAATAAAATTCAGTTTGCTTAAGAGTGTGATCTCTTAGGTTTGATTCTTACTTGAATCAAGTTCATACTATCAAAGCTAATTACTTTGTGCATATCAATTCTAAGGTTCTCTTTCACGAATTGGTATTGTGTCGCGGAGATCATCATCCAAAGGTGATCATATTCCAAGGTACTCTATCACGGATTAGATTTGGGTCATGGACTTGGAGAAAACCTAGTTTAGCTTTCCAAGGAGTTACTTCCAAGCGTAAAGATAATTAGGTCTCAAGTTTAATATACTTGGGGTTCGTATCAAATTAACTATATCGATATGGTTTAGTGCAATTCATGTTCTGAAGAATATGTACATAGTGTAAATAATGATGAAGGTACATGAAATTCTTGGTGCCTATGATGTATGCACATAACAACTATTAGCTAAATGCTATTAAGAGAAAACTTAAAGGTGATTTTATGAAAAGTTGTGAAAAATGAATAGTGAGCGAATATGTTTACCCTTGCATATGCTAGAGTATGTGCGATGTTTAGGATATGAGATATCCTAAGGCAAGTTATATAATAATAGTGAGAGAGGCTTTAACAATTAATGAGACTGGATTATAAATAGATAGATTTTGATTAGATTTTAAATATAGAAAATGTTACTTATGTACACATAGTAAACAATTTAAATTGGGAAATAACTAATGCAATAGCATAGTTCTTTTGTATCTATACAATATATGACTATTGTACTTAAGTTGGAATGATTGATGTTTGAACTATTCTTTAAAACAATAACAAACATATTTATATGCTAAATAGTGAAACTTTAATGTTATAAAAGGCTAAAATAAGGCCCCATAACAAATCCAAACAAAATAGCCCATGAAAGTGCATAAAAAGTTGAATGAAAAACTTTAGAGCCTCTGAAACAACTTCAAATGATTGACTTTGTGTCCAAAAGTGGGTAGTGTCAAGTAAGTCATATAGATCTCTGAATAAGCTTTCATTTGTTATATTATGGGCCTTACAACTCATCCGTAACTGAAAGTTAAAACCTTTCAAAGTTGACCTGTGTAAGGAGATGATGTTTACTATCCATTGGAGCTGAGTCACGGTCGCGACTTCTTAATTGTAGTCCTGATTCTTTGTCGATCCTTAAGTCACAATTGGAATCTAGGTTGTAAAATAGATTGTGTCTCAAGGTTTAAATTTGATGTTTTGCTCTTAAATTAGTTATGGTCAAAACATTTGGATTGGGTTGGGAAAATTTTGTAGTGCTCGTGATTTTGAATCTTTTGGAAATTATGATCTTTTAATGAATTATATCTATGGAATAAATGCTTAATGGACATGTTAAATAACTCTAAGTTGATTTGCCAGAATTAGAAAGAGAAGTTGACTAAGTTTTGATCCAACTTAGATTAATGATTGATATGTATAACGTTATGCCATATGAAATGCTTACATGTGGCAATAGTTTGATATGTGAATTATATAAAAATATTAAATGATATTTGTGATTGATGTCATAAGAAGCGAAATGATGTTTAGTAATAATCAGTAATAGAATGAAATAAATCAGTTACATTATATACATATATAAGTATACGGTATGAATTAAGTGAATTATATTGGGAAATTTATAGCTTAGATGCTACCATATAGACTAGAACAATAAAAAAAGGTAAGGATTTCCTTGTCACTTATGTAATATTAAGTATAGTTAAAGGAAGAATATTTATCTAGTGTGATTTAAAAGAAGATCACTTTGTAATCAAAGAAGGAATCGATCAAGGCCTAACCTATTAGAGTCATAAATGGTAAAACTATAATGTTCATCTACTACACCATTCAAGGCCTTTCTAATAGAATAAGAATTTTATGAATATGTCACATCCTAACTTTTGAGACATGACGGTCCTAGAACATGGGAAGATATAAGGTCACCCACACCCATAGAACCCATTTATACTTATGCAAATATTGCCTAGGATCGTACCAAAACCTCTTATATTAACTTAAACAAATGCTTTTTTTTTTTTTTAGAAAACCTTAAGTTGCGGAAGTATAGTTAAAATATACTTTAAACATATACTTTAAACATAATCTATAAGGAAATAATATTTAGAATCCAATTAAAACCTTAAAAGATAACATTTCAAAATAAACATCTAAAAATAAATATTCTCAGAGCGTCTGTTATGGATCAACCTACACACCAAGTGGAGCGGATTCAACATCACGAAGATGAGAGAGATCAAGAAGGCAAGGATAAAGTTCAAGAGGTTTCTAGTCCAATCAGTATGCCTCAAGGACCTATAACAAGATCTTGTTCTAAAAAGCTTCAACAAGCCTTAATCCATCATCTACAAGGCTTAGTGAATTTGGCTAGTGAGGGTTTGCAAGGACACCAAAGCTTTGGAGCATGTACAGCCCAAGTTCCTTACAACTTAATTCAAGTCCAAGTTACTAATGGGTTTAATTAAGTTTGTAATGGGCCATATTAGTTATGGGCTAGATTTAATTAGTTTTAATAAAATCAGATTAGTTCTTAATCTTAGAGTTTGATTTGTCAACTCTTGTCATTTAATGGGAACTTACTCATTATTGTAAAGGCTATTAATAAGCCTTGGCTGTGTGTTTTTGGACAGAATATGTTTTGATTATTAAACCAAAAGGCTGTTTGCTTTTATCTTTGTGTTCTTGTGTAGAATACATGCTTAGGAACATTCAAGTAGATTGATCATCTTCTTGTGGAGTGTTTCGAAATTGGAATTCAGAAATAAGTTTTCCTTATTCCAATTCTTTGATCATCTTGCCTAAGCAATATGAATTCTAACCATTCTTAGGGGGTTATTGCCGAATTGAGTATTGGGGTTTTCAAGTTAATGCTTTGGGGGTTCAAATACATAAAGGGGTTCTCAAGCTTATTCTTAGAGGTTCTGTATCAGCGTCTAAGGATAACTCTTCATAACATATTAACTAATTATCTTGGACAAGGAATTCCCTAAGCGAAGTAGGATGCTTGAGCCATCGCCTTGCCTCCTCATACTACTTACCTAGAACCACACAAAGAAAAAGGGCTCAATGAGTAAATAATATGGCACATACAATAACATATATCCCTTTTTAAAAAAGGAAACCCATAGCTTATAACATCTAGTTCATGTTTTACAATTCATGAATCAAAGTTTGCAATTTAACAAGGATCGTAAAAAATCACACTTATTACTTGTGAGTGAAAACTCTTGCTCAATTCACTCTTGAGTGAAGACACTGCTCAATTCACTCAAATTTACATAAATGAGTGAAGACTCCCGCTCAATTCACTTATGAGTGAAGACACTGCTCAATTCACTCGAATTTACATAAGTGAGTGAAGACTCTTACTCAATTCACTCGTGAGTGAAGACATTGTTTAATTCACTCGAATTTACATAAGTGAGTGAAGACTCTTGCTCAATTCACTTGTATTTATGGTAATCATTTATAAAAATAGCACTTAAGAAAGCAATAACATGTATCACAATAGCAATAGCAGTTTAGCTTATGAACAAAAGATAAATAATAGTGTGGTTCTAAAAAGAAAGTAAGGTAAGGAAACAAATAACAAAGGTAATTATTGTCATTGAATAATTAAAATAAATTTGGAACAAATTTCCTTTAGCAACCCAAGCTTACAAAGAAATCATTTAGTCATAATTAAAAATAGAAAAGAACTTGGGTTTTAAGATATCAAAGGTTCACATAACATGATAACTTGTACTTGTAACTTGAACATAATATTTTCTCATGCTTGTAGCATGTATATAGTGTTTACTCACACTTGTAGCATAAACATAGTGTTTACTCACCTTGTGGTTTCTTCACTCCTAGTACACATAGCCCTTTTGAACCTTTAAAGCTCCTCAAGCTCTAATATCATATTTAATTCAATACTTAGTTTATGTTTAATCATGACACTATCCTATCCCATAACTACCCTATGCACATATAACATTTACATACACTTAGAGTTGCACATATAAGTGCACCTCATCACTTGCATATATATGTTGACTTTAAAAGTCTTATACACTTAGCCTTTATAGGCCCACATGAAAACACATTACAATCATGTCAACACTTTTCTAAGGTCAATACCATATCATTATCTTAATATCATTTCACTTTGACAATCATCTTAGTACACTTAACACTTCCATATATGTCAACTTAACAAATAACCTTTCAAGTATTATGCTTATCTCCTGTAACCAACTCATTCAATCAATCTCTTCATCAATTCAAGATCATTAATTTACTATCATGTCATCATACAACCTACTTCCATATTATCCAATCAGATTCACATATTAATCACAACATAAAGTTAAGATACCTTAAGTATACCAAATTGCCTCTAGCCTTGTCTAGAGCCATTCCTTCAATCAACATGTACTTTAACTATTTATCATTCATTCATACGTGTCAATAATCATTAAAATACATTACATAAAAATTATAGATATTGAAATAAAAATCCTAATGTAGGCCGAACACATCATCAAGGAGAAAAACTGAATTTTGTTATTTTACGCACTTTCCGTCTACTACAGTAATATGTAGAAATATGGTTTGAATCAAGATTTTTTATGTAATCAAAATAAAAATCATTTTCGAACATAAACATGTAGGAATCGGCACATATATAAATCCATGTGCATGAAAATTTTCCAACTTTAGGTGTTAGGGTGAAAACCATAAACCTTTCTTATTTTTGGTACTTTTCGATTATTACAGTAACATGTAAATATGTATTTTAAACCATTATTTTTTATTCAATCACAATAAATATCAGTTTAGAATATCAATACACACAAATTAGCAGCTATAGATATTTATTATACAACAAAATTCTATGTTTAGTGTTTAAAGTGAAAATCATGAGTTTCTAGCTTTTCTGGTGTTTTCCTATCATTATAGTAATATGTAAACACATGATTTAAATCATTATTTTTCATCCACACTAAACAAATATCAGTTTTGTCACATCCCGCTCTAGGGATGGACGGTCCTAGGGATTGGGTAAGCCTAAAGCCACCTAAACCCGTAGAACCCCGGATTATTATATTAAACAATTAGCATCCAAAAAAAATACAATAAACATTCTGATATTCATTAATATTCATTTAATTTACATATAATTTATACATTTAATATTTATTACAATTCCCAGTCTAAACTATACTAAACCACCAAGTACCATGGAGTTTCTAATATTTACAACCATCAAAATAAATATGAATATTACATGATAGGTTCCCAGTAGGAGGGAGAAGCTTTACTGGAACCACTGGTCTACTCACCACCTAAAAATTTATAAACCACTAAAAATAATGAGATAAAATCCTAGTGAATAATATATGCATACATACATATACAAAATAGAGAAGGATAAAAGAGCAAAGAGAAGCAATAGTTTAAATAAAGGCATGAAAGTAAAGGTAACAATCATATTGGCTCTCAAATGACAGACTTCACTTAATCTCACATTTATAATAAGCAGAGGCTACTATCTTGGTAGCATGCTTTACCCACATATAGTTGATCAAACTATATGGCTAGGGGCTTAACCCTCCCTAGCTCGGGTTTATAATTCATTGTGCACAATGTCTGATGCAAAGTTTATGCTACTCCATCAGATGAGTAGCTCTGTCATTTGATATCAAATCAAATCACGGGTTTACTCAATAATTAAATTCGAAGAAAGGGAATTAAACAACATAAGTTCATTTAGAGAATCAAAGTCATTCGAACCTATCACAAGGTGCTACAAATCCGAACAATGTAATTACAAAGAAGCAAAACAGGTTTCAAAGGTTTGCCATGAACAATTAGAAATTCAATGTAAGCAATAAGGTATTCCAAAGCAAGAAGGAATCAATGAAAAGGAAGCAATTCATATTCAAAGGATCATCAAGGAGCATTTCACAAGCAAATATCATATAAGGGTCTAAGTTCATTTTGGTATAAACATATATATACATATGCATACATTACTCACCAATGAAAGATGGAACCCAAAGCTTTATCCCTTAATCCTCAACCTCCTTTTCTTGATCCTTGGAAGCTAAAGAAGCAAATACATTGTTTTAATACTAAATATTATTGAGAATACTTAAACTAATAGCATAAAATGCATGATTTATGTTTATTTTTATGTTTTGAGCATTTAATTTGTTTTCTTTAATTCTTTAGTTTAATTTAACTACATTTATGTTTATTAGCAATTTAGGCATACATAACCTATTTATCACTTTAGGGATGATATATTATGGAATTTACATATTAGGTATTTTCTTGGCACTTTTGTAGCAAGCATTGGTTGGCATTTGTTTATGGATTTTCTTTGGGACATTTTATGAAACACTTGGTGGGTATGACTTTGGTTGCATTCTGGAAGAGTTTTGGGGCAAATTGGAAGAAGCCCAAATTGCCCTACATAAATTCACATTGCCAACAATATATTCCACAACTCATTTGGAATTTAAAGGCTAAGTAAAGGGTTCAATTCAGCATGGAAAATCATGAAAAATGTAACATCCTAGAAATTAGCTTTAGTTAGGTAGTGAATTTTAGAATTTTAATTCGAAGTTGATATTAAGGATTTGCATAAAATTTTTACATAGCATTTGAATATATGAAAAGTATAAGAAACCTAAGTAAAACCAAAGAGAAACATAAATGAAACCATAGTGAAACCATATATATACCAAATTGTAAACGTACTTAAAGTACCATATTTTTTTAAATTCATTTAGTGAAATTTATAATTTTTGAATAATAATCTAAAAGTGAATAAATATATTAATTAAAGCTTAATTAAGTTTAATATTAATATTTAAAAAGTCTGAAGAAGGACCAAATTGTAAATTTGCAAGGACCAAATTGCATAACTTAAAAATTGGAGGACTAAACTGTAATTTGGCTAAAAACCTGCCCATATAACAGATTTCTCTAGAATTTTCTGTAAAAAAATCAGATTTTTCTGTCCTTCCTTCTCCTCTTGGCCGAACCTCTCTAGCCTCTCTTCTCCATCTTTTTTCTTTCAATTTTCTTTAGAAAAATCATTGCAAACCTATAGCAAATAACCTCTTTTCATCATCCAAATTACTTCCCACTAAGAATTAAGCAAGAAATAAGCAAGAGATTGAAGAAGTGGAGATTGGAAGAAATCTGCCATTTTAAGAAAAGCAAGGTTAGTCCACTTTTCTTGATTTTAATCCATAGAAATAGATGTTAGTGAGTGGAAAAGATGATTTAGTATGAGAATTATGTGATATATTAGTGTATTTGGCATGGAAACTTCATAACTCTTCAAATGCACCTTAAATCAAATTGTTGCTAAAACTTTGAATTCACCTAAAAAGACTTAAGAATAGTTAAATATGATGCTTAAGGAATGGATTTCAGCAATTGGAATCATTGAATTTGAAGAAAAAATGCATAGGTTGCTTAAAATCATCAATTCTGCCCATATGTTCAAAGTCCCACTTCAAGGCTGTTTTTTTTTTTTCCAATTTTATTGCTTAAATGTGTTAGTTTAGTATCAAATAACATGAAAATAACCTTAGTTTGAATTATAGAAACCCCCTTAAAGAAACTATGCTTGGCCAAACCATAGGAGGCAGAATTGCCATTGTTTATGCTTTTTTCATGATTTTCCATGCTGAAATGAACCCTTTACTTGGCCTTTAAATTCCAAATGAGTTGTGGAATATATTGTTGGCAATGTGAATTTATGTAGGGCAATTTGGGCTTCTTCCAATTTGCCCCAAAACTCTTCCAAAATGCAACCAAAGTCATGCCCACCAAGTGTTTCATAAAATGTCCCAAAGAAAATCCATGAACAAATGCCAATCCATGCTTGCTACAAAATTGCCAAGAAAATACCTAATATGTAAATTCCATAATATATCATCCCTAAAGTGATAAATAGGTTATGTATGCCTAAATTGCTAATAAACATAAATGTAGTTAAATTAAACTAAAGAATTAAAGAAAACAAATTAAATGCTCAAAATAGAAAAATAAACATAAATCATGCATTTTATGCTATTAGTTTAAGTATTCTCAATAATGTTTAGTATTAAAACAATGTATTTTGCTTCTTTAGCTTCCAAGGATCAAGAAAAGGAGGTTGAGGATTAAGGATAAAGCTTCAGGTTCCATCTTTCATTGGTGAGTAATATATGCATATGTATATATATGTTTATGCCAAAATGAACTTATACCCTTATATGATATTCGCTTGTGAAATGCTTCTTGATGATCCTTTTGAATCTAAATTGCTTCCTTTTTATTGATTCCTTCTTGCTTTGGAATACCTTATTGCTTACATTGAATTTCTAATTGTTCATGGAAAACCTTTGAAACCTGTTTTGCTTCTTTATAATTACATTATTGGGCTTTATAGCACCCTGTGATATGTTCGAATGACTTTGATTCTTTAAATGAACTTATGTTGTTTAATCCCCTTTCTTTGAATTTAATTATTGAGTAAACCCTGTGATTGGATTGGATATCAAATGACAGAGCTACTCATTTGATGGAGTAGCATAAATTTTGCATCAGACATTGTGCACAATGAATTATAAACCCAAGCTAGGGAGGGTTAAGCCCCTAGCCATATAGTCTGATCAACTATATGTGGGTGAAGCATGCTACCAAGATAGTAACCACTGCTTATTATAAATGTGTGATTAAGTGAATTCTGTCATTTGAGAGCCAATATGATTGTCACCTTTACTTTCATGCCTTTATTTAAACTATTGCTTCTCTTTACTCTTTTATCCTTCTCTATTTTGTATATGTATGTATGCATATATTATTCACTGGGATTTTATCTCATCATTTTAGTGGTTTATATATTTTCAGGTGGTGAGTAGACTAGTGGTTCTAGCAAAGCTTCTCCCTCCTGCATGGAACCTATCATGTAATATTCATATTTATTTTGATGGTTGTAAATATTAGAAACTCCATGGTACTTAGTGGTTTTGTATAGTTTAGACTGGGAATTGTAATAAATATTAAATGTATAAATTATATGTAAATTAAATGAATATTAATGAATATCAAAAATTTTATTGTATATTTGTAAATGCTAATTGTTTAATATAACAATCCGGGTTCTATGGGTTTAGGTGGCTTTAGGCTTACCCAATCCCTAGGACCGTCCAATCCTAGAGGGGGATATGACAAAGTTGGTATCAGAGCCTAGTTCGATAGTCTTTACCTTGGAATAAGTATTGGGTAAACCATGGAGTATAGGATTTCCTATTTCGTCTTTTGCTGTCTTTCACTTTGTTAGGATTATCTGCGTAGCGTAAATTAATATTTTCTTGTTTCTTTTATAGTGAGATGCCACCACGGAGATATACCCGAGGACGGGGTCGGGTTCGAGGCAGGCAACCTCAGCAACAGCAACCCAAGAGACCAGTGGAGGTTGAGATGGCTTCACAGGTGGCTCCAAATGAAGCTGAATCTGTTGGACCTCCACCGGTTAGGAGGAGAGTTCATCATAAAGATGAGGTTGGGTTTTCTGAGAATAGAAATATTGAGACATTGCAGCAAGAGATTCTAAGGTTAAGAAGAAAAAATGAAGAACTTAGAAAAGCTAGACAGGAGCCTCCAGTACCCCTAGTACTACCTGTTAATGTACCTCCACTAGTGTCACCTCTGACACTAGTTCCTCCACCTGCTCCAACTAGTGCTAGGAGGACTATTGATGAAGGAGGAATGAAAATGTCCACATTCCTCAAATTAGGTTTGCCTACATTTAAAGGTGAACATGGGGAAGATTCGAGTGATTTTCTTCGAGAGGTGGATAAAGTGATAAAGAGAATGGCTTGTTCTGATGCTAGAGTAATTGTGTTAGTGGGTTTGTTGCTCAAGGAGCAAGTAGCCGATTGGTATGAGCAACACATTGAAGGCCCTTTATATAGCGACAAGCCACCAACTTGGGAAGAATTCAAGCAGCAGATGATTAACGAGTTTCTTACTGAAGGGGAAAAAGGACGTAGATTGGTGCAATTTGAGCAACTTAAATAAGCGAGCATGTCTATTGCGGAATATGCAAAGGAGTTTATTAGACTATCTCAATATGGCCAGGCTTTAGTTCCTGATGAAGTTTCCAAGATTATTAGATTCCGGGGTGGCTTGCATGCTCCATTACACAACCTTTTATTGACCTCGAAGTTCACCTCCTTAACAAAGCTGATTGATAAAGCTGTTCAGATGGAAGAAAAATATAACGAGGAAAAAGCAGAAAAGGAGCAAAGGAAGAATTTGGGGAAGAGCCAGAGCAGCCAGAAAAAGACTGGAAGACCATCATTTCAGAGTAAGCCTACAGCTAGTGGGTCACAGACTTCTTTCCCACAGTCATTGACCGGTTCTAGACGTGGGGAGACTAAGTCTGGGATAGGTTCTTTAGCTCCCCGAGCATCTAATAGAGCAGGCCAAGCTGCACAGACAGCTATTGTCACTTGTTTAAGATGTGGCAAAGCTCACCCTGGTACCTGTAGATGGGCGAGCGGAGCATGTTTTAGATGTGGCCAATTGCGCCATATGATTCGAGACTGTCCATTGCTGAGATCACAATGAGAAGGGCCACTGGCATCACAGGTTACAGTTCAGTAGAGCCAGACAGGGTCTTGGGAATCTGCTGGTATAGGCCAGGGCCAGAGTTCTGCACCTACCCCTTCCCAGACTCAGCCTACTAGGGGATAAGGAAGAGTATTTGCATTGAATTAGCTGGAGGCCAGAACCTCTAACACCATGGTTGGAGGTATGATTTCTATACAAATTGTTATGGCTAATGTATGTTTAACTCTGGCACTACACATTCCTTTGTTTCATTTGCATTTGCTAAGAATTTGGGAAGGGCTAGTAATAAAATGTCAGAACCATTAGAAGTCTCCACTCCCTTGGGTCGGGTAGTAATTATAGATCAGCAATATACCGATCGTATGGTGGAGATTGATGGCAGAAAGCTTGTAGCTACGTTGATAGAGCTTCCTGTATTAGAGATTGAGGTAATCTTGGGTATGGATTGGCTATCTTTGCACCATGCCTCTATCGATTGCCATGGGAAGAAGTGGAATTTCGACTAGAGGGACAGCCGATATTTGTATTTCAGGGTGAAAGGGAAAATGTGGCAACCCATCTCATTTCCGTAATTTAAGCTCGGAGACTATTGAGAAAAGGGTGCCAAGGGTATTTAGCTAATGTACTGGATACCCAGGTGACTGCAGCGGGAATTGAACAAATTCCAGTTGTGAATGAAATTTCAGATGTATTTTCGGAAGAATTACCGGGACTGCCACTTGAACGGGAGATAAAATTTGAAATAGAAGTATATCCGGGAATAGATCCTATTTCTATTCCCCATTATCGGATGGCTCCTATAGAGTTGAAAGAATTAAAAATTCAATTGCAAGAGTTGCTAGATAAGGGGTTTATTAGACCAAGCAGCTCACCGTGGGGAGCACCTGTCCTATTTGTGAAAAAGAAGGACGGGACCTTGCGAATGTGCATCGATTATAGGCAATTGAATAAGGTGACGGTGAAGAATAAATATCCATTGCCTAGAATCGATGACCTGTTCGACCAGTTGCAAGGTGCGGGTTGGTTTTCAAAGATTGATTTGTAGTTTGGATATCATCAGTTGAGAATTCGGAAAGAGGATATACCGAAGACTGCTTTTTGGACATGCTACGGGCATTATGAGTTCTTAGTACTACCTTTTGGCTTAACTAATGCACCCGCAGCCTTTACGGATTTAATGAATCAGGTGTTTAAGTCGTATTTAAACAAGTTTGTCATTATATTTATTGATGATATACTTGTCTATTCTAAAAGTCAAAAGGAGCACGAAGAACATCTTTGGGTGGTACTACAGACTCTAAGGGAACATAAATTATATGCTAAATTGTCAAAATGTGACTTTTGGCTCAGAGAAGTATGTTTCCTCGAGCATATGATTAGTGAAGAGGGAATCAAAGTGGATCTAAAGAAGGTGGAGGTGGTGCTAAATTGGCCTCGCCCTACAAATGTTACTAAGATCCAGAGTTTTCTGGGTATGGCTGGGTATTATAGGAGATTTGTGAAGGATTTTTCCAAGATTGCAGCTCCTTTTACTCGGTTGACCCGAAAAGACATAAAATTTTAGTGGGACGATGCTTGTGAAGAGAGTTTTAAGAAACTCAAAACTTATCACACATCTGCTCCGGTATTGGCTCTACCATCAGGCATGGGGGGATTTGCAATATATTGCGATGCTTCCCGAGTGGGTTTGGGTTGTGTACTTATGCAAAATGGAAGGGTAATAGCTTATGCTTCCAGAAAATTGAAGAAGCATGAGGTAAATTATCCCACCCATGACCTGGAAATGGCTGCTGTAGTCTTTGCATTAAAGATTTGGAGACATTAGCTTTATGGTGAAAAGTGTGAAATCTACACTAAGCATAAGAGTCTCCAATATATTCTACAGTAGAAAGATCTTAATTTGTGACAAAGGCAATGGATGGAGCTGGTAAAAGACTATGATTGCCATATTTTATACCATCCAGGGAAAGCAAATATTGTTGCTGATGCCCTAAGTCGCAAATCTATAGGGAGCTTATCACATATTGTGGTGGAACGCAGGCAAATTGTTAAACCTCTGTAGGATTTATTCGATATGGGAGTGCAGTTAGAAATAACTGCTTCTTCAACATTAATTGCATCCTTTCAGGTGAAGTCTTTACTGCTTGATGAAATCAAGGCTTCACAGGATCTGGATCCACAATTAGTAAAGCTTAAAGAGGATGTCCAATCAGGAAAGTCATCAAAGTTCCAGTTACAGGGTGGTGTCCTTAAATAGGGAGACCGTTTGTGTGTACCGGAGGTGAATGGAATTCGAGAAAGAATTTTACAAGAATTCCATTATGCACCTTATAGCCTTCATCCAGGAATAACCAAGATGTATCACGATGTGAAAGAATATTATTGGTGGCCTGGAATGAAGAAGCAAATAGCAGAGTATGTGTCAAAGTGTTTATCCTAGCAATAAGTCAAGTTCGAGCATCAAAAACCTACTGGCCTACTCCAGCAAATTGAACTTCCTGCATGGAAATGGGAGCAAGTTACTATGGACTTTGTCGTAGGGTTGCCTCAAACTGCACGTGGGTATGATTCTATTTGGGTGATTGTTGATAGACTTACAAAATCAGCCCACTTCTTGGAGGTAAAAACAACATATTTTGCTGCTCAGTATGCACAGGCTTACATTGATAATATTGTGAGACTTCATGGAGTTCCTACCACCATCATATCCAATCGAGGACCACAATTTACTTCCCGATTTTGGCAGAAATTTCAAGAAGCTTTGGGAACTCAATTGAGTTTTAGTACTACCTTCCATCCCCAAACAGATGGACAATCTGAGCGGACGATACAGACATTGGAAGATATGCTCAGATTATGTATTCTTGGCTTTGGAGGCAGTTGGGATAAATATTTGCCATTGGTGGAATTTGCTTATAATAATAGCTACCACTCCACCATTGGTATGGTGCCTTATGAAGCATTATATGGTAAAAAATGTAGGTCGCCAATCTGTTGGGTTAAACCTGGAGAGAAACAATTGGAAGGACCTGATTTAATTCATGAGACTATGGAAACAGTGCCTTTGATCAGGGAGAGAATGAAAACAGCTTTTAGCCGATAGAAAAGCTATGCTGATCCGAAAATAAAAGACGTGCAATTTGCTGTCGATGATCATGTTTTCTTAAAAATCTCTCCTATGAAAGGTGTCATGAGATTTGGTAAGAAGGGTAAGCTGACACCGAGTTATCTAGGGCCATTCGAGATTTTGGAAAGAGTCAGAAATGTGTCCTACTGACTTGCCCTTCCTCCAAGTCTTAGTCATGTACATCCGGTATTCCATATTTCTATGCTGCGTAAATATGTACAGGATCCATCCCATGTCCTCTCTTCACAAATTGTGGAAATTGACGAAACCTTGTCATATGAAGAGGTTCAGGAAAAGATCCTGGATAGGCAAATCCGAAAATTATGGAGTAAAGAGATTCCTATGGTCAAAGTGTTGTGGCGGAATCACAATGTGGAGGAGTGTACATGGGAAAGCGAATCCGAAATGAGACAGAAGTATCCATACTTATTTCGAGATTAAGCTGGTAAGTTTATTTTAAATTCGAGGACGAATTTATTTTTAGGGGGGTAGAATGTAACATCCTAGAAATTAGCTTTAGTTAGGTAGTGAATTTTAGAATTTTAATTCAAAGTTAATATTAAGGATTTGCATAAAACTTTTGCATAGCATTTGAATATATGAAAAGTATAAGAAACCTAAGTAAAACCAAAAAGAAACATAAATGAAACCATAGTGAAACCATATATATACCAAATTGTAAACGTACTTAAAATACCATATTTTCTGAAATTCGTTTAGTGAAATTTATAATTTTTGAATAATAATCTAAAAGTGAATAAATATATTAATTAAAGCTTAACTAAGTTTAATATTAATATTTAAAAATGTATGGAGAAGGACCAAACTGTAAATTTGCAAGGAACAAATTGCATAACTTAAAAAATTGGAGGACTAAACTGTAATTTGGCTAAAAACCTGCCCATATAACAGATTTCTCCAGAATTTTCTGTAAAAAAAAATCAGATTTTTCTCTCCTTCCTTCTCCTCTTGGCCAAACCTCTCTAGCCCCTCTTCTCCATCTTTTTTCTTTCAATTTTCTTTAGAAATATCATTGCAAACCTATAGCAAATAACCTCTTTTCATCATCCAAATTACTTCCCACCAAGAATTAAGCAAGAGATTGAAGAAGTGGAGATTGGAAGAAATCTGCCATTTTAAGAAAAGCAAGGTTAGTCCACTTTTCTTGATTTTAATCCATAGAAATAGATGTTAGAGAGTGGAAAAGATGATTTAGTATGAGAATTATGTGATAAATTAGTGTATTTGGCATGGAAACTTCATAACTCTTCAAATGCACCTTAAATCAAATTGTTGCTAAAACTTTGAATTCACCTAAAAAGACTTAAGAATAGTTAAATATGATGCTTAAGGAATGGATTCCAGCAATTGGAATCATTGAATTTGAAGAAAAAATGCATAGATTGCTTAAAATCATCAATTCTGCCCATATGTTCAAAGTCCCACTTCAAGGCTGTTTTTTTTTTTCAATTTTATTGCTTAAATGTGTTAGTTTAGTATCAAATAACATGGAAATAACCTTAGTTTGAATTATAGAAACCCCCTTGAAGAAACCATGCTTGGTCGAACCATAGGAGGCAGAGTTGCCTTTGTTTATGCTTGACTTTTTTTCATGATTTTCCATGCTCAAATGAACCCTTTACTTGGCCTTTAAATTCCAAATGAGTTGTGGAATATATTGTTGGCAATGTGAATTTATGTAGGGCAATTTGGGCTTCTTCCAATTTGCCCCAAAACTCTTCCAAAATGCAACCAAAGTCATGCCCACCAAGTGTTTCATAAAATGTCCCAAAGAAAATCCATGAACAAATGCCAATCCATGCTTGCTACAAAATTGCCAAGAAAATACCTAATATGTAAATTCCATAATATATCATCCCTAAAGTGATAAATAGGTTATGTATGCCTAAACTGCTAATAAACATAAATGTAGTTAAATTAAACTAAAGAATTAAAGAAAACAAATTAAATGCTCAAAACAGAAAAATAAACATAAATCATGCATTTTATGCTATTAGTTTAATTATTCTCAATAATGTTTAGTATTAAAACAATGTATTTTGCTTCTTTAGCTTCCAAGGATCAAGAAAAGAGGTTGAGGATTAAGGGATAAAGCTTTGGGTTCCATCTTTCATTGGTGAGTAATATATGCATATGTATATATATGTTTATGCCAAAATGAACTTATACCCTTATATGATATTTGCTCGTGAAATGCTCCTTGATGATCCTTTTGAATCTGAATTGCTTCCTTTTTATTGATTCCTTCTTGCTTTAGAATACCTTATTGCTTACATTGAATTTCTAATTGTTCATGGCAAACCTTTGAAACCTATTTTGCTTCTTTATAATTACATTGTTTGGCTTTGTAGCACCTTGTGATACGTTCGAATGACTTTGATTCTTTAAATGAACTTATGTTGTTTAATCCCCTTTCTTTGAATTTAATTATTGAGTAAACCCTGTGATTGGATTGGATATCAAATGATAGAGCTACTCATCTGATGGAGTAACATAAATTTTGCATCAGACATTGTGCATAATGAATTATAAACCTGAGCTAGGGAGGGTTAAGCCCCTAGCCATATAGTCTGATCAACTATATGTGGGTGAAGCATGCTACCAAGATAGTAGCCACTGCTTATTATAAATGTGTCATTAAGTGAATTCTATCATTTGAGAGCCAATATGATTGTCTCCTTTACTTTCATGCCTTTATTTAAACTATTGCTTCTCTTTGCTCTTTTATCCTTCTCTATTTTGTATATGTATGTATGCATATATTATTCATTGGGATTTTATCTCATCATTTTAGTGATTTATAAATTTTCAGGTGGTGAGTAGACCAGTGGTTCCAGCAAAGCTTCTTCCTCCTGCGTCGAACCTATAATGTAATATTCATATTTATTTTGATGGTTGTAAATATTAGAAACTCCATGGTACTTAGTGGTTTTGTATAGTTTAGACTGGGAATTGTAATAAATATTAAATGTATAAATTATATGTAAATTAAATGAATATTAATGAATATCAAAAAGTTTATTGTATATTTGTGGATGCTAATTGTTTAATATAACAATCCAGGGTTCTACGAGTTTAGGTGGCTTTAGGCTTACCCAATCCCTAGGACCATCCATCCATAGAGGGGGATGTGACAAAAAAAGTCAAGCATAAGCAAAGGCAATTCTGCCTCCTATGGTTTGGCCAAGCATGGTTTCTTCAAGAGAGTTTCTATAATTCAAACTAAGGTTATTTCCATGTTATTTGATACTAAACTAACACATTTAAGCAATAAAATTGGAAAAAAACAGCCTTGAAGTGGGACTTTGGACATATGGGCAGAATTGATGATTTTAAGCAACCTATGTATTTTTCTTCAAATTCAATGATTCCAATTGTTGGAATCCATTCCTTAAGCATCAGATTTAACTATTCTTAAGTCTTTTTAGGTGAATTCAAAGTTTTAACAACAATTTGATTTAAGGTGCATTTGAAGAGTTATGAAGTTTCCATGCCAAATACACTAATCTATCACATAATTCTCATACTAAATCATCTTTTCTATTTACTAACATCTATTTTTATGGATTAAAATCAAGAAAAGTGGACTAACCTTGCTTTTCTTAAAATGGTAGATTTCTTCCAATCTCCACTTCTTCAATTTCTTGCTTAATTCTTGGTGGAAAGTAATTTGGATGATGAAAATAGGTTATTTGCTATAAGTTTGCAATGATTTTTCTAAAGAAAATTGAAAGAAAAAAGATGGAGAAGAGGGGCTAGAGAGATTCGGCCAAGAGGAGAAGGAAGGAGAGAAAAATCTGATTTTTGTACAGAAAATTCTGGAGAAATATGTTATATGGGCAGTTTTTAGCCAAATTACAGTTTAATCCTCTAATTTTTTAAGTTATGCAATTTGGTCCTTGCAAATTTACATTTTGGTCCTTCTCCATACATTTTTAAATATTAATATTAAACTTACTTAAGCTTTAATTAATGTATTTATTCACTTTTAGATTATTATGCAAAAGTTATAAATTTCACTAAACGAATTTCAGAAAATATGGTACTTTAAGTACGTTTACAGTTTGGTATGTATATAGTTTCACTATGGCTTCATTTATGTTTCTCTTTGGTTTTACTTAGGTTTCTTATACTTTTCATATATTCAAATGCTATGCAAAAATTTTATGCAAATCCTTAATATCAACTTCGAATTAAAATTCTAAAATTCACTACCTAACTAAAGCTAATTTCTAGGATGTTACAAGTTTAGGATTCCATCATGCATAAATTGGCAGCCATATATATATATATATATATATATATATATATATATATATATATATAATCATAAAATTTTTCAACTTTTAAGTTCTAGAACGAAAACAATGAATTTTCTTATTTTTTGAAACTTTTTGGTCATTACAGTAACATATAAAAATACATTTTAAAACAATATTTTTTAACTAAACACAGCAAAAATCCATTTAGAATGCAACCATAGACAAACCTCCCCCCTTGTATTAGTTTATGCATGAAAAATTTTAATTTTGAGTTATAGGATTCACCTTTGGAGAAATCGCGTAGAGATGTTGTTATTTTTAGTGAAAAAATCGATTTCTCTCTCAGGAAGTCACCTAACCCAAATTTTATCAGTAAAAATTAGTAAATATTCAGTTTAAAATAATTTTCTCATGATTAGTTTCATAAAAATCAAATAGTAAATTAAAAGGAAAGGAAAAACTTACAAAACGGTTGAAAAATAGCAAAGTTTGAAAGTATTTTATGAATTTTGGTAGAGAGAATAACTTTAAAAGAATTTTTCTGCCAAAATAATAAAATAACAAAATGGTGGCTGCCTAGAATGAAGGATTGGCCAAATTTTGAATATTTATTTATAGGGTTTTGGGCAATTTCTAAGATTACTCTTAATAAGCTAGGTTAAAAGTGTTTTAGTGTAGTGGGCTTTTGGGTATTTAGGCTTTTTAATTAATTTAGGGGCTAATTATAGGTAATTACAAAAAATATATTTTTCTTATTATTTTCTGTAAAATTTCTCCCAAAACATTTAATTAAAAATTATTTTAAAATACTCATAAAATTATTTTATGTTTGAAAATCGCCTTTTTGCATGAAAACTTATTTTATGAAAAATAAATTATTTTATGTTAATGCACTTTGTATAAATCATGTAATTCAAAATAATAACTCAAATTATGCATATTAAAATTAATTTAACATGTCACATACTCATCAATCACATAAGGCATTAATTTCCAAGAAAACACATTCTTAGCTGATGAGAATCCATATACCTTGCAAGAAGCTCACAAATACATGCATGATAAAGATTTTAAGAAGATTATTCAAGGTTGTCATTTCTATCAAGATAGCTTACAAAGGCATGCAATACAACCATTGTGCATGATTGATGGATCATTTAAGAAGAAAATAAGGTTGTATGAAGTTTCCTATAAACCAATCAAGGATATTTGGATCATGAGCTTTGCATATGGATCCAATTGTATTCAAGCAAGCTTCAAGGGCTTAATCAATCTATTCAAGCCTAATGTCAAGATGAAGAAGCCAAATTACATTCGTAGTTGCTTGGGCTGTCACATCCCGCTCTAGGGATGGACAGTCCTAGGGATTGGGTAAGCCTAAAGCCACCCAAACCCGTAGAACCCCAGATTATTATATTAAACAATTAGCATCCACAAATATATAATAAACATTATGATATTCATTAATATTCATTTACTTTACATATAATTTATACATTTAATATTTATTACAATTCCCAGTCTAAACTATACTAAACCACCAAGTAGCATGGAGTTTCTAATATTTACAACCATCAAAATAAATATGAATATTACATGATAGGTTCCACGCAGGAGGAAGAAGCTTTGCTGGAACCACTGGTCTACTCACCACCTGAAAATTTATAAACCACTAAAATGATGAGATAAAATCCCAGTGAATAATATATGCATACATACATATACATATAAAAAATTAAAAGAGCAAAGAGAAGCAATAGTTTAAATAAAGGCATGAAAGTAAAGGTGACAATCATATTGGCTCTCAAATGATAGACTTTACTTAATCACACATTTATAATAAGCAGAGGCCACTATTTTGGTAGCATGCTTTACCCACATATAGTTGATCAGACTATATGGCTAGGGGCTTAACCCTTCCTAGCTCGGGTTTATAATTCATTGTGCACAATGTCTGATGCAAAATTTTTACTACTCCATCAGATGAGTAGCTCTGTCATTTGATATCCAATCAAATCACTGGGTTTACTCAATAATTAAATTCAAAGAAAGGGGATTAAACAACATAAGTTCACTTAAAGAATCAAAGTCATTCAAACATATTACAAGGTGCTACAAAGCTGAACAATGTAATTATAAAGAAGCAAAACAGGTTTCAAAGGTTTGCCATGAACAATTAGAAATTCAATGTAAGTGATAAGGTATTCCAAAACAAGAAGGAATCAATGAAAAGGAAGTAATTCATATTCAAAAGGATCATCAAGGAGCATTTCACAAGCAAATATCATATAAGGGTATAAGTTCATTTTGGCATAAACATATATATACATATGCATATATATCTCATCAATGAAAGATGGAACCCGAAGCTTTATCCCTTAATCCTCAACCTCCTTTTCTTTATCCTTAGAAGCTAAAGAAGCAAAATACATTGAATTAATACTAAACATTATTGAGAATACTTAAACTAATAGCATAAAATGCATGATTTATGTTTATTTTTTGTTTTGAGCATTTAATTCGTTTTCTTTAATTCTTTAGTTTAATTTAACTACATTTATGTTTATTAGCAATTTAGGCATACATAACCTATTTATCACTTTAGGGATGATATATTATGGAATTTACATATTAGGTATTTTCTTGGAAATTTTGTAGCAAGCATTGGTTGGCATTTGTTTATGGATTTTCTTTGGGATATTTTATGAAACACTTGGTGGGCATGACTTTGGTTGCATTTTGGAAGAGTTTTGGGGCAAATTGGAAGAAGCCCAAATTGCCCTACATAAATTCACATTGCCAACAATATATTCCACAAGTCATTTGGAATTTAAAGGCCAAGTAAAGGGTTCATTTTAGCATGGAAAATCATGAAAAAAAAGTCAAGCATAAACAAAGGCAATTCTGCCTCCTATGGTTCGGCCAAGCATGGTTTCTTCAAGGGGGTTTCTAAAATTCAAACTAAGGTTATTTCCATGTTATTTGATACTAAACTAACACATTTAAGCAATAAAATTGGAAAAAAAAAAACAGCCTTGAAGTGGGACTTTGAACATATGGGCAGAATTGATGATTTTAAGCAACCTATGCATTTTTTCTTCAAATTCAATGATTCCAATTGCTGGAATCCATTCCTTAAGCATCAGATTTAACTATTCTTAAGTCTTTTTAGGTGAATTCAAAGTTTTAGCAACAATTTGATTTAAGGTGCATTTGAAGAGTTATGAAGTTTCCATGCCAAATACACTAATATATCACATAATTCTCATACTAAATCATCTTTTCCACTCACTAACATCTATTTCTATGGATTAAAATCAAGAAAAGTGGACTAACCTTGCTTTTCTTAAAATGGCAGATTTCTTTCAATCTCCACTTCTTCAATCTCTTGCTTATTTCTTGCTTAATTCTTGGTGGGAAGTAATTTGGATGATGAAAAGAGGTTATTTGCTATAGGTTTGCAATGATATTTCTAAAGAAAATTGAAAGAAAAAAGATGGAGAAGAGGGGCTAGAGAGGTTCGGCCAAGAGGAGGAGGAAGGAGAGAAAAATCTAATTTTTGTACAGAAAATTCTGGAGAAATTTGTTATATGGGCAGTTTTTAGCCAAATTACAGTTTAGTCCTCCAAATTTTTAATTTATGCAATTTGGTCCTTGCAAATTTACAGTTTGGCCCTTCTCCATACATTTTTAAATATTAATATTAAACTTAATTAAGCTTTAATTAATGTATTTATTCACTTTTAGATTATTATTCAAAAATTATAAATTTCACTAAACGAATTTCAGAAAATATGGTACTTTAAGTATGTTTACAATTTGGTATATATATGGTTTCACTATGGTTTCATTTATGTTTCTCTTTGGTTTTACTTAGGTTTCTTATACTTTTCATATATTCAAATGCTATGCAAAAATTTTATGCAAATCCTTAATATCAACTTCGACTTAAAATCCTAAAATTCACTACCTAACTAAAGCTAATTTCTAGGATGTTACATTCTACCCCCCTAAAAATAAATTTGTCCTCGAATTTAAAATGAACTTACCAGCCTAATCTTGAAATAAGTATGGATACTTCTGTCTCATTTTGGATTCGCTTTCCCACGTACACTCCTCCACATTGTGATTCCGCCATAACACTTTGACCATGGGAATCTCTTTACTCCGTAATTTTTGGATTTGCCTATCTAGGATCTTTTCCGGAACCTCTTCATATGACAAGATTTCATCAATTTCCACAATTTGTGAAGAGAGGATATGAGATGGATCCGGTACATATTTACGCAGCATAGAAATATGGAATACCAAATGTACATGACTAAGACTTGGAGGAAGGGCAAGTCGGTAGGACACATTCCTGACTCTTTTCAAAATCTCGAATGGCCCTAGATATCTCGGTGTCAGCTTACCCTTCTTACCAAATCTCATGACACCTTTCATATGAGAGATTTTTAAGAAAACATGATCACTGACAGCAAATTGCACGTCTTTTCTTTTCGGATCAGCATAGCTTTTCTGTCGGCTAAAAGCTATTTTCATTATCTCCCAAATCAAAGGCACCTTTTCCATGGTCTCATGAATTAAATCAGGTCCTTCCAATTGTTTCTCTCTAGGTTCAATCCAACAAATTGGCGACCTGCATTTTCGACCATATAATGCTTCATAAGGTGCCATACCAATGGTGGAGTGGTAGCTATTATTATAAGCAAATTCCACCAATGGCAAATATTTATCCCAACTACCTCCAAAGTCAAGAACACATAATCTGAGCATATCTTCCAATGTCTGTATCGTCCGCTCAGATTGTCCATCCGTTTGGGGATGGAAGGCAGTACTGAAACTCAATTGAGTTCCCAAAGCTTCTTGAAATTTATGCCAAAATTGGGAAGTAAATTGTGGTCCTTGATCGGATATGATGGTGGTAGGAACTCCATGAAGTCTCACAATATTATCAATATAAGCCTGTGCATACCGAGTAGCAGAATATGTTGTTTTTACCTCCAAGAAGTGGGCTGATTTTGTAAGTCTATCAACAATCACCCACATAGAATCATACCCACGTGCAGTTCGAGGCAACCCTATGACAAAGTCCATAGTAACTTGCTCGCATTTCCATGCAGGAAGTTCAATTTGCTGGAGTAGGCCAGTAGGTTTTTGATGCTCGAACTTGACCTGTTGGCAGGATAAACATTTTGACACATACTCTGCTATTTGCTTCTTCATTCTAGGCCACCAATAATATTCTTTCACCTCGTGATACATCTTGGTTATTCCTGGATGAAGGCTATAAGGTGCATAATGGAATGCTTGTAAAATTCTTTCTCGAATTCCATTCACCTCTGGTACACACAAACTGTCTCCCTGTTTAAGGACACCATTATCTAATCGAAACTCCGATGACTTTCCCGATTGGACATCCTCTTTAAGCTTTACTAATTGTGGATCCAGATCCTATGAAGCCTTGATTTCATTAAGCAGCAAGGGCCTCACCTGAAAGGATGCAATTAATGCTGAAGAAGCAGTTATTTCTAACTGCACTCCCATATCGAATAAATCCTGTAGAGATTTAACAATTTGCCTGCGTTCCACCACAATATGTGATAAGCTCCCCATAGATTTGCGACTTAGAGCATCAGCAACAATATTTGCTTTCCCTGGATGTTATAAAATCTGGCAATCATAGTCTTTTACCAACTCCATCCATTGCCTTTGTTGCAAATTAAGATCTTTCTGCTGTAGAATATATTGGAGACTCTTATGATCAGTGTAGATTTTGCACTTTTCACCATAAAGATAATGTCTCCAAATCTTTAATGCAAAGACTATAGCAGCCATTTCCAGGTCATGGGTGGGACAATTTACCTCATGCTTTTTCAATTGTCTAGAAGCATAAGCTATTACCCTTCCATTTTGCATAAGTACACAACCCAAACCCACTCGGGAAGCATCGCAATATATTACAAATCCCCCTGTGCTTGATGGTAGAGCTAATACCGGAGCAGATGTGAGACAAGTTTTGAGTTTCTAAAAACTCTCTTCACAAGCATCGTCCTACTGAAATTTTACGTCTTTCCGGGTCAACCGAGTTAAAGGAGCTGCAATCTTGGAAAAATCCTTCACAAATCTCCTATAATACCTAGCCATACCTAGAAAACTCCGAATCTCAGTAACATTTGTAGGGCGAGGCCAATTTAGCACTGCCTCCACCTTCTTTGGATCCACTTTGATTCCCTCTTCACTAATCACATGCCTAAGGAAACATACTTCTCTAAGCCAAAAGTCACATTTTGACAATTTAGCATATAATTTATGTTCCCTTAGAGTCTGTAGTACCACCCAAAGATGTTCTTCGTGCTCCTTTTGACTTTTAGAATAGACAAGTATATCACCAATAAATATAATGACAAACTTCTCTAAATATGACTTAAACACCCGATTCATTAAATCCATAAAGGCTGCGGGTGCATTAGTTAAGCCAAAAGGTAGCACTAAGAACTCATAATGCCCGTAGCGTGTCTGAAAAGTAGTCTTTGGTATATCCTCTTTCCGAATTCTCAACTGATGGTATCCATACCACAAATCAATCTTTGAAAACCAACCAGCACCTTGCAACAAGTCAAACAGGTCATCGATTCTAGGCAATGGGTATCTATTATTCACCGTCACCTTATTCAATTGCCTATAATTGATGCACATTCGCAAGGTCTCGTCCTTCTTTTTCACAAATAGGACAGGTGCTCCCCACGGTGAGCTGCTGGGTGTAATAAACCCCTTGTCTAGCAACTCTTGCAACTGAATTTTAATTCTTTCAACTCTACATGAGCCATCCGATACGGGGGAATAGAAATAGGATCTGTTCCGGATATACTTCTATTTCAAATTCTATCTCTCGTTCAGGTGGCAGTCCCGGTAATTCTTCCTAAAATACATCTGAAAATTCATTCACAACTAGAATTTGTTCAATTCCCACTGCAATCACCCGGGTATCCAGTACATTAGCTAAATACCCTTGGCACCCTTTTCTCAATAGTCTTCGAGCTTTAATTACAGAAATGAGATGGGTTGCCACATTTTCCCTTTCACCCTAAAATATGAATACCGACTATCCCCCTAGTCGAAATTCCACTTTCTTCCCGTGGCAATTAATAGAGGCATAGTGCAAAGACAGCCAATCCATACCCAGGATTCCATTAATCTCTAATACAAGAAGCTCTATCAACATAGCTACAAGCTTTTTGCCATCAATCTCCACCATACAATTGGTATATTACTGATCTACAATTACTACCCAACCCAAGGGAGTGGAGACTTCTAATGGTTCTGACATTTTATTACTAGCCCTTCCCAAATTCTTAGCAAATGCAGATGAAACAAAGGAATGTGTAGTGCCACAGTCAAATAATACATTAGCCATAACATTTTGTATAGAAATCATACCTCCAACCATGGTGTTAGAGGTTCTGGCCTCCTGCTGATTCAATGCAAATTCTCTTCCTTGTCCCCTAGTAGGCTGAGTCTAGGAAGGCGTAGGTGCATAACTCTGGCCCCGGCCTCTCCTAGTAGATTCTTGAGACCTTGTTTGGCTCTGCTGAACTGTAGCCTATGATGCCGATGGCCCTTCTCGTTGTGATCTCAGCAATGGACAGTCTCAAATCATATGGCCCTGTTGGCCACATCTAAAACATACTCCGCTCGCCCATCTATAGGTACCAGGGTGAGCTTTGCCACATCTTAAACAAGTGGCAATAGCTGTCTGTGCAACTTGGCCTGCTCTACTAGATGCTTGGGGAGCTAAAGAACCTATCCTAAACTTAGTCTCCCCACGTCTAGAACTGGTCAATGACTATGGGAAAGAAGTCTGTGACCCACTAGTTGTAGACTTACTCTAAAATGATGGTCCTCCAGTCTTTTTCTGGCTGCTCTGGCTCTTCCCCAAATTCTTCCTTTGCTCCTTTTCTGCCTTTTCCTCAATATATTTTTCTTCCATCTGAACAGCTTTATCAATCAGCTTTGTCAAAGAGGTGAACTCTGAGGTCAATAAAAGGTTATGTAATGGAGCATGCAAGCCACGTCGGAATCTAAAAATCTTGGAAACTTCATCAGGAACTAAAGCCCGGCCATATCGAGACAGTCTAATAACTCCTTTGCATATTCTGCAACAGACATGTTCCCCTGTTTAAGTTGCTCAAATTGCACCAATCTACATCCTTTTTCCCCTTCAGTAAGAAACTCGTCAATCATCTGCTGCTTGAATTCTTCCCAAGTTGGTGGCTTATCGCTATACAAAAGGCCTTCAATGTATTGCTCATACCAATCGGCTGCTTGCTCCTTGAGCAACAAACCCATTAACTCGATTACTCTGGCATCAGAACAAGCCATTCTCTTTATCACTTTATCCACCTCTTGAAGAAATTCACTCGGATCTTCCCCCTGTTCACCTTTAAATGTAGGCAAACCCAATTTGAGGAATGTGGACATTTTCATTCCTCCTTCATCAATAGTCCTCCTAGCACTAGTTGGAGCAGGTGGAGGAACTGGTGTCGGAGGTGACACTGGTAGAGGTACATTAACAGGTAGTACTGGGGGTACTGGAGGCTCCTGTCTAGCTTTTGTAAGTTCTTCATTTTCTCTTCTAAACCTTAGAATCTCTTGCTGCAATGCCTCAATATTTCTATTCTTAGAAGACCCAACCTCATCTTCATGATGAACTCTCCTCCTAACCGGTGGAGGTCCAATAGATTTGGCTTCATTTGGAGCCACTTGTGAAGCCATCTCAACCTTTACTAGTCTCTTGAGCTGCGGTTGCTGAGGTTGCTTGCCTCGACCCTGAGCCCGTCCTCGGGTATATCTCCGTGGTGGCATCTCACTACAAAAGAAACAAGAAAATATTAATTCTAACAAAGTGAAAAACAGCAAAAGACGAAGTAGGAAATCCTATACTCCATGGTTTACCTAATACTTTTTCCTATGTAAAGGCTATCGAACATAGGCTTTGATACCAACTTTGTCACATCCCGCTCTAGGGATGGACGGTCCCAGGGATTAGGTAAGCCTAAAGCCACCTAAATCCGTAAAATCCCAGATTATTATATTAAATAATTAGCATCCTCAAATATACAATAAACATTCTAATATTCATTAATATTCATTTACTTTACATATAATTTACACATTTAATATTTATTACAATTCCCAGTCTAAACTATACAAAACCATCAAGTACCATGGAGTTTCTAATATTTACAACCATCAAAATAAATATGAATATTACATGATAGGTTCTACGTAGGAGGAAGAAGCTTTGTTGGAACCACTGGTCTACTCACCACCTGAAAATTTATAAACCACTAAAATGATGAGATAAAATCCCAGTGAATAATATATGCATACATACACATACATATAGAAAAATTAAAAGAGCAAAGAGAAGCAATAGTTTAAATAAAGGCATGAAAGTAAAGGTGACAATCATATTGGCTCTCAAATGACAGACTTCACTTAATCACACATTTATAATAAGCAGAGGCCACTATCTTAGTAGCATGCTTTACCCACATATAGTTGATCAGACTATATGGCTAGGGGCTTAACCCTCCCTAGCTCGGGTTTATAATTCATTGTGCACAATGTTTGATGCAAAATTTATGCTACTCCATCAGATGAGTAGCTCTGTCATTTGATATCCAATCAAATCACCGGGTTTACTCAATAATTAAATTCAAAGAAAGGGGATTAAACAACATAAGTTCATTTAAAGAATCAAAGTCATTTGAACATATTACAAGGTGCTACAAAGCCGAACAATGTAATTACAAAGAAGCAAAACAGGTTTCAAAGGTTTGCCATGAACAATTAGAAATTCAATGTAAGCGATAAGGTATTCCAAAGCAAGAAGGAATCAATGAAAAGGAAGCAATTCAGATTCAAAAGGATCATCAAGGAGCATTTCACAAGCAAATATCATATAAGGGTATAAGTTCATTTTGGCATAAACATATATATGCATATGCATATATTACTCACCAACGAAAGATGGAACCCAAAGCTTTATCCCTTAATCCTCAACCTCCTTTTCTTGATCCTTAGAAGCTAAAGAAGCAAAATACATTGTTTTAATACTAAACATTATTGAGAATACTTAAACTAATAGCATAAAATGCATGATTTATGTTTATTTTTCTGTTTTGAGCATTTAATTTGTTTTCTTTAAATCTTTAGTTTAATTTAACTACATTTATGTTTATTAGCAATTTAGGCATACATAACCTATTTATCACTTTAGTGATGATATATTATGGAATTTACATATTAGGTATTTTCTTGGAAATTTTGTAGCAAGCATTGGTTGGCATTTGTTTATGGATTTTCTTTGGAATATTTTATGAAACACTTGGTGGGCATGACTTTGGTTGCATTTTGGAAGAGTTTTGGGGCAAATTGGAAGAAGCCCAAATTGCCCTACATAAATTCACTTTGCCAACAATATATTCCACAACTCATTTGGAATTTAAAGGCCAAATAAAGGTTTCATTTCAACATGGAAAATCATGAAAAAAAAGTCAAGCATTAAACAAAGGCAATTCTGCCTCCTATGGTTCGGCCAAGCATGGTTTCTTCAAAAGAGTTTCTATAATTCAAACTAAGGTTATTTCCATGTTATTTGATACTAAACTAACACATTTAAGCAATAAAATTGGAAAAAAAAAAAAAACAGCCTTGAATTGGGACTTTGAACATATGGGTAGAATTGATGATTTTAAGCAACCTATGTATTTTTCTTCAAATTCAATGATTCCAATTGCTGGAATCCATTCCTTAAGCATCAGATTTAACTAATCTTAAGTCTTTTTTGGTGAATTCAAAGTTTTAGCAACAATTTGATTTAAGATGCATTTGAAGAGTTATGAAGTTTCCATGCCAAATACACTAATCTATCACATAATTCTCATACTAAATCATCTTTTCCATTCACTAACATCTATTTTTATGAATTAAAATCAAGGAAAGTGGACTAACCTTGCTTTTCTTAAAATGACATAATTCTTCCAATCTCCACTTCTTCAATTTCTTGCTTAATTCTTGGTGGGAAGTAATTTGGATGATGAAAAGAGGTTATTTGCTGTAGGTTTTGCAATAATTTTTCTAAAGAAAATTAAAAGAAAAAAGTTGGAGAAGAGGGGCTAGAGAGGTTTGGCCAAGAGGAGGAGGAAGGAGAGAAAAATCTGATTTTTGTACAGAAAATTCTGGAGAAATCTGTTATATGGGCAGGTTTTTAGCCAAATTACAGTTTAGTCCTCTAATTTTTAAGTTATGCAATTTGGTCCTTGCAAATTTACAGTTTGGTCCTTCTCCATACATTTTTAGATATTAATATTAAACTTAATTAAGCTTTAATTAATGTATTTATTCACTTTTAGATTATTATTCAAAAATTATAAATTTCACTAAATGAATTTCAGAAAATATGGTACTTTAAGTACGTTTACAATTTGGTATATATATGGTTTCACTATGGTTTCATTTATATTTCTCTTTGGTTTTACTTAGGTTTCTTATACTTTTCATATATTCAAATGCTATGCAAAAGTTTTATGCAAATCCTTAATATCAACTTCGACTTAAAATCCTAAAATTCACTACTTAACTAAAGCTAATTTCTAGGATGTTACATGGGCCTAATCTATTCAAGTGTTTACAAGGTTGCCATTCTTCATTCAAATTGGACCCTCCATATTTGGGCTTTTCAAATTCAATTTACCATGTTTTATTTAGTGTTTAGGCTGCCTATGTTATGTATACAGTAAAGAGTTGTTTAAACTATTTTAATTTCATGTTTTAATTAGTTTTCGGCCTATTTTGTGTTAGGTCAAAGGCCTATCCGAATTTTATAGTTTAATTAATTAGATTTCAGTTTCTTGTTAGGAAATAGCTTCTCTTGTATGGGAAGGATTCCTAACTTATTTTAGAATTCAGTTCTAACTTATTTATTATTTAGGAATTAGTTTATAATTAGGAATCTTTAATCCTTATATTGGAAGATTTCCTAGTCCTTAGCTGATTCTAATTTAGGGTTGAGCCTCTATATAAACTCAACCATTCATGTCAAATTAAGTGAAGTTATGATCAATAAAATTCAGTTTTCTTAAGAGTGTGATCTCTTGGTTTTGATTCTTGCTTGAATCAAGTTCATACAATCAAAGCTAATTACTTTGTGTGTATTTATTCCAAGGTTCTCTTTCATGAGTTGGTATTGTGTCGCAGAGATCATCATCTAAAGATGATCATATTCCAAGGTGCTCTATCATGGATTGGATTTGGGTCACGGACTTAGGAAAAATCTGATTTCGCTTTCTAAGGAGTTGCTTTCAGGCGTAAAGATAATTGGGTCTCAAGTTTAATATACTTAGGGTTTGTATTAGTTTGGTATCAGAGCTTAGGCTATAAATTAGGTTATATCTTTCCGTTTCATTTGTGTTTTCTATTTTTGTTTATTTTTTTTGTTTCATTTCTTTTCATTTTTGTTAAATTCCTTTGTTTTCATCTTGTTTCTTATTTTTGTTTCTTTTCATTTTTGTTAAATTCCATCATTTTCATCTCATTAGTTCTGTTTGTTATTGTTTCAGGTCTGAAAATTCAAAAAAAAATCCAAATCATTTTACCTTTTCTTTTTTTCTTTGTTCATTTGTTCCTTTGTTCATTCCATCCTATTCATATTTCTATTTCTTGTTTAATTGGAAAGTCAATCTATACTTACTTGAACCAATTCAAATGCAAGAAGAAAGAAGGGAGGATTTGCCCAGGCTTAAAGACTTCAAATTTGAAGTTGTTTAGTTCCTAGAGTGAAGAGGACAAGGAAAGAAGCAGATTTTCAAGATTACACAAGGAGAATCAATGATTTTAGCATTCTACAAGGAGTTTGACCAAGTCTAAGTATCCTTCCAAAATAAGCTAGGATTGGTTTCCTACTCCTTTCCAAATTTTGGTTTGACTCTCTAATCCTATTTTCATTCTGATTTCTTGCTAATTTAACTATTTCCTTATTCGTTTTGGTTTTCCTTTTATTTCAATCATTGTTTGTGTCTCATTATGTTTCCTAATTCTATCAGGATTCCTATATTCTTTTCCTAGTTCAATTAGGATTCTTGTTTTTCCTAGTGTCATTAGGATTTCTTATTTCTTGTTTCATTTTTGAGTCTTTGGATTTTTATTCACATTGTAATTTAGTAAGATTGTGTTAATTTGATTTTTGCAACTAATCTTGACAAGAGATTTGAGAGGGAAAAGGGTAAGAGTGAGCTCATAAAGAGCAAAGCCATAATAAATTAAGTGAAACATGAGTGATTGAGTGGCAATACTTGAGTGAAACATGTGAGGGAGTGAAGTGAGCTATTTTTTTACTTTACTAACATTCTTTTTAGGTTTTTTACAATGGAAGTTGATCAAGAATTTTGAAAAGAATTAATGGCTATTAGGAAACAAGTAGGTATGTAGATATTCAAGGATGAAGAATGTAATGATGTTTTTCATATAAGATGTTGCACCTAAGATAGAGTATGCCATATGATCATTGATAGATTGAGTGTTGTCAATTTTGCAAGCCTTGAGCTATTTGAGAAATTAAATTTTCCCACTAGAAAGCATCCAAGGCCACACTCATTATATTTGTTGAATAAATATGTCAAGATTAAAAAACAAACTTTAGTTTCATTCTCTCTAGGAAGGTATAAAAGTGAAGATTGGTGTGATGTTGTACCAATGAATGTGACACATATTTTGTTTGGAAAGCCATGGATACATATTAGTCAAGCAAAACACATCAAATCCACTAACTACTACAAGGTCCCACTAAAAGATGGTAAGCATACTACCCTTGCTTCTCTTTCTCAAGAAGAATTGTATGAAGATCGAGTGAAGATACAAAGAAAAAGAGAGAAAGAACTTCAAAGACAAAATGGTGTTGTTGAGCTTGTAGTGACAGAATTGAGTGTGTCAAAAAGGGAGAATGAAGGTGATGAGATTTTCAAAAAGGAGGAAAGTGATGTGTAAAATGAAACTACGAAAGTGACTCATGAAGATGACTTAGAACATTGGAAGCATACAAGTGAAGAGTTCTCATTAAAGGTTGAAGAAGTTATTTATGAAGAGATTCCAACATATGATCCTCCTCAAGTAGTTGTTAAAAATAAAGTTGAGTTTGTTGTAAATAATGAAATAAAAGACAAAGAGTGCATAGAGAAAGAGAGTGAAAAGAAAAAGAGTGAGTGTGAAAAGAAAGAATTAGTAAGTGAGGAAGAAAATGACTTTCAAATGAGAGAAAAGAAATAATAGAAAGTTCAAATAAAAAGATTGAGAGTGAAGAGAGAAAAACAAGTGAGCATAGTTGAAAAAGAAAGTATCAAGGATGTTTTGTTTTCTAACACTAACAAGTTTGAATTATCTTTATTTAGTTTTGTTTCTCTTTTTTAAGATTTTAAAGAAGGATTTTTAAGGAAGAAAGGAGGTGATAAAAGCAATGCATTTACTACCAAGTGCTCAAGTCAAGATTCGAGGATGAATCATCCTGAGGAGGGAGGGAATGATGAGAATCCATATACCTTGCTAGAAGCTTACAAATACATGCATGATAAAGATTTCAAGAAGATTCTTCAAGGCTATCATTTCTATCAAGATAGCTTATGGAGGCATGCAATACAACCATTATGCATGATTGATGGATCATTCAAGAAGAAAATAAGGCTGTATGAAGTTTCCTATAAACCAATCAAGGATATTTGGATCATGAACTTTGCATATGGATCCAATTGTATTCAAGGAAGCTTCAAGGGCTTAATCAATCTATTCAAGCCCAATGTCAAGATGAAGAAGCCAAATTACATTCCTATTTGCTTGGGCCTAATCTATTCAAGTGTTTACAAGGCTGCCATTCTTCATTCAAATTGGACCCTCCATATTTGGGCTTTTCAAATTCAATTTATCATGTTTTATTTAGTGTTTGGGCTGCCTATGTTATGTATACAGCCCAAGAGTTGTTTAAACTACTTTATTTTCATGTTTTAATTAGTTTTCGGCCTATTTTATGTTAGGTCAAAGGCCCATCCGAATTTTATAGTTTAATTAATTAGATTTCTGTTTCTAGTTAGGAAATAGCTTCTCTTGTATAGAAAGGATTCCTAACTTGTTTTAGAATTCAGTTCTAGCTTAGTTATTATTTAGGAATTAGTTTCTAATTAGGAATTTTCAATCCTTGTATTGGAAGATTTCCTAGTCCTTAGCTGATTCTAATTTAGGGTTGAGCCTTTATATAAACTCAACCGTTCATGTCAAATTAAGTGAAGTTATGATTAATAAGATTCAGTTTTCTTAAGAGTGTGATCTCTTGGTTTTGATTCTTGCTTGAATCAAGTTCATACAATCAAAGCTAATTACTTTGTGCGTATTTATTCCAAGATTCTCTTTCACGAGTTGGTATTGTGTCGCAGAGATCATCATCCAAAGGTGATCATATTCAACAGTGCTCTATCACGGGTTGGATTTGGGTCGTGAACTTGGGAAAAATCTGATTTAGCTTTCCAAGGAGTTGCTTCCGAGCATAAAGATAATTGGGTCTCAAGTTTAATATACTTAGGGTTCGTATCATTAGCCCTAATAGTTCTAACTTCAAGCAAATTGGTCATGAAAACTTCTAGGGTGGTTATGAGTTATTACAGAATACCATAAGAAGAAATTTTAAATGAATAATGTAACAATGAGTAAAGAATGTAATTAATTTCAATAAGCACTTTTATGGTAAAATGAAAGTCAAACTGAGTTTGAATTAGTGTAACTATGTTAATAATTTAGTTGAAAGGTGAATCTAAAGTGTTAGTGAATGGGCATTAGCATCTCTTAAGTTATTGGGAGATAATAATAGTGAATAAAAAGTTGATTTCAATTAAAGTTACAATGGTATAGTAGAAATTAAACTTAGTTTGACCTAATGAGCCTACATGATGTATATACTAAAACAATGCTATTGAAGGGCTAGTAAATATGCATTATAATTCGTAGAGAATTTATCTAACAATGTTTGTAGTTTGTAGTGATGTTAAAAGGTAGAGATATGTATATTAAAACCAAAGAAATGAAATGGAAAATCTATTAAGTTACCAAGTTTGAAATGTGCATAAATGGGTCTGTTAATGGGCTTTTGAACACCAAAGGCTCAAGCCCACTTAGATGGCTCAGACATTAGGCTCATGGTTGAATGAACATACATTTATCTAGAGTTAAGAATGGTTAACCAAGGTTAAGTTTGATGTTGGAAAAGCTAGCCATTAATTTTGACTTGGAAGCCACCATTTTTTACTATGTTAATTCCTTTCCCAACTTGATTCTCACTTCATCCATACCAAAGTCTACATTAATTTTTGCTCTTTCCAAACCATATGATGAACATCATCAACCTATATGAGATCCTAGATGCACTTGATTAAATCATATCCATCCATTGAGATTAAGTTATAGCCATTGGATTAGAGATGATTGAATCCTCACTATTCAACTTTCATATATAAGTAATATGATGAGCACAATTCCTCCATTTTTGCAAAACCTAACATAAAATTTTAGTCCTAAAGGAAGAAAATCCTCTAAAATTTTCCCCCTATCATAGAAATACAATCCAAGGCTTCCCAAGGTAAGGAATTATACTCATCTCTTCCTTTCTGTGTTCCAAGCATGACTTTGCTATTATAGTTGCAAAAACTTACCATTTCTTTCATCTATGTGAATTGGCCAATGGAGACTAAAACTAGAAAATATTTACTTGGTATGTTAGTTGATGACATATGTAATCTGGACTTGAGAGCTAAGGGTTTAGCATGAGAAAATAAATAAGGAAAGTATGAAACACATCTAAGTGCACTAGAAAGCATGGTTCGTCCACTTTAATGAAATTGTGAAGGAAGTGTTCTAAATTCTATTTAAAGATATCTAAGGTTATTTTGGATGGAGGAAATCAGTTTGGAAGTGTTAAAATGAATTAGAGAAGATTCAAAACTTGAAAGTATTAGTAGCATGAATTTAGTCTAAAAGGGAACTTGATGTTCTAATGGTAGATATTGACAATTGAATGATCACATGGGTTTTATGTTATGCTAATTTCATAATTCCATGATCAATTTGAAGATTGGATGAGGAATTAATTGTTTTCCCCAAATTCTATGGTTTATGGAAAATTTGGGAATTTTGAGAATTAAACTTAAATTCATGAAATTGAAAGGGTAATTAAGTTTAAGAATGGTGTAACATGAATTTTATAATGTTAATTTAAAATTTAATTGATAGAAATGATTTTTTTTCAAATTCAATGAACTAGGTTTATGTATGGAATTGGGAAGTAATTCCATTGAATATTGGAAATTGTTTAAATTGATTCTAATTGAATAATATGAAATTGAAATGTGAAATTGGGAGGAAAGGAATTATCTTTCCTTAAAGTGAATACTTTTAGCTATTTGGAAAATAATTAAGGAAAGTATTAGAATTAGTAATAAGTTAGTACTACAATGAACAAGATGAAAATGTTAACATGTTGAGCTAAATTTAAACTAATGACATAATAAAGAAGTGATTAATGTGTAATTGAAATGCAAATGTGTAGAATCTAAAGACAAGGATAAGGATATTGTCCAAGTGTACGAGGAGCACTACTAGTGTCAAAATTAAATGTAAATAGAAGCAAAGGAGTCTAAGGTGACTACTTAATAATATAATACGATATGTACTATATTCTTTGAACCTTTACTGCTCAAACCATCATTGTTGAAATATTGCAATTCCATGATGAGCATGGATTGCCTATTGAATATTGAACCATTTGATATGATACTACTTGATGGCAATTGACTATTGTAAACATTTTGTGTTGAATTCATAATGTGATCATTGAATTCCTTATTGTGAACCTTATATGAACCTTTCTATTGATACCTATTGATAAGTAGAAATACCCTTATGATATGGGGTAATACATCGGGCCTTATGCACTTGGTATAAGCCTGCAGGTAAGGCAAGAGTATCCAACCTCTGTTGGGGGGAATGCCTAACCATAAGACTTGATTAGTCTTGCATAATGTGATGCATGTGAGTGAGCAAGGCTTAGGCCGACACTTTTTAATTTATATGTGTGGGAAGCATTTCACTTCCAAGAAATTACTATTTCTATTAAAAGATGTTGTTTCCATCTTAAATGAGAAATCAATTCATAAATGACAATTTTGATTAACATCACTCCATTGTCACCATGAGCATCCTAATAATGAACCACATACTCACCATATATATTGTATTATTACATACTCATTGAGCTTTATCTCATTCCTTAGTTGTTTAAATTTTTTAGGTAAGAATGATAAGTCAGCAAGGTAAATTCCAAGTCCTATTCTTCCGTTTGGAAGTTGCTCTATTAAATTCAAGTGTTATGAATCTTGGTTATATGATTAAGAAGATTGTTGTTTTAAAGTTCCATGGTTATCGAAAGTTTAGTACTAGAATGTTTTTGAGTTTATATGTATTGTAAACTATATTATAAACTTTCCATTGCGACCAAATTTCTACACTATTTTCCAATAAAACATTGGGGGAAGACAGAAAAGGCTGAGGCCCAAAGCAAAGAATGGAATTGCTATCTAGTTTTTTAAAACTAGGAAAAGAGGTGATTCAGATCTGTATGTTTCTTACCTACCCACATTAATTCAAAGATTCTGAGTATGGAAGTTAGGTATGAACTTAAGGAAGTGTTAAGCACCCAACTCTGCCCAGTTGTGAGGCTAGCTTCCACAAACCGGTTAACTTTAAATTAAGATGGTTGAGATTTATTTGGGCCCTATTAAAATGCAATAGTTATATCACATTTTACAATTCAACATTTATATATGCAACCAATTCAAAAGACCATAAATTTAACTAATTACTAACCAAGTTCAATATAAGAGTGTAAACATAAAGTTACTAAGTTGCACACCAAATTAATACCATTAACAATACTAAACTCATACTAATTAATTTCATATAATTTTAAAGAGTTTATATTAAATTACCAAATTGATCGTAAGCTACCTAATTAATTACTAAGTGTTCATGGCATTCAAGTTTAGTAAAGAATGATATGCATAATTCATATAGTCTTCATTTAATGTGATATTCTACCTACAAATTTCATATATTAAAAGCAATAAATTAAATTTACCAAGTTGTTCTAAGTTCATTTTAATTCTATTCTAAGTTAGGAGGACATATCCTTATGGTTACAAAATTACAACAATAGTATAGAAGCACCAAGACTAAATAAGAACCAAAATAAAATAAAAAAGAAGAAAAAATAAATTTCCAAATAGCTAGAGGTGCATGCCCTTAGTGTGTGCCTCAAAATAGGTTTGTGTTCCCCCCCTCCCCTATGCTTTTAGCATTCCTGTTCCTCTCGTTCTTTGCATTTTTAGTTTGATTTTGCTCTGATTCTTTCTCCTCATGTCTCCAAATTTTAAATTTATCTTCTAAGGATCCTTTCTAACATTGAACTTATGAAAATAGCAACAAATTTAAGACTCAAATAAGAACAACAAAAATAAAAGCTGATGAATAATCAGGGGCGCATGCAGGCTTAAACTCTTATTTTCACTTTAAAATACTTACCTTTTGTTTTCAATGAATTTTGCATGTTTAAATATTCCAATACTCAATTAAATAAACCAAAATAAATAACATATAGCTATCAGAAATAAGAATCAAACTAGATTAACAAAAGAACATCATGATCATCACTTTGAGAACTAAAATTATCAACTTGTAGTAATTTCAACCCTTAAACTTCAATTATAACCATGAAATGCATAATGTAAACATGCAAGAAAGAAATAAAAAATTGCATAACAAAATAATAAAAAATTGCATAATAAAATCAAATGAAATTAAATAGGAACTAAAATTAAACAAACCTATCCCATAACACTCTCAATCTATTAATTGGAGGAGAAACATTAGGAATCCTTATTTTGTGAGGCCTCGCCCGACCACTGGTCCAACCCGCTAAAGGGAATCAAAATGCTCTTTAGGAGAAACTCATGATTAGAACTTGCTATGAGTTTAAAAAATTGTAATTCACAAAAAAAGAAAAAAAAAAAGAGTAGCCACTTTAATTTTGTTTATTTTAGTTGGGAAAATTAAAGAAAAACTCAATTTGATTAACTCCAAAATTATACTATTTATACTAAGAAAAAGCGCTAGTCCTCGAATGACTAAAGAGATCTCGGGGACTAGGTTTTGATTAAAACAATACCAGAAATTAGTTTATCTTAAACACAAAATAGCTTTTGTTAAAAAAAAAAAATTTATGTTTGCATGAATAGATATAATATGATGCAAGAAACAAATACTACTCATGTAATGCATGGAAAATATGAGATAATGACAATTACAAAAATGTAAAAAAAAAAAGAGAGAAAGGTTAATTAAAATTATTACAAGTCAAAATGTCAAAATCAGAAATCTTTCCTCTAGCCCTTATGGGTCCTGGGAAAAGCACACATTCTCCAAATATAATCTAAACAGTTAAAGTAAGAAAAAGTAATAAAACAATTATAAAAGGACTAAAGTTTCGACTTTCTTTTAAGAAAAGTGATTTCGACCCTAAACTATATGAAGAAGGTAATAGAGAGAAGAAGTTATTAATTTTAGTGTAGTTGATCCCTTAGAGACAGTATGCCTATGTATCCCTTTGAATGGGAATCAAATCCCACGTAGTTCTTCCTTCTTGCGAAGGAGGGGTGTTCTTCCTTCTTGCAAATGAGGGGTTTTCAATTCATTACCTTTGTTATCATGTTTTGATTGATTTTAAAGGCATAGAGATTTATTAATTAGTTTAGGTTTTAATTAACAAAAATTAGATCTTTTCATATTTAGATCTTGAAACTAGAATTGAAAAGGAAAAGGGAAGAATTTTTACCTTAGGCTTTCGGCAATGAGGAACATAGGGTATGAGCTTAGCACTAAATAGTGCAAACTCTTCTTGGAGGGACTTGGATCACACCCTTGCTTAAATACCATGAATTCCTTTTGAAAGTAAGAACTTTAATCACACATTTTCTTGATAAAAAGGCTTAGAGATAGGGTTTGAGATGATTAGAAGGCTTATAAATAGGGTTTTTGTCACATCCCAATTTTGGAGATATGACAGTCCTAGAATATGGGGAGATATAAGGTCACCCACACCTATAAAACCCACTTATGCACATTGTAACATCCTAGAAATTAGCTTTAGTTAGGTAGTGAATTTTAGAATTTTAATTTGAAGTTGATATTAAGGATTTGCATAAAATTTTTGCATAGCATTTGAATATATGAAAAGTATAAGAAACTTAAGTAAAACCAAAGAGAAATATAAATGAAACCATAGTGAAACCATATATTTACCAAATTGTAAACGTACTTAAAGTACCATATTTTCTGAAATTCGTTTAGTGAAATTTATAATTTTTGAATAACAATCTAAAAATGAATAAATACATTAATTAAAGCTTAATTAAGTTTAATATTAATATTTAAAAATGTATGGAGAAGGACCAAACTGTAAATTTGTAAGGACCAAATTGCATAACTTAAAAAATTAGAGGACTAAACTGTAATTTAGCTAAAAACCGCCCATATAACATATTTCTCCAGAATTTTCTGTACAAAAATCAGATTTTTCTTCTTCCTTTTCCTCTTGGCTGAACCTCTCTAACCCTTCTTCTCCATCTTTTTTTCTTTCAATTTTCTTTAGAAAAATTATTGAAAACCTATAGCAAATAACCTCTTTTCATCATCCAAATTACTTCCACCAAGAATTAAGCAAGAAATAAGCAAGAAATTGAAGAAGTGGAGATTGGAAGAAATCTGCCATTTTAAGAAAAGCAAGGTTAGTCCACTTTCCTTGGTTTTAATTCATAGAAATAGATGTTAGTGAGTGGAAAAGATGATTTAGTATGAGAATTATGTGATAGATTAGTGTATTTGGCATGGAAACTTCATAACTCTTCAAATGCATCTTAAATCAAATTGTTGCTAAAACTTTGAATTCACCAAAAAGGACTTAAGAATAGTTAAATTTGATGCTTAAGGAATGGATTCCAGCAATTGGAATCATTGAATTTGAAGAAAAATAAATAGGTTGCTTAAAATCATAAATTCTGCCCATATGTTCAAAGTCCCACTTCAAGGCTATTTTTTTTCCAATTTTATTGCTTAAATGTGTTAGTTTAGTATCAAATAACATGGAAATAACCTTAGTTTGAATTATAAAAACTCCCTTGAAGAAACCATACTTGGCAGAACCATAGGAGGCAGAATTGCCTTTGTTTATGCTTGACTTTTTTCATGATTTTCCATGCTGAAATGAACCCTTTGCTTGGCCTTTAAATTCCAAATGAGTTGTGGAATATATTGTTGGCAATGTGAATTTATGTAGGGCAAATTGGGCTTCTTCCAATTTGCCCCAAAACTCTTCTAAAATGCAACCAAAGTCATGGCCACCAAGTGTTTCATAAAATGTCCCAAAGAAAATCCATGAACAAATGCCAACCAATGCTTGCTACAAAATTTCCAAGAAAATACCTAATATGTAAATTCCATAATGTATCATCCCTAAAGTAATAAATAGGTTATGTATGCCTAAATTGCTAATAAACATAAATGTAGTTAAATTAAACTAAAGAATTAAAGAAAACAAATTAAATGCTCAAAACAGAAAAATAAACATAAATCATGCATTTTATGCTATTAGTTTAAGTATTCTCAATAATGTTTAGTATTAAAACAATGTATTTTGCTTCTTTAGCTTCTAAGGATCAAGAAAAGGAGGTTGAGGATTAAGGGATAAGCTTCGGGTTCCATCTTTCATTGGTGAGTAATATATGCATATGTATATATATGTTTATACCAAAATGAACTTATACCCTTATATGATATTTGCTTGTGAAATGCTCCTTGACGATCCTTTTGAATCTGAATTGCTTCCTTTTCATTGATTCCTTCTTGCTTTGGAATACCTTATTGCTTACATTGAATTTCTAATTGTTCATGGCAAACCTTTGAAACCTGTTTTGCTTCTTTGTAATTACCTTGTTTGGCTTTGTAGCACCCTGTGATATGTTCGAATGACTTTGACTTTTTAAATGAATTTATGTTGTTTAATCCCCTTTCTTTGAATTTAATTATTGAATAAACCCTGTGATTTGATTGGATATCAAATGACAGAACTACTCATCTGATGGAGTAGCATAAATTTTGCATCAGACATTGTGCACAATGAATTATAAACCCGAGCTAGGGAGGGTTAAGCCCCTAGCCATATAGTTTGATCAACTATATGTGGGTAAAGCATGCTACCAAGATAGTAGCCTCTGCTTATTATAAATGTGTGATTAAGTGAAGTCTGTCATTTGAGAGCCAATATGATTGTCACCTTTACTTTCATACCTTTATTTAAACTATTGCTTCTCTTACTCTTTTATTTTTATATGTATATGTATGTATGCATATATTGTTCACTGGGATTTTATCTCATCATTTTAGTGGTTTATAAATTTTCAAGTGGTGAGTAGACCAGTGGTTCCAGCAAAGCTTCTCCCTCATGCATGGAACCTATCATGTAATATTCGTATTTATTTTGATGCTTGTAAATATTAGAAACTCCATGGTACTTGGTGGTTTAGTATAGTTTAGACTGGGAATTGTAATGAATGTTAAGTGTATAAATTATATGTAAATTAAATGGATGCTAGTTGCTTAATATAATAATCCGGGGTTCTACGGGTTTAGGTGGCTTTAGGCTTACCCAATCCCTAGGACCATCCATCCCTAGAGCGGGATGTGACACGCATAGAAACACTGTCTAGGATCACACCAAAATCTCCTACATTAACTTAACTAACCAATAATAAAGGTGATCTTTAACTAGCAGAAGAATATTTTAAAAATACTTTAAATATAACCCTTAAGAAAAGAACAATTAAAACTCCAAATTTATCATCAATGCATAGTGTTCCAAAAATAAAACTCTTGGAGCATCTAAGAGTGACTCTCCATATCATAGTATGTAAAATGACTTGGACAAGGAAATCCCCCAAGTGGAGTAGATTGCTTGAGCTATCACCTTGCCTCCTCATAATGCTAACTTGGAAACCACACAAGAAAAAGGGTGAGATAGATGATCTTAATGAGTAAACAATATAGCTTAAACCATAACACAAATCCCTTAGAAAGGATTTATAGCTCATAGTCCATGATTCATAACTCATAGTTCTTAGTTTGCAATTTAGCAAGGTTCATATATATCAAACTTATAACTTGTATCATATACAGTGAAGGCTACTGCCTTGTCTGCTCGTAACATAAATATAGAGTGAAGGCTACTACCTTATTTGCTCGTAACATAGATATAAAGTGAAGGCTGCTGCCTTATCCGCTCATAACATAAATATAGAGTGAAGGCTGCTGCCTTCTCTGCTCGTAACATAAATATAGAGTGAAGGTTGCTGCCTTGTCCAATTGTAACATAAATGAGAGGTAACAATAGCATTGAAGAATAAAATCACATGTTAAATGGTAGCAACAGAAGTTTAGCTTATTGAACAAAAGATAAACAATAGTGTGGTTCTAGAAAGAATGTAAGGCAACGCAACATTCACAAAGGTTCTTTCTTATCAATATTTGATCAACAATAGTTTCGAAATAATTATCCTTTGGCAACTCAAGCTTAACAAAGAATTCATATAATGATAATTGAAAATAGAAAAGAATTTGGGTTTCAAGAATCTTAAAGGTTCACATATTATGATAACTTATATATGAACATAATGTTTACTCACCTTGTGGTTCCTTAGCTCCTAATGCCTGTAGCTGTTACACCTCTAATAATCCTTAAGCTCAAACATAACATTATAATTCAATACTTAGCATTTGCTTAACATCATGCTATCCTATCCCATAACTACCCTATGCGCACATATCATTCACATATACTTAGAGTTGCACTTAGAAGTGGACTCATCATTGGCATATAACATGTTGACTTTTAAGTCTTGCTGATACAAACCCCAAGTATATTAAACTTGAGACCCAATTATCTTTAAGCTTGGAAGCAACTCCTTAGAAAGCTAAACTAGGTTTCCCCAAGTCGGCGACCCAAATCCAACCGGTGATAGAGCACCTTGGAATATGATCACCTTTAGATGATGATCTCCACGACACAATACCGAACTCATGGAAGAGAACCTTGGAATAAATATGCACAAAGTAATTATCTTTGATTATATGAACTTGATTCAAGCAAGAATCAAAGCCAAGAGATAACACTCTTAAGAAACTGAATTTTATTGATCAAAACTTAACTTATTTTACATGAATGGTTGAGTTTATATAGAGGCTCAACCCTAAATTGGAATCAACTAAGGACTAGGAAATCTTCCTATACAAGGATTGAAGATTCCTAATTAGAAAACTATTCCTAATTAATAACTAAGTTAGAACTAAATTCTAAAACAAGTTAGGAATCATCCTATATAAGAGAAGCTATTTCCTAACTAGAAATTCAAATCTAATTAATTAAACTATAAAATTTGGATGGATCTTTGACCTAACATAAAATAGGCCCAAAACTAATTAAAACATGAAAATAAAGTAGTTTAAACAACTCTTGGGCTGTATACATAACATAGGCAGCCCAAACACTAAATAAAACATGATAAATTGAATTTGAAAAGCCCAAATATGAAGGGCCCAATTTGAATGAAGAATGGCAACCTTGTAAACACTTGAATAGATTAGGCCCAAGCAAATTGGAATGTAATTTGGCCTCTTCATCTTGACATTGGTCTTGAATAGATTGATTAAGCCCTTGAAGCTTCCTTGAATATAATTGGATCCATATGCAAAGTTCATGATCCAAATATCCTTGATTGATTTATAGGAAACTTCATACAATCTCATATTGTTCTTAGATGATTCACCAATCATGTACAATGGTTGGATTGCATGTCTTTGTAGGCTATCTTGGTAGAAATGACAACCTTGAAGTACCTTCTTGAAATCTTAATCTTGCAAATATTTGTAGGATTCTTGCAAGGAATCTTGATTCTCATAATTTCCTCCCTCCTCAAAATGATTCGACCTCGAATCTATACCTATATGAAGGAAACAAGAATTAGAATCAAAATTTGAAGAGATATCACAATACTCACCTTAAGATTGCAACTTGAGGGCCAATTCATCAAAGCTCAAAGCTCTATGTCTATAGATAGGAACTTGTACAATCAACACATGTAAGCAAGTCTTTCCAAACACAATTCCTATCTTAGCTCCATTCTCTTTGGTTATTAGGATTGTGGAATTTACATCTCGTTTGCTCCATGACAATCCTTCCTTGAAATCCTAAAAGAAAGAAACAAGAAAACTAGACAAAGAAAAAGTAAGTTTGTTAGTAAACAAAGCCATCTTTTCTTTTTCACTCATACAAACTTATTTTTCTTTATTCAAATCATCACTCTTTCTTTTTCTTTCCCCCAATTTTTTTCTTTTTACTTTTGCACTCTCTTTTTCTTTTGGCACATCATCACTCACACTCTTTTCTTCACCCTTGTTTTCTCTCTCCTTTTGAATTCTTCTCAACTCAATCTCATAGATTTCTCTAGGTGAAAGTGGTGCAAGAGTTATCTTCTTTCCATCCTTTTCAAAAGAGTAGTGATTGGTGTAGTCATCATGCATCACCCTTCTATCAAATTGCCAAGAGCAACCCAATAATAGATGACCTGTTGCATAGGCACAACATCAAATAAAATGTCATCATTATATCAACCTATCTTGAAAGCTACTAGAACTTACCCTGTTACCCTAATTTTCCCACAATCATTAAGCCATTTTAGTTTATAAGGGCGAGGATGCTTAGTAGTAGGTAACCCTAGTTTCTCAACTAAAGTAGTACTTGTAGCATTGGTTACACTACCCCCATCTATGATGACATCATAAACTCTATCTTTTACAAGGCATCTAGTTTGAAACAGGTTTTCCATTTGTTGCACATTATCATCGTGTTGGACTTGCATGTTCAATGATCTCCTTGTAATAAGAGACCTCCCACCTTCGGCTATTTCAAGTAGATTGTCCTCCTCTTTGTCACTTACATCTTCAAGAGGTGGCATTCTTTCTTCTTTAGCTTCTTTGTCACTAGCCGAATAGCACTCTCCATCTTGCATATACATTATCTTCTTGTTTGGACAATCCTTCTTGTAATGACCTATACCTTGACATTTATAGCATATAATATTTCCAGAACTAGAAAGCATAGTTTTACCTTTATCCTTGCTTGGGATGGGCATCTTTAGAGCTTTTTTGGAATTGGCCTTAGACTTGGATGGAAAAGCCTTATCATCTTTTCTCCAATTTGATTTGAATGGTGCATTGTATGAGGTAGATAGCCGATTGGTGCTCCTCTTCTTCAATTGCTTCTCAACCTTCAAAGCAAGATGAAGCAAATCTTCAAGCTCCATATATGGTTGTAGCTAAACCACATTTGCAATCTCCTTATTCAACCCATTGAGGAACCTTGCCATTGTAGCCTCATTATCTTCTTCCACATTTGCTCGAATCATGGCTACCTCCATCTCTTTGTAGTATTCCTCAACACTCTTAGACCCTTGAGTTAGGTTTTGAAGATGATCGTACAACTCCTTATCTCATGATTGCTTTTAAGTCCATCCATTCTTCGATGGGTCTTTCTCTATTTCTTCTCCACTTTTGCTTGGTATCATCCCACCAAGTAATGGCATATCCATCAAATACAGCAACAACAAGCTTCAATTTCTTAGATTCAGTGTAGTTATGACAATCGAATCTTCTTTTCCCAATCCAAGTATGCTTCGGGATCTATTCTTCCATGGAATGTTGGAATTTTCAATTTTATCCCACCATTGTTGTCAGCTTGTCTAGCTCTTGGCCTCACTTCTTCTTCATCAATATCACCAAATGATTTACCATCATCTTCAATCTCATCCTGCACTCTCCTTGGTACACGCCTAAGTTGTCTAGGGAAATTTAATGGTTGTCCCCTCATGAATGAAGATTCTAACCGGTCCATTATCTCCACACTTCTTTGTTCAAGTTAGTCCATTCTTTCATTGGTCCTTCTCTCCATCGCTTGGAGCAAATCATGTAAGGCTTGGCCCCATGAGGATTTCCTTGGGTTCCGCTCATCATTAAGCTGTAAAACAAAGTTAGTAAAAGTAGAGAATAATTTCCTCACTTCACTCCCTTACATGTTTCACTCAAGTAATTTTGTCACTTAAGTTCACTCGTGTTTAGTTTTACACTCAATCAATGGCTTTTCTCTAGACGTGCTCACACTTAGCCTTTTTGTGAAGATTACTTGCAAAAATCAAATTAACACAATTTTTATTAAGTTACAGTGTGAACAAAATCCAAAGACTCAAAATGAAACAAGAAACAAGAAATAAGAAATCCTAATGACACTAGGAAACCGAAAATCCTAATTGAACTAGGAAAAAAAAATTAGAATTTTGACTAAGAAAAATAGAAATAGAAATCCTAATTGAAATTGGAAGACAAAAGCTAAAATCCTAATAGAACTAGGAAAATAGTATAGGAATCCTGATGGGATTAGGAAACCTACTGAGACACAAACAAGGATTGAAATGAATAAGCAAGAAACCATAATGAAAACAGGATTAGAAAAAGTCAAACCAAACTTTGGAAAGGAGTAGGAAACCAATCCTAACTTGTTTTGGAAGGATGCTTAGACTTGTCAAACTCCTTGTAGAATGCTGAAATCTTTGATTCTCCTTGTATAATCTTGAAAATCAGCTTCTTTCCTTGTCCTCTTCACTCTAGGAACTAAATAACTTCTATAAATAGACCAAAAAGTCATATTTCAACACTTTTTACTTCTTCTTTTCTTTTTGGACGAATTTTCCTTCTTCTTCTTTTTTTTTTTTTTTTTGCTTTTCTTTTAAATTCTGATTTTCTCTTTTTTTTTTCTCTCCCTTTTTTTTTTACAGCAACAAATTGAAAGGAAAATTAACAAAAAAATTGAAGATTAAATACAAGAAGCCAAACCAAATTTGAAGTCTTAAAGCTTGGGTGAGTCCTCCCTTCTTTCTTCTTGAATTCGAATTGGTCCCCTAAGTAAGTATGGTTTTGACCTTCCAACAAAACAAGGAATAGAAAAATGAATAGGATAGAAAACAAAGAGATGAACAAAAATAGGACACGAATCAAAGAAGGTAAAACGATTTTGTTTTGTTTTGTTTTTTTTTTTAATTTTTAGACCTAAAACATGAATAAACAGAGTTAACGATAAGAAAATGAAGGAATTTAACAAAAATGAAAAGAAACAAAAATAAGAAAATAAACGAAAATAGAAAACACAAACGAAATGAAAAGATATAACCTAATTTAAAGCCTAAGTTCTGATACCAAATTGATACGAACCCCAAGTATATTAAACTTGAGACCCAATTATCTTTATGCTTGGAAGCAACTCCTTGGAAAGCTAAACTAGGTTTTCCCTAAGTCCGTGACCCAAATCCAACCTGTGATAGAGCACCTTGGAATATGATCACCTTTAGATGATGATCTCTAAGACATAATACCGAACTCACGGAAGAGAACCTTGGAATAAATATGCACAAAGTAATTAGCTTTGATTGTATAAACTTGATTCAAGCAAAAATCAAAAACAAGAGATAACACTCTTAAGAAACTGAATTTTATTGATCAAAACTTAACTTATTTTACATGAATGGTTGAGTTTATTTAGAGGCTCAACCCTAAATTGGAATCAACCAAGGACTAGGAAATCTTCCTATACAAGGATTGAAGATTCCTAATTAGAAAACTATTCCTAATTAATAACTAAGTTAGAATTGAATTCTAAAACAAGTTAGGAATCTTCCTATACAAGAGAAGCTATTTCCTAACTAGAAACTCAAATCTAATTAATTAAACTATAAAATTTGGATGGACCTTTGACCTAACATAAAATAGGCCCAAAACTAATTAAAACATGAAAATAAAGTAGTTTAAATAACACTTGGGCTGTATACTTATGCAGCCCAAACACTAAATAAAACATGATAAATTGAATTTGAAAAGCCAAATATGAAGGGTCCAATTTGAATGAAGAATGGCAGCCTTATAAACACTTGAATAGATTAGGCCCAAGCAAATTGGAATGTAATTTGGCCTCTTCATCTTGACATTGGGCTTGAATAGACTGTTAAGCCCTTGAAGCTTCCTTGAATACAATTGGATCTATATGCAAAGCTCATGATCCAAATATCCTTGATTGATTTATAAGAAACTTCATACAATCTCATATTATTCTTGGATGATTCACTAATCATGTACAATGGTTGGATTGCATGCCTTTGTAAGCTATCTTGGTAGAAATGACAACCTTGAAAAACCTTCTTGAAATCTTTATCTTGCAAATATTTGTAGGATTCTTGCAAGGAATCTTGATTCTCATCACTTGCACACTTTGCCTTCTTGGGCTCACATGAAATCATACAATAACTCATACTAAGAATTTTTTTAAAGCCAAAAATAATAAATCATGATCTTAATATCAATTAAATTTAACTTCCAACTTGGTACACTTAATACTTTCCATATATATCAACTTAACAAGCCTTGAAAGAGTCATACTTATCTATGCCTTGAAAGAGTCATACTTATCTCCTTTGACCGGTTCATACAATCATTCTCATAGTCAATTTAAGATCATTGATTCATTATTAACACATCATAAAACATAATTTACATCTCACTTAATCAAGTACACATAATAATCAATCATAACAATTAGGGATTTTGAAACCTTAGGTAAGCTGAAACACCTTAGGTGTTTCCTAGAGCTATTCCTTCAACCAACATGCAATTAAATCATGTATCATTCATATATACATATTAACAATCATTAAAATGTATCATATAAAAATTATAGGTCTTGGGATCAAAATCCCAAAGTAGATTGAAACCACATAACCATGGAAACTATGGATTTTCTTGCTTTTTGTACTTTTTGATCATTACAATAATATAAAAACACATGATTTAAGCTAATATTTTTCATGGAAATATAATAAAAATCAGTTTAGAAGTCAAAGACACACAAATCGCACCCCGACACCACCCCCCCCCCCCAGTATACATATGAATGAAATTTCCAACTTTTAGGTTTTAAGGTTCACTTTTAATGGATTTGTGAAGAAAGAGTTGTGTTTACGATTGGAAATCAGTTTCTCCTTCAAGAAAAACAACCTATGCCAAATTTAACAAGAAGAAAAATAGTAAATACATAGCCCATATGGATTACTCATGATTAGTTTCATAAAAATCAAATAGTAGCTTGAAAGAAGAGAAAAACTTACAAAGAGGATCACAAAATCGCAAGGTTTTGAGGCACATTGTGAATTTCGGTTGAAAGAGAAGTTTTGAAAGAATTTTTCTATAAAAATTATGATGAATAATAGAATGAAGGCTGCCATAAAGCAAGCAGGCGAATTTAAGCTCATTATTAGGGTTTTGGTGCAAAATTACAATTTTGCTATTAATGAGCTAGGTTAGGAGTATTTTGGTGTATTGGGCTTTTAGTGAGTTGGGCCTTTAATCTAATTTATGGGCTCATTATACATAATTAAAATAAAATATTTTGCTTCTTATTTTTATTAAAATCTTTCCAAAAATATTTTATTTAAAATATTTTAGAAATGATCATAAAATTTTTTTATACTTAAAAATCGCTTTGTGCATGAAAATTCACTTTGTATGTAATAAATCATTTTACACATTTGCACTTCACATAAATCACCTATTTCATATAAAAAATTCATATTATACATATTAGAACTAGTCTAACATGCCACTTGCTCGTAAATCACATAGCATATGAAATTTCATGAAAGCACACATTTTGTCACAAAAGCTCTAAAATCAAGCAATTTGTCATGAAACTCCTAGCCCTGGTATGGGTTATAGTTTTATATGGTGGAAAATGTTTTGGAATGGGGTTTTTGGAGATCTTGAGGTTTAGATAGAGGGCTTTGATGACCGGCATGATGATCAGTATTCTTAGAAAGCTTTAGAAGAAGTATAAAAGTATGTAATTTTGTCTAGGAACTATTAGGAGGTGCAAGGTATTTATAGGGGGAGTATGGGGGCTCAAAACAATGAATTTTTGATGTGGGATAAGAAAAAAGCACTGCGGCAATTGATTAGGGATTGTGGCAAACATAGGGCCCACTACTGCAGCTAATAGACTACTGCAAGCACAGTGACAGTTGTAACTACTGTAGCTAGCTACAAGTTGCCACAGCCGGCCTAAGGGTTGTTGCACCTCATTTTTCAGCCCACTATCATCTGTTTCTGATCCAATTTGAGTCTAATTTAATTATATGAATTTATAATCGAGTGCTAGTCATTTGAAGGTATAAATTTGAGGAAATTTATTTTTTTAATGGAGTGTTGCCCCTTTGACCCCTGCCAACTAATTGGCTAGTGAGACTATCATATTAGCTCTTTATAGCACACTAATCTTAGCAAGTGTCAAGTTGCGGTTAGATTATAAAGGTACATATTTAAGGATTCATAGGTTTATAGTTCCTTTCTTCTCATTTTAGCATAGGAAGTTAGATAAGTACATTTTCTTATTCAGGGAATGAATTCACAATAGTTTTGAGAATTAAGAACCACACACACTTTTATCTTTCTTTCTTTCAATTTTTTTTTTTGGTATACTTTGGTGTTTTCTAGGTTTAGCTCTTGATAGGTGGAGGTTATTTCTAAATGCTAGATGGCCATAGATCATAGATGGTGGCTAGGGTGGTATAAGGATGGATTATATGTATACGGTTTAAGGAATTGAATTTGGAAGGTAAGAAAATTCTTGATTTAAGAACTAATAGGAGTGATTAGGGATGAAGCTTTGGGTTTCCTGAAGCGGTAAAGCATCAAAAAAGGAAACAAATCAAGATAAAATATCAAAACCCAAAGAACAAGGCTGCTAGATGTGTATAGGGATGTCAAGTGCCCTTAGTATGTAACTTCAACAATCTTCATGGTAGTGGTGTATGGCCCAAGGATGGGGTGCATAGGGATGCTGGTAGTATGTGCCCCTAGGATGGGGTGCATGTGGGGTATGTGCTCCCTTTCCTTAGGGCAAGGCTCCTATTGCTTTATTCTTCCATCATTTGAGCTCTATTTTGGTTTTTAACCTAAGGTTTCTCAACATCCTTTGCTTTATGAACTCATTCCTCGAAAGAAAAGCTTTTGCCTTCCTCATTGAGCTCCCAGGTGAAAAATTTGGTGTTCACAGGTTGCCCCCATTTTGCCTTACTTTGTTGCATAAGATAACGCAAAGTACAAACTCACCCTTGATTAATTTTCAACCCTACTCAGACACACAAATATACTTGAGATTTTTGTCACCATTCTAGTGGAATGAGGTTTGATCTTATTATTGGTTTAGTTGGTGATGCATTTTTCATCACTATCTTTTAGTGGAAATGCTGTTAAGATGTTTTGCCTATATAGTGGGATTTTATTCCTTTTAACCTTATCTGTTATGGAGCAGCCTACACACTGAGGTCTAAGGATTCAACATTCGGAGGATGAGCATGATTAGAGAGGCAAGGATCAAATTCAGAAGGTTTCTAATCTAATTAGCATGCCTCAAGGACCTATAACTAGATCACAGGCCAAGAAGATTCAACAAGCTTTAATTTTTCATCTATAAGATTTGGTGAATTCATCTTGTAATGGGTTGCAAGGACACTAAGTGTTATGGAGCAGCCTACACACTAAGGTCTAAGGATTCAACATCAAGAGGATGAGCATGACCAGAGAGGCAAGGATCAAATTTAGGAGGTTTCTAATCCAATTAGCATGCCTCAAGGACCTATAACCAGATCATGGGAGATTCAAAAAGCTTTAATTTGTCATCTACAAGATTTGGTGAATTCGGCTTGTGATGGGTTGTAAGGACACCAAGGCTTTGAAACAATTGCAGCTCAAGTTCACTGCAACTTAGTTTAAGTCTAAATTCATAATGGGCTTACTTAAGTTTGTTTTTAGTTATATGCCTTGTTAATTGGGGGCAATTATATGTGTTAATATTTTTCATAATGGGTTGTCCAAACATGTTAATTTAAAAGCCTATTAGTTTGAGTTTGTTTATTTTAGTTTATGTTTTTTAGGTCTTGAAAAGGCTATATATGTGCCAAAAACGTGTTTTAGGAAAAAAAAAAAAAAAACTTTGATGAATGATAAAAATAAACCTAAAAGCTGTTTTGCTTTTGTCTTTATGTTCTTGTGTAGAATACATGCTTAAGGAACATTCAAGTAGATTGATCATCTTCTTATGGAGTCTTTCGAATTTGGAATTCAGAAACAAGTTTTCTTTATTCTAGATCTTTGATCATCTTTCTATGTAATATGATTTCTAGCCTTTCTTAGGGGTTGAGACTAAATTGGCTATTGGGGTTTTCAAGTTAATGTTGTAAGGGTTTGTAATAATAAAAGGGGTTCTCGGGCTTATTCTTGGAGGTTTTGTATTATTTGGTATCAGAGATTTGGCTCCAGATTAGGTTTTATCCTTAACAATTTTGTGTTTTTGATTATGATTTCTTGTTTTTTTCTTTTGTTCTTCTAAGTTTGTCTCTTGATATTCTTGTGTTTTCTTTATTCTTATCATTTGGGATATTATTGTTTCTTTGAATTCTGTTCTTGTTAGTGTGTTTGATCTTATTTCTTTTAATCAAATCTAGTGTTTGCAAATCAGATTTTGGTGTTTTTAGTTTTAAAAAAATAAATATGTCCAAAAAAAATTTCTGTTAAGATGAAAAAAAAATAAATAAAGTAAAAAAAATATTCAAAAAAAAGGTTGTTGAAAAAAAAAAGAAATTTGGAAGTTTCGGCTTTAGATCTTCCTAATCAGATTTAAATTATACTTGACTCTTGAAATTCTAGTCTTATCTTTTGTTCTGTTTAACATTTATTAAATTTTCTTGTTTTAGTCGAATTGCTTCAAACTTGTTCTGAAAATTTCATATTTGGAATTCTACACAATTCCAGTTGTTTTATTTGTTCTAAAGTGTGATTCACCTAAGAACATTGATGAGAATCCATATACCTTGCAAGAAGCTCACAAATACATGCATGAGAAAGATTTCAAGAAGGTTCTTCAAGGTTATCATTTCTATCAAGATAGCCTACCCATGCAATACAACCATTGTGCATGATTGATGGATCATTCAAGAAGAATATGAGATTGTATGAAGTTTTCTATAAATCAATCAAGGATATTTGGATCATGAGCTTTGCATATGGATCCAATTGTATTCAAGGAAGCTTCAAGGGCTTAATCAATATATTCAAGCCCAATGTCAAGATGAAGAGGCCAAATTACATTCCTATTTACTTGGGCCTAATCTATTCAAGTGTTTACAAGGCTGCCATTCTTCATTCAAATTGGATCCTCCATATTTGGCTTTTCAAATTCAATTTATCATGTTTTATTTAGTGTTTGGGCTGCCTATGTTATGTATATAGCCCAAGAGTTCTTTAAACTACTTCATTTTCATGTTTTAATTAGTTTTGGGCTTATTTTATGTTAGGTCAAAGGCTCATCTGAATTTTATATTTTAATTAATTAGATTTCAGTTTCTAGTTAGGAAATAGCTTCTCTTGTATAAGAAGGATTCCTAACTTATTTTAGAATTCAGTTCTAACTTAGTTATTATTTAGAAATTAGTTTCTAATTAGGAATCTTCAATCTTTATATTGGAAGATTTCCTAATCCTTAGCTGATTCTAATTTAGGATTGAGCTTTTATACAAACTCAACCATTCATGTAAAATTAAGTTAAGTTAAGATCAATAAAAATTCAATTTTCTTTAGAGTGTGATCTCATGGTTTTTGATTCTTGCTTGAATTAAGTTTATGCAATCGAAGCTAATTACTTTGTACATATTTATTTCAAGGTTCTCTTTCACGAGTTGGTATTGTGTTGTGGAGATCATCTTCCAAAGGTGATCATATTCCAAGGTGCTTTATCACGAGTTGGATTTGGGTCGCGGACTTGGGAAAAATCTGATTTAGCTTTCCAAGGAGTTGCTTCCAATCGTAAAGATAATTGGGTCCCAAGTTTAATATACTTGGGATTCGTATCAGTTTGGTATCAGAGCTTAAGCTCTAAATCAGGTTATATCTTTCCATTTCATTTGTGTTGTCCAATTTCGTTTGTGTTTCTTGTTTTCGTTTGTCTTTGTGTTCATTAAATTCCTTCATTTTCATCTCGTTAATTCTGTTTGTTATTGTTTCAGGTCTAAAAATTCAAAAAAAAAAATTCAAATCGTTTTACCTTTTTGTTTTTTTTTCTTTGTTTGTTTGTTCCTTCGATCATTCCATCTTATTCGTATTTCTATTCCTTGTTTCATTAGAAGGTCAAATCCATACTTACTTGGAAACCAATTCAAATTCACGAAGAAAGAAGGGAGGACTCATCTAAGCTTGAAGATTTCAAATTTGGTTTGACTTCTTGTGCTTAATCTTCAATTTGTTTGTTAATTTTCCTTTCAATTTGCTGTTGTAATTTAAAAAAAAAAAAGGAGAATTAAAAAAAAGAAGGAAAATTCGTCCAAAAAGAAAAGAAAAATAAAAAAGTGTTGAAATCTGACTTTTTGGTATATTTATAGAAGTTATTTAGTTCCTAAAGTGAAGAGGACAAGAAAAGAAGCTGATTTTCAAGATTATACAAGGAGAATCAAAGATTTCAGCATTATGCAAGGAGTTTGACCAAGTCTAAGCATCCTTCCAAAGCAAGCTAGGATTGGTTTCCTAATCCTTTCTAAATTTTAGTTTGACTTTTCTAATCTTATTTCCATTATGATTTCTTTCTAATTTAACTATTTCCTTATTCGTTTTGGTTTTCTTTTTATTTCAATCCTTGTTCGTGTCTAATTAGGTTTCTCAATCCCATCAAGATTCCTATTTTGTTTTCCTAGTTCTATTAGGATTTCAACTTTTGTTTTCTAACTTCAATTAGGATTTCTAAATTTTATTTTCTAAGTCAAAAGTCTAATTTTGTTTTCCTAGTCCAATTAGGATTCTCATTTTCCTAGTGTCATTAGGATTTCTTATTTCTTGTTTCTTGTTTCATTTTGAGGTTTGGATTTTTATTCACATTGTAATTTAGTAAGATTGTATTAATTTGATTTTTGCAACTAATCTTGACAAGAGATTTGGGTGGAAAAAGGCTAAGTCTAAGCTCATAAAGAGAAAAGCCATAACAAATTGAGTGAAACACGAGTGATTGACAATACTTGAGTGAAACACGTAAGGGAGTGAAGTGAGGTATTATTTTACTTTACTAACATTCTTTTCAGGTTTTGTACAATGGAAGTTGATCAAGAATTTCGAAAATAATTAATGACTATTAGGCAAGAAGTAGTTATGTGGATGTTGAAGGATGAAGAATGTAACAATGTTTTTCATACAAGATGTCGTATCCAAGATAGAGTATGCCGTATGATCATTGATAGATTGAGTGTTGTCAATTTTGCGAGCCTTGAGCTAGTTGAGAAATTAAATTTGCCCACTAGAAAGCATCCAAGGCCACACTCATTGTATTTGTTGAATAAATATGTCAAGATTAAAGAGCAAGCTTTAGTTTCATGTTTTCTTTAGAAAGCCATGGATACGTTTTAGTCAAGCAAAACACATCAAATCTACTAACCACTATAAGGTCCCACTAAAAGATGGTAAGCATACTAACCTTGCTCCTCTTTCTCAAGAAGAATTGTATGAAGATCAAGTGAAGATACAAAGAAAAAGAGAGGAAGAACTTCAAAGACAAAATAGTGATGTTGAGCTTGTAATGCCAAAATTGAGTGTGTAAAAAAGGGAGAATGAAGGTGATGAGAGTTTCAAAAAGGAGGAAAGCAATGTGCAAAATGAAGCTGTGGAAGTTACTTATGAAAATGACTTAAAACCTTGGGAGCTTATAAATGAAGAGTCCTTATTAAAGGGTGAAGAAGTTATTCATAAAAGAATTCCAACATATGAACCTCCTCAAAAAGTTGTTGTAAACAAAACTGACATTGTTGAAAATAGTGAAATAAAAGAAAAAGAGTGCATAAAGAAAGAGAGTGAAAAGAAAAAGAGTGAGTGTGAAAAGAAAGAATTAGTAAGTGAGGAAGAAAATAAACTTTCAAATGGGAGAAAAGAAATAATAGAAAGTTCAAATAAAAAGATTGAGAGTGAAGAGAGAAAACAAGTGAGCATTGTTGAAAAAGAAAGTATCAAAGATATTTTGTTTTCTAACACTAACAAGCTTGAATTTTCTTTATTTAGTTTTGTTTCTCTTTTTCAGGATTTTAAAGAAGGGTTTTCATGGAAGACAAGAGGTGATAAAAGCAATGCATTTCCTACCAAGTGCTCAAGTCAAGATTTGAGAACGAATCATCTTGAGGAGGGAGGGAATGATGAGAATCCATATACCTTTCAAGAAACTCATAAATACATGCATGAGAAAGATTTCAAGAAGGTTCTTCAAGGTTGTCATATCTATCAAGATAGCTTACAAAGGCATACAATACAACCATTGTGCATGATTGATGGATCATTCAAGAAGAATATGAGATTGTATGAAGTTTCCTATAAATCAATCAAGGATATTTGGATCATGAGCTTTGCATATGGATCCAATTGTATTCAAGGAAGCTTCAAGGGCTTAATCAATATATTCAAGCCCAATGTCAAGATGAAGAGGCCAAATTACATTCCTATTTACTTGGGCCTGATCTATTCAAGTGTTTACAAGGCTGCCAGTCTTTATTCAAATTGGATCCTCCATATTTGGGCTTTTCAAATTCAATTTATCATGTTTTATTTAGTGTTTGGGCTGCCTATGTTATGTATATAGCCCAAGAGTAATTTAAACTACTTTATTTTCATGTTTTAATTAGTTTTGGGTTTATTTTATGTTAGGTCAAAGGCCCATCCGAATTTTATAGTTTAATTAATTAGATTTCAATTTTTAGTTAGGAAATAGCTTCTCTTGTATAGGAAGGATTCCTAACTTATTTTAGAATTCAGTTCTAACTTATTTATTATTTAGGAATTAATTTCTAATTAGGAATCTTCAATCTTTATAGTGGAAGATTTCCTAATCCTTAGCTGATTCTAATTTACAGTTGAGCCTCTATATAAACTCAACCATTCATGTAAAATTAAGTTAAGTTAAGATCAATAAAAATTCAGTTTTCTTAAGAGTCTGATCTCTTGGTTTTTGATTCATGCAATTGAAGCTAATTACTTTGTGCGTATTTATTCTAAGGTTCTCTTTCACGAGTTGGTAGTGTGTTGCGGAGATCATCTTCCAAAGGTGATCATATTCCAAAGTGCTTTATCACTAGTTGGATTTAGGTCGCGGACTTGGGAAAAATTTGATTTAGCTTTCCAAGGAGTTGCTTCCAAGTGTAAAGATAATTGGGTCTCAAGTTTAATATACTTGGGGTTCGTATCAAATATAAAAGAATTAGCTAGAGTGGTGTGAGGAAAATCGTGAGCAAAATTAATTTCTTGAGTGATACACAAGTGACCATCCCCATCTTTTGAATATAAACATGTGAGGGAGTGCCTGTGAGGTTTCCAATACATATTTTGTTTTTTTTTCTTTATTTTTAACCTTTCTATTGCAGCAATGTCACATGAAAATGGAGAAACTAGTGGTCATGTTAATGAAGCTAGGCTATGTGAGGCTTAACAAGGAGAGTTTACATGTTTTAATAAGACCATGGAGGCTATGAAGGATACTTTAGAATGTATGGACATAAGGTTGTAAGCAGTTGAAAGAGCAACTCTAAACCATAATGAGGTGCAAAGGGGAGGTAGAAACCAAATACCTCAAGATGGCTGGGAAGATGAAGATCTTGGCTACAATGATGACGAAGATGTTCCTATTGTTGGGATGGGTAGAAATAGAGGTAGGGGAGGCCAAGGTTTAGGTAAAGGTAGAGGGAGAAGGCAAGAGAATCCATACTATAGTAGAAACCAACACAATGAAGATTTTGTAGATAGGAATTTGGGGAGTATTAAACTTAAGATACCTACCTTTCAAGGTACAACATATCCAAAGGCTTATTTACAATGGGAAAAGAAGGTGGAGCTTATATTTGATTGTCACCATTTTAATGAGGAAAAGAAAGTCAAGCTTGTTGTTTCACAATTTGTAGATTATGCCATAGCTTGGTGGCAATAATTAGTGTCTAGTCAAATGAGAAACTTGGAGTACCCAATTGAGACTTGGCGATACGAACCCCAAGTATATTAAACTTGAGAACCAATTATCTTTACGCTTGGAAGTAATTCCTTGGAAAGCTAAATTAGATTTTTCCTAAGTCCGCGACCCAAATCCAACCCATGATAGCCATCCGAGGCAAGCTGTCACACCATCTGAGGCTAGTCGTCACTTACAATCTGAGGTAAGTTTCCTTTTGTTTTCTTTATTTTATCTATTATTTCTCTCCTTCAGATTTGTGTTCTAAGGCTCTTTGCCTAATTCTTGTTTCGCTAAGGTAGTTAATTAAAATCTAACTTAATTAACTCCACTTGGTAATCAATTGGTTAAATCAATGAACTCAACCCTCTTTTAAATTAATGAATTAAAACATGATAAAGTGGCTAAGCTAAACTAACCCCTTTGTAAGAAGAGAGAACTGTGTGGGTTCTGATTCCCATTCAAAGGGATACGCAGGCATGTTTGGTTCAAACATCGAATCTAATTAAAACTCTCTCCCCTATCACCTTGTTCACTTACTTTATTTTATTTTCTTTTTGCTTTATTATTAGGCTTAATTTGGGGAATGTGTGACTTCCTTAGAACCCATAAGAGCTAGAGGAGGTATCCCCTAAAATTTGAGATTTTTATAATAATGTTAACTTTCTCTTGAACTTTACTTGTGTATTTACTTTATTGTTGAATGGATGAGTTGAATGATCATGCGTATTATAAATTGTTCATGCATCTTAAATTATTCATGAAATATATTTTAAGTCACTCTTATATTAATTGGCCAATTTATTTTGTTAAAGTAAACGGAAAACCTAGTCTCCGGATCCTCTTTGGTTTCGAGGTTAGTGATCTTTTTTCTTTTGGATAATAATTGGAGTCAAATGGGTTTTTTCCTTATATTTCCTCGAATAAAAATAAATTAAGGTGGCGACTCTAAGAAATAATTTTTCAAATCTATCAAAGATAAGCCAAAGGCTTCCTTGTGAGTTCTTTCTTAAATGAACATTTTGATTTCCTTGAGCGAATTAGACCGGTACTCGAGCGAGGCCACACACATACACACACACACACACACACACATATATATACACATACATTTGCCATACATTAATATATATATATATACACACACACACACACATACATTTGCCATACATGAATGAATGAATATGCATCAATGAAAGCTAAATTAAAATATATCAACCCATATATTTGGCGGAACCATCTGGCTTTCCTTGAAACACAATATTCGATAGTTAGGAGACACTTGAAATACTAATATTGAATAGTACAAAATGTACATTAAAATAGGAACAACCAACTTTACTCTTCTAAACTAGACTCAGTTAACCTAAAAATTCTGTCAAAATTTTGGCAGAACCTTCCATATATCTAGAACATTACCCCCTAAAAATAAAAATAGTATCAAAACAATAATAACTCAACTCAATTACCCATCCTAGGCCTACAATCATAATCATCCCTTCCTGCATCAATCAATACAATATCATCATTAAATTTAATATTATTGATTTAAATAATTATATAATCATTTTACATTTCTTTTGACTTAGAATTTAATATGCTATTTACATCATATGGTAACAATCATGAATATTAATATTGATAAATTTCATATATAAAATCTTTTTTACATACATACGCATACCTTCATTATTATATTATTTGGGTTGCATTTAAATTCGTAGTCAATTATTAAAATTAGAGTCATAATATAATGTATAAAATAATTTCATGAAATTAAATTCATTGAAATAGAATTATCAAATAATTTCAATTAAAAACAATTATCAAACCATATAGATATTCTTCATAAATTCATATAATGTTCATCTTAAATAATTTCGTGCAACTTCATAATGATTTTTATTCATCAAATTAGCACTAAAACTGCCAACTAGACAAATTAACCATTCCTCAAACAATCAAATACCCCTTCTCTTTCTACTAATTGGCCTTACTTGACCAATCAGCAAGTCTTCTTTTTTATAATAATAATAATAATAATAATAATAATAATAATAATAATAATAATAATAATAATAATAATAATAATAATAATAATAATATCAAAATTTTTAGATTTAAAATAAATGTGTATCTATAGATCCTTCGATTCTTAGTCATTAATTTAATGAAATAATCATTTCCTTTTTAGTATTATCTTTTACATTATTACAACCATAGTAATTAAACATAATTAAATAAAGTTTATTTATATTAATAAACATAAAGCTTTAAATAATTTAAATACAAAATATTAAATATAATTTAGATATTTATTTCTTAAAAATGAAAATTTTAAAATAATAATAAAAAATAAGATATTACATTCTTCCTCCTAAAAAAAAAATTGTCCTCGAATTTTAAATCTATGCACATACCTTAACAATTGCTATTATCATTATTTGTCATAATTATTTTAGATCCTATTCCATTATAGACCTACAATTGAAATTTACCCTTGAACTCAGATTTACTGCTTTTACTATAAACTCCATATCATAACTATACGTATACCTATGTCACCATTAACTCTAAATACGAAAATATGTATATTAATTCCTTATGAATATAAACCCTAAGTACATTTACTACATCTTCCAACTTCCATATTTACCCAATCATAATTTTAATTATAATTTTTTTTATATTGTTATCAATATCGTAATCAACATTAACCATTTAAGGATCACTCTCCCATGTCAATTATCATATTTATTTCCATAATTATAATTTATATGTCATGACTTGGGCAATTTATATTATGGACTTCGAACCATGTAGCATCATGGACCCAGGACCATAATAAGTATAATATGTATAGTAAAATATAAATATGATAAGCTGGCACAATTGGTTAATATATTAGCTTTGGAACCTAGAAGTCCCAGGTTCAAGCCTTGCATAACAATTTTTTACTTATTTTTCATTTATTCTTTTTTTTTTTAATCTTTTTGTTTTTCATTTCCAGTTTTTTATTTTTTTTTCAGTTTTTTCTTTTTGCTTGTTAACATCAAAAATATTGAAAAAATTTATATTAATGGTTGAATTTTTTTATTTGATTCTTATAATGATAATTAATTTTAATATCATTAATTTTTCAACATAATTTTTATTTATAAATTTTAATATTTGTATGGGTAATTAAAGATAATTTAGCAAAAGATAAATATCATATTTATCTTTTTTATGATAATGAATTTTCAAAAATTCAAATCTTATTTTTAAATAATAATAAATTCATTTAAAATTCACCATCAAATATAATTTATATAATAATCATGTTCACCACTTATAAACAATATGTTGATTAAGTATTACTTATAAATTTATTAAATATATAATGTAGGTTTATCATTTATAAATTGTAAATTCATATTAAACTTTAAATTATTAGGTTTATTAGATTCAAAGTTTAGGTTCATCACATATAACTATTAGATTTATTAGATATAGCATTTAGGTTCATTATATGTTACATGCAAATTTATTATCTTTTACTGTTAGATTCATGATTTAATTATTCTATAATTTAATTTTTTTCATTCCTCATATTTATAATTTTCATTCTTTAATATTTCACATATAATTATGAGGTTTATTATATTTAAAGATTAGGTTCATCACATATAACTATCAAGTTCATTAGATTTAACGTTTATATTCATCATATATCATATGCATATTCATTATCTTTTACTGCTAAATTCATGATTTAATAATTCTATAATTTAATTTTATTCATTCCTTATATTTATAATTTTCATTCTTTAATATTTCATATATAATTATGATGTTTATTATATTTAAAGTTTAGATTCATTACACATAACTATCAGGTTCATTAGATATAACATTTAGGCTCATCATATATCACATGCATATTTATTATCTTTTACTGTCAGATTCATAATTATAAATCACTATTAAAATATCTTTTTTTTTTATTAATCAAGAACTAACTCTGTATGTGATATTTTATATAAAATACATATATGTATATAAAATATATATTTTATAAATTCATCTAATATATATGTGTAGGTTTATTATTTATAAACTGTAAATTCATATTAAATTTTAAATTATTAGGTTTATTAGATTTAAAGTTTAGGTTCATCACATATAACTATCAGATTCATTAGATATAACGTTCAGATTCATTATATATCACATGCCGATTCAATATCTTTTATTGTCAGATTCATGATTTAATTAGTCTATAATTTAATTTTTTTCATTCCTCATATTTTTAATTTTCATTCTTTAATATTTCACATATAATTATGAGGTTTATTAGATTTAAAGTTTAGATTTATTACATATAACTATCAGGTTCATTAGATATAACATTTAGGTTTATCATATATCATATGCATATTCATTATTTTTTACTGTCAAATTCATGATTTAATTATTCTACAATTTAATTTTATTCATTCCTCATATTTATACTTTTCATTCTTTAATATTTCACATATAATTATGAGGTTTATTAGATTTAAAGTTTAGATTCATTACATATAATTATCAAGTTCATGAGATATAATGTTTAGGTTCATCATATATTATATACAGATTTATTATCTTTTACTGTCGTATTCATTATTATAAATCAATACTAAAATACCTATTTTTTTTATTAATCAACAACTAATTCTGTTACATACATTGAGTAGAATTTAAAGCAATATAAGCAATAGATCTATTAAGTATTACTTATAAATTTATCAAATTTATGGTATATATTCATCATTTATAAATTGTAAATTTATCAGTTATAATAGTAAGAGAATAAAATATATTTTTAAAAATTGATGAATTTATATTTTATATGTTATGAACCTATACTTTATAACTGATAAACTTATTCTATATAATTTATGAACTTTGATAGACTAGTTTTTAACCATAAAAATTTTAGATATTATTTTAATAATATAAATATTACAACAAAAATTTTAATATCATAAAAAATTAAAAATATTAATTTATAGTTAATTTAAATAAATAATAATATATAATTAATTTTATATAAATTTTTAGAAAGTGAATTTTATTTGATGCATTGATAATATGTATGAATACTAGAAATATATTATTATTATTATTATCAACCTTTTCAAATGTATATATATATATATATATATATATATATATATATATATATATATATATATATCCCTCAATGTTGTAATTTTCTCCCCTACACGCACTACAAAAAAGAAGCTAATTACCGATGGACATTTCCATCAATAAACTTGCAAAATTGGTTACTAATTCTTAATAAATCATCGGTAATTTCATTGAAAAAAAAAATGAAATAATCATATTTCATCACTAATCTATTAATAAATTTAATTAAAATAATATTTTAATATTATAAAACAGTCAGTAATCTATTAGTAAGTGGTTTTAAAAAAATAATTTTATAAAAGGATGGTCAATGATCTGTGAGTAAACCTTGTAAAAAATAATTTAATAATACAAATAGTGATACAGAACCTCCAAGAATAAGCTTGAGAACCCCTTTATGTATTTGAATCCCCAAAGCATTAACTTGAAAACCCCAATACTCAATTCGGCAACAACCCTTAAGAAAGGTTAGAAATTAGATTGCTTAGATAAGATGATCAAAGAATTGGAATAAGGAAAACTTGTTTCTAAATTCTAATTTTGAAACACTCCACAAGAAGATGATCAATCTACTTGAATGTTCCTTAAAGCATGTATTCTACACAAGAACACAAAGATAAAAGCAAAACAGCCTTTAGGTTTAATAATTCAATCATAATCTGTTTTAAGAAAACTCAGCCGAGGCTTATTAATAGCCTTTACAAAGAAAACCCTAATGAGCAAGTTCTCATTAATGACAAGAGTTGACAAATCAAACTCTTGGAGAGCAAGATTAAGAAACTAATATGATTTTATTAAAACTAATTAAAACCAGCCCATAATTAATATGGCCCATTGCAAACTTAATTAAACCCATTAGTAACTTGGACTTGAATTAAGTTGTAAGGAACTTGAGTTGTACATGCTCCAAAGCTTTGGCGTCCTTGCAAACCCTCACTAGCCAAATTCACTAAGTCTTGTAGATGACGGATTAAGGCTTGTTGAAGCTTCTTAGACCGAGATCTTGTTATAGGTCCTTGAGGCATACTGATTGGACTAGAAACCTCTTGAACTTTATCCTTGCCTTCTTGATCTTTCTCATCTTCATAATGTTGAATCCGCTCCACTTGGTGTGTAGGCTGATCCATAACATTTCCCCTCTCCTCAAAAGGATTTGCCCTTGAATCTAAAGCATCACCTATATCAAAAGGACTCAAGTTGGCCACATTAAATGAAGTACTAACATTATACTCACCTGGCAAGTCCACTTTGTATGCATTGTCATTAATTCTTTCAAGGATTTGAAAAGGGCCATCTCCTCTTGGGTTTAGCTTAGATTTCCTTTGAAGTGGAAACCTCTCTTTGCGAAAATGTATGCACACCGAATCCCCAAGCTGAAAAATCATTGGCTTCCTTCCTTTGTTCACACGTGAAGCTACTTTAGCATTTTGCTTTTCAATCCTCTCCTTAAATTGCTTATGTAACTTCTTCACCAAATCTGCTTTAGAATCAGCATCAACACTCACAAAATTGTTAGGTGGCAATGGTAATAGATCAATAGGAGTAAGTGGATTAAATCCATTAACAATCTCAAATGGAGAACAATGGGTAGTGCTATGAACAACCCTATTGTAAGCAAACTCCACCAATGGTAAATAATCCTCCCATGTCCTAATGTTCTTTTCTATGATTGCTCTAAGCAAGGTAATCAAAGTCCTATTTACTACTTCAGTTTGCCCATCGGTTTGAGGGTGACAAGTAGTTGAAAATATCAGCTTAGTTCCTAACTTTCCCTACAATAGCCCCAAAAATGACTTAAGAACTTAACATCTCTATCACTAACAATGCTCTTAGGTATGCCATGTAAACGCACAACTTCTTTGAAAAATAAATCAGCAATCAATTGAGCATCATATAATTTATACATTTAATATTTATTACAATTCCCAGTCTAAACTATACTAAACCACTAAGTACCATGGAGTTTCTAATATTTACAACCATCAAAATAAATACGAATATTACATGATAGGTTCCACACAGGAGGGAGAAGCTTTGCTAGAACCACTGGTCTACTCACCACTTGAAAATTGTTAAACCACTAAAATGATGAGATAAAATCCCGGTGAACTATGCATATATACATATATATATATAAAAAATAAAAGAGCAAGAGAAGCAATAGTTTAAATAAAGGCATGAAAGTAAAGGTGACAATCATATTGGCTCTCAAATGACAGCTTCACTTAATCACACATTTATAATAAGCAGAGGCTACTATCTTGGTAGCATGCTTTTCCCACATATAGTTGATCATACTATATGGCTAGGGGCTTAACCCTCCTTAGCTCAGGTTTACAATTCATTGTGCACAATGTCTGATGCAAAATTTACGCTACTCCATCAGATGAGTAGTTCTGTCATTTGATATCCAATCAAATCACAGGGTTTACTCAATAATTAAATTCAAAGAAAGGGGATTAAACAACATAAGTTCATTTAAAGAATCAAGTCATTCGAACATATCACAAGGTGCTACAAAGCCGAACAATGTAATTACAAAGAAGCAAAACAGGTTTCAAAGGTTTGCCATGAACAATTAGAAATTCAATATAAGCAATAAGGTATTCCAAAGCAAGAAGGAATTAATGAAAAGGAAGCAATTCAAATTCAAAAGGATCATCAAGGAGCATTTCACAAGCAAATATCATATAAGGGCATAAGTTCATTTTGGCATAAACATATATATACATATGCATATATTACTCACCAATGAAAGATGGAACCTGAAGCTTTATCCCTTAGTCCTCAACCTCCTTTTCTTGATCCTTAGAAGCTAAAGAAGCAAAATACATTGTTTTAATACTAAACATTATTCAGAATACTTAAACCAATAGCATAAAATGCATGATTTATGTTTATTTTTCTGTTTTGAGCATTTAATTTGTTTTCTTTAATTCTTTAGTTTAATTTAACTACATTTATGTTTATTAGCAATTTAGGCATACATAACCTATTTATTACTTTAGGGATGATATATTATGGAATTTACATATTAGGTATTTTCTTGGCAATTTTGTAGTAAGCATTGGTTGGCATTTGTTCATGGATTTTCTTTGGGACATTTTATGAAACACTTGGTGGACATGACTTTGGTTGCATTTTAGAAGAGTATTGGGGCAAATTGGAAGAAGCCCAAATTTCCCTACATAAATTCACATTGCCAACAATATATTCCACAACTCATTTGGAATTTAAAGGCCAAGTAAATGGTTCATTTCAGCATGGAAAATTATGAAAAAAGTCAAGCATAAACAAAGGCAATTTTGCCTCCTATGGTTCTGCCAAGTATGGTTTCTTCAAGGGAGTTTCTATAATTCAAACTAAGGTTATTTCTATGTTATTTGACACTAAACTAACACATTGAAGCAATAAAATTGAAAAAAAATAGCCTTGAAGTGGGACTTTGAACATATGGGCAGAATTTATGATTTTAAGCAACCTATGTATTTTTCTTCAAATTCAATGATTCCAATTGCTGGAATCTATTCCTTAAGCATTAGATTTAACTATTCTTAAGTCTTTTTAGGTGAATTCAAAGTTTTAGCAACAATTTGATTTAAGGTACATTTGAAGAGTTACGAAGTTTCCATGCCAAACACACTAATCTATCACATAATTCTCATACTAAATCATCTTTTCCATTCACTAACATCTATTTCTATGGATTAAAATCAAGAAAAGTGGACTAACCTTGCTTTTCTTAAAATGGCAGGTTTCTTCCAATCTCCACTTCTTTAATTTCTTGCTTATTTCTTGGTGGAAATAATTTGGATGATGAAAAGAGGTTATTTGCTATAGGTTTTCAATAATTTTTCTAAAGAAAATTGAAAGAAAAAAGATGGAGAAGAAGGGTTAGAGAGGTTCAGCCAAGAGGAGAAGGAAGAAGAGAAAAATCTGATTTTTGTACAGAAAATTCTGGAGAAATCTGTTATATGGGCGAATTTTAGCCAAATTACAGTTTAGTCCTCCAATGTTTTAAGTTACGCAATTTGGTCGTTACAAATTTACAGTTTGATCCTTCTCCATACATTTTTAAATATTAATATTAAACTTAATTAAGCTATAATTAATTTATTTATTCACTTTTAGATTATTATTCAAAAATTATAAATTTCACTGAACAAATTTCAGAAAATATGGTACTTTAAGTACGTTTACAATTTGGTATATATATGGTTTCACTATGGTTTCATTTATGTTTCTCTTTGGTTTTACTTAGGTTTCTTATACTTTTCATATATTCAAATGCTATGCAAAAATTTTATGCAAATCTTTAATATCAACTTCGAATTAAAATTCTAAAATTCACTACCTAACTAAAGCTAATTTCTAGGATGTTACATTCTACCCCCCTAAAAATAAATTCATCCTCAAATTTAAAATAAACTTACCAACCTAATCCTGAAACAAGTATGGATATTTCCGTCTCATTTCATATTCGCTTTTCCACATACACTCCTCCACATTGTGATTTTGCCACAATACTTTGACCATAGGAATCTCTTTACTCCGTAATTTTTGGATTTGCCTATCCAGGATCTTTTCCGGAATCTCTTCATATGACAAGGTTTTATCAATTTTCACAATTTGAGAAGAGAGGACATGGGATGGATCCGGTACATATTTATGCAGCATAGAAATATGGAATACTGGATGCACATGACTAAGATTTGGAGGAAGGGCAAGTTGGTAGGACACATTCCCGACTCTTTCCAAAATCTCGAATGGCCCTAGATATCTCGGTGTCAGCTTACCCTTCTTACCAAATCTCATGACACCTTTCATATGAGAGATTTTTAAGAAAACATGATCACTGACAGCAAATTGCACGTCTTTTCTTTTCGGATCAGCATAGCTTTTCTGTCGGCTAAAAGCTATTTTCATTATCTCCCAAATCAAAGGCACCTTTTCCATGGTCTCATGAATTAAATCAGGTCCTTCCAATTGTTTCTCTCTAGGTTCAATCCAACAAATTGGCGACCTGCATTTTCGACCATATAATGCTTCATAAGGTGCCATACCAATGGTGGAGTGGTAGCTATTATTATAAGCAAATTCCACCAATGGCAAATATTTATCTCAACTGCCTCTAAAATCAAGAATACATAATTTGAGCATATCTTCGAATGTCTTTATCATCCGCTCAGATTGTCCATCTATTTGGGGATGGAAGGCAGCACTGAAACTCAATTGAGTTCCCAAAGCTTCTTGAAATTTCTGCTAGAATCGGAAAGTAAATTGTGGTCCCCGATCGGATATGATGGTGGTAGGAACTCCATGAAGTCTCACAATATTATTAATATAAGCCTGTGCATATCAAGCAGTAGAACATGTTGTTTTTACCTCTAAGAAGTGGGCTGATTTTGTAAGTCTATCAACAATCACCCAGATAGAATCATACCCACATGCAGTTCGAGGCAACCCTACGACAAAGTCTATAGTGACTTGCTCTCATTTCCATGCAGGAAGTTCAATTTGCTAGAGTAGGCCAGTAGGTTTTTGATGCTCAAACTTGACCTATTGGCAGGATAAACACTTTGTCACATACTCTACTATTTGCTTCTTCATTCCAGGCCACCAATAATATTCTTTCACCTCGTGATACATCTTGCTTATTCTTGGATGAAGGCTATAAGGTGCATAATCGAATTCTTGTAAAATTCTTTCTCGAATTCCATTCACCTCCAGTACACACAAATGGTCTCCCTGTTTAAGGACACCACCATCTAACCAGAACTTCGATGACTTTCCCGATTGGACATCCTCTTTAAGCTTTACTAATTGTGGATCCAGGTCTTGTGAAGCCTTAATTTCATTAAGCAGCAAAGGCTTCACCTGAAAGGATGCAATTAATGCTGAAGAAGCAGTTATTTTTAACTGCATTCCCATATCAAATAAATCCTGCAGAGATTTAACAATTTGCCTCCGTTCCACCACAATATGTGATAAGCTCCCCATAAATTTGCGACTTGGAGCATCAGCAACAATATTTGCTTTCCCTGGATGGTATAAAATCTGGCAATCATAGTCTTTTACCAGCTCCATCCATTGCCTTTGTCACAAATTAAGATCTTTCTGCTGTAGAATATATTGGAGACTCTTATGATCAGTGTACATTTCACACTTTTCACCATAAAGATAATGTCTCTAAATCTTTAATGCAAAGACTATAGCAGCCATTTCTAGGTCATGGGTGGGATAATTTACCTCATGCTTCTTCAATTGTCTGGAAGCATAAGCTATTACCCTTCCATTTTGCATAAGTACATAAGCCAAACCCACTTGGGAAGCATCGCAATATATTACAAATCCCCCCGTGCCTGATGGTAGAGCCAATACCGGAGTAGATGTGAGACATGTTTTGAGTTTCTGAAAACTCTCTTCACAAGCTTCATCCCACTGAAATTTTACGTCTTTCCGGGTCAACCGAGTTAAAGGAGCTGTAATCTTGGAAAATCCTTCACAAACCTCTTATAATACCCAGCTATACCCAAAAAACTCCGGATCTCAGTAACATTTGTTGCGCGAGGCCAATCTAGCATACATAACCTATTTATTACTTTAGGGATGATATATTATGGAATTTACACATTAGGTATTTTCTTGGCAATTTTGTAGTAAGCATTGGTTGGCATTTGTTCATGGATTTTCTTTGGGACATTTTATGAAACACTTGGTGGACATGACTTTGGTTGCATTTTAGAAGAGTATTGGGACAAATTGGAAGAAGCCCAAATTGCCCTACATAAATTCACATTGCCAACAATATATTCCACAACTCATTTGGAATTTAAAGGCCAAGTAAAGGATTCATTTCAGCATGGAAAATTATGAAAAAAGTCAAGCATAAACAAAGGCAATTCTGCCTCCTAAGGTTCTGCCAAGTATGGTTTCTTCAAGGGAGTTTCTATGATTTAAACTAAGGTTATTTCCATGTTATTTGACACTAAACTAACACATTTAAGCAATAAAATTGGAAAAAAAAATAGCCTTGAAGTGGGACTTTGAACATATGGGTAGAATTTATAATTTTAAGCAACCTATGTATTTTTATTCAAATTCAATGATTCCAATTGCTGGAATCTATTCCTTAAGCATCAGATTTAACTATTCTTAAGTCTTTTTAGGTGAATTCAAAGTTTTAGTAACAATTTGATTTAAGGTGCATTTGAAGAGTTATGAAGTTTTCATGCCAAATACACTAATCTATCACTCAATTCTCATACTAAATCATCTTTTCCATTCACTAACATCTATTTCTATGGATTAAAATCAAGAAAAGTGGACTAACCTTGCTTTTCTTGAATGGCAGGTTTCTTCCAATCTCCACTTCTTCAATTTCTTGCTTATTTCTTGGTGGAAGTAATTTGGATGATGAAAAGAGGTTATTTGCTATAGGTTTTCGATAATTTTTCTAAAGAAAATTGAAAGAAAAAAGATGGAGAAGAAGGGTTAGAGAGGTTCAGCCAAGAGGAGAAGGAAGAAGAGAAAAATCTGATTTTTGTACAGAAAATTCTGGAGAAATCTGTTATATGGGCGAATTTTAGCCAAATTACAGTTTAGTCCTCCAATGTTTTAAGTTATGCAATTTGGTCCTTACAAATTTACTGTTTGGTCCTTCTCCATACATTTTTAAATATTAATATTAAACTTAATTAAGCTGTAATTAATGTATTTATTCACTTTTAGATTATTATTCAAAAATTATAAATTTCACTAAACGAATTTCAAAAAATATGGTACTTTAACTACATTTACAATTTGGTATATATATGTTTTACTATGGTTTCATTTATGTTTCTCTTTAGTTTTACTTAGGTTTCTTATACTTTTCATATATTCAAATGCTATGCAAAAATTTTATGCAAATCTTTAATATCAACTTCGAATTAAAATTCTAAAATTCACTACCTAACTAAAGCTAATTTTTAGGATGTTACAAAAGATACTATCACGACCTTTCCTAGTTCTAGGCAATCCAAGCACAAAATCCATAGACCAATTAGTCCAAGGTTCATTAGGAACAGGTAATGGTGTGTATAACCCATGCAGTTTTTACCTAGACTTAGCTTCTCTACATGTAATGCAATGCTCACAAACTTTATGCACATCATGTTTCATACTAGGCCAAAAGAAATGTTCTAATAGTATATCATAGGTCATATTGACCCTAAAATCTCCCATTAGGCCCCCTCCATGTGCCACCTTAATCAACAATTCCCTCATAGAACATTTAGGAAGGCACAATCTATTTCTTTTGAACAAAAAACCATCAAACAAGTAAAAATCATTAGAAACAATCCTATTATCACAAGAAATGTATATATCACCGAAATTAGCATCATGATGATACAACTCTTTTATAAACTCAAAACTTAGCAATTGAGCACTAAGTGAGTTAAGTAAAGTGTACCTTCTAGATAATGCATCAGCAACCAAATTCTCCTTACCTTGCTTGTATCTAATCACATATGGGAATGTTTCTATGAACTCCACCCACTTAGCATGCCTACGGTTCAGCTTATCTTGACCCTTCTAATGCTTTAAGCTTTCATGGTCAGTGTGTATCACAAACTCCCTAGGCCACAAATAATGCTGCCAAGTGTGTAAAGTTCGAACCAAAGCAAATAATTCCTTGTCATATGTTGGATACTTCAAGGCTGCCTCACTTAACTTTTCACTGAAATACATTAGTGGCCTTTGATCCTACATCAAAACAGCTCCAATGCCTATACCACTAGCATCACATTCAATCTCAAAAGTCTTATCAAAATTAGGTAAAGCAAGCAAAGGTGCATTACACAATTTAACCTTAAGCTCATTAAATGCATGTTCTTGTGCATCATCCCAAACAAATCCAACATTTTTCTTAACTAACTCATTCAAAGGTGCGGCTATAGTGCTGAAATCCCTAATGAATCTCCTATAGAAACCAGCAAGCCCATGAAAACTCCTCACCTCACTAGCATTTTTAGGTCTCGGCCACTCCTTAATGGCTCTAACCTTGTCTTCATCAACCTCAATACCTTGACTAGATACAACAAAACCAAGAAAATTAACCTTATCCATGCAAAAGCTACACTTCTTAAGGTTAGCATACAACTTTTCTTGCTTAAGTTTTTCTAGTACAAGTCGTACATGCATGACATGATCATCTAAGCACTTAGAGTAAATCAGAATATCATCAAAATAAACAATAACAAACTTACCCAGGTACTCACGCAACACATGGTTCATTAATCGAATAAATGTGCCAGGTGCATTAGTAAGACCAAATGGCATGACAAGCCATTCATACAACCCATACTTAGTGTTAAAGGCTATTTTCCATTCATCACCAACATTCATTCAAATTTGATAATAACCAGATTTCAAATCAATTTTGGTGAACAAACAAGAACCATATAACTCATCAAGCATGTCATCTAATCTAGGAAAAGGATGACGATACTTTATAGTGATTTTATTGATGGCTTGGTAGTCCACACATATCCTCCGTGTTCCATCCTTCTTTGGTACAAGAATAATAGGAACTGAGCAAGGACTAAGACTCTCCCTCACATACCACTTAGCTAACAACTCCACTTGTTTTTGTATCTCCTTTGTCTCACTTGGATTCATTCTATATGCTAGCCTATGGGGTATAGCAACTCCAGGAATGAAGTCAATTTGGTTTTCTATGCCTCTAATTGGTGGTAAACCACTTGGCATCTCCTCAAGAAACACATCTTCAAATTCCTGCAAAAGATCATCAAACACACTAGGCAAAGACGGGTTAAGTTCATTAGTTGCTAAACAAACCCCTTTGTACAAAAAGACAAATGTAGACCGATTGGAATACAAAGCTTGCCTAACCTCACTTGTCCTAGCTATCAAACTCACATTCTTGGCATTTTTCTCTCTAGGTTGAATCTGGTCTTTTTTTTTTCTCTTCCCTCTTTCTTTTCCCTCCTTTTATTTTCACTCTCTAAAGTACTTTGTTTACTCTCTTTCTTTTTCTTTTCAGCCTCAACTCTCATCCTTTCCATTTTACATTGCTCTTCATACACTTCTCTTGAGGAAAGTGGTGTTAAGATTGTCTTTCTACCATCCTTGGCAAATGAATACCTATTAAGGTACCCATCATGTATAGCCCTTCTGTCAAATTGCCATGTTCGCCCAAGCAATATTTCTCCAGCATGCATAGGCACTATATCACATAACACCTTATCATGATATTTTCCAATTGAAAATGAAATCATGGCTTGTCTATTCACTTTTACCTCACCACAATCATTAAGCCATTGGAGCTTGTATGGATGTGAGTGTGGTATAGTAGGCAGCCCCAACCTGTTAATCAAAAGAGTACTCACTACATTGGTGCAACTCCCACTATCAATTATCACACTACAAGCCTTGCCTTGAACATGACACCTTGTATGAAACAAGTTGTCCCTTTGCTCCTCATGACACTCCTCCTTCAATTGAGTACTAAGAGTACGCCTTGTGACGAGCAAATCACCTTTTATTGGATCCTCTATGCTCCCCTCGCTATAATCTTCTAATTCGAGCATCTCTTCCTTTTCACTATCATTGTTGCCCCTTTCATCATCTGTCACTGTTTCTCCATTTCGAATGACCATAGTTCATCTATAAGGACACTCCCTGCTTACATGACCTACTCCTTGGCACTTCCAACACTTAATATCTCTATTTCTCCCCTTAGGATCTTCGGGTTTGGATTTTTCTTTGGAATTTGAATCTGCCCTTCCTTTTGCAACATCATAGGCAGCCTTGTTCCCACCTTTAAATTCACCCTTTCCATCCTTTTTCCAAGTAGAATTAGAGTTGAAAAAAGGCTTAGAAACATACCTTGCTGGTCCTCTTCTTTGGAGTTGTTTTTCTACCTTGACTGCAATGTGCACCATCTCCTCTAACTCCATATATCGTTGCAAATCAACTCGGTCAGCTATGTCTTTGTTCAAACCAGCCAAGAAATGTGCCATGGTAGTCTCCCTATCCTCCTCTATATCAGCCCTAGTCATAAGCATTTCCATCTCTTTGTAGTAATCATCCACACTTTTACTACCTTGTTTAAGAACTTGAAGTTTTTGCACAAGTTCCCTATGAAAATGTCTAGGCACAAACCTCTTTCTCATTGTAGACTTAAGGTCATACCAAGTCTCAATTGGGTACTCCAAGTTTCTCCTTGGACTAGTCACTAATTGTTCCTACCAAGCTATGGCATAATCTACAAACTGTGAAATAGCAAGCTTGACCTTCTTTTCCTCACTAAAATGGTGACAATCAAATATAAGCTCCACCTTCTTTTCCCATTATAAATAAGCCTCTAGATCTGTTGTACCTTGAAAGGTAGGTATCTTAAGTTTAATACTTCCCAAATTCCTATCTACAAAATCTTCATTGCCTTGGTTTCTACCATAGTATGGATTCTCTTGCCTTCCTCCTCTAGCTCTACCTAAACCTCGGCCTCCTCTACCTCTATTTCTGCCCATCCCAACAATAGGAACATCTTCATCATCATGGTAGCCAAGGTCTTCATCTTCCCAGTCATCTTGAAGTATTTGGTTTCTACCTCCCCTTTGCACCTCATTGCGGTTTGGAGGTGCTCTTTCAACCGCTTGCAACCTTGCATCCATGCACTCTAATGCATCCCTCATAGCCTCCATATTTCTGTTAAAACGTGCAAACTCTCCTTGTTGAGCCTCACGTAGTCTAGCTTCATCAACATGAATAGCCTCATTATTTCTACTTTGGTTTGACATTGCTGCAAAAGAACTTTAGAAAAACAAAGAAAAATAATTCAAAGGACCTCACAAGCACTCCCTTACGTGTTTTGCACTCAAATGATGGGGATGCTTACTCGTGTTTAACTCAAGCAAATATTTCACTCACGATTTTCTCACACCACTCTAGCTAATTCTTTTATGTTCTTAGGTGAATCACACTTTTAGAACTGTTCAAATAGCTTGTAATGTGTAGAATTTCAAAACTAAAATTGCAAAAACAAATTTGAAACAATTCGACCAAACAAGAAAAAAAAACAAATAAGAAGCAATAAAATTAGGAAAACTCAAATAGAAGCAAAGGACATGTAAAAGAAAAATAAAAGGATCTGACTAGAATAGGAAAGAAATGATTTTAATACAAGATATGACAAAATCTATTTAGATATGTCAATTATAAACTAGGTAGGAATAGCAAATCTAAATCAGAATCATATCTGATTAGCATATCAGTCACCCATGAATTCTGGATTCTTCCTTTTTGAATACTTTCCTCTTTTCTTTTCTTTTCTTTTTTTTTTTTTTTGTAAAACGAATTTCTTTCTTTTTTTTTTTTTAACCTTCAACTATAAACACAAAATCTAAATTTCAGATTGCAAACAATTGATTTAATTCAAAGAAGAACAGGAACAAAACAAACGCAAGAAATTAGATTTGAAGAACGTGAATTATAGAAAGATAAAACATGATCTAAAGCCAAGCTCTGATACCAAATGATACAGAACCTCCAAGAATAAGCTTGAGAACCCCTTTATGTATTTGAACCCCTAAAGCATTAACTTGAAAACCCCAATACTCAATTCGGCAACAACCCCTAAGAAAGGTTAGAAATCAGATTGCTTAGATAAGATGATCAAAGAATTGGAATAAGGAAAACTTGTTTCTGAATTCCAATTTCGAAACACTCCACAAGAAGATGATCAATCTACTTGAATGTTTCTTAACGCAATTCTACACAAGAACACAAAGATAAAAGCAAAACAGCCTTTAGGTTTAATAATTCAATCATAATCTATTTTAAAAAAAACTCAGCCAAGGCTTATTAATAGCCTTTACAAAGAAAACCCTAATGAGAAAGTTCTCATTAATGGCAAGAGTTGACAAATCAAACTCTTGGAGAGCAAGATTAAGAAACTAATATGATTTTATTAAAACTAATTAAAACCAACCCATAACTAATATGGCCCATTACAAACTTAATTAAACCCATTAGTAACTTGGACTTGAATTAAGTTGTAAGGAACTTGAGCTGTACATGCTCCAAAGCTTTGGCGTCCTTGCAAACCCTCACTAGCCAAATTCACTAAGTCTTGTAGATGACGGATTAAGGCTTGTTGAAGCTTCTTAGACTGAGATCTTGTTATAGGTCCTTGAGGCATACTGATTGGACTAGAAACCTCTTGAACTTTATCCTTGCCTTCTTGATCTTTCTCATCTTCATGATGTTGAATCCGCTCCACTTGGTGTGTAGGCTGATCCATAACAAATAGTCAGTAATCCATCAATAAAGTAAAAAAATAATTTAATAATACAAACAATCAGTAATCCATCAATAAAGTAAAAATAATAATTTAATAATACAAACAGTCAGTAATCCATCAGTAAATAACTTTTAAAAATAATTTAATAATAAAAATTGTTAGTATTGCATCAGTAAATTACTTTCAAAAAATAATTTAATAATTGAAATGATCAGTAATCCGTCAGTAATTTATTGAAAATATTATTTTAATAATTAGAAACGGTCAGTGATCTATCAATGAATTGGCCAATATATTTTTTTAAAAATATATAAAATATTTAATAAATTAATTTTATATAAAAAATTATAAATTATTATATCATGTAATATAAATAATTTATATAATATAAAATTTCACCCATTCAATATATTCACCAATTATGTGCAAAACACATATAAGAAAGAAAGAAGAAGAAGAAGAAGAAGTATCATATACCTTTCTCCTTAGCTCCTTTTTCTTTTAACTCCCCAAATGTGAAACCTTTAGCTTGCTCACACCAAGCTTCACTAAGCAAGGATCAAGGGTTCTTGTTATTTTGGACTTGCTTCTACTATAGCCAAGTCTTGTTTTTCTCAAAAACAAGAAGAGAAGGAGAAGAAGCTAAAGGATTGGAGAACACGTTCTTCAATCTCTCTCTCTCAAGCTTTCTTCTCACTCTCATGCATGTAATAGTAGCCTTTTCGATAGTGGAAAAATCTTTATATGTCTACTTACTTATGCAGATTTTTCTCTTCTCATGCATGTATTATGACCTCTCACAACTAAGATAGTTGTTGAGATAGTGCAGAACAAAGTTGAGTTCATTGTCTTATCAATTCATCTCTGTGTCCCACTATATGAGAGGAAAATACAAAGATGTCCAAAAGAGTTAATGGGTTATCTCTAACCCCTAAACTCTCTCTCTCTTCCATATCTTATATGGACTTTGGTTTTAGTTGGTGCAACCCCTAAATCCATCATATGGATCAAATTTATTACCAAGCCTATATGCATCTACTACCACATCAAATGTGGTTTGGGCTCCCATCAAATGTCCAAACCCATTTAAATTAGTCCAAAACTATTTCAATTTAGTCCTCACTATTTGTATCACATACAAATCATGACTTAATTGAAATAAACCCTTTGCAAAGTAAACTTCAAGACATGCTATGGACTTTATAAATTTAATTCAATTATCATTAATGAATTAATTAAATACTTTAATTATTGGTGAATGCTTTATGATGTGTGACTTATTAGGTTCATGTTCTAATTAGCAATGGGATAGAGAAAACTCCTTTTCTCACATAATGTGAAATTCCCATTTCATACTTAGTCCCATAAGTCGTGAAGGATGCCTAACATAATGAATCATGGCTACATAATTAGAAATTGTTACGATCCACTTATTAAGCTGTGATGATCCTAGGGTATGGGTAAACATAAAGTCACAATAAAATTCAGTTTTCTTAAGAGTGTGATCTCTTGGTTTTGATTCTTGCTTGAATCAAGTTCATACAATCAAAGCTAATTACTTTGTGCATATTTACTCTAAGGTTCTCTTTCATGAGTTGGTATTGTGTCAAGGAGATCATCATCAAAAGGTGATCATATTCTAAGGTGCTCTATCATAGGTTGGATTTGGATAGCAGACTTGGGAAAACCTTGATTTAGCTTTCCAAGGTGTTGCTTCCAAGTGTAAAGATAATTGGGTCTCAAGTTTAATATACTTAGGGTTTGTATTAGTTTGGTATCAGAGCTTAGGCTCTAAATCAAGTTATATCTTTCTATTTTGTTTGTGATTTCCATTTTTATTTGTTTTTGTTTTCATTAAATTCCTTCATTTTTGTCTCATTAATTCCATTTGTTATTATTTCAGGTCTAAAAATTCAAAAAAAAAAAAAAGGAAAAAAATTCCTAGATCACTACCCAATTATGTTTGTGTCTTTTTGTTTCTTTGTTTTCTATCCTATTTGTATCTTTTGTGTTTGTTGAAATTCAAGTGTTGGAAGGTCAAATTCATCCATACTTACTTAGAAACCAAGTCAAATTCAAGAAGATGGAACTGGAGGATTCATCTATCACAAGCTTGAGGACTTCAATTTGGTTTGGCTTCTTGTATTTGATCTTCAAATTATTTGTTAATTTTCCTTTCGAATTGTTGCTATACTTATTAAAAAAAAAAGATAAAAAGATAAAAAAAAAAAAAAAAAAGAAAAATTCGTCCAAAAAAAAAAAAGAAGAACAAAAAGTGTTGAAATCTGACTTTTTGGTGTATTTATAGAAGTTATTTAGTTTCTAGAGTAAAGAGGACAAGGAAAGAAGCTAATTTTCAAGATTACACAAGGAGAATCAATGATTTCAGCATTCTCCAAGGAGTTTGACCAAGTTTATGCATCCTTCCAAAACAAGCTAGGATTAGTTTCCTACTCCTTTCCAAATTTTAGTTTGACTTTTCTAATCCTATTTTCATTCAATTTTTTGCTAATTTAATGACTTCCTTATTCATTTTGGTTTTTGTTTTTATTTCAATCCTTATTAATGTCTCATTAGGTTTCCTAATCCCATCAGGATTCCTATATTGTTTTCCTAGTTCTATTAGGATTTCAACTTTCGTTCTCCAATTTCAATTAGGATTTCTAATTTTATTTTCTAAGTCAAATTCTATTTCTTGTTTCCTAGTCTAATTCTTCATGAGTTTTACTCTCAAATTTGGTTCTTGACAAGAATCAGCCTAGAGCTTCCCAAGCTAATTACTTTGTGAGTTCAAATCATACCAAGGTTCTTTGACACGAGTTCATCAAAGGGTTGAGGTTTTTTCAGGTTCAAATCTAATTTGGCTTTCCTTAGGGCCATAAGCAAGCGTAATGGTGTGTGGGTCTCAAGGCGGGTCTCTTAAGGTTTCGCATTCGCACTGCCTCGGGAAATACATCTTTAAAATCCTGTATTAAAGAAACAAAAGGATAGGCAAAGCATTATCAAGATTATTAGTACAAACATAAGCTTCCTTGTGCATAAGTCAAGTATGGTCCTATTACAATACATAGCATCTTTGACATCACTCCCCTTAGCATAAAAACTCACCTGTTTCTTTTGACACTCAATTTCTTTTCCCATACACAAATCTGCCCCTCTCTATTTTTCTTTTGATGAATTCAATTTTTCTTTCTTTCCATTCACTTTTTCATCTCTTGCCACTCTATTTTTCGATTCTCTCAAATTTTCTCTCTTAGATTTAGCCACTTTTTGTCTTCCCCAATCTTCAAGCTGTCTCATTCTTTTGAGGTCATCTTCATACACTTCCCTTGGAGACAATGGATTAAGGGTAGTACGCTTGCCATCTTTTTCAATCAAGTGCTGGTTGGTAAACCCATCATCTTTGGCCCTTCGATCAAATTGCCAAGGTCTTCCCAAAAGTAAATGGCCAGCTTGCGTAGGTACTACATCACGTAAAACTTCATCTTTGTACCTACCAATAGAAAAGGAAACTAAAACTTGCTTATAAACCCTAATTTCACCATATACATTTAACCATTTTAGTTTATAGGGTTTTGGGTATTTAATGTTGGGTAAGTTAATCTTTTCAGCTAAGTAGTAGCTTGCTGCACTAGTACAACTTCCCCCATCAATAATTACATGACAAACCTTATTTTGCACAAAACACCTAGTATGAAACAAGTTTTCCCTTTATTGATTGACCTCATTTTCTTCCTTCACTTGTGCACTCAATGCACGCATGGTGACAAGCATTTCTCTATGAACCACATCTTCACCATCATTTTTTAGTTCATTATCACTTGCATCTTTCAAGGATAGCATGCTATCATTGTCATCTTTCTTTTGACTTTTAGAAAAGATCTCTCTATGGAATTTGATCATCACTCTCTTGTCATGGCATTGAGAACCTATATGACCTAAACCCAAACACTTAATATCACGAGAGCAATTTGGGAAGTTAGTTTTACCTTTTTTTTTTTGAAACTGGTTTAGCCTCTTCTTTGCTTGAATCGAATTTTGGCTTGAAATAAGCCTTTTCATCCTTCTTCCAAGTAGATTTCCAAAGCTTGGATGTATTTGAAGAGGATGAGCTCTGATTGTTGCTATCCTTATACTTAAGTTGTTTTTCAATCTTGATGGCCAAATGAAACATCTCTTCAAGCTCCACATAGTATTGTAATTCAACAACATTAGCAACGTCTCGATTCAGCCCATGTAGAAACTGAGCCATAGTGGTCTCCCTATCTTCATTAATGTCAGCTCGAATCATAGAAACTTCCATCTCTTTGTAATAATCTTCCACACTTTTGGACCCTTGAGTAAGGCTTTGTAATTTGTTGTGCAATTCCCTATAATAGTGGGTAGGGACAAATCACCTTCTCATTAAAGCTTTAAGATCTTCCCATTCCTCAATGAGTCTTTCTCAATTCCTTCTTCTTCTTTGCTTGTGTCATCCCACCAAGTAATGGCATAATCTTCAAATGTAGCCACGACAAGCCTCAATTGTTTTGGTTTAGAGTACTCATGACAATCGAACATTAGCTCCATCTTCTTTTCCCAATCAAAGTATGCTTCTGGATCATTTTTGCCTCTGAAAGGAGGAATCGTTAACTTGATACCCTCATTACCTTCTTGCCTTCTTTCTCTTCTGTTTCCTCTTCTCTCGGTGGTATCATCTTCAAAGCCATATTCAAAATCTTCATCGTCTTGCCTTCTTTGGACTCTTCTCTTAGGTGGGGCTTGTTGTAAGCTTGCTCTTTTGAACTCATCAAGATCAGAATTTTATCTTTCCATGGTTTCCATCATACCATCCAACCGACCATTCAACCGTTGAAAGCTTTGTTGAATAGCTTACATATTGAAGGCTTGATCATTATCTTGAGTATTAGTCATTTTTTGAACATGAAAAATAAGGTAAGTAAAGCAAAAATAACCTCACTTCACTCCCTCACGTGTTTCACTCATGTAATAAATCACTCAAGTTCACTCATGTTTGTTATCATGCAAATAATTAAGCTTTTCTCTAGATAAACTCACACTCTTGTCTTTTACCTCTTAATTCTCTCTTATAGTTCTTACAAGAGCCAATTTCCAAGCTACACAAAATTAATTAATTCTTTTCTCTTTTTTTTTGAATTGTTCAACAATTAAACAAGATTCTGGAAGTGAAATTTGGCACAATTTTAAGGCAAATAGAAATGAGAATAAGAACGCTAGATGATTTCAATAGTAACGAGGCCAAAACATGATTTTCAAGATTATATAAGGAGAATCAAAGATGTCAGCATTCTACAAGGAGTTTGACCAAGTCTAAGCATCCTTCCAAAACAAGCTAGGATTGGTTTCTTACTCCTTTCTAAATTTTAGTTTGACTTTTCTAATCCTATTTTCATAGATTTCAGCATTCTACAAGGAGTTTGACCAAGTCTAAGCATCCTTCTAAAACAAGCTAGGATTGGTTTCTTACTCCTTTCCAAATTTTGGTTTGACTTTTCTAATCCTATTTTCATTTTGATTTCTTGCTAATTTAACTATTTCCTTATTCCTTTCAGTTTTCTTTTTTATTTCTATCCTTGTTCGTGTCTCATTAGGTTTCCTAATCTCATCAGGATTCCTATATTGTTTTCCTAGTTCTATTAGGATTTCAACTTTTGTTTTCCAACTTCAATTAGGATTTCTAATTTTAGTTTTTGAGTCAAAATTCTAAGTTTGTTTTCCTAGTTCAATTGGGATTCTCATTTTTCCTAGTGTCATTAGGATTTCTTATTTCTTGTTTCATTTTGAGTCTTTGGATTTTTATTCACATTGTAATTTAGTATGATTGTATTAATTTGATTTTTGCAACTAATCTTGACAAGAGATTTGAGTGGAAAAAGGCTAAGTGTGAGCTCATAAAGAGAAAAGTCATAACAAATTGAGTGGAACATGAGTGATTGACAATACTTGAGTGAAACACATGAGGGAGTGAAGTGAGGTATTATTTTACTTTACTAACATTCTTTTCAAATTTTTACAAAGAAAGTTGATCAAGAATTTTGAAAAGAATTAATGGCAATTAGGCAAGAAGTAGGTATCCAGATATTGAAGGATGAAGAATGTAACGATGTTTTTCATACAAGATGTCGCTTCCAAGATAGAGTATGCCATATGATCATTGATAGATTGAGTGTTGTCAATTTTGCAAGCCTTAAGCTAGTTGAGAAATTAAATTTGCCCACTAGAAAGCATCCAAAGCCACACTCATTGTATTTATTGAATAAATATGTTAAGATTAAAGAGCAAGCTTTAGTTTCATTCTCTCTAGGAAGGTATAAAAGTAAAGATTGGTGTGATGTTGTACTAATGAATGTGACACATGTTTTGTTTGGAAAGCCATGGTGTCAAGCAAATCTACTAACCATTACAAAGTTCCACTAAAAGATGGTAAGCATACTACCCTTGCTCCTCTTTCTCAAGAAGAATTATATGAAGATCGAGTGAAGATACAAAGAAAAAGAGAGGAAGAACTTCAAAGACAAAATGGTGATGTTGAGCTTGTAGTGCTAGAATTGAGTGTGTCAAAAAGGGAGAATGAAGGTAATGAGAGTTTCAAAAAGGAGGAAAGCAATGTGCAAAATGAAGCTGTGGAAGTTACTCATGAAAATGACTTAAAACCTTCAGAGCTTATGAATGAAGAATCCTTATCAAAGGGTGAAGAAGTTATTCATGAAGGAATTCCAACATATGATCCTCCTCAAGTAGTTGTTGAAAATAAAGCTCAGTTTGTTGTAAATAATGAAATAAAAGACAAAGAGTGCATAAAGAGAGAGAGTGAAAAGAAAAAGAGTGAGTGTGAAAAGAAATAATTAGTAAGTGAGGAAGAAAATGAATTTTCAAATGAGAGAAAAGAAATAATAGAAAGTTCAAATAAAAAGATTGTGAGTGAAAAGAGAAAACAAATGAGCATAGTTGAAAAAGAAAGTATCAAGGATGTTTTGTTTTCTAACACTAACAAGCTTAAATTTTCTTTGTTCAGTTTTGTTTCTCTTTTTAGGATTTTAAAGAAGGATTTTCATGGAAGAAAAGAGGTGATAAAAGCAATGCATTTCCTACCAAGTGCTCAAGTCAAGATTCGAGGATGAATCATCCTGAGGAGGGAGGGAATGATGAGAATCCATATACCTTGCAAGAAGCTCACAAATACATGCATGATAAAGATTTCAAGAAGGTTCTTCAAGGTTGTCATTTCTATCAAGATAGCTTACATGCAATACAACCATTGTGCCTAATTGATGGATCATTCAAGAAGAAAATAAGGTTGTATGAAGTTTCCTGCAAATCAATCATAGATATTTGGATCATGAGCTTTGCATATGAATCCAATTGTATTCAAGGAAGCTTCAAGGGCTTAATTAATCTATTCAAGCCTAATGTCAAGATGAAGAGGCCAAATTACATTCCAATTTGCTTGGACCTAATCTATTCAAGTGTTTACAAGGCTGCCATTCTTCATTCAAATTGGACCCTCCATATTTGGGCTTTTCAAATTCAATTTATCATGTTTTATTTAGTGTTTGGGCTGTTTATGTTATGTATACAGCCCAAGAGTTGTTTAAACTACTTTATTTTCATGTTTTAATTAGTTTTGGGCCTATTTTATGTTAGGTCAAAGGCCCATCCGAATTTTATAGTTTAATTAATTAGATTTCAATTTCTAGTTAGGAAATAGCTTCCCTTGTATAGGAAGGCTTCCTAACTTGTTTTAGAATTCTATTCTAGCTTAGTTATTATTTAGGAATTAGTTTCTAATTAGGAATCTTCAATCCTTGTATTGGAAGATTTCCTAATCCTTAGCTGATTCTAATTTAGGGTTGAGCCTCTATATAAACTCAACCATTCATGTAAAATTAAGTAATGTTATGATCAATAAAATTCAGTTTTCTTAAGAGTGTGATCTCTTGGTTTTGATTATTGCTTGAATCAAGTTCATACAATCAAAGTTAATTACTTTGTGCATATTTATTCCAAGGTTCTCTTCCACAAGTTCGGTATTGTGTTGCGGAGATCATCATCTAAAGGTGATTATATTCCAAGGCACTCTATCACGGGTTGGATTTGGGTCGCGGACTTAGGAAAAATCTGATTTAGCTTTCCAAGGAGTTACTTCCAAGCATAAAGATAATTGGGTCTCAAGTTTAATATACTTGGGTTTCGTATCACCAAGTCTTAATTGGGTACTCCAAGTTTCTCCTTTGACTAGACACTAATTGTTCCCACCAAGCTATGGCATAATCTACAAATTGTGAAATAGCAAGCTTGACCTTCTTGTCCTCACTAAAATGGTGACAATCAAATATAAGCTCCACCTTCTTTTCCCATTGTAAATAAGCCTCTGGATTTTTTGTACCTTGAAAGGTAGGTATCTTAAGTTTATTACTCCCCAAATTCCTATCTACAAAATCTTCATTGCCATAGTTTCTACCATAGTATGGATTCTCTTGCCTTCTCCCTTTGCCTTTACCTAAACCTTGCCCTCCCCTACCTTTATTTCTACCCATCCTGACAACAGGAACATCTTCATCATCATTATAGCCAAGATCTTCATCTTCCCAGTCATCTTGAGGTATTTGGTTTCTACCTCCCCTTTGCACCTCATTATGGTTTGGAGTTGCTCTTTCAACTGCTTACAACCTTATGTCCATACATTCTAAGATATCCTTCATAGCCTCCATGGTCTTATTAAAACATGTAAACTCTCCTTGTTGAGCCTCACGTAGCCTAGCTTCATATCAACATGACCACTAGTTTCTCCATTTTCGTGTGACATTGCTGCAATAGAAAAGTTAGAAAATAAAGAAAAAAAAAACAAAATATGTATTGGAAACCTCACAAGCACTCCCTCACATGTTTATACTCAAAAGATGGGGATGGTCACTCGTGTATCACTCAAGAAATTAATTTCACTCACAGCTTTCCTCACACCACTCTAGCTAATTCTTTTATGTTGTTAGGTGAGTCACACTTTAGAACAAATCAAATAACTGGAATTGTGTAGAATTCCAAATCTGAAATTTTCAGAACAAATTTGAAGCAATTCGGCTAAAACAAGAAAATTTAATAAATGGTAAACACAACAAAAGATAAGACTAGAATTTCAAGAGTCAAGCATCATTTAGATCTGATTAGGAAGATCTATAGTCGAAACTTCCAAATTTCTTTTTTTTTTTTTCAATCAACCTTTTTTTTTGAATTTTTTTTACTTTATTTATTTATTTTTCGTCTTCTTATGAACAGAAATTTTTTTGGACATATTTATTTTTTTTAAACTAAAAACACCAAAATCTGATTTGCAAACACTAGATTTGATTAAAAGAAATAAGATCAAACACACTAACAAGAACATAATTCAAAGAGATGATAATATCCCAAATGATAAGAACAAAGAAAACACAAGAATATCAAGAGACAAACTTAGAAGAAAAAAAAAGAAAAAAACAAGAAATCAAAATAAAAACACAAAATTGTTAAGGATAAAACCTAATATGGAGCCAAATCTTTGATACCAAATAATACAAAATCTCCAAGAATAAGCCTAAGAACCCCTTTTATTATTATGGACCCTTACAACATTAACTTGAAAACCCCAATAGCCAATTTAGTCTCAAACTCTAAGAAAGGCTAGAAATCATATTGCATAGAAAGATGATCAAAGATCTACAATAAAGAAAACTCATTTCTAAATTCCATATTCGAAACACTCCACAAGAAGATGATCAGTCTACTTGACTGTTCCTTAAGCATGTATTCTACACAAGAACACAAAGACAAAAGCAAAATAGCTTTTAAGTTTGTTTTTATCATTCATCAAAGTTTTTTTTTTTCTTCCTAAAACATGTTTTTGGCCCATATATAGCCTTTTCAAGACCTAAAAAACATAAACTAAAATAAACAAACTCAAACTAATGGGCTTTTAAATTAACAAGTTTGGACAACCCATTATGAAAATATTAACACATATTATTGCCCCCAATTAACAAGGCATATAACTAAAAACAAACTTAAGTAAGCCCATTATGAATTTAGACTTAAACTAAGTTGCAGTGAACTTGAGCTGCAATTATTTCAAAGCCTTAGTGTCTTTACAACCGATTACAAGCTGAATTCACCAAATCTTGTAGATGACAAATTAAAGCTTTTTGAATCTCCCATGATTTGGTTATAGGTCCTTGAGGCATGCTAATTGGATTAGAAACCTCCTAAGTTTGATCCTTGCCTCTTTGGTCATGCTCATCCTCTTGATGTTGAATCCTTAGGTCTTAGTGTGTAGGCTGCTCCATAACACTTGGTGTCCTTGCAACCCATTACAAGCCGAATTCACAAATCTTATAGATGAAAAATTAAAGCTTGTTGAATCTTCTTGGCCCGTGATCTAGTTATAGGTCCTTGAGGTATGCTAATTGGATTAGAAATCTTCTGAATTTGATCCTTGCCTCTCTAGTCATGCTCATCCTCTTGATGTTGAATCCTTAGACCTCAATGTGTAGGCTGCTCCATAACAAATAAGGTTAAAAGGAATAAAATCCCACTATATAAGCAAAACATCTTAATAACATTTCCACTGAAAGATAGTGATGAAAAATGCATCACCAACTAAACCAATAATAAGATCAAACCTCATTCCACTAGAATGGTGACAAAAATCTCAAGTATATTTGTGTGTCTGGGTAGGGTTGAAAATTAATCAAGGGCAAGTTTGTACTTTGCCTTATGCAACAAAGTAAGGCAAAATGGGGGCAACCTGTGAACACCAAATTTTTCACCTGGGAGCCTAATGAGGAAGGCAAAAGCTTTTCTTTCGAGGAATGAGTTCATAAAGCAAAGGATGTTGAGAAACCTTGGGTTAAAAACCAAAATAGAGCTCAAATGGTGGAAGAATAAAGCAATAGGAGCCTTGCCCTGAGCAAAGAGAGCACATACCCAACATGCACCCCATCCTAGGGGCACATACTACCAACATCCCCATGCACCCCATCCTTCGGCCATACACCACTACCATGAAGATTGTTGAAGTTACATACTAAGGGCACATGACATCCCTATACACCTCCAGTAGCCTTGTTCTTTGGGTTTTGACTTTTTAACTTGATTTGTTTCCTTTTTTGATGCTTTACCTCTTTAGGAAACCCAAAGCTTCATCCTTAATCACTCCTATTAGTTTTAAATCAAGAATTTTCTTACCTTCCAAATTCAATTCCTTAAACCCTATATATATAATCCATCCTTACACCACCCTAGCCACCATCTATGATCTATGACCATCTAGCATTTAGAAATAACCTTCACCTATCAAGAGCTAAACCTAAAAAACACCAAGGTATACAAGCTACATGTGAAGTTGATTGGATTTATGCTAGTGACTTGTTTCCTATGAAGTATAATTCTTCAATTGGTAATGAAGAAGAAGACGTTGTTGTTATTCATGAAGAGGTTTCAATGACCGATACTCATCTAACAATCTTGGAGGAAGCACAAGATATGGTTGAGTTAGATGTACAAGAAGATGAACAAGAACAAGAAGATGGAATGAGTAAAGCATTCCCTAGTTCCAGTTGTTCAAGTAAAGATTCGAGGATGAATCCTTTTGAGGAGGGAGGGAATGATGAGAATCAAGACGCCTTACAAGAAGTCTATAAACATTTGCATGATATAGATTTCAAAAAGATTCTCCAAGGTTGTTCTTTCTATCAAGAGAATTCACAATTAAGAGAATTCTAATCAATTTACTTGTTTGTTGGATCATTTAAGAAGAAAAGAAGGTCGCATGAAGTTTCTTATAAGTTAATTAAGGAAATTTGGATCATGAGATTTACATATGGATCCAATTGCATTCAAGGAAGCTTCAATATTGATGAATTGCATAAAGGGAGTTGGAAAAAAGCAAAACATAGAAGTTAAGGATTCATACATGATCCATGGGAGAGGATTCGAAAGGGGCAAAATGAAGTTGAATTACATGACTATGTAACTCCTCTTTCACATGGCTTTGTAGTGCAAATCATGGCTGTCCAAAATTTTGTACTTTTAATTTTTTGAGTTTCATTATTTTGACTTAGTTTCTATTATTTTAGGCCCCTATCAATATGATATAAGCCTATGTTTAATTAAATTAAGTTTGGACATATAATTAGTGACTTTTGGGCTATTTATATTAGGTTTAAGCCCAAAAATGAGATTAGCTTATTTTATTCTTTACGAATCAGTTTTCTTGTATAACAAGTAGTTTAGGAGTTATTTCTAATTAGGAATCTTCAATCCTTGCATAGGAAGATTTTCTAGTCCTTAGCTAATTCTAATTTAAGGTTTATGTAATACTATAAATACTTAGCTATTCTATCAATAAAGGAAGTTAAGTTGATTTGCCCAAATTTAAGCTTTTAAGCATGTGAGAGTTTTCTCAAATTTGGTTCCAGGATTTAGAATCCACCTGAACTTTCAAAGCTAGTTACTTTGCTTATTCACAACATACCAAAGTTCCTTGACACAGGTTCGTCATTGAGTTGAGGTTTTTCCTTGTAAACATGATTTGGCTTTCCAAGGGAGTCACTTCCAAGTATAAAAGTATTGGTTCTCAAAGTAGGTTGTTTGCGGTTCATATCAATTTTGCAATATGACCATTGATGAGAACTATTCTTGTATTGGCATATTTTTCATTGAATTCCCTATAGTGAATTCCCTATCAATCTTTGTATTGATGCCTATTGATAAGCAAAAATACCCTGCTGATGTGGAGTAATATATCAAACCTTGTGCACTTGGATAAGCCCGCAGGTAGGGCGACAGTACTCAACCTTTGTTAATGGAGAACGCCTAACTATAAGACCTTATTAGTCTTTGTAATATGATGAATGTGAGTGAGTAAGGCTTAAGCTACCACTCTTTAATTTATATATGTGTGGAAAGCATTTTGCTTCCATGAAATTGATATTTCTGCTAAAGATATTATTTCTATCTTAAATAAGAAATTGATTCAAAATGTCAATTTTGATTAAAATCTTTCCATTGTCATAATGAGCCCATCTTGATAAAAACCTACATACTCACCACATATTGTATTATTATGTACCCACTGATCTTTATCTTATACCTTATTTATTTAAATTTTTCAAATAAGGTTGGCGAGTCAGCAAGGTAAATTCTAAGCCCTATTCTTTGGCTTGGAAGTTACATTGCTAATTTTAAATGTTGTGAAACTTGGTTATATGACTATGAAGACCACTGTTTTATAGCTCCATGGTTACTAAAGGTTTAGCATCAAAATGCTAATAGATTTATATGTATTGTAAATTATATTGTAATTACTATTATGATAGTGTATTAAGTTATGAACATTTGGATAATGACATGAAATACAAATATGGAAATTTTGTGAGTTGAGTACATAAATGGCATTAATAAGTAAGTATTTGGTAATATGTAAAATGATAAACTAACAATGGGCAATAAGAAAAGATAATCAAGTTTTGATATTGGGATAAGGTTCATAGAACCTTGGAATAAATACGCACAAAGTAATTAGCTTTGATTGTATGAACTTGATTCAAGCAAGAATCAAAACCAAGAGATCACACTCTTAAGAAAACTGAATTTTATTGATCATAGCATTACTTAATTTTACATGAATGGTTGAGTTTATATAGAGGCTCAACCCTAAATTAGAATCAGCTAAGGATTAGGAAATCTTCCAATACAAGGATTGAAGATTCCTAATTAGAAACTAATTCCTAAATAATAACTAAGCTAGAACAGAATTCTAAAACAAGTTAGGAAGCCTTCCTATACAAGAGAAGCTATTTCCTAACTAGAAATTGAAATCTAATTAATTAAACTATAAAATTCGGATGGGCCTTTGACCTAACATAAAATAGGCCCAAAACTAATTAAAACATGAAAATAAAGTAGTTTAAACAACTCTTGAGCTGTATACATAACATAGGCAGCCCAAACAGTAAATAAAACATGATAAATTGAATTTGAAAAGCCCAAATATGGAGGGTCCAATTTGAATGAAGAATGGCAGCCTTGTAAACACTTAAATAGATTAGGCCCAAGCAAATTGGAATGTAATTTGGCCTCTTCATCTTGACATTGGGCTTGAATAGATTGATTAAGCCCTTGAAGCTTACTTGAATACAATTGGATTCATAAGCAAAGTTCATGATCCAAATATCTATGATTGATTTGCAGGAAACTTCACACAACCTTATTTTCTTCTTGAATGATCCATCAATCATGCACAATGGTTGTATTGCATGTAAGCTATCTTGATAGAAATGACAACCTTGAAGAACCTTCTTGAAATCTTTATCATGCATGTATTTGTGAGCTTCTTGCAAGGTATAGGGATTCTCATCATTCCCTCCCTCCTCAGGATGATTCATCCTTGAATCTTGACTTAATCACTTGGTAGGAAATGCATTGCTTTTATCACCTCTTTTCTTCCATGAAAATCCTCACTTACTAATTCTTTCTTTTCACACTCACTCTTTTTCTTTTCACTCTCTTTCTTTATGTACTTTTTGTCTTTTATTTCATTATTTACAATAATCTCAGCTTTATTTTCAACAACTACTTGAGGAGGATCATATGCTGGAATTCCTTTATGAATAACTTCTTCACCCTTTAATAAGGACTCTTCATTCATAAGCACTGAAGGTTTTAAGTCATTTTCATGAGTAACTTCCATAGCTTCATTTTGCAAATTACTTTCCTCCTTTTTGAAACTTTCATCACCTTCATTCTCCCTTTTTAACACATCAATTCTGGCACTACAAGCTCAACAACACCATTTTGTCTTTGAAATTCTTCCTCTCTTTTTTTTTTTTTTTTTTTTTGTATCTTTACTCGATCTTCATACAATTCTTCTTGAGAAAGAGGAGCAAGGGTAGTATGCTTACCATCTTTTAATGGAAATTTGTAATGGTTAGTAGATTTGATGTGTTTTGCTTGATTAAAACGTATCCATGGCTTTCCAAACAAAACATGTGTCACATTCATTGGTACAACATCACACCAATCTTCACTTTTATACTTTCCTAGAGAGAATGAAACTAAAGCTTGCTCTTCAATCTTGACATATTTATTCAACGAATACAATGAGTGTGGCTTTGGATGCTTTCTAGTGGGCAAATTTAATTTCCAAACTAGCTTAATGCTTGCAAAATTGACAACACTCAATCTATCAATGATCATATGGCATACTCTATCTTGGATGCACATCTTACATGAAAAACATTGTTACATTCTTCATCCTTCAATATCTGCATACCTACTTCTTACCTAATTGTCATTAATTCTTTTCGAAATTCTTGATCAACTTCCATTGTAAAAGCCTAAAAAGAATGTTAGTAAAGTAAAATAATACCTCACTTCACTCCCTCACGTGTTTCACTCAAGTATTGTTAGTCACTCATGTTTCACTCAATTTGTTATGGCTTTTCTATTTATGAGCTCACACTTAGCCTTTTTCCACTCAAATCTCTTGTCAAAATTAGTTGCAAAAATCAAATTAATACAATCATACTAAATTACAATGTGAATAAAAATCCAAAAACTCAAAATGAAACAAGAAATAAGAAATCCTAATGACACTAGGAAAAATGAAAATCCGAATTGAATTAGGGAAACAAAATTAGAATTTTGACTCAAAAAATAAAAATAGAAATCCTAATTGAAGTTGGAAAACAAAAGTTCAAATCCTAATAGAACTAGGAAAATAATATAGAAATCCTGATGAGATTAGGAAACCTAATGAGACACGAACAAGGATTGAAATAAAAAAGAAAACTGAAAGGAATAAGGAAATAGTTAAATTAGCAAGAAATCAAAATGAAAATAGGATTAGAAAAGTCAAACCAAAATTTGGAAAGGAGTAGGAAACCAATCCTAGCTTGTTTTAGAAGGATGCTTAGACTTGGTCAATGTCACGATCCATCTTTGAGCCATGACTGTCCTAGGGCATAGGGAGACTTAAGGTCACCTAAACCCGTAGAACCCTCTTAAGTTATTAAGTTTCGAAGAAAACCATGTTACCCTTATCCCAAGATCAAAACCAAACAATTATTCCTTATCATTAATTACCATATCATTCATCTATAAAATAATACTTATCATTATTTAGTTATAAATTCATTCACATGTGGCCCAAGTGCTTAAACTAAAATAAGATTGTGCCAACCCATACACACATTAGGAATATCCTGAACCTCATCATTATTTCAGACCTTTACAATCCATGGAGCTCTAGAGTTAAACTTTCAAGACATAACATAGTATATACAACATGACATCCGAAAAGCAATGCAATTTCCAAGCGGAGATGCAGAACTTGGAATTTACCTTGCTGCTCTATCAGCTAGTCCTGAAAATAGACAACCACTATAGGGTGAGACAAAGCTCAGTGAGTATATAATAATATCAAAGGTTAAACATTTGTGTATGCTCAAAGGTAGTTCTGTATAACAATGAAGTAAAGTAGATCAAAAATTATCCTTATGAAAACAATTTCCCATATGTATGAATTAAATATTATATCTTTAGCAGAACAATTCCTCTCTTGGAAACGGTGTGTTTCCCCTATCAATCAAGTGGCGGCTTACGCCTTGCTCAGTCTCATAAATCTGGACAAGATTCCAAATTTCCCTTATCACACGGCTGGAATTCCAGTGGTGGGGCCACTCATGTTTGCTCAATTTCCTTTAACCTTCTTATGTTTTCCTTGTTACCTCTTACTTATTAAACCCCAAATTTCACCCATAATCATATTCCCTTATCTAACATGTAACCTAAATCCTCCCTTGAATCTCACCATCAAAATTAACCACAGAAATCAAAAGAAAAGTACATACTTGCTAACAACTTATTATTCCTAGGTTCGAAACAATGGAAGAAACACTTAAATGTGAAATCTTACCTTGAAACGCTTTGAATTTGATCTTATGATGAAGAACAAGTTGAGAGAATTTAACTTTTGATGAGGGTGTGATTTTGATGTTAGGTTACAAATAAGAGGAATTTGCATATTTTCACTTTATATGTAAATGAAGTCAATGGTGGTGATTTAATCTCACAAGATCAATGGTCATATTTATGCCTAAGGTGGATGGTTGAGATTGATCAAGGTGGATGGTTAAGATTGCCCTTAGGTGGATGGTGACTTGGCACCATAATGATAATTTTCATGATCACCAAGATGCATGTGGACAAAGTGATGGGAAAGGGATTAGCTTAGGTGTCAAAGTTGACAAAAGTCAACAAAGATGGCTAACATCCAAATGGTGACTAACCTAACCTAACTTCACCCTAACCCTTAGTTAACTTATTCTAACCCTAGTTGAGTTAAGTCCCACCAAATTTTGGACCTTGGTGGGCCGGCCAAACCATGGGCTTGGGCCTTGAGTCCAAGGCCCATTAACAAGCTCGCTCGAACACGTTTTCCGAACCTAAAAATTTTCCGTAGCTTTTTCCTTTCCCTTTCACTTGGCATGTCAAATCCTACCTTCCCATATCATAATAAAATCAAACTAAGACACATTACCGTAAATTAACTCAATAAAATGCACATGGACATTCACACTCTATAAAGATACACAATCATGCAATTAACATCAAAAAGGGTTTCTTCATCCCATCACTATAACATTGGTACTATGTTCATAGTAATTTATACTTTGTGGTATTATTATAACTCTAATGAGCTATGGAACCCTTGAGTATTATATTCTACCCCCCTTAAAAAAAAGTTCACCCTCGAATTTTAAAAACTTACCCATTGTCTGAAACAAGTGCGGGTACCATTGTAGCATATCATTCTCGCTTTCCCACATGCATTCCTCTACATTATGGTTACGCCATTGCACTTTCATTGTTGATACTTCTTTGTTTCTCAACTTCTTTACTTGGCGATCCAAAATGGCAATTGGAACCTCTTCATAGGAAAGGTCCTATCAATCTCAATGTGTTGGGGTTGCAATATGTGCAATGGATCAGATACATATTTCCTCAATATCGAAACACGAAAAACTAGATGTACGTGTTCCAGTGTAGGTGGTTGTGCTAACTTGTACGAAACTTCTCCGACCCTACAAGAATCTCAAAAGGTCCGGTGAATCAAGGAGATAACTTTCCTTTCTTGCCAAATCTTATCACTTCTTTCATTGGTGAAACCTTTAAGAATACATGGTCCCCCACCGTAAAGTGAAAATCCTTTCTCCAAAGATCAGCATAACTTTTATGACTACTAAAAGCAGCTTTTAGTCTCTCCTTAATAACCTTCACCTTTTTTGTGGCTTCTCTTACCATATTAGGGGCTTCGAGATATTTATCGCCAACCTTCGTCCAACATATCGGAGATCAACACTTTTTACCGTACAACGCTTTATAAGGTGCCATTCCTATAGAAGAATGATAACTATTGTTGTATGCAAATTTGATAAGCAGAAGGTGCTTATCCCAGCCACCTCCAAAGTCTAGAACACACATATGAAGCATATCCTCCAGTGTCTGAATTGTTCTTTCAGACTGTCCATCTGTTTGTGGATGGAAAGCAATGCTGAAATCGAGTTGTGTTCGCAATGCCTCTTGTAATCTTTGCCAAAATGTCAAAGTAAACTGGGTACCTCAATTCGAGATAATCAAGAATGGAACCCCATGTAATCTTACGATATCATCAACATAAATATTAGCATAATCAATCGTTGTATATGTGGTCTTCACTTCAATGAAGTGTGCTGACTTCATCAATCGGTCTACTATGACCCAAATAGAGTCATAACCTTTTATCATCCTAGGTAGTCCCACTACAAAATCCATAGTAACACGTTCCCACTTCCACTCTGGCAATTTTATCTCCTAAAGTAATCCAGAAGGTCGTTGATGTTCGAATTTCACCTGCTGACAAGTGAGACAAGAAGCAACAAACTTCACCACGTCCTTCTTTAATCCTGGCCACCAATACGAACCTTTAACATCATGGTACATTTTGGTGGCACCTGGCTGAACACTATAAGGAGTTTGGTGTGCTTCCTTCAGAATCCTTTCTCTTAGCCCTTTTACATTTGGCACACAAAGTCGATCGCCACATTTCAGAATGTCTTATTCCATCCTAAACTCTGGAGCTTGTTCCCTTTTTAAATCTTCTTTAATCCTCACCAAATGAGGATCTCGACTCTGAAAAGTCTTAATTTCATCAATAAGCTTCTGCTTCACTTAGAAGTAAGCTTACAATACTTGCAAATCATTTACCTCCAATTACAAGCCCTCATCAAACATGTGTTTTAATTCCCTCACTATAGGCCTTCTTCGTCCTACTATGTGAGAAAGACTACCCATAGATTTTCTACTAAGAGCATCTGCAACAATGTTAGCTTTACCAGGGTGATAAAAGATCTGACAATCATAGTCTTTGAGTAACTCTACCCATCGCCGCTGTCTCAAGTTTAGATCCCTTTGCTTTAAAATATACTGAAGGCTATTATGATCAGTATAGATCTCACACTTCTCCCCATACAAATAGTGTCTCCATATTTTTAAAGCAAAGACAACCGCTGCCATTTCTAGATGGTGAGTAGGATAAGTTAATTCATGTCTCTTCAATTGCCTAGATGCATAGGCAATAACCTTCCCAGTCTGCATTAGTACACACACGAAACCAACTCTTGAGGCATCACAGTATATAGCAAAACCTCTATCTCCATTAGGTAAAGCTAATACTAGAGCTGAAATCAAGAGATCTTTAAGCCTTTAGAAACTCTCTTCACAAGCTTCATCCCACTTATATCTAACCTGCTTCCTGGTAAGCTTTGTTAATGGTGCAACTATTTTGGAGAAATCTTTTATGAATCGGCGGTAGTAACCTGCCAACCCTAAGAAACTCCTCACCTCTGTGATCGTAGTGGGTCGAGGCCAATTCGCCACTGCTTCTACTTTCTTGGGATCTATTTTGATTCCTTCCTTACTCACCACATGTCCAAGGAAACATACTTGCTCTAACCAAAAGTCACACTTTGATAGCTTGGCGTAAAGCTTATGTTCCCTTAGAGTCTGCAACACCATTCTCAAATGTTCTTCATGGTCCTCCTTACTCTTTGAGTAAATCAAAATATCATCAATAAACACGATCACAAACCTGTCCAAGAAAGGTTTGAATACTCGATTCATCAGGTCCATGAAACTACTAGTGCATTGGTCAATCCAAATGGTAACACAGTGAACTCATAATGACAATATCTCATTCTAAATGCAGTTTTACAAACATCCTCGCCCTGAATCTTTAGCTGATGATATCCTGACCGTAAATTAATTTTTGAGAAGTAATTAGCCCATTGTAACTGGTCGAATAAATCATCAATCCTTGGCAAAGGATATTTATTCTTCACAGTCAGCCTATTCAATTACCTATAGTCAATACACAATCTAAGGGATCCATCTTTCTTTTTGACAAACAAGACTAGAGCACCCCACAGGGAACTACTCGGTCTAATGAAACCCTTGTCAAGTAAATCTTGCAGCTAAACCTTCAATTCCATTAATTCTGAAGGTGCCATCCGATAAGGCAGTATCGATATCGGTTGAGTTCTAGGTAGAAGTTCAATCGAAATCTCAACTTCCCTATCTAGTGGCATTCCCAGCAAATCCTCAAGAAAAACATCAAAAAATCCCCTACGATAGGTATCCTCTTAATATCACTACTCTCCTTATTAACATTTACTACTTGTGCCAAAAATGCTTGGCATCCCTTCTTTAGCATCCTTTTTACTCCTACAGCTGAAATGAGATTCATAGGAAAACTACTTTGATTCCTTTGAAACCCAAATTCCTGCCCACCTTCTCCTTTAAAATCAATCCTTTTTCCCATCCTAATATTTTCAGTTCAATCAAATTCACAAGGAGTTTTCTACCCTCAATTTCAACACTACATTCTATGTACAATTGATATACTATCACATCATTTCCTAGTGGTGTGCTTATAACCAAAGGTTCATGCATAACTTTCTTATTCCTTCCTAACTATCTAGCAAAATAAGGCAAAACAAAAGAATGTGTCACACTCGAATCAAACAAGCAGCTATCACTTACAAACTAAATAGAAACAGTACCTGTAACAACATTGTTCGAAGCTCCTACTTCTTGTTGGTTAAGGGCGTACACTCTTCCTCAACCTCTACCTTCCGTAGCCTTGACATTACTCAAGGATTGCCCTGACCCTCTTCCTCATTCTCTTTGGCCATAGTCCTCCAGTCGATACATCTACACGATAGGTTGTGACGTTGCTATCATTGCTCTTTGATTGACCATCTTTTATATGGCCACATTTCAAATATGCTTCTAAGGCTCTCCTACATCCTCCCTTATGTGGCTTTCCACATAAAACACATATGGGAGTAGCTGAATTGTTCGCATTACCCGATGTAGATGTCATCAGACAACTACTAGCCCAGAATTGATTTTGTCCACTTCCTCGTGGCTGGAAAGGGGTATGAACAAGGAAAGTCTACTACAAATCCCTATTCTAACCAAAACCACCTTGCTACTGGTTACCTGATCCCCCTATTCTTATTCTTTTGTCTTTGGTCCCTTTCCATTCATTCCACTTTCATTGCCGTGTGCCTCGCCTCCATAAGCTTAGCCTTGTCAATCAATTTGGCCATGGTGGGAAACTTAGTGGCCACCAGAACATGATATAATGGAGCTACCAATCCTCGACAGAATCGATCAACTTTACTAGTTTTCATTGGCACGATATGAGTAGCATACTTGCTCAACCTTTTGAACTCCCTGGCATACTTTGATACTGACATCCCAGGCCTCTGCTTCAATTGCTCGAATTGAAGTGCACGACTCTGTCTCTCCCCTTCAGACAAGAATTCATTCATCAGCTCCCGTTTGAACTCTTCCCAAGTAAGTGGATCATCTCCATACAATCGCTCTTTAATATTCCTTTGAAACCAACCCTATGCATTGCTTTGAAGTTGAACTCCTATCAACTCAATCAATTTCTCATCATAACATGTCATCCTTTGGGCTATCTTGTCCATTTCCTCTAAAAATTTCTGGGGATCCTCCCCTTCTTCCCCCAAAAATTCTAGCGGTTTGAATTTCTTTAAATCATGCACCGTAACTCCTTCTCCCAGTAACATTCGCCTCCTCACCCTACATGGTGCTCATGGTACGATGGTTGGTACGTCATCCACTTGTGGCGCAGGTGGCACTATTGGTGGTGGTGGAATTTCCTAACGTTGACGCCTTAATCCGGAAAGTTCTCACCTCATCGCTTCATATTCTCTTCAAAAAGCTTCCATATCCCTTGGTAGTCCTCATTCTCCACCACTTGCAGTACGCTACCTAGATTGGGAAGATTCTTAATTGGTATTTTGAATAGAAGCAGCATTAGATGCTGCATCTGGAACAATAATATTAGCTTCCTGGGATCCCTGTCCCTCTAGCTGAGCAACCCCATGGGGCAACATCTATGCCAAAAACAACATACATTGCGTCATCCACACATCACAATTGATATTTAACATACAATTTTTTTTTCATATATACATGAATTACCGATTTACCTTACTTATATCATCTCATTAATCATACCCATACCATTTATCCATTGCATGTGATTCATAAAATAAAATCATTATCATAGATACCCTTTTCCATATAAACATACTCATTATTCTTCCTTCATTTGGTAATTTACACACCTATTTACAAGTACTACATACTATGGCATTCTTAGTCATCCTACTTTTAGATCATCCATACTATTTGTACATATATCCATACCATACCCAAAATGTGATCATGGTATACCCATCCATGATCTATATCACTAATCCTTAGGGTTCCTCTCATCATTGGAGGCCTCTCTCTCTCTCTGCCCCACCTGCCTACGACCTGTAGACATCATAGATGAGGATAACAAATGTCTCCTCATAGAACACCTTTCCTCTGAGTGGTCAAACCTCCCACATGCAGCACACAAATGCTCAGGAAATCCTGGCATCAAATCCCTAAGAGGTGGAATTGGGTCTGCCTCCAGATTCCTATACATATTACCAACCCTCACCAATTCCCACTTCAAGTCCCTTACCGCCCTTCTCAGATTAAGTACCTCATCTCATAACATGTGTAGCTCTCCCATAATCTCTTCATTCCTAGCCTTCATCCTAGCTACCCAAATAGGATCAGGATCCTCCTTTGGATCAGTCTCCTCTGAGTCAGGATATGCAACCGAAGCTACATCAGATACATCCCTCTCCTCATCAGGATTACGAATCCTCAGCATCTACACATTACTAGTCGCAAACAACATTTCCATAGCTCAATAATATCACATAATAACAACATGTAAAATCTCACATATAACACAAAAAGATGATAACCTAATATAATACGTTAACGCAAATCTGACTTAACAAGATACTTTACTGACAACAATAAATCCTATGCTCCATGGTTTAACTTATAACTCGAAATAAGTATAAAAACATAAATCTTCACTCTGATACCACCTTTGTCATGACCCATCTTTGAGCCATGATTGTCCTAGGGCATAGGAAGACTTAAGGTCACCTAAACCCGTAGAACCCTCTTAAGTTATTAAGTTTCGAAGAAAACCATGTTACCCTTATCTCAAGATTGAAACCAAACAATTATTCCTTATCATTAATTACCATATTATTCATCTATAACATAATACTTATCATTATTTAGTTATAAATTCATTCACATGTGGCCCAAGTGCTTAAACTAAAATAAGATTGTGCCAACCCATACACCTATTAGGAATATTCTAAACCATATCATTATTACAGACCTTTACAATCCATGGAGCTCTAGAGTTAAACTTTCAACACATAACATAGTATATACAACATGACACCCAAAAAGCACAATGCAGTTTCCAAGCAGCGATGCAAAACTTGGAATTTACCTTGCTGCTCTATCAGCTAGTCCTGAAAATAGACAACCACTATGGGGTGAGACAAAGTTCAGTAAGTATAGAATAATATCAAAGGTTGTGTATGCTCAAAGGTAGTTCTGTATAACAATGAAGTAAAGTAGATCAAAAATTATCCTTATGAAAATAATTTCCCATATGTATGAATCAAATATTATATCTTTAGCAGAACAATTCCTTTCTTGGAAATGGTGTGTTTCCCCCATAATCAATCAAGTGGTGGCTTATGCCTTGCTCACTCCCATAAACCTCATCACACATACAACTGATCAGGCCATACGTACTAGGGACATTAAACCCTTCCCAACTATGGTTCGGATATTTTTTACCCTATCCATGGGTCCATACCATTGAGCACAATGTCTGATGTATTGCCCCACATCAGAGGGGTATTTTGCTTATCATAGTATCATTATACCATTTTTCCTTTCTATCCACGAAACAATTCGATGGATAATGTATCAATAACAATTAGGTTATCATCATTGCTCACATTATAAGATCAAGCAATATAGGTTCAATGATCAAGAAGGTAAATAATGTTTGCCAAAGAATTTCAATGCATTCCAAATTTGAAGTGAATCAACATTTATGTTTATATTTAAAGCTCAAGTTGAAAATATTATTAAGTACTCACCTCTTACTCCTTAGCTCCTACTTGATAAACTTAATGCAGACTATAACGAGTCTCCTTGATATCCCAAGCAATACCCTTGCCTTTCGATTCTACAAATATATCCAAACAAGGTACATCAATTTCTATTCCTTTAACCTTCTAACTAAACTCTAACCATTTCATATAAAAATATCATTCATCAATATCTTATATCATAGGATTTTGAATAAGGAAATCAATAAAAATATTAATAAAATAATCTAGTATTAAGTCTTGAACACTTGGACCAACTATTCTAGTTTGGCTAAAAACATGGCTTCCCACGGGTGAAACCTCAGCCGTGCCTCCACCTGTGGGAGGCTTTTGGATGAGATTCCAAATTTCCCTTATCACACGGCTGGAATTCCAGTGTTGGGGCCACCCAAGTCTGCTCAATGTCCTTTAACCTTCTCATGCTTTCCTTGTTACCTCTTACTTATTAAACCCCAAATTTCACCCATAATCATATTCCCTTATCTAACATGCAACCTAAATCCTCCCTTGAATCTCACCATCAAAATCAACCATAGAAATCAAAAGAAAAGTACATACTTGCTAACAACTTATTATTCTTAGGTTAGAAACAATGGAAGGAACACTTAAATGTCAAATATTACCTTGAAACACTTTGAATTTGATCCTATGATGAAGAACAAGTTGAGAGAATTTAACTTTTGATGAGGGTGTGATTTTGATGTTAGGTTACAAATGAGAGGAATTTACATATTTTCACTTTATATGTAAATGAAGTCAATGGTGGTTATTTAATCTCACAAGATCAATGGTCATATTTTTGCCTAAGGTGGATGGTTGATGTAACATCATAGAAATTAGCTTTAGTTAGGTAGTGAATTTTAGAATTTTAATTCAAAGTTGATATTAAGGATTTGCATAAAAATTTTTTGCATAGCATTTGAATATATGAAAAGTATAAGAAACCTAAGTAAAACCAAAGAGAAACATAAATGAAACCATAGTGAAACCATATATATACCAAATTGTAATCGTACTTAAAGTACTATATTTTCTGAAATTCGTTTAGTGAAATTTATAATTTTTGAATAATAATCTAAAAGTGAATAAATACATTAGTTAAAGCTTAATTAAATTTAATATTAATATTTAAAAATGTATGGAAAAGGACCAATCTGTAAATTTGCAAGGACCAAATTGCATAACTAAAAAATTGGAGGACTGAACTGTAATTTGGCTAAAAACCTGCCCATATAACAGATTTTTCCAGAATTTTCTGTACAAAAATCAGAGTTTTCTCTCCTTCCTTCCCCTCTTGGCCTAACCTCTCTAGCCTCTCTTCTCCATCTTTTTTCTTTCAATTTTCTTTAGAAAAATCATTGCCAACCTATAGCAAATAACCTCTTTTCATCATCCAAATTACTTCCCACCAAGAATTAAGCAAGAAATTGAAGAAGGAGAGATTGGAAGAAATTTGCCATTTTAAGAAAAGCAAAGTTAGTCACTTTTCTTGATCTTAATCCATAGAAATAGATGTTAGTGAATGAAAAAGATGATTTAGTATGAGAATTATGTAATAGATTAGTGTATTTGGCATGGAAACTTCATAACTCTTCAAATGCACCTTAAATCAAATTGTTGCTAAAACTTTGAATTCACCAAAAAAAAAGACTTCAAAATAGTTAAATCTGATGCTTAAGGAATGGATTCCAGCAATTGGAATCATTGAATTTGAAGAAAAATACATAGGTTGCTTAAAATCATCAATTCTGCCCATATGTTCAAAGTCCCACTTCAAGACTGTTTTTTTCCAATTTTATTGCTTAAATGTGTTAGTTTAGTATCAAATAACATGGAAATAACCTTAGTTTGAATTATAGAAACTCCCTTGAAGAACCCATGCTTGGCCGAACTATAGGAGGCAGAACTGCCTTTGCTTATGCTTGATTTTTTTTTTCATGATTTTCCATGCTGAAATGAACCCTTTACTTAGCCTTTAAATTCCAAATGAGTTATGGAATATATTGTTGGCAATGTGAATTTATGTGGAGCAATTTGGGCTTCATCCAATTTGCCCCAAAACTCTTCCAAAATGCAACCAAAGTCATGCCCACCAAGTGTTTCATAAAATGTCCCAAAGAAAATCCATGAACCAATGCCAACCAATGCTTGCTACAAAATTGCCAAGAAAATACCTGATATGTAAATTCCATAATATATCATCCCTAAAGTGATAAATAGGTTATGTATGCCTAAATTGCTAATAAACATAAATGTAGTTAAATTAAACTAAAGAATTAAAGAAAACAAATTTAATGCTCAAAACAGAAAAATAAACATAAATCATGCATTTTATGCTATTAGTTTAAGTATTCTCAATAATGTTTAGTATTAAAACAATGTATTTTGCTTCTTTAGCTTCTAAGGATCAAGAAAAGGAGGTTGAGGATTAAGGGATAAAGCTCGGGTTCCATCTTTCATTGGTGAGTAATATATGCATATGTATATATATGTTTATGCCAAAATGAACTTATACCCTTATATGATATTTGCTTGTGAAATGCTCCTCGATGATCCTTTTGAATATGAATTGCTTCCTTTTCATTGACTCCTTCTTACTTACATTGAATTTCTAATTGTTCATAGCAAACTTTTGAAACTTGTTTTGCTTCTTTGTAATTACATTGTTCGGCTTTGTAGCACCTTGTGATATATTTGAATGACTTTGATTCTTTAAATGAACTTATGTTGTTTAATTCCCTTTCTTTGAATTTAATTATTGAGTAAACCCTGTGATTTGATTTGGTATCAAATGACAGAGCTACTCATCTGATGGAGTAGCAAAAGAAATTTTGCATCAGACATTGTGCATAATGAATTATAAACCCGAGCTAGGGAGGGTTAAGCCCCTAGCCATATGGTCTGATCAACTATATGTGGGTAAAGCATGCTACCAAGATAGTAGCCTCTGCTTATTATAAATGTGTGATTAAGTGAATTCTGTCATTTGAGAGCCAATATAATTGTTACCTTTACTTTCATGCCTTTACTTAAACTATTGCTTCTCTTTGCTCTTTTATTTTCTTTATTTTGTATATGTATGTATGCATATATTGTTCACTGGGATTTTATCTCATCATTTTAGTGGTTTATAAATTTTCAGGTGGTGAGTAGACTAGTGGTTCTAGCAAAGCTTCTCCCTCCTGCATGGAACCTATCATGTAATATTCATATTTATTTTGATGGTTGTAAATATTAGAAACTCCATAGTACTTGGTGGTTTAGTATAGTTTAGACTGGGAATTGTAATAAATATTAAATATATAAATTATATGTAAATTAAATGAATATTAATGAATATCAGAATGTTTATTGTATATTTGTGGATGCTAATTGTTTAATATAATAATCCGGGGTTCTACGGGTTTAGGTGGCTTTAGGCTTACCCAATCCCTAGGATCGTCCATCCCTAGAGTGGGATGTGACAAAGTTGGTATCAGAGCCTAGGTTCGACAGTCTTTACCTAGGAATAAGTATTAGGTAAACCATGGAGTATAGGATTTCCTATTTCATCTTTTGCTATTTTTCACTTTGTTAGGATTATCTGCAGAGTGTAAATTAATATTTTCTTATTTCTTTTATAGTGAGATGCCACCATAGAGATATACCCGAGGACAGAGTCGGGGTTGAGGCAGGCAACCTCGGCAATCGCAGCCCAAGGGACCAGTGGAGGTTGAGATGGCTCCACAGGTGGCTCCGAATGAAGCCGAATCTATTGGACCTCCACCGATTAGGAGGAGAGTTCATCATGAAGATGAGGTTGGGTCTTCTGAGAATAGAAATTGCAGCAAGAGATTCTAAGGTTAAGAAGAGAAAATGAACAACTTAGAAAAGCTAGACAAGAGCCTCCAGTACCCCCGGTACTACCTGTTAATGTACCTCCACCAGTGTCACCTCCGACACCAGTTCCTCCACTTACTCCAACTAGTACTAGGAGGACTATTGATGAAGGAGGAATGAAAATGTCCACATTCCTCAAATTACGTTTGCCTACATTTAAAGGTGAACAGGGGGAAGATCCGAGCAATTTTCTTTGAGAGGTGGATAAAGTGATAAAGAGAATGGCTTGTTCTGATGCCAGAGTAATTGAGTTAATGGGTTTGTTGCTTAAGGAGCAAGCAGTCGATTGGTATGAGCAACTCATTGAAGGCCTTTTGCATAGTGACAAGCCACCAACTTGGGAAGAATTCAAGTAGCAGATGATTGACGAGTTTCTTACTGAAGGGGAAAAAGGACGTAGATTGGTGCGATTTGAGCAACTTAAATAGGGGAGCATGTTTGTTGCGGAATATGCAAAGGAGTTTATTAGATTATCTCGATATAACCGGGCTTTAGTTCCTGATGAAGCTTCCAAGATTATTAGATTCCGGCGTGGCTTGCATGCTCCATTACACAACCTTTTATTGACCTCGGAGTTCACCTCTTTGACAAAGCTGATTGATAAAACTGTTCAAATGGAAGAAAAATATAATGAGGAAAAAGCAGAAAAGGAGCAAAGGAAGAATTTGGGGAAGAGCCAAAGCAGCCAGAAAAAGACTGGAGGACCATCATTTTAGAATAAGCGTACAGCTAATGGGTCACAGACTTCTTTCCCACAGTCATTGACTGGTTCTAGATGCAGGGAGACTAAGTCTGGGATAGGTTCTTCAGCTCCCCGAGCATCTAGTAGAGTAGGCCAAGCTGCACAGACAGCTATTGCCACTTGTTCAAGATGTGGCAAAGCTCACCCTAGTACCTGTAGATGGGCGAGCGGAGCATGTTTTATATGTGGCCAACAGGGCCATATGATTCGAGACTGTCCATTACTAAGATCACAATGAGAAGGGCCACCGACATCACAGGCTACAGTTCAGCAGAGCCAGACAGGGTCTCGGGGATCTACTGGAAGAGGCTGAGACCAGAGTTCTGCACCTACCCCTTCCCAGACTCAGCCTACTAGGTGACAAGGAAGAGTATTTGCATTGAATCAGCTAGAGGCCAGAACCTCTAATGTAACATTCTAGAAATTAGCTTTAGTTAGGTAGTGAATTTTAGAATTTTAATTCGAAGTTGATATTAAGGATTTGCATAAAATTTTTGCATAGCATTTGAATATATGAAAAGTATAAGCAACCTAAGTAAAACCAAAGAGAAACATAAATGAAACCATAGTGGAACCATATATATATACCAAATTGTAAACGTACTTAAAGTACCATAATTTCTGAAATTCGTTTAGTGAAATTTATAATTTTTGAATAATAATCTAAAAGTGAATAAATACATTAATTACAGCTTAATTAATTAATTAATATTTAAAAATGTATGGAGAAGGATCAAACTGTTAATTTGTAAGGACCAAATTGCATAACTTAAAACATTGGAGGACTAAACTGTAATTTGGCTAAAATTCGCCCATATAACATATTTCTCCAGAATTTTCTGTACAAAAATCAAATTTTTCTCTTCTTCCTTCTCCTCTTGGCTGAACCTCTCTAACCCTTCTTCTCCATCTTTTTTTCTTTCAATTTTCTTTAGAAAAATTATTGAAAACCTATAGCAAATAACCTCTTTTCATCATCCAAATTACTTCCACCAAGAATTAAGCAAGAAATAAGCAAGAAATTGAAGAAGTGGAGATTTGAAGAAATCTATCATTTTAAAAAAAGCAAGGTTAGTCCACTTTCCTTGATTTTAATTCATAGAAATAGATGTTAGTGAGTGGAAAAGATGATTTAGTATGAGAATTATGTGATAGATTAGTGTATTTGGCATGGAAACTTCATAACTCTTCAAATGCATCTTAAATCAAATTGTTGCTAAAACTTTGAATTCACCAAAAAGGACTTAAGAATAGTTAAATATGATGCTTAAGGAATGGATTCCAGCAATTGGAATCATTGAATTTGAAGAAAAATACATAGGTTGCTTAAAATCATTAATTCTGCCCATATGTTCAAAGTCCCACTTCAAGGCTATTTTTTTCCAATTTTATTGCTTAAATGTGTTAGTTTAGTATCAAATAATGTGGGAATAACCTTATTTTGAATTATAGAAACTCCCTTGAAGAAACCATACTTGGCAGAACCATAGGAGGCAGAATTGCCTTTGTTTATGCTTGACTTTTTTCATGATTTTCCATGCTGAAATGAACCCTTTGCTTGGCCTTTAAATTCCAAATGAGTTGTGGAATATATTGTTGGCAATGTGAATTTATGTAGGGCAAATTGGGCTTCTTCCAATTTGCCCCAAAACTCTTCTAAAATGCAACCAAAGTCATGGCCACCAAGTGTTTCATAAAATGTCTCAAAGAAAATCTATGAACAAATGCCAGCCAATGCTTGCTACAAAATTGCCAAGAAAATACCTAATATGTAAATTCCATAATGTATCATCCCTAAAGTAATAAATAGGTTATGTATGCCTAAATTGCTAATAAACATAAATGTAGTTAAATTAAACTAAAGAATTAAAGAAAACAAATTTAATGCTCAAAACAGAAAAATAAACATAAATCATGCATTTTATGCTATTAGTTTAAGTATTCTCAATAATGTTTAGCATTAAAACAATGTATTTTGCTTCTTTAGCTTCCAAGGATCAAGAAAAGGAGGTTGAGGATTAAGGGATAAGCTTCGGGTTCCATCTTTCATTGGTGAGTAATATATGTATATATATATTTATGCCAAAATGAATTTACACCCTTATATGATATTTGCTTGTGAAATGCTCCTTGATGATCCTTTTGAATCTGAATTGCTTCCTTTTCATTGATTTCTTCTTGCTTTGGAATACCTTATTGCTTACATTGAATTTCTAATTGTTTATGGTAAACCTTTGAAACCTGTTTTGCTTCTTTGTAATTACATTGTTCGGCTTTGTAGCACCTTGTGATATGTTCGAATGACTTTGATTCTCTAAATGAACTTATGTTGTTTAATCCCCTTTCTTTGAATCTAATTATTGAGTAAACCCTGTGATTTGATTGGATATCAAATGACAGAGCTACTCATCTGATGGAGTAGCATAAATTTTGCATCAGACATTATGCACAATGAATTATAAACCCGAGCTAGGGAGGGTTAAGCCCCTAGCCATATAGTCTGATCAACTATATATGGGAAAAGCATGCTATTAAGATAGTAGCCTCTGCTTATTATAAATGTGTGATTAAGTGAAGTTTGTCATTTAAGAGTCAATATGACTGTCACCTTTTCCTTTCATACCCTTATTTAAACTATTGCTTCTCTTGCTCTTTTATTTTTATATGTATATGTATGTATGTATATATTGTTCACTGGGATTTTATCTCATCATTTTAGTGGTTTATAAATTTTCAGGTGGTGAGTAGACCAGTGGTTCCAGCAAAGCTTCTCCCTCCTGCGTGGAACCTATCATGTAATATTCTTATTTATTTTGATAGTTGTAAATATTAGAAACTCCATGGTACTTGGTGGTTCAGTATAGTTTAGACTGGGAATTGTAATAAATATTAAATGTATAAATTATATGTAAATTAAATGGATATTAATGAATATTAGAATGTTTATTGTACTTTTTTTTTTATGAATGCTAGTTGCTTAATATAATAATCTGGGGTTCTACGGGTTTAGGTGGCTTTAGGGTTACCCAATCCCTAGGACTGTCCATCCCTAGAGCGGGATGTGACATCTAACACCAAAGTTAGAGGTATGATTTCTATACAAAATGTTATGGCTAATGTATTATTTGACTCTGGCACTACACATTCCTTTGTTTCATCTGCATTTGCTAAGAATTTGGGAAGGGCTAGTAATAAAATGACAGAACCATTAGAAGTCTCCACTCCCTTGGGTCGGGTAGTAATCGTAGATCAACAATATACCGACTGTATGGTGGAGATTGATGGCAGGAAGCTTGTAACTACGTTGATAGAGCTTCCTGTATTAGAGATTGACATAATCTTAGGTATGGATTGGCTGTCTTTGCACGATGCCTCTATCGATTGCCACAGGATGAAAGTGGAATTTCGACTAGAAGGACAGCCGATATTCGTATTTCAGGGTGAAAGGGAAAATGTGGCAACCCATCTCATTTCCATAATTAAAGCTCGGAGACTATTAAGAAAAGGATGCCAAGGGTATTTAACTAATGTATTGGATACCCGGGTGACTGCAGTGGGAATTGAACAAATTCCAGTTGTGAATGAATTTTCAGATGTATTTACGGAAGAATTACCAGGACTGCCACCTGAACGGGAGATAGAATTTGAAATAGAAGTATATCCGAGAATGGATCCTATTTTTATTCCCCCATATTGAATGGCTCCTGTAGAGTTGAAAGAATTAAAAATTCAGTTGCAAGAGTTGTTAGACAAGGGGTTTATTAGACCTAGCAGCTCACCATGGGGAGCACCTATCCTATTTGTGAAAAAGAAGCATGGGACCTTGCGAATGTGCATCGATTATAGGCAATTGAATAAGGTGACGAGACCTTGCGAATGTGCAAATCATGGCTCTCCAAAATTTTATAGTTTTAATTTTTTGAGTTTCATTATTTTGACTTAGTTTCTATTATTTTAGGCCCCTATCAATATGATATAAGCCCATGTTTAATTAAATTAAGTTTGGACATATAATTAGTGAGTTTTGGGCTATTTTTATTAGGTTTAAGCCCAAAAATGAGATTAGCTTATTTTATTCTTTACGAATCAGTTCTCTTGTATAACAAGTAGCTTAGGAGTTATTTCTAATTAGGAATCTTCAATTCTTGCATAGGAAGATTTTCTAGTCCTTAGCTAATTCTAATTTAAGGTTTATGTAATACTATAAATACTTAGCTATTCTATCAATAAAGGAAGTTAAGTTGATTTCCCCAAATTTAAGCTTTTAAGCTTGTGAGAGTTTTCTCAAATTTGGTTTTAGGATTTAGAATCCGCCTAAACTTTCAAAGCTAGTTACTTTGCTTATTCACAACATACCAAAGTTCCTTGACACAGGTTCGTCATTGAGTTGAGGTTTTTCCTTGTAAACATGATTTGGTGTAACATCCTAGAAATTAGCTTTAGTTAGGTAGTGAATTTTAGAATTTTAATTCGAAGTTGATATTAAGGATTTGCATAAAATTTTTGCATAGCATTTGAATATACGAAAAGTATAAGAAACCTAATTAAAACCAAAGAGAAACATAAATGAAACCATAGTGAAACCACATATTTATCAAATTGTAAACGTACTTAAAGTGCCATATTTTCTGAAATTCATTTAGTGAAATTTATAATTTCTGAATAATAATCTAAAAGTGAATAAATACATTAATTACAGCTTAATTAATTAATTAATATTTAAAAATGTATGGAGAAGGATCAAACTGTTAATTTGTAAGGACCAAATTGCATAACTTAAAACATTGGAGGACTAAACTGTAATTTGGCTAAAATTCGCCCATATAACAGATTTCTCCAGAATTTTCTGTACAAAAATCAGATTTTTCTCTTCTTCCTTCTCCTCTTGGCTGAACCTCTCTAACCCTTCTTCTCCATCTTTTTTTCTTTCAATTTTCTTTAGAAAAATTATTGAAAACCTATAGCAAATAACCTCTTTTCATCATCCAAATTACTTCCACCAAGAATTAAGCAAGAAATAAGCAAGAAATTGAAGAAGTGGAGATTTGAAGAAATCTATCATTTTAAAAAAAACAAGGTTAGTCCACTTTTCTTGATCTTAATCCATAGAAATAGATGTTAGTGAACGGAAAAGATAATTTAGTATGAGAATTATGTGATAGATTAGTGTATTTGGCATGGAAACTTCATAACTCTTCAAATTTACCTTAAATCAAATTGTTGCTAAAACTTTGAATTCACCAAAAAAAAGACTTCAAAATAGTTAAATCTGATGCTTAAGGAATGGATTCCAGCAATTGGAATCATTGAATTTGAAGAAAAATACATAGGTTGCTTAAAATCATTAATTCTGCCCATATGTTCAAAGTCCCACTTCAAGACTGTTTTTTTCCAATTTTATTGCTTAAGTGTGTTAGTTTAGTATCAAATAACATGGAAATAACCTTAGTTTGAATTATAGAAACTCCCTTGAAGAAACCATACTTGGCAGAACCATAGGAGGCAGAATTGCCTTTGTTTATGCTTGACCTTTTTCATGATTTCCCATGCTGAAATGAACCCTTTGCTTGGCCTTTAAATTCCAAATGAGTTGTGGAATATATTGTTGGCAATGTGAATTTATGTAGGGCAAATTGGGCTTCTTCCAATTTGCCCCAAAACTCTTCTAAAATGCAACCAAAGTCATGGCCACCAAGTGTTTCATAAAATGTCCCAAAGAAAATCCATGAACAAATGCCAACCAATGCTTGCTACAAAATTGCCAAGAAAATACCTAATATGTAAATTCCATAATGTATCATCCCTAAAGTAATAAATAGGTTATGTATGCCTAAATTGCTAATAAACATAAATGTAGTTAAATTAAACTAAAGAATTAAAGAAAACAAATTTAATGCTCAAAACAGAAAAATAAACATAAATCATGCATTTTATGCTATTAGTTTAAGTATTCTCAATAAGGTTTAATATTAAAACAATGTATTTTGCTTCTTTAGCTTCTAAGGATCAAGAAAAGGAGGTTGAGGATTAAGGGATAAGCTTCGGGTTCCATCTTTCATTAGTGAGTAATATATGCATATGTATATATATGTTTATACCAAAATGCACTTATACCCTTATATGATATTTGCTTGTGAAATGCTCCTTAATGATCCTTTTGAATCCGAATTGCTTCCTTTTCATTGATTCCTTCTTATTTTGGAATACCTTATTGCTTACATTGAATTTCTAATTTTTCATGGCAAACCTTTGAAACCTGTTTTGCTTCTTTGTAATTACCTTGTTTGGCTTTGTAGCACCCTGTGATATGTTCGAATGACTTTGACTCTTTAAATGAATTTATGTTGTTTAATCCCCTTTCTTTGAATTTAATTATTGAATAAACCCTGTAATTTGATTGGATATCAAATGACAGAACTACTCATATGATGGAGTAGCATAAATTTTGCATCAGACATTGTGCACAATGAATTATAAACCCGAGCTAAGGAGGGTTAAGCCCCTAGCCATACAGTTTGATCAACTATATGTGGGTAAAGCATGCTACCAAGATAGTAGCCTTTGCTTATTATAAATGTGTGATTAAGTGAACTCTGTCATTTGAGAGCCAATATGATTGTCACCTTTACTTTCATACCTTTATTTAAACTATTGCTTCTCTTGCTCTTTTATTTTTATATGTATATGTATGTATGCATATATTGTTTACTGGGATTTTATCTCATCATTTTAGTGGTTTATAAATTTTGAGGTGGTGAGTAGACCAGTGGTTCCAGCAAGGCTTCTCCCTCCTGCGTGGAACCTATCATGTAATATTCGTATTTATTTTGATGGTTGTAAATATTAGAAACTCCATGGTACTTGGTGGTTTAGTATAGTTTAGACTAGGAATTGTAATAAATATTAAATGTATAAATTATATGTAAATTAAATGGATGCTAGTTGCTTAATATAATAATCCAGGGTTCTACGGGTTTAGGTGGCTTTAGGCTTATCCAATCCCTAGGACCGTCCATCCCTAGAGCGGGATGTGACATTTGGCTTTCCAAGGGAGTCACTTCTAAGTATAAAGGTATTGGGTCTCAAAGTAGGTTGTTTGGGGTTCATATCAATTTTGCAATATGACCATTGATGAGAACTATTCTTGTATTGGCATATTTTCCATTGAATTCCCTATAGTGAATTGCTTATGAATCTTTGTATTGATGCCTATTGATAAGCAAAAATACCCTGCTGATGTGGAGTAAAACATCAAACATTGTGCACTTGGATAAGCCTGCGAGTAGGGCGACAGTACTCAACCTTTGTTAATGGAGAATGCCTAACTATAAGACCTTATTAGTCTTTGTAATATGATGAATGTGAGTGAGTAAGGCTTAAGCTACCACTATTTAATTTATATATGTGTGGAAAGCATTTTGCTTCCATGAAATTGATATTTCTGCTAAAGATATTATTTCTATCTTAAATAAGAAATTGATTCAAAATGTCAATTTTCATTAAAATCTCTCCATTTTCATAATGAGCCCATCCTGATAAAAACCTATATACTCACCCCATATTGTATTATTATATACTCACTGAACTTTATCTCATACCTTATTTATTTAAAATTTTCAAGTAAGGTTGGCAAGTCAGCAAGTTAAATTCTAAGCCCTATTCTTTGGCTTGGAAGTTACTTTGCTAATTTTAAATGTTGTGAAACTTGGTTATATGACTATGAAGACCACTGTTTTAGAGCTCCATGGTTATTAAAGGTTTAGCATCAAAATGCTATTAGATTTATATGTATTGTAAATTGTATTGTAATTACTATTATGATAGTGTATTAAGTTATGAACATTTGGATAATGACATGAAATACAAATATGGAAATTTTATGAGTTGATTACATAAATGGCATTAATAAGTAAGTATTTGGTAATATGTAAAATGATAAACTAGCAATGGGCAATAAGGAAAGATAATCAAGTTTTGATATTGGGATAAGGTTCACAGAACCTTGGAATAAATACGCATAAAGTAATTAGCTTTGATTGTATGAACTTGATTCAAGCAAGAATCAAAAGCAAGAGATCACACTCTTAAGAAAACTGAATTTTATTGATCATAACATTACTTAATTTTACATGAATAGTTGAGTTTATATAGAGGATCAACCCTAAATTAGAATCAGCTAAGGATTAGGAAATCTTCCAATACAAGGATTGAAGATTCCTAATTAGAAACTAATTCCTAAATAGTAACTAAGCTAGAATAGAATTCTAAAACAAGTTAGGAAGCCTTCCTATACAAGAGAAGCTATTTCCTAGCTAGAAACTGAAATCTAATTAATTAAACTATAAAATTCGGATAGGCCTTTGACCTAACATAAAATAGGCCCAAAACTAATTAAAACATGAAAATAAAGTAGTGTAAACAACTCTTGGGCTGTATACATAACATATGCAGCCCAAACACTAAATAAAACATGATAAATTGAATTTGAAAAGCCCAAATATGGAGGGTCCAATTTGAATGAAGAATGGCAGCCTTGTAAACACTTGAATAGATTAGGCCCAAGCAAATTGGAATGTAATTTGGCCTCTTCATCTTGACATTGGGTTTGAATAGATTGATTAAGCCCTTGAAGCTTACTTGAATACAATTGGATTCATAAGCAAAGCTCATGATCCAAATATCCATGATTGATTTGCAGGAAACTTCATACAACCTTATTTTCTTCTTGAATGATCCATCAATCATGCATAATGGTTGTATTGCATGTAAGCTATCTTGATAGAAATGATAACCTTGAAGAACCTTCTTGAAATCTTTATCATGCATGTATTTGTGAGCTTCTTGCAAGGTATATGGATTCTCATCATTCCCTCCCTCCTCAGGATGATTCATCCTTGAATCTTGACTTGAGCACTTGGTAGGAAATGCATTGCTTTTATCACCTCTTTTCTTCCATGAAAATCCTCACTTACTAATTCTTTCTTTTCACACTCACTCTTTTTCTTTTCACTCTCTTTCTTTATGCACTCTTTGTCTTTTATTTCATTATTTACAATAATCTCAGCTTTATTTTCAACAACTACTTGAGGAGGATCATATGCTGGAATTCCTTTATGAATAACTTCTTCACCCTTTAATAAGGACTCTTCATTCATAAGCTCTGAAGGTTTTAAGTCATTTTCATGAGTAACTTCCACAGCTTAATTTTGCAAATCACTTTCCTCCTTTTTGAAACTCTCACCACCTTCATTCTCCCTTTTTGACACACTCAATTCTGGCACTACAAGCTCAACAACACCATTTTGTCTTTGAAATTCTTCCTCTCTTTTTCTTTGTATCTTCACTTGATCTTCATACAATTCTTCTTGAGAAAGAGGAGCAAGGGTAGTATGCTTACAATCTTTTAGTGGAACTTTGTAATGGTTAGTAGATTTGATGTGTTTTGCTTGACTAAAACATATCCATGGCTTCCAAACAAAACATGTGTCACATTCATTGGTACAACATCACACCAATCTTCACTTTTATACCTTCCTAGAGAGAATGAAACTAAAGCTTGCTCTTTAATCTTGACATATTTATTCAACAAATACAATGAGTGTGGCTTTGGATGCTTTCTAGTGGGCAAATTGAATTTCTCAGGCTTGCAAAATTGACAACACTCAATCTATCAATGATCATACGGCATACTCTATCTTGGATGCACATCTTGTATGAAAAACATTGTTACATTCTTCATCCTTCAATATCCGCATACCTACTTCTTGCCTAATTGTCATTAATTCTTTTCGAAATTCTTGATCAACTTCCATTGTAAAAGCTTGAAAAGAATGTTAGTAAAGTAAAATAATACCTCACTTCACTCCCTCACGTGTTTCACTCAAGTATTGTCAATCACTCATGTTTCACTCAATTTGTTATGGCTTTTCTATTTATGAGCTCACACTTAGCCTTTTTCCACTCAAATCTCTTGTCAAGATTAGTTGCAAAAATCAAATTAATACAATCATACTAAATTACAATGTGAATAAAAATCCAAAGACTCAAAATGAAACAAGAAATAAGAAATCCTAATGACACTAGAAAAAAAGAGAATCCTAATTGAATTAGGGAAACAAAATTAGAATTTTGACTCAAAAATTAAAATTAGAAATCCTAATTGAAGTTGGAAAACAAAAGTTCAAATCCTAATAGAACTAGGAAAACAATATAGAAATCCTGATGAGATTAGGAAACCTAATGAGACACGAACAAGGATTGAAATAAAAAAGAAAACTGAAAGGAATAAGGAAATAGTTAAATTAGCAAGAAATCAAAATGAAAATAGGATTAGAAAAGTCAAACCAAAATTTGGAAAGGAGTAGGAAACCAATCCTAGCTTGTTTTGGAAGGATGCTTAGACTTGGTCAATGTCATGACCCATCTTTGAGCCATGACTGTCCTAGGGCATAGGGAGACTTAAGGTCACCTAAACCCATAGAACACTCTTAAGTTATTAAGTTTCGAAGAAAACCATGTTACCCTTATCCCAAGATCGAAACCAAACAATTATTCCTTATCATTAATTACCATATCATTCATCTATAAAATAATACTTATCATTATTTAGTTACAAATTCATTCACATGTGGCCCAAGTGCTTAAACTAAAATAAGATTGTGCCAACCCATACACACATTAGGAATATCCTGAACCATATCATTATTACAGACCTTTACAATCCATGGAGCTCTAGAGTTAAACTTTCAAAACATAACATAGTATATACAACATGACATCCAAAAAGCAGTGCAGTTTCCAAGCGGAGATGCAGAACTTGGAATTTACCTTGCTGCTCTATCAGCTAGTCTTGAAAATAGACAACCACTATGGGGTGAGACAAAGCTCAGTGAGTACAGAATAATATCAAAGGTTAAACATTTATGTATGCTCAAAGTTAGTTCTGTAAAACAATGAAGTAAAGTAGATCAAAAATTATCCTTATGAAAACAATTTCCCATATGTATGAATTAAATATTATATCTTTAGCAGAACAATTCCTCTCTTGGAAACGGTGTGTTTCCCCTATAATCAATCAAGTGGCAGCTTACGCCTTGCTCACTCCCATAAATCTGGACGAGATTCCAAATTTCCCTTATCACACGACTGGAATTCCAGTGGTGGTCCCACCCATGTTTGCTCAATTTCCTTTAACCTTCTTATGTTTTCCTTGTTACCTCTTACTTATTAAACCCGAAATTTCACCCATAATCATATTCCTTTATCTAACATGCAACCTAAATCCTCCCTTGAATCTCACCATCAAAATTAACCACAGAAATCAAAAGAAAAGTATATACTTGCTAACAACTTATTATTCCTATGTTCAAAACAATGGAAGAAACACTTAAATGTGAAATCTTACCTTGAAACGCTTTGAATTTGATCTTATGATGAAGAACAAGTTGAGAGAATTTAACTTTTGATGAGGGTGTGATTTTAATGTTAGGTTACAAATAAGAGGAATTTGCATATTTTCACTTTATATGTAAATGAAGTCAATGGTGGTGATTTAATCTCATAAGATCAATGGTCATATTTTTGCTTAAGGTGGATGGTTGAGATTGCCCTTAGGTGGATGGTGACTTGGCACCATAATGATAATTTTCATGATCACCAAGATGCATGTGGACAAAGTGATGGGAAAGGGATTAGCTTAGGTGTCAAAGTTGACAAAAGTCAACAAAGATGGCTAACGTCCAAATGGTGACTAACCTAACCTAACTTCATCCTAACCCTTAGTTAACTTATTCTAACCCTAGTTGAGTTAAGTCCCACCAAATTTTGGACCTTGGTGGTCCGGCCAAACCATGGGCTTAGGCCTTGAGTCCAAGGCCCATTAACAAGCTCGCTCAAACACGTTTTCCGAACCTAAAAATTTTCCATAGCTTTTTCCTTTCCCTTTCACTTGGCATGTCAAATCCTACCTTCCCATATTATAATAAAATCAAACTAAGACACATTACCTTAAATTAACTTAATAAAATGCACATGGACATTCACACTCTATAAAGATACACAATCATGCAATTAACATCAAAAAGGGTTTATTCATCCCATCACTATAATATTGGTACTATGTTCATAGTAATTTATACTTTGTGGTATTATTATAACTCTAATGAGCTATGGAACCCTTGGGTATTACATTCTACCCCCCTTGAATTTAATTATTGAGTAAACCTTGTGATTTGATTAGATATCAAATGACAGAGCTACTCATCTGATGGAGTAGCAAAAGAAATTTGCATCAGACATTGTGCATAATAAATTATAAACCCGAGCTAGGGAGGGTTAAGCCCCTAGCCATATAGTTTGATCAACTATATGTGGGTAAAGCCCCTAGCCATATAGTTTGATCAACTATAGTAGCCTCTGCTTATTATAAATGTGTGATTAAGTGAATTCTGTCATTTGAGAGCCAATATGATTGTTACCTTTACTTTCATGCCTTTACTTAAACTATTGCTTCTCTTTGCTCTTTTATTTTCTTTATTTTGTATATGTATGTATGCATATATTATTCACTGGGATTTTATCTCGTCATTTTAGTGGTTTATAAATTTTCAGGTGGTGAGTAGACCAGTGGTTCCAGCAAAGCTTCTCCCTCCTGTGTGGAACCTATCATGTAATATTCATATTTATTTTGATGGTTGTAAATATTAGAAACTCTATGGTACTTGGTGGTTTAGTATAGTTTAGACTGGGAATTGTAATAAATATTAAATATATAAATTAAATGAATATTAATGAATATCATAATGTTTATTGTATATTTATGGATGCTAATTGTTTAATATAACAATTCGAGGTTCTACGGGTTTAGGTGGCTTTAGGCTTACCCAATCCCTAGGACTGTCCATCCCTAGAGTGGGATGTGACAAAGTTGGTATCATAGCCTAGGTTCGATAGTCTTTACCTAGGAATAAGTATTAGGTAAACCATGGAGTATAGGATTTCCTATTTCATCTTTTGCTGTTTTTCACTTTGTTAGGATTATCTGCGTAGTGTAAATTAATATTTTCTTGTTTCTTTTATAGTGAGATGCCACCACGGAGATATACCCGAGGACAGAGTCGGGGTTGAGGCAGGCAACCTCGGCAACCGCAGCCTAAGAGACCAGTGGAGGTTGAGATGGCTCCATAGGGGCTCCGAATGAAGCCGAATCTATTGGACCTCCACCAGTTAGGAGGAGAGTTCATCATGAAGATGAGGTTGGGTCTTCTGAGAATAGAAATTGCAGCAAGAGATTCTAAGGTTAAGAAGAGAAAATGAAGAACTTAGAAAAGCTAGACAGGAGCCTCCAGTACCCCTGGTACTACCCACTAATGTACCTCCACCAGTGTCACCTCCGACACCAGTTCCTCCACTTGCTCCAACTAGTGCTAGGCGGACTATTGATGAAGGAGGAATGAAAATGTCCACATTCCTCAAATTGGGTTTGCCTACATTTAAAGGTGAACAGGGGGAAGATCCAAGCGATTTTCTTCGAGAGGTGGATAAAGTGATAAAGAGAATGGCTTGTTCTAATGCCAGAGTAATTGAGTTAGTGGGTTTGTTGCTCAAGGAGCAAGCAGCCGATTGGTATGAGCAACACATTTAAGGCCCTTTGTATAGTGACAAGCCACAAACTTGGGAAGAATTCAAGTAGCAGATGATTGACAAGTTTCTTACTGAAGGGGAAAAAGGACGTAGATTGGTGCAATTTGAGCAACTTAAACAGGGGAGCATGTCTGTTGTGGAATATGCAAAGGAGTTTATTAGACTGTCTCGATATGGCCGAGCTTTAGTTCCTAATGAAGCTTCCAAGATTATTGCTTCATTACACAACCTTTTATTGACCTCGGAATTCACCTCTTTGACAAAGCTGATTGATAAAGTTGTTCAGATGGAAGAAAAATATAATGAGGAAAAAGTAGAAAATGAGCAAAGGAAGAATTTGGGGAAGAGCCAGAGCAGCCAGAAAAAGACTGGAGGACCATCATTTCAAAATAAGCCTACAGCTAGTGGGTAGCAGACTTCTTTCCTAGAGTCATTGACCGGTTCTAGACGCGAGGAGATTAAGTCTGGGACAGGTTCTTTAGCTCCCCAAGCATCTAGTAGAGCAGGCCAAGCTGCACAGATAGCTATTGCCACTTGTTCAAGATGTGGCAAAGCTCACCCTGGTACCTATAGATGGGCGAGCAAAGCATGTTTTAGATGTGGCCATCAAGGCCATATGATTCGAGACTGTCCATTGCTGAGATCACAATGAGAAGGGCCACCGGAATCACAGGCTACAGTTCAGCAGAGCCAGATAGGGTCTTAGGGATCTGCTGGGAGAGGCCGGGACTAGAGTTCTGCACCTACCCCTTCCCAGACTTAGCCTACTAGGGGACAAGGAAGAGTATTTGCATTGAATCAGCTAGAGGCCAGAACCTCTAACACCACGGTTGGAGGTATGATTTCTATATAAAATGTTATGGCTAATGTATTATTTGACTCTGGCACTACACTTTTTTTTTTTCATCTGCATTTGCTAAGAATTTAGGAAGGGCTAGTAAAAAAATGACAGAACCATTAGAAGTCTCCACTCCCTTAGGTTGGGTAGTAATTGTAGATCAGCAATATACTGATTGTATGGTGGAGATTGATGGCAGGAAGCTTGTAACTACATTGATAGAGCTTCCTGTATTAGAGATTGATGTAATCCTGGGTATGGATTGGCTGTCTTTGCACCATACCTCTATTGATTGCTATGGCAAGAAAGTGGTATTTCGACTAGAAGGACAGTCAGTATTCGTATTTTAGGGTGAAAGGGAAAATGTGGCAACCCATCTCATTTCCATAATTAAAGCTTGGAGACTATTAAGAAAAGGATGCCAAGGGTATTTAGCTAATGTATTGGATACCCGGGTGACTGCAGTAGGAATTGAACAAATTCCAGTTGTGAATGAATTTTCAAATGTATTTATGAAAGAATTACCAGGACTGTCGCCTAAACGGGAGATAGAATTTGAAATAGAAGTATATCCGAGAACGGATCCTATTTCTATTCCCCTGTATCAGATAGCTCCTGTAGAGTTGAAAGAATTAAAAATTTAGTTGCAAGAGTTGTTAGACAAGGGGTTTATTAGACCCAGCAGCTCACCGTGGGGAGCACCTGTCCTATTTGTGAAAAAGAAGGATGGGACCTTGCGAATGTGCATCAATTATAGGCAATTGAATAAGGTGACGGTGAAGAATAAATATCCATTACCTAGAATCGATGACCAGTTCGACCAGTTGCAAGGTGCTGGTTGGTTTTCAAAGATTGATTTGCGGTCTGGATACCATCAGTTGAGAATTCGAAAAGAGGATATATCGAAGACTACTTTCCGGACACTCTACGGGCATTATGAGTTCTTAGTGCTACCTTTTGGCTTAACTAATGCACCCGCAGCCTTTTATGGATTTAATGAATCGGGTGTTTAAGTCGTATTTAGATAAGTTTGTCATTGTATTTATTGATGATATACTTGTCTATTCTAAAAGTCAAAAGGAGCACAAAGAACATCTTCGGGTGGTACTACAGACTCTGAGGGAACATAAATTATATGCTAAATTGTCAAAATGTGACTTTTGGCTCAAAGAAGTATGTTTCCTTGGGCATGTGATTAGTGAAGAGGGAATCAAAGTGGATCCAAAGAAGGTGGAGGCAGTGCTAAATTGGCCTCGCCCTACAAATGTTACTGAGATCTGGATTTTTCTGGGTATGGCAGGGTATTATAGGAGATTTGTGAAGGATTTTTCCAAGATTGCAGCTCCTTCAACTCAGTTGACCCGGAAAGACGTAAAATTTCAATGGGGCGATGCTTGTGAAGAGAGTTTTCAAAAACTCAAAACTTGTCTCACATCTGCTCCGGTATTGGCTCTACCATCAGGCAAGGGGGGATTTGCAGTATATTGCGATGCTTCCCGAGTGGGTTTGGGTTGTGTACTTATGCAAAATGGAAGGGTAATAGCTTATGCTTCCAGACAATTGAAGAAGCATGAGGTAAATTATCCTAGCCATGACTTGGAAATGGCTGCTGTAGTCTTTGCATTAAAGATTTGGAGACATTATCTTTATGGTGAAAAGTGTGAAATCTACACTGATCATAAGAGTCTCCAATATATTCTACAGCAGAAAGATCTTAATTTGCGATAAAGGTGATGGATGGAGTTGGTAAAAGACTATGATTGCCAAATTTTATACCATCTAGGGAAAGCAAATATTGTTGCTGATGCCCTAAGTCGCAAATCTATGGGGAGCTTATCACATATTGTGGTGGAACGCAAGCAAATTGTTAAATCTCTACAGGATTTATTCAATATGGGAGTGTAGTTAGAAATAATTGCTTCTTTAGCATTAATTGCATCCTTTTAGGTGAAGCCTTTGCTGCTTGATGAAATCAAGGCTTCACAAGATCTGGATCCACAATTAGTAAAGCTTAAAGAGGATGTCCAATCAGGAAAGTCATCGGAGTTTTGGTTAGATGGTAGTGTCCTTAAACGGGGAGATCATTTGTGTGTACCGGAGGTGAATGGAATTCGAGAAAGAATTTTACAAGAATTCCATTATGCACCTTATAGCCTTCATCCAGGAATAACCAAGATGTATCATGATGTGAAAGAATATTATTGGTGGCCTGGAATGAAGAAGCAAATAGCGGAGTATGTGTCAAAGTGTTTATCCTACCAACAGGTCAAGTTCGGGCATCAAAAACCTACTGGCCTGCTCCAGCAAATTGAACTTCCTGCATGGAAATGGGAGCAAGTCACTATGGACTTTGTCGTAGGGTTGCCTCGAACTGCACGTGGGTATGATTCTATTTAGGTGATTGTTGATAGACTTATGAAATTAGCCCACTTCTTGGAGGTAAAAACAACATATTCTGCTGCTCGGTATGCATAGGCTTATATTGATAATATTGTGAGACTTCATGGAGTTCCTATCACCATCATATTCGATCGAGGACCACAATTTACTTCCCGTTTTTGGCAGAAATTTCAAAAAGCTTTGGGAACTCAATTGAGTTTCAGTACTGCCTTCCATCCCAAAACAGATGGACAATCTGAGCGCACGACAGACATTGGAATCAGATTATGTATTCTTGACTTTGGCGGCAGTTGGGATAAATATTTGCCATTGGTGGAATTTGCTTATAATAATAGCTACCACTCCACCATTGGTATGGCGCCTTATGAAGCATTATATGGTCGAAAATGCAGGTCGCCAATTTGTTGGGTTGAACCTAGAGAGAAACAATTGGAAGGACCTGATTTAATTCATGAGACCATGGAAAAGGTGCCTTTGATTCGGGAGAGAATAAAAACAGCTTTTAGCTGACAGAAAAGCTATGCTAATTCGAAAAGAAAAGACGTGCAATTTGCTGTCGGTGATCATGTTTTCTTAAAAATCTCTCCTATGAAAGGTGTCATGAGATTTGGTAAGAAGGGTAAGCTGACACCGAGATATCTAGGGCCATTCGAGATTTTGGAAAGAGTTGGGAATATGTTCTACCGACTTGCCCTTCCTCCAAGTCTTAGCCATGTACATCCGATATTCCATATTTCTATGCTGCGTAAATATGTACTGGATCCATCCCATGTCCTCTCTTCACAAATTATGGAAATTGATGAAACCTTGTCATATGAAGAGGTTCCAGAAAAGATCCTGGATAGGCAAATCCGAAAATTATAGAGTAAGGAGATTCCTATGGTCAAAGTGTTGTGGCGGAATCACAATGTGGAGGAGTGCACGTGGGAAAGCAAATCCAAAATGGGACAGAAGTATCTGTACTTGTTTTAGGATTAGGCTAGTAAGTTCATTTTAAATTCGAAGACGAATTTATTTTTGGGAGGGTAGAATATAACATCCTAGAAATTTGCTTTAGTTAGGTAGTGAATTTTAGAATTTTAATTTGAAGTTGATATTAAGGATTTGCATAAAATTTTTTTGCATAGCATTTGAATATATGAAAAGTATAAGAAACCTAAGTAAAACCAAAGAGAAACATAAATGAAACCATAGTGAAACCATATATATACCAAATTGTAATCGTACTTAAAGTACCATATTTTCTGAATTCGTTTAGTGAAATTTATAATTTTTGAATAATAATCTAAAAGTGAATAAATACATTAATTAAAGCTTAATTAAGTTTAATATTAATATTTAAAAATGTATGGAGAAGGAGCAAACTGTAAATTTGCAAGGACCAAATTGCATAACAAAAAAATTGGAGGACTAAACTGTAATTTGGCTAAAAACCTGCCCATATAACAGATTTTTCAAGAATTTTCTGTACAAAAATCAGATTTTTCTCTCCTTCCTTCCCCTATTGGCTGAACCTCTCTAGCCTCTCTTCTCCATCTTCTTTCTTTCAATTTTCTTTAGAAAAATCATTGCCAACCTATAGCAAATAACCTCTTTTCATCATCCAAATTACTTCCCACCAAGAATTAAGCATGAAATAAGCAAGAAATTGAAGAAGTGGAGATTGGAAGAAATTTTTCATTTTAAGAAAAGCAAAGTTAGTCCACTTTTCTTGATCTTAATCCATAGAAATAGATGTTAGTGAACGGAAAAGATAATTTAGTATGAGAATTATGTGATAGATTAGTGTATTTGGCATGGAAACTTCATAACTCTTCAAATTTACCTTAAATCAAATTGTTGCTAAAACTTTGAATTCACCAAAAAAAAGACTTCAAAATAGTTAAATCTGATGCTTAAGGAATGGATTCCAGCAATTGGAATCATTGAATTTGAAGAAAAATACATAGGTTGCTTAAAATCATTAATTCTGCCCATATGTTCAAAGTCCCACTTCAAGACTGTTTTTTTCCAATTTTATTGCTTAAATGTGTTAGTTTAGTATCAATAACATGGAAATAACCTTAGTTTGAATTATAGAAACTCTCTTGAAGAACCCATGCTTGGCCGAACCATAGGAGGCAAAATTGCCTTTGCTTATGCTTGATTTTTTTTTTCATGATTTTCCATGCTAAAATGAACCCTTTACTTAGCCTTTAAATTCCAAATGAGTTGCGGAATATATTGTTGGCAATGTGAATTTATGTGGGGCAATTTTGGCGTCTTCCAATTTGCCCCAAAACTCTTCCAAAATGCAACCAAAGTCATGTCCACCAAGTGTTTCATAAAATGTCCCAAAGAAAATCCATGAACAAATGCCAACCAATGCTTGCTACAAAATTGCCAAGAAAATACCTAATATGTAAATTCCATAATATATCATCCCTAAAGTGATAAATAGGTTATGTATGCCTAAATTGCTAATAAACATAAATGTAGTTAAATTAAACTAAAGAATTAAAGAAAACAAATTTAATGCTCAAAACAGAAAAATAAACATAAATCATGCATTTTATGCTATTAGTTTAAGTATTCTCAATAATGTTTAGTATTAAAACAATGTATTTTGCTTCTTTAGCTTCCAAGGATCAAGAAAAGGAGGTTGAGGATTAAGGGATAAAGCTTCGGGTTCCATCTTTTATTGGTGAGTAATATATGCATATGTATATATATGTTTATGCCAGAATGAACTTATACCCTTATATGATATTTGCTTGTGAAATGCTCCTTGATGATCCTTTTGAATCTGAATTGCTTCCTTTTCATTGACTCCTTCTTGCTTTGGAATACCTTATTGCTTACATTGAATTTCTAATTGTTCATGGCAAACCTTTGAAACTTGTTTTGCTTCTTTGTAATTACATTGTTCGGCTTTGTAGCACCTTGTGATATGTTCGAATGACTTTGATTATTTAAATGAACTTATGTTGTTTAATTCCCTTTCTTTGAATTTAATTATTGAGTAAACCCTGTGATTTGATTGGATATCAAATGATAGAGCTACTCATCTGATGGAGTAGCAAAAGAAATTTTGCATCAGATATTGTGCACAATGAATTATAAACTCGAGCTAGGGAGGGTTAAGCCCCTAGCCATATAGTATGATCAACTATATTTGGGTAAAGTATGCTACCAAGATAGTAGCCTCTGCTTATTATAAATGTGTGATTAAGTGAATTCTGTCATTTGAGAGCCAATATGATTGTTACCTTTACTTTCATGCCTTTACTTAAACTATTGCTTCTCTTTGCTCTTTTATTTTCTTTATTTTGTATATGTATGTATGCATATATTATTCACTGGGATTTTATCTCATCATTTTAGTGGTTTATAAATTTTCAGGTGGTGAGTAGACCAATGGTTCCAGCAAAGTTTCTCCCTCCTGCGTGGAACCTATCATGTAATATTCATATTTATTTTGATGGTTGTAAATATTAGAAACTCCATGGTACTTGGTGGTTTAGTATAGTTTAGACTGAGAATTGTAATAAATATTAAATATATAAATTATATGTAAATTAAATGAATATTAATGAATATCAAAATGTTTATTGTATATTTGTGGATGCTAATTGTTTAATATAACAATCCGGGGTTCTACGGGTTTAGATAACTTTAGGCTTACCCAATCCCTATGACCGTCCATCCCTAGAGTGGGATGTGACAGTTGAGATTGATCAAGGTGGATGGTTAAGATTGCCCTTAGGTGGATGGTGACTAGGCACCATAATGATGATTTTCATGATCACCAAGATGCATGTGGACAAAGTGATGGGAAAGGGATTAGCTTAGGTGTCAAAGTTCACAAAAGTCAACAAATATGGCTAACATCCAAATGGTGACTAACCTAACCTAATCTCACCCTAACCCTTGGTTAACTTATTCTAACCCTAGTTGAGTTAAGTCCCACAAAATTTTGGACCTTGGTGGGCTGGCCAAACCATGGGCTTGGGCCTTGAGTCCAAGGCCCATTAACAAGCCTGCTCGAACACGTTTTTCAAAACTAAAAATTTTCCATAGCTTTTTCCTTTCTCTTTCACTTGGCATGTCAAATCCTACCTTCCCATATCATAATAAAATCAAACTAAGACATATTACATTAAATTAACTCAATAAAATGCACATGGACATTCACACTCTATAAAGATACACAATCATGCAATTAACATCAAAAAGGGTTTCTTTATCCCATCACTATAACATTGGTACTATGTTCATAGTAATTTATACTTTGTGGTATTATTATAACTCTAATGAGCTATGGAACCCTTGGGTATTACAGTCAAACTCCTTGTAGAATGTTGAAATCTATGAAAATAAGATTAGAAAAGTGAAACCAAAATTTGGAAAGGAGTAGGAAACCAATCCTAGCTTGTTTTGGAAGGATGCTTAAACTTGGTCAAACTCCTTGTAGAATGCTGAAATCTTTGATCCTCTTGAAAATCAGCTTCTGTTCTTGTCCTCTTCACTTTAGGAGCTAAATAACTTTTATAAATACACCAAAAAGTCAGATTTCAACACTTTTTGCTTCTTCTTTTCTTTTTGGACGAATTTTCCTTTTCTTTTTTTTAATTATAGTAGCAAATTGCAAGGAAAATTAACAAATAAATTGAAGATTAAATTCAAGAAGCCAAACCAAATTTGAAGTCTTCAAGCTTGGGTGAGTCCTCTCTTCTTTCTTCTTGAGTTCGAATTGTTTCCCCAAGTAACTATGGTTTTGATCTTCCAATGAAACAGGGAATAGAAATATGAATAGGATACGAAATAAAGAGACGAACAAAAATAAGGTAAAACAAATATTTTTTTTTAATTTTTAGACCTGAAGCATGAACAAACAGAGTTAACAAGATGAAAACAAAGGAATTTAATTAACACGAAAACAAAGGAAAATAAGAAACACAAAAGAAATTGGAAAACACAAACGAAATGGAAAGATATAACCTGATTTAGAGCCTAAGCTCTGATATTAAATTGATACGAAACCCAAGTATATTAAACTTGTGACCCAATTATCTTTATGCTTGGAAGCAACTCCTTGGAAAGCTAAATCAGATTTTTCCCAAATCCGTGACCCAAATCCAACTCATGATAAAGCACCTTAGAACATGATCACCTTTAGATGATGATCTCCGCGACACAATACCGAACTAATGGAAGAGAACCTTGGAATAAATACGCACAAAGTAATTAGCTTTGATTGTATGAACTTGATTCAAGCAAGAATTAAAACCAAGAGATCACACTCTTAAGAAAACTGAATTTTATTGATCATAACAATACTTAATTTTACATAACTGGTTGAGTTTATAGAGACGCTCAACCCTAAATTAGAATTACCTAAGGATTAGGAAATCTTCCAATATAAGGATTGAAGATTCCTAATTAGAAACTAATTCCTAAATAATAACTAAGCTAGAACAGAATTCTAAAACAAGTTAGGAAGCCTTCCTATACAAGAGAAGCTATTTCCTAACTAGAAACTGAAATCTAACTAATTAAACTATAAAATTCGGATGGGCCTTTGACCTAACATAAAATAGGCCCAAAACTAATTAAAACATGAAAATAAAGTAGTTTAAACAACTCTTGGGCTGTATACATAACATAGGCAGACCAAACACTAAATAAAACATGATAAATTGAATTTGAAAAGCCCAAATATGGAGGGTCCAATTTGAATGAAGAATGGCAGCCTTGCAGACACTTGAATAGATTAGGCCCAAGCAAATTGGAACGTAATTTGGCCTCTTCATCTTGACATTGGGCTTGAATAGATTGATTAAGCCCTTGAAGCTTCCTTGAATATAATTGGATTCATATGCAAAGCTCATGATCCAAATATCCATGATTGATTTGCAGGAAACTTCATACAACCTTATTTTCTTCTTGAATGATCCATCAATCATGCACAATGGTTGTATTGCATGTAAGCTATCTTGATAGAAATGACAACCTTGAAGAACCTTCTTGAAATCTTTATCATGCATGTATTTGTGAGCTTCTTGCAAGGTATATGGATTCTCATCACTTGGTATGACCTTAAGTTTATAATGAGAAAGAGGTTTGTACCTAGACACTTTCATAGGGAACTCGTGCAAAAACTTCAAGTTCTTAGACAAGGCAGTAAAAATGTGGATGATTACTACAAGGACATGGAAATGTTTATGACTAGGGCTGATATAGAGGAGGATAGGGAGACTACCATGGCACGTTTCTTGGCTGGTTTGAACAAAGACATAGCTGACCGAGTTGATTTGCAACCAGATGTAGAGTTAGAGGAGATGGTACACATTGCGGTCAAGGTGGAAAAACAACTCCAAAGAAGAGGACTAGCAAGGTATGTTTCTAAGCCTTTTTCCAACTCTAATTGATACGAACCCCAAGTATATTAAACTTGAGACCCAATATCTTTATGCTTGGAAGCAACTCCTTGGAAAGCTAAATCAGATTTTCCCCAAGTCCCTGACCTAATTCCAACCCATGATAGAGCACCTTGGAATATGATCACCTTTGGATGATGATCTCCGCAACACAATATCAACTTGTGAAAGAGAACTTTGGAATAAATACACACAAAGTAATTAGCTTTGATTGTATGAACTTGATTCAAGCAAGAATAAAAAACAAGAGATAACACTCTTAAGAAAAACTGAATTTTTTGTTTATCAAAATCTAACTCCATTTTACATGAATGGTTGAGTTTATATAGAGGCTCAGCCCTAAATGGGAATAAAACATAGACTAAGGAATCTTTCCTAAACAAGAATTAAAATTTCTAGTTAGAAATTGATTCCTAGACAACTAATAATTATAGGTTCAACCCTAAATTGGAATAAAACATAGACTGGGGAATCTTTCTTAAATAAGAATTAAAGTTTCCTAGTTAGAAATTGATTCCTAGACAACTAATAATTATAAGTTCATCCTAAATTGGAATAAAACATAGACTAGGGAATCTTCCTAAACAAGGATTGAAGTTTCCTAGTTAGAAATTGATTCCTAAACAAGAAATAAATCTAAACTCGTTTTGGGCTTTATACCTAACATAAATAGGCCCAAAACTCACTAATTACATAAGCACACTTAATTTATTTGAACTTGGGCTTATATTATATTAATAAGGGCCCAAAAACATCAAAAACAAACTAAAGGCCTAGGTACATGCCCATGTTTTGGCTTTGATCCACTTGAACCATTGTCACCAAACTTTGATTTGAGTCTTGAATCCCATTTTGATGAATGATTCATTCTTGCATTCTTGAATCATCCCATTTAGTGTTTCCTTGAATTTCTTCATTCTTGCTCTTGTAATGGGACCATTGAGAAGTTGAATTGGATCTTTACCTTTGTATGCTTTGTTGTTTGCATCATTCCCTCTCTCCTCAAGATGATTCATCCATGAATCTCCAACACCTACATCAAAAGGAGAAAGATCACTAACATTAAAGGTAGCACTCACATTATACTCACCAGGTAGGTCCAGCTTGTATGCATTGTCATTGATCTTCTCAACTACTTGAAAAGGTCCATCTCCCCTTGGATGAAGCTTTGTCTTCCTTTGAGCTAGAAATCTTTCTTTTCTCATATGCACCCAAACCCAATCACTTGGTTCAAATACAACACGCCTCCTTCCCTTATTCACTTGGCTTGCTATTTGTTGATTTTTCTTCTCAATATTCTTGCGCACCTCCTCAAGTAGTTTCTTCACCAAATCTGCCTTTCTCTTCCCATCCAAACAACTCCTTTCATTACAAGGTAAAGGCATTAAATCCAAAGGGGTTAGAGGATTAAAACCATAAATAATTTCAAAAGGTGAGAAACCAGTAGTAGAATGCACAACTCTATTATAAGCAAACTCAACAAATGGAATGCATTCTTCCCAATTCTTTAAATTCTTTTGGACAATGGCACGCAACAAAGTTCCTAAAGTCCTATTAACAACTTCAGTTTGACCATCAATTTGTGGATGACAAGTAGTAGAAAACAACAATTTGGTTCCAATTTTACTCCATAAAACTTTCCAAAAATGACTTAGAAACTTAACATCCCTATCATTAACAATAGTTTTAGGAATGCCATGCAAACGTACCACTTCCCTAAAGAATAAATTAGCAATGTTGGTGGCATCATCAGTTTTATTACAAGGAATGAAATGTGACATTTTGGAAAACCTATCAACCACCACAAAGATATAATCTTTCCCCTTTTTTGATCTAGGCAACCTTAAAACAAAATCCATGGAAATATCAGTCCAAGGGTTACTAGAAACAGGTAAAGGAGTATACAAACCTTGATTCAAAACTCTAGATTTAGCTTGCTTGCACAGAACACAGCTATCACAAATTCTATGTACATCCCTTTTCATTTTAGGCCAATAAAAGTGTTCATATAACGTATCTAAAGTTTTAGTGCGAAAATGTCCCATTAACCCTCCCCCATGTGCCTCTTTAATAAGCAATTCTCTGATAGAACAAATAGGTATGCAAAGTCTATTTTCTTTAAACAAAAACCCATCCATTCTATAGAATTTACCAAATACAACTTTCTCACTTGCTTTGAAAATGCTAGAAAAATCAGAATCATCAACATACAGGGATTTAATATTTTCAAACCCAAGCATTCTTGCATCCAAAGCATTAAGTAAAGCATACCTTCTTGACAGTGCATCAGCCACAATGTTCTCCTTACCTTGCTTGTATTTGATCACATATGGAAAGGTCTCAATGAACTCAAACCATTTGGCATGCCTCTTGTTCAACTTACCTTGCCCCTTTAGGAATTTCAAGGATTGATGGTCGGTGTGAATTACAAACTCCTTAGGCCAAAAGTAGTGTTGCCAAGTCTCCAAAGCTCTAACCAAAGCATAGAGCTCCTTGTCATAAGTGGGTTATTTCAATGAAGCACCATGGAGCTTTTCACTAAAATAGGCAATTGGCCTTTTTCCTTGCATAAGTACAGCCCCAATACCTGCACCTGATGCATCACACTCAATCTCAAAAATATCATTAAAGTTAGGCAAAGCAAGAACGGGTGCCTTACATAGCTTATCTTTCAATGAATTAAATGCATCTTCTTGTTCTTTTCCCCACTTAAAAACACAATTCTTTTTAATTATCTTTGTTAGAGCTGCAGCTACAGTGCTAAAATCTTTTACAAACCGTCTATAAAAACTAGCCAAACCATGAAAACTTCTTACCTCACTTACCGATGTAGGAATAGGCTAATTTTTGATAGCACTTACCTTTTCTTCATCAACTTCAACACCTTGAGCACTAACCACAAATCCTAAAAACACAATCCTATCTAAACAAAAAGAACACTTTTTAAGGTTAGCAAACAATTTTTCATTTCTCAACACATCAAGCGCACACCTTAAATGTTCTAAGTGTTTATCTATGCTTTTAGAATAGACAAGAATATCATCAAAATATACAACAACAAACTTACTAATAAAATTTCTCAAAACATGGTTCATAAGTCTCATGAAAGTACTAGGTGCATTAGTCAAGCCAAAAGGCATAACTAACCATTCATACAAACCATACTTTGTTTTAAAGGCAGTTTTCCATTCATCACCTTCCTTCATTCTAATTTGGTGATATCCACTTTTCAAATCAATTTTGCTAAAGATAGCAGAACCATGCAACTCATCAAGCATATCATCTAACCTAGGAATAGGATGGCGATACTTTACCGTAATGTTATTAATCACATGACAATCAACACACATATGCCAAGAACCATCTTTCTTAGGTACTAGCAAAACGGGCATAGCACATGGACTCAGACTTTCTCCAATATGTCCTTTAGCTAACAACTCCATAACTTATCTTTGAAGCTCCTTTGTTTCCTCAAGGTTACTTCTATAGGCTGGTCTATTTGGAATCAACGCACCAGGAATAAAATTGATTTGATGCTCAATACCCCTAATGGGTGGCAATCCATTAGGTATCTCTTCAGGAAAGACATCCTCAAATTCCTATAAAAGTGAAACAAAAACACTAGGCAAAGAAACATTAAGGTCATTAGTGTTAAAATAAAGCTCCTTGTACATGAGTACAAGTATACTTTTCTTTGAAAACCAAGCTTCCCTAACATCATTTCCCTTTGCATAAAAGTTCACATGTTTCTTTTTTACTTTCAACAATTTCTTTTCCTTCATTTTTCTCACTCGAGCGCACTTTCTTTCCTTTCTCAAGATTTTTGCCACTTTTTTCTTTTGCACTCTCTCTTTCTTTTGGTACATCATTTATACTCTTTTTCTCACTCTTGTTTTCTCTCTCCTTTTAAATTCTTTTCAGCTCATTCTAATAGATTTCTCTAGGTGAAACTGGTGCAAGAATTATCTTTCTTCCATATTTCTCAAAAGTGTAGTGATTGGTGCAACCATTATGCATCACCCTTCTATCAAATTGCCAAAGGCATCCTAACAATAGATGACCTGCTTGTATAGGCACAACATCAAATAAAATCTCATCATTATACCTGCCTATCTTGAAAGCTATTAGAACTTGCCTTGTCACCTTAATTTCCCCACAATCATTAAGCCATTTTAGTTTATAAGGGGGATGCTTAGTAGTAGGTAACCCTAGTTTCTCAACTAAAGTGGTGCTTGCTACATTGGTTACACTACCCCCATCTATGATTACATCACAAACTCTATCTTTTACAAGACATCTAGTTTGAAACAGATTTTCCCTTTGCTGCACATTATCATCATGTTGGATTTGCATGTTCAACGATCTCCTTGTGACAAGAGACCTCCCACATTCGGCTATTTCTGGTTGGTTGTCATCCTCTTCGTCACTTGCATCTTTAAGAGTGGGTATTCTTTCTTCTTCAACTTCTTCTTCACTAGCCGAATAGTACTCCCCATCAAACATGATCAATGTTCTTTTATTTGGACAATCCTTCTTGTAGTGACCTACACCTTGACATTTAAAGCATATAATATTTCCAAAACTAGAAGGTGTAGCTTTACCTTTGTCCTTGCTTGGGATGGGTGTCTTTAGAGCTTCCTTAGAATCGGCTCTAGGCTTGGATGAAAAAGCCTTGTCATGTTTTCTCTAATTTGATTTGAATGTTGCATTGTAAGAGGTAGATAGCCAATTGGTACTCCTCTTCTTCAACTGCTTCTCAACCTTCAAAGCAAGATGAAGCAAATCTTCAAGCTCCATATATGGTTGCAGCTCAACCACATTTGCAATCTCTTTATTCAACCCATTGAGGAACCTTGCCATTGTAACCTCATTATCTTCTTCCACATTTGCTCAAATCATGGCTACCTCCATCTTTTTGTAGTATTCTTCAACATTTTTGGACCCTTGAGATAGGTTTTGAAGACGATTGTACAACTCCCTATAGTAGTGGCTAGGTACAAATCTCCTTCTCATGATTGCCTTTAAGTCCCTCCATTCTTCTATAGGTCTTTCTCTATTTCTTCTCCTCTTTTGCTTGGTATCATCCCACCAAGTAAAGGCATATCCATCAAATATAGCCACAGCAAGCTTCAACTTCTTGGATTTGGTGTAGTTATGACAATCGAACACCAACTCAATCTTCTTTTCCCAATCCAAGTATGCTTCGGGATCTATTCTTCCATGAAATGTTGGAATTTTCAGTTTTATTCTGCCATTGCTGTTATCTTGTCTAGCTCTTGGCCTTACTTCTTCTTCCTCCTTATTACCACAAAGGGACTCGATTTCATCCTCATCTTCATTCCAAACTCTTCTTTGGATTTGCCTAGCTTCCCTAGGAGCATTGGGTGGCTGTCCCGTTGTAACTGAAACTTCTAATCTTTCGATCCTTTCATTGCTTCTTCGCTCCATTTGATCCAATCTATCATTTGTCCTTCTCTCCATAGCTTAGAGTAAGTCATGCAAGGCTTGGAATTTATCTAGTTCCCCATGTGGATTCCCTTGGGTTCCACTCATCTTGAAGCTGCAAAACAAGTTAGTAAAGTAGAGAATAGTTTCCTCACTTCACTTGTTCACGTGTTTTACTCAAGTAGTTTTGACACTCAAGTTCACTCGTGTTTTGTTTTACACTCAATCAATGACTTTTCTCTAGATGTGCTCACACTTAGCCTTTTTCCACTCAATCTCTTGCTAAGATTAGTTGCAAAAATCAAATTAATATGATTCTTACTAAATTACAATGTAAATAAAATCCAAGGTTTAAAGACTCAATGAAACAAGAACTAGAAATCCTAATAGAACTAGGAAAACAAAATAGGAATCCTGATGGGATTAGGAAACCTAATCAAACACGAATAAAGATTGAAAATAATTAAATACAAAAAGAAAAACCAAAATGAATAAGGAAATAAGAAATCAGAATGAAAATAGGGTTAGAAAAGTCAAACCAAAATTTGGGAAGGAGTAGGAAAATAATCTTATCTTGTTTTGGAAGGATGCTTAGACTTTGGTCAAACTCCTTGTAGAATGCTGAAATCTTTGATTCTCCTTGTATATTCTTGAAAAATCAGCTTCTTTCCTTGTCTTCTTCACTCTAGGAGCTAAATAAATTCTATAAATACTCCAAAAAGTCAGAATTCAACACTTTTTGTTCTTCTTTCTTTTTGGACGAATTTTCCTTCTTCTTTTTTTTTTTTAAATTTTTTTTGCTTTTTTTTTAAATTCTGATTTTCTTTACTCTTCTTCTTCTTCTTCTTTTTTTTTTTTTTTTAAATTCAACTGCAGCAAGTAATTTTAAGGACAAATGCTAAAGATCAACAAGATAAATTGAAGATCAAGTACAAAAATCCAAACCGAATTAAAGTTGACAATTTAGGAGCTGATTCCTTCCTTCTTAACTTCTTGAATTTGAATGATTGCAATAGGTATGACCTTCCAACACTTGATTTTTGATGAAACACAAAGAATAGAAATGGGACAAAAATAATACGAAAAGGTAGGAAACAAAGAGACAAACTAAAGAAGATGATAACAAGACACTAATAAAGGGAGACGATTTTCAGATTTTTTTTTTTGAATTTTTGACCGGAAACAATAGCAAACAAAATTAACAAAGTGAAAACAAAGGAATTTAACGAAAAGGAAAATAGACAGAAAAAAAAAGAAATGGAAAAAATGGAAAATACAAACGAAACAGAAAGATATAACCTGATTTAGAGCCTAAGCTCTGATACCAAACTGATACGAACCCTAAGTATATTAAACTTGAGATCCAATATCTTTACGCTTGGAAGCAACTCCTTGGAAAGCTAAATCAGATTTTCCCCAAGTCCGTGACCCAATTCCAAACCGTGATAGAGCACCTTGAAATATGATCACCTTTGGATGATGATCTCCGCAACACAATATCAAGTTGTGAAAGAGAACCTTAGAATAAATGCGCACAAAGTAATTAGCTTTGATTGTATGAACTTGATTCAAGCAAGAATAAAAAACAAGAGATAACACTCTTAAGAGAAACTGAATTTTTTATTTATGAAAATCTAACTCCATTTTACATGAATGGTTGAGTTTATGTAGAGGCTCAGCCCTAAATGGGAATAAAACATAGACTAAGGAATCTTTCCTAAACAAGAATTAAAATTTTTTAGTTAGAAATTGATTCCTAGACAACTAATAATTATAGGTTCAACCCTAAATTGGAATAAAACATAGACTAGGGAATCTTTCTTAAATAAGAATTAAAGTTTCCTAGTTAGAAATTGATTCCTAGACAACAAATAATTATAAGGTCATCCTAAATTGGAATAAAACATAGACTAGGGAATCTTCCTAAACAAGGATTGAAGTTTCCTAGTTAGAAATTGATTCCTAAACAAGAAATAAATCTAAACTCGTTTTGGGCTTTATGCCCAACATAAATAGGCCCAAAACTCACTAATTACACAAGCACACTTAATTTATTTGAACTTGGGCTTATATCATTTTGATAGGGGCCCAAAAACATCAAAAAGAAATTAAAGGCCTAGGTACATGCCCATGTTCTGGCCTTGATCCACTTGAATCATTGTCACCAAACTTTGATTTGAGTCCTGAATCCCCATTTTGATGAATGATTCATTCTTGCATTCTTGAATTATGGCAAGATCATTCCACAAGCCTTGAATCATCCCATTTAGTGTTTCCTTGAATTTCTTCATTCTTGCTCTTATAATGGGACCATTGGGAAGTTGAATTGGATCCGTGCCTTTGTATGCTTTGTTGTTTGCATCACTAATTCTACTTGGAAAGAGGATGGAAAGGGTGAATTTAAAGGTGGAAACAAGGGTGCCTAAGATGTTGCAAAAGGAAGGACAGATTTGAATTCCAAAGAAAAATCCAAACCCGAAGAGCCTAATGGGAGAAATAGAGATATTAAGTGTTGGAATTTCTAAGGAGTAGGTCATGTAAGCAAGGAGTGTCCTAATAGATGAACTATGGTCATTAGGAATACAGAAATAGTGATAAAATATGAAAGGGGCAGCAATGATAGTGATGAGGAAGAGATGCTCGAATTAGAGGATTATAGCTAGAGGAGCATAGAGGAGCCAATTGAAGGAGGAGTGTCTTGAGGAGCAAAGGGACAACTTGTTTAATATAAGGTGTCATGTTCAAGGCAAGGCTTGTAGTGTGATAAATGATAGTGGGAGTTGCACCAATGTAGTAGTACACTTTTGATTAACAGGTTGGGCTACCTACTATACCATATTGACATCCATACAAGCTCCAATGGCTTAATGATTGTGGCGAGGTAAAGGTGAATAGACAAGCCATGATTTCATTTTTCAATTAGAAAATATCATGATGAGGAACAATGTGATGTAGTGCCTATGCATGCTAGAGAAATATTGCTTGGGCAACCAAGGCAATTTGACAGAAGGGCTACATTTATCAAGGATGGTAGAAAGACAATCTTAACACTACTTCCTCAAAAAAAAGTGTATAGAGACCAATGTAAAATGGAAAGGATGAGAGTTTAAGCTGAAAGAAAGAAAAAGAGAGTAAACAAAGTGCTTTAGAGAGTAAAAATAAAAAGGGTGAAAAGAAAGAGGGAAAAGAAAAAAAGAGTAGACTTGGCTTAGAGAGATAAAAGAAAAGAATGTGAGTTTGATAGCTAGGGCAAGTGAGGTTAGACATGCTTTGTACTACAATCGGCCTACATTTGTACTCTGGTACAAATGGAGTTATTTGGAAACTATTGATCTTAACCCATCTTTGCCTAGTGTGTTTGTTGATCTTTTGCAGGAATTTGAAATGTGTTTCTAGAGGAGATGCTGATGCAAACAACAAAGCATACAAAGGCAAGGATCCAATTTAACTTCCCAATGGTCCCATTACAAGAGCAAGAATGAAGAAATTCAAGGAAACACTAAATGGGATGATTCAAGGCTTGTGGGATGATCTTGTCACAATTCAAGAATGCAAGAATGAATCATTCATCAAAATGGGGATTCAAGACTCAAATCAAAGTTTGGTGACAATGATTCAAGGGAATGAAGGCCAAAACATAGGCATGTATCTAAGCCTTTAGTTTGTTTTTTGATGTTTTTGGGCCCCTATCAATATGATACAAGCCCAAGTTCAAATAAATTAAGTATGCTTATGTAATTAGTGTGTTTTGGGCCTATTTATGTTAGGTATAAAGCCCAAAACGAGTTTAGATTTATTTCTTGTTTAGGAATCAATTTCTAACTAGGAAACTTCAATCCTTATTTAGGAAGATTCCCTAGTCTATGTTTTATTCCGATTTAGGTTGAACTTATAATTATTAGTTGTCTAGGAATCAATTTCTAACTAAGAAACTTTAATTCTTATTTAAGAAAGATTCCCTAGTCTATGTTTTATTCCAATTTAGGGTTGAACCTATAATTATTAGTTGTCTAGGAATGAATTTCTAACTAGGAAATTTTAATTCTTGTTTAGGAAAGATTCCTTAGTCTATGTTTTATTCCCATTTAGGGTTGAGCCTCTATATAAACTCAACCATTCATGTAAAATGGAGTTAGATTTTGATAAATAAAAATTCAGTTTTTCTTAAGAGTGTTATATCTTGTTTTTGATTCTTGCTTGAATCAAGTTCATACGATCAAAGCTAATTACTTTGTACATATTTATTCCAAGGTTCTCTTTCACAAGTTGGTATTGTGTTGCAGAGATCATCATCCAAAGGTGATCATATTCCAAGGTGCTTTATCATGAGTTGGAATTAGGTCACAGACTTGGGGAAAATCTGATATAGCTTTCCAAGGAGTTGCTTCTAAGCATAAAAATATTGGGTCTCAAGTTTAATATACTTGGGGTTCATATCAGTTTGGTATCAAAGCTTAGGCTCTGAATCAGGTTATATCTTTTCCATTTCATTTGTATTTTCCATTTTTCATTTCTTTTTTTTTCTGTCTGTTTTCCTTTTCATTAAATTCCTTTTTTTTTTTTGCACTTTTTTAATTTTGTTTGCTATTGTTTCAGTTCTAAAATTCAAAAAAAAAAAATCCTAAAATCGTCTACCTTTATTAGTGTCTTGTTATCATCTTCTTTAGTTTGTCTCTTTGTTTCCTACCTTTTCATATTATTTTTGTTCCATTTCTATTCTTTGTGTTTCATCAAAAATCAATTGTTGGAAGGTCATACCTATTGCAATCATTCAAATTCAAGAAGTTAAGAAGAAGGAATCAGCTCTTAAATTATCAACTTTAATTCGGTTTGGATTTTTGTACTTGATCTTCAATTTATCTTGATAATCTTTAGCATTTGTCCTTAAAATTACTTACTGCAATTGAACTTAAAAAAAAAAAAGAGTAAAGAAAATTAGAATTAAAAAAAAAGGAAAAAAATAAAAAAAAAAAGAAGGAACATTTGTCCAAAAAGAAAAGAAGAAGCAAAAAGAGTTGAAATCTAACTTTTTGGAGTATTTATAGAAGTTATTTAGTTCCTAGAGTAAAGAGGATAAGGAAAGAAGTTGATTTTCAAGATTATACAAGGAGAATAAAAAATTTCAGCATTCTACAAGGAGTTTAACCAAAGTCTAAGCATCCTTCCAAAACAAGCTGGGATTGTTTTCCTACTTCTTTCCAAATTTTGGTTTGACTTTTCTAATCCTATTTTCATTCTGATTTCTTATTTCCTTATTCATTTTGGTTTTCTTTTTGTATTTAATTATTTTCAATCTTTATTCGTGTCTCATTAGGTTTCCTAATCCCATCAGTATTCCTATATTATTTTTATAGTTCTATTAGGATTTCTAGTTCTTGTTTCATTGAGTCTTTAAAATTTTGATTTTCATTCACATTTTAATTTAGTAAAAATTGTATTAATTTGATTTTTGCAACTAATCTTGGCAAGAAATTGAGTAGAAAAAGGCTAAGTGAGCACCTCTAGAGAAAAGCCATTAATTGCATGTAAAACTAAACACAAGTGAACTTGAGTGTCAAAACTACTTTACTAACTTTGTTTTGCAGCTTCAAGATGAGTGGAACCCAAGGGAATCCACATAGGGAACTAGATAAATTCCAAGCCTTATATGACTTACTTCAAGCTATGGAGAGAAGGACAAATGATAGATTGGATCAAATGGAGCAAAGAAGCAATGAAAGGATCAAAAGATTAGAAGTTTTAGTTATAAGTGGACAGCCACCTAATGCTTCTAGGCAAGCTAGGGGAACCTAAAGAAGAGTTTGGAATGAAGATGAAGATGAAATCGAGTCCCTTAGTGAAAATGAAGAGGAAGAAGAAGTAAGGCCAAGAGCTAGACAAGATAACAGCAATGGTGAAATAAAACTAAAAATTCCAACATTCCATGGAAGAATAGATCCTGAAGCATACCTGGATTGGGAAAAAAAGATTGAGTTGGTGTTCAATTGTCATAACTATACCGAATCTAAGAAGTTGAAGCTTGCTGTGGCTGTATTTGATGGATATGCCATTACTTGGTGGGATGATACCAAACAAAAGAGGAGAAGAAATAGAGAAAGACCTAAGAAGAATGGAGGGACTTAAAGGCAATCATGAGAAGGAGATTTGTACCAAGCCACTACTATAGGGAGCTGTAAAATCGTCTTTAAAACCTATCTCAAAGGTCCAAAAGTGTTGAGGAATACTACAAAGAGATGGAGGTAGCCATGATTCGAGCAAATGTGGAAGAAGATAATGAGGCTACAATGGCAAGGTTCCTCAATGGGTTGATGATACAAACCCCAAGTATATTAAACTTGAGACCTAATATCTTTATGCTTGGAAGTAACTCCTTAGAAAGCTAAATCAGATTTTCCCCAAGACCTAATATCTTTATGCTTGGAATATGATCACCTTTGGATGATGATCTCCTCAACACAATACCAACTTGTAAAAGAGAACCTTGGAATAAATACACACAAAGTAATTAGCTTTGATTGTATGAACTTGATTCAAGCAAGAATAAAAAACAAGAGTTAACACTCTTAAGAAAAACTAAATTTTTTTATTTATCCAAATCTAACTCCATTTTACATGAATGGTTGAGTTTATATAGAGGCTCAACCCTAAATGGGAATAAAACATAGACTAAGAAATCTTTCCTAAACAAGAATTAAAATTTTCTAGTTAGAAATTGATTCCTAGATAACTAATAATTATAGGTTCAACCCTAAATTGGAATAAAACATAGACTAGGGAATCTTTCTTAAATAAGAATTAAAGTTTCCTAGTTAGAAATTGATTCCTAGACAACTAGTAATTATAAGTTCATCCTAAATTGGAATAAAACATAGACTAGGGAATCTTCCTAAACAAAGATTGAAGTTTCCTAGTTAGAAATTGATTCCTAAACAAGAAATAAATCTAAACTCGTTTTGGGCTTTATACCTAACATACATAGGCCCAAAACTCACTAATTACATAAGCACGCTTAATTTATTTGAACTTGGGCTTATATCATATTGATAGGGGCCCAAAAACATCAAAAACAAACTAAAGGCCTAGGTACGTGCCCATGTTTTGGCCTTGATCCACTTGAATCATTGTCACTAAACTTTGATTTGCGTCTTAAATCCCCATTTTGATGAATGATTCATTCTTGCATTCTTGAATTGTGGCAAGATCATTCCACAAGCCTTGAATCATCCCATTTAGTGTTTCCTTGAATTTCTTCATTCTTGCTCTTATAATGGGACCATTGGGAAGTTGAATTGGATCCTTGCCTTTCTATACTTTGTTGTTTGCATCATTCCCTCCCTCTTCAAGATGATTCATCCATGAATCTCTAACATCTACATCAAAAGGAGAAAGATCGCTAACATTAAAGGTAGCACTCACATTATACTCACCAGGTAGGTCTAGCTTGTATGCATTGTCATTGATCTTCTCAACTACTTGAAAAGGTCCATCTCCCCTTGGATGAAGCTTTGTCTTCCTTTGAGATGGAAATCTTTCTTTTCTCATATGCACCCAAACCCAATCACCAGGTTTGAATACTACATGCCTCCTTCCCTTATTCACATGGCTTGCTATTTGTTGATTTTTCTTCTCAATATTCTTGCGCACCTCCTCATGTAGTTTCTTCACCAAATCCGCCTTTCTCTTCCCATCCAAACTACTCCTTTCATTACAAGGTAAAGGCATTAAATCCAAAGGGGTTAGAGCATTAAAACCATAAACAATTTCAAAAGGTGAGAAACCAGTAGTAGAATGCACAACTCTATTATAAGCAAACTCAACAAATGGAATGCATTCTTCCTAATTCTTTAAGTTCTTTTGGACAATAGCACGCAACAACGTTCCTAAAGTCCTATTAACAACTTCAATTTGACCATCAGTTTGTGGATGACAAGTAGTTGAAAACAACAATTTGGTTCCAATTTTACTCCAAAAAACTTTCCAAAAATGACTTAGAAACTTAACATCCCTATCACTAACAATAGTTTTAGGAATGCCATGCAAACATACCACTTCCCTAAAGAATAAATTAGCAATGTTGGTGGCATCATCAGTTTTATTACAAGGAATGAAATGTGACATTTTGGAAAACCTATCAACCACCACAAAGATAGAATCTTTCCCTTTTTTTTGATCTAGGCAACCCTAAAATAAAATCCATGGAAATATCAATCCAAGGGTTACTAGAAACAGGTAAAGGAGTATACAAACCTTGATTCAAAACTCTAGATTTAGCTTGCTTACACACAACACATCTATCACAAATTCTATGTACATCCCTTTTCATTTTAGGCCAATAGAAGTGTTCATGTAAAGTATCTAAAGTTTTAGGGATGCCAAAATGTCCCATTAACCCTCTCCCATATGCCTCCTTAACAAGTAGTTCTCTCATAGAACAAATAGGTATGCAAAGTCTATTTTCTTTAAACAAAAACCCATCCATTCTATAGAATTTACCAAATGCAACTTTCTCACTTGCTTTGAAAATGCTAGAAAAATCAGAATCATCAACATACAGAGATTTAACATTTTCAAACCCAAGCATTCTTGCATGCAAAGCATTAAGTAAAGCATACCTTCTTGACAGTGCATCAGCCACAATGTTCTCCTTACCTTGCATTTATTTGATCACATATGGAAAGGTCTCAATGAACTCAACCCATTTGGCATGCCTCTTGTTCAACTTACCTTGCCCCTTTAGGAATTTCAAGGATTGATGATCAGTGTGAATTACAAACTCCTTAGGCCAAAGGTAGTGTTGCCAAGTCTCCAAAGCTCTAACCAAAGCATAGAGCTCCTTGTCATAAGTGGGGTATTTCAATGAGGCACCATGGAGCTTTTCACTAAAATAGGCAATTGGCCTTTTCCCTTGCATAAGGACAGCCCCAATACCTACACCTGATGCATCACACTCAATCTCAAAAATATCATTAAAGTTAGGCAAAGCAAGAATGGGTGCCTTACATAGCTTATCTTTCAATGAATTAAATGCATCTTCTTGTTCTTTTCCCCACTTAAAAACACAATTCTTTTTAATTACCTTTGTTAGAGGTGCAGCTATGGTGCTAAAATCTTTTACAAAACGTCTATAAAAACTAGCCAAACCATGAAAACTTTTTACCTCACTTACCGACGTAGGAATAGGCCAATTTTTTATAGCACTTACCTTTTCTTCATCAACTTCAACACCTTGAGCACTAACCACAAATCCTAAAAACACAATCCTATCTAAACAAAAAGAAAACTTTTTAAGGTTAGCAAACAATTTTTCATTTCTCAACACATCAAGCACACACCTTAAATGTTCTAAGTGTTTATCTATGCTTTTAGAATAGACAAGAATATCATCAAAATATACAACAGCAAACTTACCAATAAAATTTCTCAAAACATGGTTCATAAGTCTCATGAAAGTACCAGGTGCATTAGTCAAGCCAAAAGGCATAACTAAACATTCATACAAACCATATTTTGTTTTAAAGGTAGTTTTCCATTCATCACCTTCCTTCATTCTAATTTGGTGATATCCACTTTTCAAATCAATTTTGCTAAAGATAGCAGAACCATGCAACTCATCAAGCATATCATCTAACATAGGAATAGGATGGCGATACTTTACCGTAATGTTATTAAGTGCTCAACAATCAACACACATACGCCAAGAACCATCTTTCTTAGGTACTAGCAAAACGGGCACAACACATGGACTCATACTTTCTCTAACATGTCCTTTAGCTAACAACTCCATAACTTGTCTTTAAAGCTCCTTTCTTTCCTCGGGGTTACTTCTATAGGCGGGTCTATTTGGAATCGATGCACTAGGAATAAAATTGATTTGATGCTCAATACCCCTAATAGGTGCCAATCCATTAGGTATCTCTTCAGAAAGACATCCTCAAATTCCTATAAAAGAGAAACAAAAAACTAGGCAAAGAAACATTAAGGTCATTAGTGTTAAAATAAAGCTACTTGTACATGAGTACAAGTAGGAGTGTGCATAATTTGGTATTAACCGAATTACCGAATCGAACCGAACCGAAAATGCAATTTAGGTTCAGTTTATAATACATAAAATTCAGTTTCGGTTATACATTTAAAGAACCAAAATTAATTTGGTTCAGTTTGGTTTTAGCATATTAAAATACCGGTTTAACAGAACCAAACCGAATTAATATAGGGTATGCCGTTTTATTCATTTTACTTTGCCGTTTCACTAACCTAATTTAACATAAACATTCTAAAACTTTCTTTTATTTTTCTAGCTGGCAGCAGCTCCTCTCCCTTTGTCTACCTCTCTCTCTTTACTCTTGTTCTATCGATCTGTTACCCTCAGATCATTCATCATTGATCTGAGGTCAAATTTGATATCTCGGTCTCCCTCTCTCTGCCTCAGATCGTTCATCATTGATATGAGATTCTGCTATCTGTCTATATCACAATCTACCTCTCTCTGTCTCTCTTAACTCGATCTCTCTCGTTCCCTCTCTGTCTCTTGTTCTCAGTTCACACAGGCCCCAGCCATTCTGCTCATTCTTCCCATTTTCTTTCTTTTCTTTTCTCACTCTTAACCTATAGTTCTCTCACTCTTAGTCTTAACCTATCGCTCACCTTAGAAAGTCAAAAAGAGTCTCAACCATTCTGCCCATTCTGCCTCTCTCAAGTCTCAAGACTCAGCCATTCAACAACTCATTCCCTTTTAGAATCGCAATAGGTATGATCTAACTCTGAAATTTTAGGTTTAAGTGGTTAGAGTTTTTGAATTTTTGATAGAAAATTTGGTTAGATATGGATTTAGTTAATGTTTGTGTGTGTGTATTTGTATCTATTTGGTTATCAGTTTGGTACGCATTTGTGTTTGGATTTTGGCATATTGATTTTGAGTTTGATTCTAATTTTTGGATTGGGTTTCACTGATTTTTAATTCTCAGAATTACTCAGCCATTTTTATTTTGGGTTTTATTGATTTTTGGTATAATTTTGATTATGAGTTTGGTCCTGATTTTTTATAATTTTGTTAATATGTATTTTGGTCCTACACTCCTACGAATTGAATTCTGTATATATGGATTTTTTTCGATGAATTTTGGTCTTGTGAATTGAAATTCTCTGGCTATTTTGTTAATTGAATTCTGGTGGAACTATGGAACTGTTCAATTGAATTATGTTATCTATTTTGAATTGAATTATGGCATATTATGGTTCTTATTTTGCAATTGTTTTGATGGGAGTGTGTTGAATTAATTGAATTTTTCTTTGAATTGAATTCTAAAATTCTAAAATTCTAAAATATGTGAATAATGTTTTATGTGAATTGTTTATTGCAATTGTGTTTTGAATTATTGAATTGTTTTAATTGAAATGTGTTGAATTAATTGAAATTATGTTTTGAATTGAATTCTGATATTCTGAAATTGTGAACTATGTTTTTTGTGATTTGTTTACTGCAATTTTGTTTTGATTTGTTTTGAATTAAATTTTTTTTTTTTGTGAATTTTGTTATGTATAGATGTCATCTTCACAAGAGCAAGAATGGCTAGGGGGCAGCAGCAATACCAATACCCATGGATCAAATTCTATGATTGTTATGGATCAGCCTACACACCAAGTGGAGCAGATTCAACATTATGAAGATGAGAGAGATCAAGAAGGCAAGGATAAAGTTCAAGAGGTTTCTAGTCCAATCAGTATGCCTCCAGGACCTGTAACAAGATCTCATTCTAAGAAGCTTCAACAAGCCTTAATCCATCATCTACAAGGCTTAGTGAATTTGGCTAGTGAGGGTTTGCAAGGACACCAAAGCTTTGGAGCATGTATAGCCCAAGTTCCTTACAACTTAATTCAAGTCCAAGTTACTAATGGGTTTAATTAAGTTTGTAATGGGCCATATTAGTTATGGGCTAGATTTAATTAGTTTTAATAAAATCATATTAGTTCTTAATCTTAGAGTTTGATTTGTCAACTCTTGTCATTTAATGGGAACTTGCTCATTAGGGTTTTCTTTGTAAAGGCTATTAATAAGCCTTGGCTACGTGTTTTTGGACAGAATATGTTTGAATTATTAAACCAAAAGGCTGTTTGCTTTTATCTTTGTGTTCTTGTGTAGAATACATGCTTTAGGAACATTCAAGTAGATTTGATCATCTTCTTGTGGAGTGTTTCGAAATTGGAATTCAGAAACAAGTTTTCCTTATTCCAATTCTTTGATCATCTTATCTAAGCAATCTGAATTCTAACCATTCTTAGGGGTTGTTGCCGAATTGAGTATTAGGGTTTTCAAGTTAATGCTTTGGGGGTTCAAATACATAAAGGGGTTCTCAAGCTTATTCTTGGAGGTTCTGTATCAAAGATGCCACTGCCTTCAAACACAACCGATGCTCGATTATCGATCAAGAGGAAGGCAATGAAACCAAGGTCCCAAGTGTGGGACCACTTCCAAAAAATCAACGATAAGGACGGTAATGTAAAGAAAGCTAAGTGTATTTATAGTGATAAGGAGTTCTATTGTGATTCAAAAAAAAAAAATGGAACCTCATCACTTAGAGTTCACATGAATGCATGTTTGAAAAATCCACATACACAACAAACACGACAATCTTTGTTGAATTTGCAACCGATTTTAGAGGGTGATAGTGGGGCAGGGAAACTTAGTACTTGGAAATTTGATGAAGAGTTAATTAGGGAATCACTTGCACGCATGATTATTATTGATGTATTGCCATTTAAATTTGTGGAGGGTGAGGGATTTAAAAGATTCATGGCATGTGCTTGTCCTAGATTTAGGATTCCATCTTGATGGATGGTTTCTAGGGATTCTTTTCAATTGTATTTAGATGAGAGGTCAAGGTTGAAGTCTTTTTTGAAAAATAATTGTCAAAGAATTAGTCTTACCACAAACACTTGGACATCAATTCAAAGAATTAATTATATGTGTGTTATGGCCCACTTTATTGATAATGATTGGAGATTTCATAAAAAGATCCTTAATATTTGTTTGGTTTCTAGTCATAAAGGTGAATATATTGGTAAGGCAATTGAGTCTTGTATGCTAGAATGGAGTTTGAATAATGTGTTTACAATTACCGTGGACAATGCTAGTTCAAATGATTCTGCTATTGCCTACTTGAAAAAAAGAATGTTGAATTGGGGGGGCACGGTGTCAAAGTGTAAATACCTTCACATGAGGTGTATTGCACATATTATTAATTTGGTGGTTTCCAATGGTTTAAAAGATGTAAATCCTTCAGTGAAAAGAGTTCGGGCAGCTGTGAGATATATTAAAAATTCTCCGGCTAGACTTAAAAAATTCATGGAGTGTATAGAATGGGAGGGCTTAGAGTATAAGAGTTCTTTGTGTTTAGATGTACCTACAAGGTGGAATTTCACCTATTTGATGTTAAAAGCTGCTGAAAAATATGAACTTGCATTTGAAAATTTTGAAAATCAAGAATCAAATTTCAAGATTGATTTAGGAGAGGATGGGGTACCTAGCTTTATTGATTGGTCTTGCATTAGAAAATTTATAGAATTGTTGAAGCATTTTTATGAGATGACATTGCATATCTCGGGTTCATTATATATCACTTCCAATTCATTTTTTAGTGAGATTAGTGATTTGTCTTGCATTTTAAATGAATGGAAAGGAAGTAATGATTTGGAGATGAAATCTCTAGGTACTTCAATGAAATTGAAATTTGACAAGTATTGGGGGGATCCGGATAAAATGAATAAACTCATATTTTTTGCTAATGTTTTGGATGCTCATGATAAGTTTGAGTATATGGAGTATTCTTTTTGTGAAATGTATGGGGCTGAATTTGGTGTGAGTTTATTTGCAAGTGTGAAATGTGAACTCATGGAATTGTTTACGGAGTATAAGAACATATACCAGCCTAATCATGACGTCGGCACTACAACTGATGGCATTCTCTTAAGTTGTAGTTCTACAACTACAGACAGTGAAGGATTGAGTAAAAAGCCAATGTCTGTCTTGAAGTATAGATTTAAGAAACAAAAAATGGAGGGTGGTGGTGTTGGACATAAGAGGAATGAGTTAGAAATTTATTTAAATGAGGCCATCATAGAAGAAGTAGAAGATCTAGATGTGTTAAAGTGGTGGAAGCTCAATTCTAAAAGGTTTCCTGTCCTTTCATGAATGGCTCGTGATGTGCTAGCAGTTCCTATTTCAACCGTTGCTTCAGAGTCCGCATTTAGTACTGGGGGGAGAGTACTAGATGTATTTAGGAGTTCCTTAACTCCTAAAATTGTTGAAGCCTTGATATGTGCCCAAGATTGGCTTCAAATAGACCGACAGCCAATATGTATTGAAGAACAAATAGATGAACTTGAAAAGTTTGAAAAAGGTACTAGCTAAATCAACATTTATTTCTGTTTTGCATTACATTTGAGATAAATTTATTTTTGTTTTGCATTATATTTGAGATAAATTTATTTGAGATATACATACAGTTGAAATATTTTTGTTGTATATTTCAGATTTGCCTAGTGTTGGAATTGGGCCATCATTATCAAGCACCAACTAGGATTGATTTGAACTTTGATTTAATTGTTATTTCAGGTAAACTACTTACCTTTTGATTTTTCTATATGTATATTTGAATATTTATTTTGTTTATATCATTATGTTATGAATTGGAAACTTACTTTGTCTTTGTGATTATTTGATTGCAGAAATCATGTTTATTTGGATTTGAACTGTAATTTTAATCTTTTTATTTGGAGGTTATTTGGATTGTAATTGGTTATTTGAATTGTAATTTTCATCCTTTGATTTGGACTGTAATGGGACAATATTATGAACTGTATGGTATTGTTATTAGCTTTATTAGTATTAGGGGTGAATGGCGAATTGGCAATGATGATATTTAAGGTTCTAATTAAAATATTTGTACATTTATTTTACATGATTAAAATTTAAAAATAAAGATGTTATTGAATTAGATTTATTAAAGTCTTATATGATTGAGATTGAAGATTTATAAATGAAATAGGTTTAAAAGAAAATATTGTGAAGAAAATATTATAAAATAGGCATTTAAATGAAATTGGCTTATAGAAAATACAAAAATTTGCAAAAAAAAAACCAATTATAATTATCGGTTTAATCAAAAACTGAATCGAACCGAACCAAATTATTTTGGTTCGGTTAGCTTCAGTTTTATATGAAAATTGGTTTGGTTTGGTTATGTGTTTTTCAATAATTTGGTATTTTAGTTTTTTGATTTGGTTCGGTTTGGAAACCGAACCGACCGATGCACTCCCCTAAGTACAAGTATACTTTTCTTCAAAAACCAAGCTTCCCTAACATCACTTCCCCTTGCATAAAAGTTGACATGTTTCTTTTTACTTTCAACAATTTCTTTTCCCTCATTTTTCTTACTCGAGCTCACTTTCTTTCCTTTCTCAAGATTTTTGCCACTTTTTTCTTTTGCACTCTCTCTTTCTTTTGGTACATCATTTATACTCTTTTTCTCACTCTTGTCTTCTCTCTCCTTTTGAATTCTTTTCAGCTCATTCTCATAGATTTCTCTAGGTGAAAGTGGTGCAAGAGTTATCTTTCTTCCATCTTACTCAAAAGTGTAGTGATTGGTGTAGCCATTATGCATCACCCTTCTATCAAATTGCCAAGGGCATCCTAACAATAGATGACCTGCTTGCATAGGCACAACATCAAATAAAATCTCACCATTATACCTACCTATCTTGAAAGCTACTAGAACTTGCCTTGTCACCTTAATTTCCCCATAATCATTAAGCCATTTTAGTTTATAAGGGTGAGGATGCTTAGTAGTAGGTAACCCTAGTTTCTTAACTAAAGTGGTGCTTGCTACATTGGTTACACTACCCCTATCTATGATTACATCACAAACTCTATCTTTTACAAGACATCTAATCTGAAACAAATTTTCCCTTTGTTGCACATTATCATCATGTTGGATTTGCATGTTCAACGATCTCCTTGTGACAAGAGACCTCTCACATTCAGCTATTTTTGGTTGGTTGTCATCCTCTTCGTCACTTGCATCTTTAAGAGGTGGTATTCTTTCTTTTTCAACTTCTTCTTCACTAGCCGAATAGTAATCCACATCAAGCATAATCATTGTTCTTTTATTTGGACAATCCTTCTTGTAGTGACCTACACCTTGACATTTAAAGCATATAATATTTCCAGAACTAGAAGGTGTAGCTTTACCTTTGTCCTTGCTTGGGATGGGTGTCTTTGGAGCTTCCTTGGAATTGACTCTAGGCTTGGATGAAAAAGCCTTGTCTTCTTTTCTCCAATTTGATTTGAATGTTGCATTGTAAGAGGTAGTTAGCCGATTGGTACTCCTCTTCTTCAACTGCTTCTCAACCTTCAAAGCAAGATGAAGTAAATCTTCAAGCTCCATATATGGTTGCAGCTCAACCACATTTGCAATCTACTTATTCAACCCATTGAGGAACCTTGCCATTGTAGCCTCATTATCTTCTTCCACATTTGCTCAAATTATGGCTACCTCCATCTCTTTGTACTATTCCTCAACATTTTTGGACCCTTGAGATAGGTTTTGAAGACGATTGTATAGCTCCCTATAGTAGTGGCTTGGTACAAATCTCCTTCTCATGATTGCCTTTAAGTCCCTCCATTCTTCTATAGGTCTTTCTCTATTTCTTCTCCTCATTTGCTTGGTATCATCCCACCAAGTAATGGCATATCCATCAAATACAGCCACAACAAGCTTCAACTTCTTGGATTTGGTGTAGTTATGACAATCGAACACCAACTCAATCTTCTTTTCCCAATCTAAGTATGCTTTGGGATCTATTCTTTCATGAATGTTGGAATTTTCAATTTTATTCCACCATTGCTGTTATCTTGTCTAGCTCTTGGCCTTACTTCTTCTTCCTCCTCATTATCACCAAGGGACTCGATTTCATCCTCATCTTCATTCCAAACTCTTCTTTGGATTCGTCTAGCTTGCCTAGGAGCATTGGGTGGCTGTTCCCTTGCAACTGAAATTTTTAATCTTTCAATCCTTTCATTGCTTCTTCGCTCCATTTGATCCAATCTATCATTTGTCCTTCTCTCCATGGCTTGGAGTAAGTCATTCAAGGCTTGGAATTTATCTAGTTCCCCATGTGGATTCCCTTGGGTTCCACTCATCTTGAAGTTGCAAAACAAAGTTAGTAAAGTAAAGAATAGTTTCCTCACTTCACTGGCTCATGTGTTTCACTCAAGTAGTTTTGACACTCAAGTTCACTCATGTTTAGTTTTACACGCAATCAATGGCTTTTCTCTAGATGTGCTCACACTTAGCCTTTTTCCACTCAATCTCTTGCTAAGATTAGTTGCAAAAATAAAATTAATATGATTTTTACTAAATTACAATGTGAATAAAATCCAAAGTTTGAAGACTCAATGAAACAAGAACTCGAAATCCTAATAGAACTAGGAAAACAATATAGAAATCCTGATGGGATTAGGAAACCTAATGAGACACGAATAAAGATTGAAAATAATTAAATACGAAAAGAAAAACCAAAATGAATAAGGAAATAAGAAATCAGAATAAAAATAGGATTAGAAAAGTCAAACCAAAATTTGGAAAGGAGTAGGAAAATAATCTTACCTTGTTTTGGAAGGATGCTTAGACTTTGGTCAAACTCCTTGTAGAATGCTGAAATCTTTGATTCTCCTTGTATATTCTTGAAAAATCAGTTTCTTTCCTTGTCTTCTTCACTATAGGAACTAAATAACTTCTATAAATACTCCAAAAAGTTAGATTTCAACACTTTTTGCTTCTTCTTTCTTTTTGGACGAATTTTCCTTCTTCTTTTTTTTATTTTATTTTTTTTTTAAATTCTGATTTTCTTTACTCTTCTTCTTCTTCTTCTTCTTCTTCTTCTTCTTCTTCTTTTTTAAATTCAATTGTAGCAAGTAATTTTAAGGACAAATACTGAAGATTAATAAGATAAATTGAAGATCAAGTACAAAAATCCAAACCTAATTAAAGTTGACAATTTAGGAGCTGATTCCTTCCTTCTTAACTTCTTGAATTTGAATGATTGCAATAGGTATGACCTTCCAACACTTGATTTTTGATGAAACACAAATAATAGAAATGGGACAAAAATAATACGAAAAGGTAGGAAACAAAGAGACAAACTAAAGAAGATGATAACAAGACACTAATAAAGGTAGACGATTTAGGATTTTTTTTTAAAAAATTTTTGACCTGAAACAATAGCAAACAAAATTAACAAAGTGAAAACAAAGGAATTTAATGAAAAGGAAAATAGACAAAAAAAAAAAAGAAATGAAAAAATGGAAAATACAAACGAAACGGAAAGATATAACCTGATTTAGAGCCTAAGCTCTGATACCAAACTGATACGAACCCCCAAGTATATTAAACTTGAGACCCATATCTTTACGCTTGGAAGCAACTCCCTGGAAAGCTAAATCAGATTTTCCCCAAGTCCGTGACCCAATTCCAACCCGTGATAAAGCACCTTGGAATATGATCACCTTTGGATGATGATCTCCGCAACACAATACCAACTTGTGAAAGAGAACCTTAGAATAAATATGCACAAAGTAATTAGCTTTGATTGTATGAACTTGATTCAAGCAAGAATAAAAAATAAGAGATAACACTCTTAAGAAAAATTGAATTTTTTTATTTATCCAAATCTAACTCCATTTTACATGAATGGTTAAGTTTATATAGAGGCTCAACCCTAAATGGGAATAAAACATAGATTGAGGAATCTTTCCTAAACAAGAATTAAAATTTTCTAGTAACAAATTGATTCCTAGACAACTAATAATTATAGGTTCAACCCTAAATTGGAATAAAACATAGACTAGGGAATCTTTCTTAAATAAGAATTAAAGTTTTCTAGTTAGAAATTGGTTCCTAGACAACTAATAATTATAAGTTCATCCTAAATTGGAATAAAACATAGACTAGGGAATCTTCCTAAACAAGGATTGAAGTTTCCTAGTTAGAAATTGATTCCTAAATAAGAAATAAAACTAAACTCGTTTTGGGTTTTATACCTAACATAAAAAGGCCCAAAACTCACTAATTACATAAACACACTTAATTTATTTGAACTTGGGCTTATGTCATATTGATCGGGGCCCAAAAACATCAAAAACAAACTAAAGGCCTAGGTACATGCCCATGTTTTGGCATTGATCCACTTGAATCATTGTCACCAAACTTTGATTTGAGTATTGAATCCCTATTTTGATGAATGATTCATTCTTGCATTCTTAAATTGTGGCAAGATCATTCCACAAGCCTTGAATCATCCCTTTAGTGTTTCCTTGAATTTCTTCATTCTTGCTCTTGTAATGGGACCATTGGGAAGTTGAATTGGATCCTTGCCTTTGTATGCTTTGTTGTTTGCTTCAGTTGAATAACGAGATTGCAAATGTGGTTGACCTGCAACCATATATGGAGCTTGAAGATTTGCTTCATCTTGCTTTGAAGGTTGAGAAGCAGTTGAAGAAGAGGAGTACCAATCAGCTATCTACCTCCTACAATGCAACATTCAAATCAAATTGGTGAAAAGATTGTAAGGCTTTTTCATCCAAGCCTAGAGCTGATTGTAAAGAAGCTCCAAAGATGCCCATCCCAAGCAAGGACAAAGGTAAAGCTACACCTTCTAGTTCTGGAAATATTATATACTTTTAAATGTCAAGGTGTAGGTCACTACAAGAAGGATTGTCCAACTAAAAGAACAATGATCATGCTTGATGGGGAGTACTATTCAGCTAGTGAAGAAGAAGTTGAAGAAGAAAGAATACCACCTCTTAAAGACGCAAGTGACGAAGAGGACGACAACCAACCAGAAATTACCGAATGTGGGAGGTCTCTTGTCACAAGGAGGTCATTGAACATGCAAATCCAACATGATGATAATGTGCAATAAAGGGAAAATTTGTTTCAAACTAGATGTCTTGTAAAAAGATAGAGTTTGTGATGTAATCATAGATGGGGGTAGTGTAACCAATGTAGCAAGCACTATTTTAGTTGAGAAACTAGGGTTACCTACTACTAAGCATCCTCACCCTTATAAACTAAAATGGCTTAATGATTGTGGGGAAATCAGGGTGACAAGGCAAGTTCTAGTAGCTTTCAAGATAGGCAAGCATAATGATGAGATTTTATTTGATGTTGTGCCTATGCAAGCAGGTCATCTATTATTAGGACACCCTTGGCAATTTGATAAAAGGGTGATGCATAATGGCTACACCAATCACTACACTTTTGATAAAGATGGAAGAAAGATAACTCTTGCACCACTTTCACCTAGAGAAGTCTATGAGAATGAGTTGAAAAGAATTCAAAAGGAGAGAGAAGACAAGAGTGAGAAAAAGAGTGTAAATGATGTACCAAAAGAAAGAAAGAGTGTAAAAGAAAAAAGTGGCAAAAATCTTGAGAAAGGAAAGAAAGTGAGCTAGAGTGAGAAAAATGAGGGAAAAGAAATTGTTGAAAGTAAAAAGAAACATATGAACTTTTATGCAAAGGGAAGTGATGTTAGGTAAGCTTGGTTTTCAAAGAAAAGTATATTTGTACTTATGTACAGGGAGCTTTATTTTAACACTAATGACCTTAATGTTTCTTTGCCTGGTGTTTTTGTTTCTCTTTTATAGGAATTTGAGGATGTCTTTCCTAAAGGGATACCCAATGGATTGCCACCCATTAGGGGTATTAAGCATCAAATCGATTTTATTCCTGGTGCTTCGATTCCAAATAGACTAGCCTATAAAAGTAACCCTGAGGAAACAAAGGAGCTTCAAAGGCAAGTTATGGAGTTGTTAGCTAAAGGACATGTTAGAGAAAGTATGAGTCCATGTGCTGTGCTCGTTTTGCTAGTACCTAAGAAAGATGGTTCTTAGTGTATGTGTTAATTGTCATGTAATTAATAACATTATGGTAAAGTATCGCCATCCTATTCCTAGGTTAGATGATATGCTTGATGAGTTGCATGGTTTTGCTATCTTTAGCAAAATTGATTTGAAAAGTGGATATCACCAAATTAGAATGAAGGAAGGTGATGAATGGAAAACTACCTTTAAAAAAAAAAATGGTTTGTATAAGTGGTTAGTTATGCCTTTTGGCTTGACTAATGCACCTAGTATTTTCATGAGACTTATGAACCATGTTTTGAGAAATTTTATTAGTAAGTTTGTTGTTGTATATTTTGATGATATTCTTATCTATTCTAAAAGCATAGATAAACACTTAGAACATTTAAGGTGTGTACTTGATGTGTTGAGAAATGAAAATTTGTTTGCTAACCTTAAAAATTGTTCTTTTTGTTTAGATAGGATTGTGTTTTAGGATTTGTGGTTAGTGCTCAAGGTATTGAAGTTGATGAAGAAAAGGTAAGTGCTATCAAAAATTGGCCTATTCCTACATCGATAAGTGAGGTAAGAAGTTTTCATGGATTGGCTAGTTTTTATAGACGTTTTGTAAAAGATTTTAGCATCGTAGTTGCACCTCTAACAGAGGTAATTAAAAAGAATTGTGTTTTTAAGTAGGGAAAAGAACAAGAAGATGCATTTAATTCACTGAAAGATAAGCTATGTAAGGCACCCATTCTTGCTTTGCCTAACTTTAATGATATTTTTGAGATTAAGTGTGATGCATTAGGTGTAGGTATTGGGGCTGTCCTTATGCAAGGAAAAAGGCCAATTGCCTATTTTAGTGAAAAGCTCCATGGTGCCTCATTGAAGTACCCCATTTATGACAAGGAGCTCTATGCTTTGGTTAGAGCTTTGAAGACTTGGCAACACTACCTTTGGCCTAAGGAGTTTGTAATTCACACCGACCATCAATCCTTGAAATTCTTAAAGGGGCAAGGTAAGTTGAACAAGAGGCATGCCAAATGGGTTGAGTTCATTGAGACCTTTCCATATGTGATCAAATACAAGCAAGGTAAGGAGAACATTTATGGCTGATGCATTGTCAAGAAGATATGCTATACTTAATGCTTTGGTTGCAAGAATGCTTGGGTTTGAAAATATTAAATCTCTGTATGTTGATGATTCTAATTTTTCTAGCATTTTCAAAGCAAGTGAGAAAGTTGCATTTGGTAAATTCTATAGAATGGATGGGTTTTTGTTTAAAGAAAATAGACTTTGCATACCTATTTGTTCTATGAGAGAACTGCTTGTTAAGGAGGCACATGGGGGAGGGTTAATGGGACATTTAGGCAACACTAAAACTTTAGATACTTTACGTGAACACTTCTATTGGCCTAAAATGAAAAGGGACGTACATAGAATTTGTGATAGATGTGTTGTGTGCAAGCAAGCTAAATCTAAAGTTTTGAATCAAGGTTTTGTATACTCCTTTACCTGTTTCTAGTAACCCTTGGACTGATATTTCCATGGATTTTATTTTAGGTTTGCCTAGATCAAAAAAAGGGAAAGATTCTATCTTTGTGGTGGTTGATAGGTTTTCCAAAATGTCATATTTCATTCCTTATAATAAAATTGATGATGCCACCAACATTGCTAATTTATTCTTTAGGGAAGTGGTACTTTGCATGGCATTCCTAAAACTATTGTTAGTGATAGCGATGTAAAGTTTCTAAGTTATTTTTGGAAAGTTTTGTGGAGTAAAATTGGAACCAAATTGTTGTTTTCTACTACTTCTCATCCACAAACTGATGGTCAAATTGAAGTTGTTAATAGGACTTTGGGAACTTTGTTGCGTGGTATTGTCCAAAAGAACTTAAAGAATTGGGAAGAATGCATTCCATTTGTTGAGTTTGCTTATAATAGAGTTGTGCATTATACTACTGGTTTCTCACCTTTTGAAATTGTTTATGGTTTTAATCTTCTAACCCCTTTGGATTTAGTGTCTTTACCTTGTAATGAAAGGAGTAGTTTGGATGAGAAGAGAAAGGTAGATTTGGTGAAGAAACTACATGAGGAGGTGCGCAAGAATATTGAAAAGAAAAATCAACAAATAGCAAGCCAAGTGAATAAGGGAAGGAGGCGTGTTGTATTCAAACTAGGTGATTGGGTTTGGGTGCATATGAGAAAAGAAAGGTTTCCAACTCAAAGGAAGACAAAGCTTCATCTAAGGGGAGATGGACTTTTCAAGTAATTGAGAAGATCAATGACAATGCATACAAGCTGGACCTACCTAGTGAGTATAATGTGAGTGCTACCTTTAATGTTAGTGATCTTTCTCCTTTTGATGTAAGTGTTAGAGATTCGCGGACAAATAATCTTGAGGAGGGAGGGAATGATGCAAACAACAAAGCATACAAAGGTAAAGATCCAATTCAACTTCCCAATGGTCCCATTACAAGAGCAAGAATGAAGAAATTCAAGGAAACACTAAATGGGATGATTCAAGGCTTGTGGGATGATCTTGTCACAATTTAAGAATGCAAGAATGAATCATTCATCAAAATGGGGATTCAAGACTCAAATCAAAGTTTGGTGACAATGATTCAAGTGGATGAAGGCCAAAACATGGGCATGTACCTAGGCCTTTAGTTTGTTTTTTTGATGTTTTTGGACCCCTATTAATATGATATAAGCCCAAGTTCAAATAAATTAAGTGTGCTTATGTAATTAGTGAGTTTTGGGCCTATTTATGTTAGGTATAAAGCCCAAAACGAGTTTGGATTTATTTCTTGTTTAGGAATCAATTTCTAACTAGGAAACTTCAATCCTTTTTTAGGAAGATTCCCTAGTCTATGTTTTATTCCAATTTAGGTTGAACTTATAATTATTAGTTGTCTGGGAATCAATTTCTAACTAGCAAACTTTAATTCTTATTTAAGAAAGATTCCCTATTCTATGTTTTATTCCAATTTAGGGTTCAACCTATAATTATTAGTTGTCTAAGAATGAATTTCTAACTAGGAAATTTTAATTCTTGTTTAGGAAAGATTTCTTAGTCTATGTTTTATTCCCATTTAGGGTTGAGCCTATATATAAATTCAACCATTCATGTAAAATGGAGTTAGATTTTGACCAATAAAAATTCAGTTTTTCTTAAGAGTGTTATCTCTTGTTTTTTATTCTTGCTTGAATCAAGTTCATACAATTAAAGCTAATTACTTTATGCATATTTATTCCAATATTCTCTTTCATAAGATGGTATTGTGTTACGGAGATCATCATCCAAAGGTGATCATATTCTAAGGTGCTCTATCATGAGTTGGAATTGGGTCACGGACTTGGGGAAAATCTAATTTAGTTTTCCAAGGAGTTGCTTCCAAGTGTAAAAATATTGGGTCTCAAGTTTAATATACTTGGGGTTCGTATTAGATGCCCAATGGTTTACCATGAATTAGAGGCATATAATACCAAATTGACTTCATTCTTGGAGCTTCCATACCCAATAGACCCATATATAGAACTAATCTAACTGAGACAAAGGAGATACAAAAACCAGTGGAGGAGTTGCTAACTAAGGGGTATGTGAGGGAAAGTCTTACTCCTTGCTTGGTTCCTATTATTCTTATGCCAAAGAAGGACGGAACATGGAGGATGTGTGTAGACTACAGAGCCATCAATAAATCATTGTAAAGTATCATCATCCTATTCTTAGATTAGATGATATGCTTGATGAATTGTATGGTTCTTGTGTGTTTACCAAAATTGATTTGAAATCTAGTTATTATCAAATTCAAATGAATGTTGGAGATGAATGGAAAATAGCATTTAAGACTAAATATGGGTTGTATGAGTGGCTTGTTATGCCATTTGGTCTTACTAATGCACCTAGCACATTCATGCAATTGATGAACCATGTGTTGTGTGAGTACTTATGTAAATTTGTTGTTGTTTTCTTTGATAATATCTTGATTTACTTTATGTGCTTAGATGATCATATTGTACATGTACGTCTTGTATTAGACATACTTAGGCAAAAGAAGTTGTAAGCTAACCTTAAGAAGTGTAGTTTTTGCATGGATAGGGTTAACTTTCTTGGTTTTGTAGCGTCTAGTCAAGGTATTGAGGTTGATGAGGAAAAGATTAAGGTATTAAGGAGTGGCCAAGACCTAAAAATGCTAGTGAGGTGAGGAGCTTTCATGGGCTTGCTAGTTTCTATAGGAGATTCATGAGAGATTACACTATAGATGCGCCTTTGAATGAGTTAGTTAAGAAAAATGTTGGATTTGTTTGGGGTGATGCACAACAACATGCATTTAATGAACTTAAGGATAAATTGTGTAATGCGCCTTTGCTTGCTTTACCTAATTTTGATAAGACTTTTGAGATTGAATATGATGCAAGTGGCATAGGGATTGGAGCTGTTCTAATGCAAGATCAAAAGCCACTAATGCACTTTAGTGAGAAGTTAAGTGGAGCAGCCTTGAAGTATCCAACATGTGACGACAAGGAATTATATGCTTTGGTTCGAACTTTACAAACATGGCAACATTACTTGTGGCCTAAGGAGTTTGTAATACACACTGACCATGAAAATTTAAAGCATTTGAAGGGTCAAGACAAGCTGAACCATAGGGATGCCAAATGGGTGGAATTCATAGAAACATTCCCATATGTGATTAAATATAAGCAAGGTAAAGAAAATGTGGTTGCTGATGCATTTTCAAGAAGGTACACTTTGCTTAATTCTCTTAGTGCTAAATTGTTAGGTTTCAAGCATATTAAGGAGTTGTATCTTAATGATGATAATTTTGGTGATATATATGCATCTTGTGATAATAGGACTATTTCAGATGACTTTTACTTGTTTGACGGTTTCTTATTTAAGAAAAACATATTGTGCATTCCTGTGTTCTATGAGAGAATTGTTGATTAAGGAAGCACATGGAGGAGGCTTAATGGGGCATTTTGAGGTAAATAAGACCTATGGTATGCTATTAGAACATTTCTTTTGGCTTGGTATGAAGCATGATGAGCATGAGGTTTGTGAGCATTGCATAACATATAGAGAGGCTAAGTCTAGATTGGAACCGCATGGGTTATATACACCATTACCTATTCCTAGTGAACCTTGAGCTGATTTGTCTATGGATTTTGTGCTTGGATTGCCTAAAACTAGGAAAGGCCATGATAGTATTTTTGTTGTGGTTGATAGATTTAGTAAAATGGCTCATTTTATACCATGTCATAAAACTGATGATGCTAAGTTGATAGCTGATTTGTTTTTCAAAGAAGTTGTGCGTTTACATGGCATACCTAAAAGCATTGTTAGTGATAGGGATGTTAAGTTTTTAAGCCATTTTTGGCGTGTTGTGGGGAAACTTAGGTACTAAGTTGCTATTTTCTACTACTTGTCATCCTCAAACCGATGAGCAAACTGAAGTAGTTAACAGGACATTGATTACCTTGCTTCGGTCAATCATAGAAAAGAACATTAGGACTTAGGAAGATTATATACCATTTGTGGAGTTTGCTTATAATAGGGCTATTCATAGCACTACTTAATGCTCTCCATTGAGATTGTTTATGGTTTTAATCCTCTTACTCCTATTGATCTATTACCTTTACCACTTAACAAATTTGTAAGTGTTGATGCTAATTCCAAGACAAATTTGGTGAAGAAGTTACATAAGCAGGTTAAGGAGAGGATTGAAAAGAAAAATGTTAAAGTAGCTTCACGAGTGAATAAAGGAAGGAAGCCAATGATTTTTCAACCTGGAGATTGGGTTTGGGTGCATTTTCACAAAGAAAGGTTTCCACTTCAAAGGAAGTCTAAGTTGAACCCAAGAGAAGATGGTCCTTTTCAAATACTTAAAAGGATTAATGACAACGCATATAAAGTGGACCTACTAGGTGAGTACAATCTAAGTGCTTTGTTTAATGTGGCTGATTTGAGTCCTTTTAATGTAAGTGATGCTTTAGATTCGAGGACAAATCCTTTTAAGGAGAGGGAAAATGTTATGGAGCAGCCTACACACCAAGGTCCAAGGATTCAACATTAAGAGGATCAGCATGACTAGAGAGGCAAGGATCAAATTTAGGAGGTTTCTAATCCAATTAGCATGCCTCAAGGACCTATAACCATATCACAGGCCAAGAAGATTCAACAAGGCCAAGAAGATTCAACAAGCTTTAATTTATTATCTACAAGATTTGGTGAATTCGGCTTGTAATGGGTTGCAAGGACACCAAGGCTTTGAAATAATTGCAGCTCACGTCCACAACAACTTAATTCAAGTCCAAATTCATAATGGGCTTACTTATGTTTGTTTTTAGTTATAATCCTTGTTAATTGGGGGCAATTATATGTGTTAATATTTGTCATAATGGGCTGTCCAAACTTGTTAATTTAAAAGCCCATTAGTTTGAATTTGTTTATTATAGTTTATGTTTTTTAGGTCTTGAAAAGACTATATATGCTCCAAAAATGTGTTTTAGGAAAAAAAAAACTTTGATGAATGATAAAAACAAACCTAACAGTTGTTTTGCTTTTGTCTTTGTGTTCTTGTTTAGAATACATGCTTAAGGAACATTCAAGTAGACTAATCATCTTCTTGTGGAGTGTTTCGAATATGGAATTCAGAAATTAGTTTTCTTTAGTCTAGATCTTTGATCATCTTTCTAAGCAATACGATTTCTAGCCTTTCTTAGGGGTTGAGACTAAATTAGCTATTTGGGTTTTCAAGTTAATGTTATGGGGGTCTATAATAATCAAAGGGGTTCTCAAGCTTATTCTTAGAGGTTTCGTATCACCAAGGCTTTGAAATAATTGCAGCTCAAGATCACTACAACTTAACTCAAGTCCAAATTCATAATGGGCTTACTTAAGTTTGTTTTTAGTTATAAGCCGACATTGGAGGCAATTATATGGTTAATATTTTTAATAATGGGCTGTCCAAACTTATTAATTTAAAAGCCCGTTAGTTTGAGTTTGTTTATTTTAGTTTTTTTTTTTAGGTCTTGAAAAGGCTATATGTGTGCCAAAAACGTGTTTTAGAAAAAGAACTTTGGATGAATGATAAAAACAAACCTAAAAGCTGTTTTACTTTTGTCTTTGTGTTCTTGTGTAGAATACATGCTTAAGGAACATTCAAGTAGACTAATCATCTTCTTGTGGAGTGTTTCGAATATGGAATTCAGAAACGAGTTTTCTTTATTCTAGATCTTTGATCATCTTTCTAAGCAATTTGATTTCTAGCCTTTCTTAGGGGTTGAGACTAAATTGGCTATTGGGGTTTTCAAGTTAAAGTTGTGGGGGTCCATAATAATCAAAGGCTTTCTTAGGCTTATTCTTAGAGGTTCTGTATCATTTGGTATTAGAGCTTTGGCTCTAGATTAGGTTTTATCCTTAACAATTTTGTGTTTTTGATTTTGATTTCTTGTTTTTTTCTTTTGTTCTTCTAAGTTTGTCTCTTAGTCTTCTTTTGTTTTCTTTGTTCTTTTCACTTAGGATATTATTGTCTCTTTGAATTCTATTCTTGTTAGTTTGTTTGATCTTATTTCTTTTGATCAAATATAGTGAAATCATATTTGGTTTTTGTAGTTTAAAAAAATAAAAAAAATAAATACATCCAAAAAAATTGCTATTCAAAAGAAGACAAAAAAAAAGGGAAGAAAAGTGAAAAAAAATTCAAAAAAAAAGGGGCTGATTAAAAAAGAAAAGAAGAAATTTGGAGTTTGGGCTTTAGGTCTTCCTAATCAGATCTGAATTATGCTTGACTCTTGAAATTCTAGTCTTATCTTTTGTTGTGTTTACCATTTATTATATTTTCTTGTTTTAGCTGAATTGCTTCAAACTTGTTTTGAAAATATCAGATTTGGAATTCTACATAATTCTAGCTATTTCATTTGTTCTAAAGTGTGATTCACTTAAGAATATAAAAGAATTAGCTAGAGTGGTGTGAGCAAAGCCGTGACCAAAATTAATTTCTTAAGTGATACACGAGTGACCAAACCCATCTTTGGAGTATAAACACATGAGGGAGTGCTTGTGAGGTTTCTAATACATATTCTTTTTTTTTTTTTTTGTTTTCTAACCTTTCTATTGCAACAATGTCACACAAAAGTGGAGAATCTAGGGGTCATGTTGATGAAGCTAGGCTACTTGAGGCTCAACAAGGAGAGTTTGCATGTTTTAATGGGATCATGGAGGCTATAAGGGACACCTTAGAATGCATGGACATAAGGTTGCAAGCGGTTGAAAGAGCAACTCCAAACTGCAATGAGGTGTAAAGGGGAGGTAGAAACTAGATACCTCAAGATGACTAGGAAGACGAAGACCTTGGCTACCATGATGATAAAGATATTCCTATTGTTGGGATGGGCAAAAATAGAGGTAGAGGAGGCTGAGGCTTACGTAGAGGTAGAGGGAGAATGATACGAATCCCAAGTATATTAAACTTGAGACCCAATATCTTTACGCTTGGAAGCAACTCCTTGGAAAGCTAAATTAGATTTTCTCCAAGTCCATAACCCAATTTCAACCCGTGATAGAGCACCTTAGAATATGATCACCTTTGGATGATGATCTCCACAACACAATACCAACTTGTGAAAAGAGAACCTTGGAATAAATACGCACAAAGTAATTAGCTTTAATTATATGAACTTGATTCAAGTAAGAATAAAAAACAAACAGATAATACTCTTAAGAAAAACTGAATTTTTATTTATCAAAATCGAACCCCATTTTACATGAATGGTTGAGAATGGGAATAAAACATAGACTAAGGAATCTTTCCTAAACAAGAATTAAATTTTCCTAGTTAGAAATTGATTCCTAGACAACTAATAATTATAAGTTCAACCTAAATTGGAATAAAACATAGACTAGGGAATCTTTCTTAAACAAGAATTAAAGTTTCCTAATTAGAAATTGATTCCTAGACAACTAATAATTATAAGTTCAACCTAAATTGGAATAAAAATAGATTAGGGAATCTTCCTAAACAAGGATTGAAGTTTCCTAGTTAGAAATTGATTCCTAAACAAGAAATAATTCTAAACTCGTTTTGGGCTTTAATCCTAACATAAATAGGCCCAAAACTCACTAATTACATAACCACACTTAATTTATTTGAACTTGGACTTATATCATATTGATAGGGGCCCAAAAAACATCAAAAACAAACTAAAGGCCTAGGTACATGCCCATGTTTTGGCCTTCATCTACTTGAATCATTGTCACCAAACTTTGATTTGAGTCTTCAATCCCCATTTTGATGAATGATTCATTCTTGCATTCTTGAATTGTGACAAGATCATCCCACAAGCCTTGAATCATCCCATTTAGTGTTTCCTTGAATTTCTTCATTCTTGCTCTTATAATGTGACCATTGGGAAGTTAAATTGGATCCTTGCCTTTGTATGCTTCATTGTTTGCATCATTCCCTCCCTCCTCAAGATGATTGGTCCACGAATCTCTAACACCTACATCAAAAGGAGAAAGATCACTAACATTAAAGGTAACACTCGCATTATACTCACCAGGTAGGTCCAGCTTGTATGCATTGTCATTGATCTTCTCAACTACTTGAAAAGGTCCATCTCCCCTTAGATGAAGCTTTGTCTTCCTTTGAGTTGGAAACCTTTCTTTTCTCATATGCACCCAAACCCAATCACCTAGTTCGAATACAACACACCTCTTTCCCTTATTCACTTGGCTTGCTATTTATTGATTTTTCTTCTCAATGTTCTTGCGCACCTCCTCATGTAGTTTCTTCACCAAATCTGCCTTTCTCTTCCCATCCAAACTACTCCTTTCATTACAAGATAAAGGCAATAAATCTAAAGGGGTTAGAGGATTAAAACCATAAACAATTTCAAAAGGTGAGAAACCAATAGTAGAATGCACAACTCTATTATAAGCAAACTCAACAAATGGAATGCATTCTTCCCAATTCTTTTAGTTCTTTTGGACAATAGTATGCAACAAAGTTCCTAAAGTCCTATTAACAACTTCAATTTGACCATCAGTTTGTGGATGACAAGTAGTAGAAAATAATCGTTTGGTTCCAATTTTACTCCATAAAACTTTCCAAAAATGACTTAGAAACTTTACATCCCTATCACTAACAATAGTTTTAGGAATGCTATGCAAACGTACTACTTCCCAAAAGAATAAATTAGCAATGTTGGTTGCGTCATCAGTTTTATTAAAAGGAATTAAATGTGACATTTTGGAAAACCTATCAAACACCACAAAGAGAGAATCCTTCCCTTTTTTTGATCTAGGCAACCCTAAAATAAAATCCATGGAAATATCAATCCAAGGGTTACTAGAAATAGGTAAAGGAGCATACAAACCTTAATTCAAAACTTTAGATTTAGCTTGCTTGCACACAACACATCTATCACAAATTCTACATACATCCTTTTTCATTTTAGGCCGATAGAAGTGTTTATGTAAAGTATCTAAAGTTTTAGTGATGCCAAAATGTCTCATTAACCCTCCCCCATGTGCCTCCTTAACAAGAAATTCTCTCATAGAACAAATAGGTATGCAAAGTCTATTTTCTTTAAACAAAAACCCATCCATTCTATAGAATTTACCAAATGCAACTTTCTCACTTGCTTTGAAAATGCTAGAAAAATCAGAATCATCAACATACAGAGATTTAATATTTTCAAACCCAAGCACTCTTGCATCCAAAGCATTAAGTAAAGTATACATTCTTGTCAGTGCATCAACCACAATGTTCTCCTTACCTTGCTTATATTTGATCACATATGGAAGGGTCTCAATGAACTCAACCCATTTGGCATGCCTCTTGTTTAACTTACCTTGCCCCTTTAGGAATTTCAAGGATTGATGGTTGGTGTGAATTACAAACTCCTTAGGCCAAAGGTAGTGTTGCCAAGTCTCCAAAGCTCTAACCAAAGCATAGAGCTCCTTGTCATAAGTAGGGTACTTCAATGAGACACCATGGAGCTTTTCACTAAAATAGGCAATTGGCCTTTTTCGTTGCATAATGACAGCCCCAATACCTACACCTGATGCATCACACTCAGTCTCAAAAATATCATTAAAGTTAGGCAAAGTAAGAATGGGTACCTTACATAGCTTATCTTTCAATTAATTAAATGCTTCTTCTTGTTCTTTTCCCCACTTAAAAACACAATTCTTTTTAATTACCTCTGTTAGAGGTGCAGCTATGGTGCTAAAATCTTTTACAAAACATCTATAAAAACTAGCCAAACTATGAAAACTTCTTAGCTCACTTACCGATGTAGGAATAGGCCAATTTTCAATAGCACTTACCTTTTCTTCATCAATTTCAACACCTTCAGCACTAACCACAAATCCTAAAAACACAATCCTATCTAAATAAAAAGAACACTTTTTAAGGTTAGCAAACAATTTTTCATTTCTCACCACATCAAGCGCACATCTTAAATGTTTTAAGTGTTTATTTATGCTTTTAGAATAGACAATAATATCATCAAAATATACAACAACGAACTTACCAATAAAATTTCTCAAAACATGATTCACAAGTCTCATGAAAGTACTAGGTGCATTAGTCAAGCCAAAAAGCATAACTAACCATTCATACAAACCATATTTTGTTTTAAAGGCAGTTTTCCATTCATCACCTTCCTTCATTCTAATTTGGTGATATCCACTTTTCAAATCAATTTTGCTAAAGATAGTAGAACCATGCAACTCATCAAGCATATCATCTAACCTAGGAATAGGATGCTAATACTTTACCGTAATGTTATTAATTGCATGACAATCAACACACATATGCCAAGAACCATCTTTCTTAGGTACTAGCAAAACGGGCATAGCACAACATGTCCTTTAGCTAACAACTCCATAACTTGCCTTTGAAGCTCTTTTGTTTCCTCTGGGTTACTTCTATAGGCTGGTCTATTTGGAATCAAAGCACCAGGAGTAAAATCGATTTGATGCTCAATACCCCTAATGGGTGGCAATCCATTGGGTATCTCTTCGGGAAAGACATCCTTAAATTCCTATAAAAGAGAAACAAAAACACTAGGCAAGGAAACATTAAGCTCATTAGTGTTAAAATAAAGCTCCTTGTACATGAGTACAAGTATATTTTTCTTTGAAAACCAAGCTTCCCTAACATCACTTCCCTTTGCATAAAAGTTCACATGTTTCTTTTACTTTCAATAATTTCTTTTCCCTAAATTTTCTCACTCGAGCTCATTTTCTTTCCTTTCTCAAGATTTTTGTCACTTTTTTCTTTTGCACTCTCTCTTTCTTTTGGTACATCATTTACACTCTTTTTCTCACTGTCTTCTCTCTCCTTTTGAATTCTTTTTAGCTCATTCTCATAGATTTCTCTAGGTGAAAGTGGTGCAAGTATCTTTCTTCCATCTTTCTCAAAAGTGTAGTGATTGGTGTAGCCATTATGCATCACCCTTCTATCAAATTGCCAAGGGTGTCCTAATAATACATGACCTACTTGCATAGGCATAACATCGAATAAAATCTCATTATTATACTTGCTTTTCTTGAAAGCTACTAGAACTTGCCTTGTCACCCTAATTTCCCCACAATCATTAAGCCATTTTAGTTTATAAGGGTGAGGATGCTTAGTAGTAGGTAACCCTAGTTTCTCAACTAAAATAGTGCTTGCTACATTGGTTACACTAACCCCATCTATGATTACATCACAAACTCTCTTTTATAAGACATCTAGTTTGAAATAGATTTTCCCTTTGTTGCACATTATCATCATGTTGGATTTGCATGTTCAATGATCTCCTTGTGACAAGAGACCTCCCACATTCGGCTATTTCTGGTTGGTTGTCGTCCTCTTCATCACTTGCATCTTTAAGAGGTGGTATTCTTTCTTCTTCAACTTCTTCATCACTAGCCGAATAATACTCCCCATTAAGCATGATCATTGTTCTTTTATTTGGACAATCCTTCTTGTAGGGACCTACACCTTGACATTTAAAGCATATACTATTTCCAGAACTAGAAGGTGTAGCTTTACCTTTGTCCTTGCTTGGGATGGGTGTCTTTGGAGCTTCCTTGGAATCGGCTCTAGGCTTGGATGAAAAAGCCTTGTCATCTTTTCTCCAATTTGATTTGAATGTTGCATTGTAGGAGGTAGATAATTGATTGGTAATCCTCTTCTTCAACTGCTTCTGAACCTGCAAAGCAAGATGAAGCAAATCTTCAAGCTCCATATATGGTTGCACCTGGACCACATTTGCAATCTCCTTATTCAACCCATCAAGGAACCTTGCCATTCTAGCCTCATTATCTTCTTCCACATTTGCTCGAATCATGGCTACCTCCATCTCTTTATAGTATTCCTCAACACTTTTGGACCCTTAAGATAGGTTTTGAAGACGATTGTATAGCTCCCTATAGTAGTGGCTTGGTACAAATCTCCTACTCATGATTGCCTTTAAGTCCCTCCATTCTTCTATAGGTCTTTCTCTATTTCTTCTCCTCTTTTGCTTGGTATCATCCCACAAAGTAATGGTATATCCATCAAATACAGCCACAAAAAGCTTCAATTTCTTGGATTCGGTGTAGTTATGACAATCGAACACCAACTCAATCTTCTTTTCCCAATCCAGGTATGCTTCGGGATCTATTCTTCCATGGAATGTTGGAATTTTCAATTTTATTCCACCATTGCTGTTATCTTGTCTAGCTTTTGGCCTTACTTCTTCTTCCTCTTCATTATCACCAAGGGACTTGATTTCATCCTCATCTTCATTCTAAACTCTTCTTTGGATTCGCCTAGCTTGCCTAGGAGCATTGGGTGGCTGTCCCCTTGTAACTGAAACTTCTAATCTTTCTATCCTTTCATTGCTTCTTTGCTCCATTTGATCCAATCTATCATTAGTCCTTCTCTCCATAGCTTGGAGTAAGTCATGCAAGGCTTGGAATTTATCTAGTTCCCCATGTGGATTCCCTTGGGTTCCACTCATCTTGAAGCTATAAAGCAAAGTTAGTAAAGTAGAGAATAGTTTCCTCACTTCACTCCCTCACATGTTTCACTTAAGTAGTTTTGAGACTCAAGTTCACTCGTGTTTAGTTTTACACGCAATCAATGGCTTTTCTCTAGATGTGCTCACACTTAGACTTTTTCCACTCAATTTCTTGCCAAGATTAGTTGCAAAAATCAAATTAATACAATTTTTACTAAATTACAATGTGAATAAAATAGAAAGTTTAAAGACTCAATGAAACAAGAACTAGAAATCCTAATAAAACTAGGAAAACAATATAGGAATCCTGATGGGATTAGGAAACCTAATGAGACATGAATAAAGATTGAAAATAATTAAATACAAAAAGAAAACCAAAACGAATAAGGAAATAAGAAATCTGAAAATAGGATTAGAAAAGTCAAACCAAAATTTGGAAAGGAGCAAGAAAACAATCATAGCTTGTTTTGGAAGGATGCTTAGACTTTGGTCAAACTTCTTGTAGAATGCCAAAATCTTTGATTCTCCTTGTATAATCTTGAAAATCAGCTTCTTTCCATGTCCTCTTCACTCTAGGAACTAAATAACTTCTATAAATATCCAAAAAGTCAGATTTCAACACTTTTTGCTTCTTCTTTTCTTTTTGGACGAATTTTCCTTCTTTTTTTTTATTTTTTTTGCTTTTTTTTTTTTAAATTCTGATTTTCTTTACTCTTCTTCTTCTTCTTCTTCTTTTTTTCTTTTTTCTTTTTAAGTTCAATTACAGCAAGTAATTTTAAGGACAAATATTGAAGATCAAGTACAAAAATCCAAACTGAATTAAAGTTGATAATTTAAGAGCTGATTCCTTCCTTCTTAACTTCTTGAATTTGAATGATTGCTTCCTTCTTAACTTCTTGAATTTGAAAGGTAGGTATCTTAAGTTTAATACTCCTAAATTCCTATCTACAAAATCTTCATTGCCTTGGTTTTTACCATAGTATGGATTCTCTTGCCTTCTCTAATGCAAACAACAAAGCATACAAAGGCAAGGATCCAATTCAACTTCCCAATGGTCCCATTACAAGAGCAAAAATGAAGAAATTCAAGGAAACACTAAATGGGATGATTCGAGGCTTGTGGAATGATCTTGCCACAATTCAAGAATGCAAGAATGAATCATTCATCAAAATGGGGATTCAAGACTCAAATCAAAGTTTGGTGACAATGATTCAAGTGGATGAAGGCCAAAACATGAGCATGTACCTAGGCCTTTAGTTTGTTTTTGATGTTTTTGGCCCCTATCAATATGATATAAGCCCAAGTTCAAATAAATTAAGTGTGCTTATGTAATTAGTGAGTTTTGGACCTATTTATGTTAGGTATAAAGCCCAAAACGAGTTTAGATTTATTTCTTGTTTAGGAATCAATTTCTAACAAGGAAACTTCAATCCTTGTTTAGGAAGATTCCCTAGTCTATGTTTTATTCCAATTTAAGATGAACTTATAATTATTAGTTGTCTAGGAATCAATTTCTAACTAGAAAACTTTAATTCTTATTTAAGAAAGATTCCTAGTCTATGTTTTATTCCAATTTAGGGTTGAACCTATAATTATTAGTTGTCTAGGAATCAATTTCTAACTAAAAAATTTTAATTCTTGTTTACCAAAGATTCCTTAGTCTATGTTTTATTCCCATTTAGGGTTGAGGCTCTATATAAACTCAACCATTCATGTAAAATGGAGTTAGATTTTGATAAATAAAAAATTCAGTTTTTCTTAAGAGTGTTATCTCTTATTTTTTATTCTTGCTTGAATCAAGTTCATACAATCAAAGCTAATTACTTTGTGCGTATTTATTCCAAGGTTCTCTTTCACAAGTTGGTATTGTGTTGTGGAGATCCTCATCCAAAGGTGATCATATTCCAAGGTGCTCTATCATGGATTGGAATTAGGTCACAGACTTAGGGAAAATCTGATTTAGCTTTCCAAGGAGTTCCTTCCAAGCGTAAAGATATTGAGTCTTAAGTTTAATATACTTGGGGTTTGTATTAGTTTGGTATCAGAGCTTAGGCTCTAAATCAGGTTATGTCTTTCCATTTCGTTTGTATTTTCCATTTTTTTTTCGTTTCTTTTTTTTTTGTCTATTTTCCTTTTCATTAAATTCCTTTATTTTCACTTTGTTAATTTTGTTTGCTATTGTTTCAGGTCAAAAATTCAAAAAAAAAATCCTAAAATCGTCTACCTTTATTAGTGTCTTATTATCATCTTCTTTAGTTTGTCTCTTTGTTTCCTACCTTTTTGTATTATTTTTGTCCCATTTCTATTCTTTGTGTTTCATCAAAAATTAAGTGTTGGAAGGTCACACCTATTGCAATCATTCAAATTCAAGAAGTTAAGAAGGAAGGAATCATCTCCTAAATTGTCAACTTTAATTTGGTTTGGATTTTTGTACCTAATCTTCAATTTACCTTGTTAATCTTCAGTATTTGTCCTTAAAATTACTTGCTGCAATTGAATTTAAAAAAAAAAAAAAGAAGAAGAAGAAGAGTAAAGAAAATCAAAATTTAAAAAAAAAAGCAAAAAAAAATTAAAAAAAAAGGAAGAAGGAAAATTCGTCCAAAAAGAAAGAAGAAGCGAAAAGTGTTGAAATCTTACTTTTTGAAGTATTTATAGAAGTTATTTAGTTCCTAGAGTGAAGAAGACAAGGAAAGAAGCTGATTTTCGAAGAATATACAAGGAGAATCAAAGATTTCAGTGTTCTATAAGGAGTTTGACCAAAGTCTAAGCATCCTTCCAAAACAAGCTAAAATTGTTTTCCTACTCCTTTCCAAATTTTGGTTTGACTTTTCTAATCCTATTTTCATTCTGATTTCTTATTTCCTTATTCGTTTTGGTTTTTCTTTTCGTATTTAATTATTTTCAATCTTTATTCATGTCTCATTAGGTTTCCTAATCCCATCAGGATTCCTATATTGTTTTCCTAATTCAATTAGGATTTCTAGTTCTTGTTTCATTGAGTCTTTAAACTTTGGATTTTATTCACATTGTAATTTAGTAAAAATCATATTAATTTGATTTTTGCAACTAATCTTAGCAAGAGATTGAGTGGAAAAAGGCTAAGTGTGAGCACATCTAGAGAAAGGCCATTGATTGCGTGTAAAACTAAACACAAGTGAACTTGAGTGTCAAAACTACTTGAGTGAAACACGTGAGTGAGTGAAGTGAGAAAACTATTCTCTACTTTACTAACTTTGTTTTGCAGCTTCAAGATGAGTGGAACCCAAGGGAATCCACATGGGGAACTAGATAAATTCCAAGCCTTGCATGACTTACTCCAAGCTATGGAAAGAAGGACAAATGATAGATTGGATCAAATGGAGCAAAGAAGCACTGAAAGGATCGAAAGATTAGAAGTTTCAAGGGGACAGCCACCTAATGCTCCTAGGCAAGCTAGGCGAATCCAAAAAAGAGTTTGGAATGAAGATGAGGATGAATCGAGTCCCTTGGTGATAATGTGGAGGAAGAAGAAGTAAGGCCAAGAGCTAGACAAGATAACAGCAATGGGGGAATAAAACTGAAAATTCCAACATTTCATGGAAGAATAGATCCTGAAGCATACTTGGATTGGGAAAAGAAGATTGAGTTGGTGTTCGATTGTCATAAGTACACCGAATCTAAGAAGTTAAAGCTTGTTGTGGCTGTATTTGATGGATATGCCATTACTTGGTGGGATGATACCAAGCAAAAGAGGAGAAGAAATAGAGAAAGACCTAAGAAGAATGGAGGGACTTAAAGGCAATCATGAGAAGGAGATTTGTACCAAGCCACTGCTATAGGGAGCTGTACAATCATCTTCAAAACCTATCTCAAGGGTCTAAAAATGTTGAGGAATACTACAAAGAGATGGAGGTAGCCATGATTCGAGCAAATGTGGAAGAAGATAATGAGGCTACAATGGCAAGGTTCCTCAATGGGTTGAATAAGGAGATTGCAAATGTGGTTGAGCTGCAACCATATATGGAGCTTGAAGATTTGCTTCATCTTGCTTTGAAGGTTGAGAAGTAGTTGAAGAAGAGGAGTACCAATTGGCTATCTACCTCTTATAATGCAACATTCAAATCAAATTGGAGAAAAGATGACAAGGCTTTTTCATCCAAGCCTAGAGCCGATTCCAAGGAAGCTCCAAAGACACCCATCCTAAGTAAGGACAAGGTAAAGATACACCTTCTAGTTCTAGAAATATTATATGCTTTAAATGTCAAGGTGTAAGTCACTACAAGAAGGATTGTCCAAATAAAAGAACAATGATCATGCTTGATGGGGAGTACTATTCGGCTAGTGAAGAAGAAGTTGAAGAAGAAAGAATACCACCTCTTAAAGATGCAAGTGACAAAGAGGACGACAACCAACCAGAAATAGCCGAATGTGGGAGGTCTCTTCACAAGGAGATCGTTGAACATGCAAATCCAACATGATGATAATGTGCAACAAAGGGAAAATCTGTTTCAAACTAGATGTCTTGTAAAAGATAGAGTTTGTGATGTAATCATAGATGGGGGTAGTGTAACCAATGTAGCAAGCACCATTTTAGTTGAGAAACTAGGGTTACCTACTACTAAGCATCATGACCCTTATAAACTAAAATGGCTTAATGATTGTGGGGAAATTAAGGTGACAAGGCAAGTTCTAGTAGCTTTCAAGATAGGCAGGTATAATGATGAGATTTTATTTGATGTTGTGCCTATGCAAGCAGATCATCTATTGTTAGGACGCCCTTGGCAATTTGATAGAAGGGTGATGCATAATGGCTACACCAATCACTACACTTTTGAGAAAGATGGAAGAAAGATAACTCTTGCACCACTTTCACCTAGAGAAATCTATCAGAATGAGCTGAAAAGAATTCAAAAGGAGACAGAAGACAAGAGTGAGAAAAAGAGTGTAAATAATGTACCAAAAGAAAGAGAGAGTGTAAAAGAAAAAAGTGGCAAAAATCTTAAGGAAGGAAAGAAAGTGAGCTCGAGTGAGAAGAATGAGGGAAAAGAAATTGTTAAAAGTAAAAAGAAACATGTGAACTTTTATGCAAAGAGAAGTGATGTTAGAGAAGCTTGGTTTTCAAAAAAAAAAATACTTGTACTCATGTACAAGGAGCTTTATTTTAACACTAATGACCTTAATGTTTCTTTACCTAGTGTCTTTGTTTATCTTTTACAAGAATTTGAGGATGTCTTTCCTGAAGAGATACCCAATGGATTGCCACCCATTAGGGGTATTGAGCATCAAATCAATTTTATTCCTAGTGCATCGATTCCAAATAGACCAGCCTATAGAAGTAACCTCGAGGAAACAAAGGAGCTTCAAAGGCAAGTTATGGAGTTGTTAGCTAAAGGACATGTTAGAGAAAGTATGAGTCCATGTGCTGTGCCTGTTTTGCTAGTACCTAAGAAAGATGGTTCTTGGTGTATGTGTGTTGATTGTCGTGCAATTAATAACATTACGGTAAAGTATCGCCATCCTATTCCTAAGTTAGATGGTATGCTTGATGAGTTGCATGGTTCTGCTATCTTTACAAAATTGATTTGAAAAGTGGATATCACTAAATTAGAATGAAGGTGATGAATGGAGAACTGCCTTTAAAACAAAATATGGTTTGTATGAATGGTTAGTCATGCCTTTTGGCTTGACTAATGCACCTAGCACTTTCATGAGACTTATGAATCATGTTTTGACGGATTTTATTAGTAAGTTTGTCGTTGTCTATTTTGATGATATCCTTGTGTATTCTAAAAACATGGATGAACATCTAGAACATTTGAGGTGTGTGCTTGAGGTGTTAAGAAATGAAAAGTTGTTTGCTAATCTTAAAAAATGTTCTTTTTGTTTAGATAGGATTGTGTTTTTAGGATTTGTGGTTAGTGCTCAAGGTGTTGAAGTTGATGAAGAAAAGGTAAGTGCTATAAAAAATTGGCCTATTCCTACATCGGTAAGTGAGGTAAAAAGTTTTCATGGTTTGGCTAGTTTTTATAGACATTTTGTAAAAGATTTTAGCACCGTAGCTGCACCTCTAATAGAGGTAATTAAAAAGAATTGTGTTTTTAAGTGGGGAAAAGAACAAGAAGATGCATTTAATTCATTGAAAGATAAGCTATGTAAGGCACCCATTCTTGCTTTGCCTAACTTTAATGATATTTTTGAGATTGAGTGTGATGCATCAGGTGTAGGTATTGGGGCTGTCCTTATGCAAGGAAAAAGGCCAATTGCCTATCTTAGTGAAAAGCTCCATGGTGCCTCATTGAAATGCCCCACTTATGACAAGGAGCTCTATACTTTGGTTAGAGCTTTGGAGACTTGGCAACACTACCTTTGGCCTAAGGAGTTTGTAATTCACACTGACCATCAATCCTGGAAATTCCTAAAGAGGCAAGGTAAGTTGAACAAGGGGCATGCCAAATGGGTTGAGTTCGTTGAAATCTTTCCATATGTGATCAAATACAAGCAAGGTAAGGAGAACATTATGGCTGATGCACTGTCAAGAAGGTATGCTTTACTTAATGCTTTGGATGCAAGAATGCTTGGGTTTGAAAATATTAAATCTCTATATGTTAATGATTCTGATTTTTCTAGCATTTTCAAAGCAAGTGAGAAAGTTGCATTTGGTAAATTCTATAGAATGGATGGGTTTTTGTTTAAAGAAAATAGACTTTGCATACCTATTTGTTCTATGAGAGAACTGCTTGTTAAGAAGGCACATGGGAGAGGGTTAATAGGACATTTTGGCATCACTAAAACTTTAGATACTTTACATGAACACTTTTATTGGCCTAAAATGAAAAGGGATGTACATAAAATTTGTGATAGATGTGTTGTGTGCAAGCAAGCTAAATCTAAAGTTTTGAATCAAGGTTTGTATACTCCTTTACCTGTTTCTAGTAACCCTTGGACTGATATTTCCATGGATTTTATTTTAGGGTTGGCTAGATCAAAAAAAGGGAAAGATTTTATCATTGTGGTGGTTGATAGGTTTTCCAAAATGTCACATTTCATTCCTTGTAATAAAATTGATGATGCCACCAACATTGCTAATTTATTCTTTAGGGAAGTGGTACGTTTGCATGGCATTCCTAAAACTATTGTTAGTGATAGGGATGTTAAGTTTCTAAGTCATTTTTGGAAAGTTTTGTGGAGTAAAATTGGAACCAAATTGTTGTTTTCTACGACTTGTCATCCACAAACTGATGGTTAAACTGAAGTTGTTAATAGGACTTTAGGAACTTTGTTGCGTGCTATTGTCCAAAAGAACTTAAAGAATTGGGAAGAATGCATTCCATTTGTTGAGTTTGCTTATAATAGAGTTGTGCATTCTACTACTGGTTTCTCGCCTTTTGAAATTGTTTATGGTTTTAATCCTCTAACCCCTTTGGATTTAATGCCTTTACCTTGTAATGAAAGGAGTCGTTTGGATGGAAAGAGAAAGGCAGATTTGGTGAAGAAACTACATGAGGAGGTGTGCAAGAATATTGAGAAGAAAAATCAACAAATAGCAAGCCAAGTGAATAAGGGAAGGAGACATGTTGTATTTGAACCAGGTGATTGGGTTTGGGCGCATATGAGAAAAGAAAGATTTCCAACTCAAAGGAAGATAAAGCTTCATCAAAGGGGAGATGGACCTTTTCAAGTAGCTGAGAAGATAAATGATAATGCATACAAGCTGGACCTACCTGTTGAGTATAATGTGAGTGCTACCTTTAATGTTAGTGATCTTTCTCCTTTTGATGTAGGTGTTGGAGATTCATGGATGAATCATCTTGAGGAGGGAGGGAATGATGCGAACAACAAAGCATACAAAGGCAAGGATCCAATTCAACTTCCTAATGGTCCCATTACAAGAGCAAGAATGAAGAAATTCAAGGAAACACTAAATGGGATGATTTGAGACTTGTGGAATGATCTTGCCACAATTCAAGAATGCAAGAATGAATCATTCATCAAAATGGGGATTCAAGACTCAAATCAAAGTTTAGTGACAATGATTCAAGTGGATGAAGGCCAAAACTTGAGCATGTACCTAGACCTTTAGTTTCTTTTTGATGTTTTTGGGCCCCTATCAATATGATATAAGCCCAACTTCAAATAAATTAAGAGTGCTTATGTAATTAGTGAGTTTGGGGTCTATTTATGTTATGTATAAAGCCCAAAACGAGTTTAGATTTATTTCTTGTTTAGGAATCAATTTCTAACTAGGAAACTTCAATCCTTGTTTAGGAAGATTTCCTAGTCTATATTTTATTCCAATTTAGGATGAACTTATAATTATTAGTTGTCTAGGAATCAATTTCTAACTAGGAAACTTCAATCCTTGTTTAGGAAGATTCCCTAGTCTATATTTTATTCCAATTTAGGATGAACTTATAATTATTAGTTGTCTGGGAATCAATTTCTAACTAGGAAACTTTAATTCTTATTTAAGAAAGATTCCCTAGTCTATGTTTTATTCCAATTTAGGGTTGAACCTATAATTATTAGTTGTCTAGGAATCAATTTCTAACTAGAAAATTTTATTTCTTGTTTAGGAAAAATTCCTTAGTCTATGTTTTATTCCCATTTAGGGTTGAGCCTTTATATAAACTCAACCATTCATGTAAAATGGAGTTAGATTTTGATAAATAAAAAATTCAGTTTTTCTTAAGAGTGTTATCTCTTGTTTTTGATTCTTGCTTGAATCAAGTTCATACAATGAAAGCTAATTACTTTGTGCGTATTTATTCCAAGGTTCTCTTTCCCAAGTTGGTATTGTGTTGTAGAGATCATCATCCAAAGGTGATCATATTCCAAGGTGCTCTATCACAGGTTGGAATTGGGTCATAGACTTGGGGAAAATTTGATTTAGCTTTCCAAGAAGTTACTTCTAAGCGTAAAGATATTGGGTCTCAAGTTTAATATAATTGGGGTTCGTATCACAAAGTGCCTTAGAGAGTGAAAATAAAAAGAGTGAAAAAAAGGAGGGAAAAGAAAAAAAAAGAGTAGATTCGGCCTAGAGAGAAAAAAGAAAAGAATGTGAGTTTAATAGCTAGGGCTTGGTTAGACTTGCTTTGTACTACAATCAGCCTATATTTGTACTATTGTACAAAGGGGCTTATTTGGCAATTAATGATCTTAACCTATCTTTGCCTGGTGTGTTTGTTGATCTTTTACAAGAATTTGAAGATGTGCTTCCAAAGGAGATGCCCAATGGTTTACCACCAATTAAAGGCATAGAACACCAATTGACTTCATTCCTAGAGCTTCCATACCCAATAGACCCACATATAGAACTAATCCAATTGAGACAAAGGACATACAAAAACAAGTAGAGGAGTTGCTAGCTAAGGGGTATGTGAGGGAAAGTCTTAGTCCTTTCTCAATTCCTATTATTCTTGTGACAAAGAAGGAAGGAACATAGAGGATGTGTGTAAACTTTAGAGCCATCAATAAAATCACTGTAAACTATCGTCATCCTATTCCTAGATTAGATGATATGCTTGATGAATTGTATGGTTCTTGTGTGTTTACCAAAATTGAATTGAAATTCGGATAGGCCTTTGACCTAATATAAAATAGGCCCAAAACTAATTAAAACATGAAAATAAAGTGGTTTAAACAACTCTTGGGCTGTATACATAACATAGGCAGCCCAAACACTAAACAAAACATGATAAATTGAATTTGAAAAGCCCAAATATGGAGGGTCCAATTTGAATGAAGAATGGCAGCCTTGTAAACATTTGAATTGATTAGGCCCAAGCAAATTGGAATGTAATTTGGCCTCTTCATCTTGACATTGGGCTTGAATAGATTGATTAAGCCCTTGAAGCTTCCTTGAATATAATTGGATCCATATGCAAAGCTCATGATCCAAATATCCTTGATTGATTTACAGGAAATTTCATACAACCTTATTTTCTTCTTGAATGATCCATCAATCATGCACAATGGTTGTATTGCATGCCTTTGTAAGTTATCTAAACAGAAATGACAACCTTGAAGAACCTTCTTAAAATCTTTATCATGAATGCATTTATGAACTTCTTGCAAGGTATATGAATTCTCATCAGTGGCCTCCCTATCTTTATCAATGTTGGCTCGAATCATAGCAACTTCCATCTCTTTGTAGTATTCTTCCACACTTCTGGAGCCTTGAGTAAGGCTTTGCAATTTGTTGTGCAATTCCCTATAAAAGTGAGTAAGGACAAATCGTCTTCTCATTAAAGCTTTAAGATCTTCCCACACCTTAATGGGTCATTCTCGATTCCTTCTTCTTCTTTACTTGGTGTCATCCCACCAAGTAATGGCATAATCTTCAAATGCATCCATGAGAAGCCTCAATTATTTTGTTCCAGAGTAGTCATGACAATCCAAGATTAGGTCCATCTTCTTTTCCAAATCTAGGTATAATTTTGGATCATTTTTGCCTCTGAAATGAGGAATCGTTAACTTGATACCCCCATTACCTTCTTGCCTTCTTGCAGATTGAAGGCTTGATCATTATCTTGATTATCAGTCTTTTTTTTTTTTGAACCTGCAAAATAAGGTAAGTAAAGCAGAATAACCTCACTTCACTCCCTCACATGTTTTCACTTAAGTAATAAATCACTCAAGTTCTCTCGTGTAAAAACAAGTCAGTAGGCTTTTCTCTAAATAATCTCACACTCTTGCCTTTTACCTCTTAATTTCATCTTATAGTTCTTACAAGATCCAATTTTCAAACTACACAAAATTATTATTTTTTTTCTATTTTTTTTTGCTTAACAATTAACCAAGATTTAAAAAATGAAATCTAACACAAGTTTAATTAAGGCAAAAAAAAAAAAAACAGAACTGAGAATACCTAAAACCAAAACCCTAGATGATATCGACAAAAATGATATGAAGACATAGAATACAAATTTTACAAGAAAATGGAAAAATTATAAAATTTAATAGAAATAAAATAGATGATAAGACAAGAAGAACACAACTGACAACACTCAAAACAGAGTTTTTTATAGAAAGTTATAACAAAATGAAATTTACTGAGAAACCGAAAAATGCAAATTTTAAGGCCTAAACGATGGAATTTGGCCAAAAAACCATGGACATCACAAGCATAGCTTGTGACTTTTGATTGTTGGCCCATTTCCCTTGAAACTATGTACTCAAAAGGGTCAAAATAACGCAACTTCCTCAATACTAGAATTTTTTTTTTAATTTCTGAAAAAGAACAGATAGCTACTATAGAATTAGGGTTGGAAATGGAAAAGGAAACAAAGATATTAATGAAAATGAAAAAGAAATAATAAAAGAAAAGAAAATAAATCAAAATGGAATAAGGAAACTCAAACCGAAATTGGAAGCAAATCCTAGCTTGTTTTTGGAAGGTAGGCTTGATTTGGTCAACTCCTTGATTCTTCTATATTTGATTTGATTTTAATAATCTTCCTTTTTTTTTCACTCTAGAATTGGAAACAAACACTATATATATTCCTATATATTCTGATTTGGCCAAGATTCTTTCTTTCCTTGGCCGATTTCAAGATTCTTTCCTCTTTTTTTTTTCCTTTTCTTTCTTTTGGCCAAATGCTATCTTTTTTTTTTTTTTAATTCAACAACAATTTGAAAAAAAAATAAACAAAAACACAAGAAGCCAATGAAAACACAAAGAACACAAGGAATAGAAAATATGAACAGATAGAAGACAGAGAATCAAAATAGAATAGATCAATGAATTTGGATTTTTTTTTTATTTTCGAATTCAGACCTGAAATCACAAGGAAACATAACTAATGAAAATGAAAACAGAGGTGATACGAACCCCAATTATATTAAACTTAAGACCCAGTTATCTTTACACTTGGAAGCAACTCCTTGGAAAGCTAAATCAAGTTTTCCCCAAGTCCATGACCCAAATCTAACCTTTGATAGAGTACCTTGGAATATGATCACCTTTGGATGATGATCTCTGCGACATAATACCAACTGGTGAAAGAGAACCTTGGAATAAATATGCATAAAGTAATTAACTTTAATTGTATGAACTTGATTCAAGCAAGAATCAAAACTAAGAGATCACACTCTTAAGAAAATTGAATTTTATTGATCATAACTTTTTCTTGATTTTACATGAATGGTTGAGTTTATATAGAGGCTCAACCCTAAATTAGAATAAGCTAAGGATTAAGAAATCTTCCAATATAAGGATTGAAGATTCCTAATTAGAAACTAATTCCTAAATAATAACTAAGTTAAAACTGAATTCTAAAACAAGTCAGGAATCCTTCCTATACAAGAGAAGCTATTTCCTAACTAGAAACTAAAATCTAATTAATTAAACTATAAAATTTAGATGAGCCTTTGACCTAATATAAAATAGGCCCAAAACTAATTAAAACATGAAAATAAAGTAGTTTAAACAACTCTTGGGCTGTATACATAACATAGATAGCTCAAACACTAAATAAAACATGATAAATTGAATTTGAAAAGCCCATATGGAGGGTCCAATTTGAATGAAGAATGGCAGCCTTGTAAACACTTGAATAGATTAGGCCTAAGCAAATAGGAATGTAATTTGGCTTCTTCATCTTAACATTGGACTTGAATAAATTAATTAAGCCCTTGATGCTTCCTTGAATACAATTGGATCCATATGCAAAGCTCATGATCCAAATATCCTTGATTGGTTTATAAGAAACTTCATATAACCTTATTTTCTTCTTGAATGATCCATCAATCATGCACAATGGTTGTATTACATGCCTTTGTAATCAATCTTGATAGAAATGACAACCTTGAAGAAACTTCTTGAAATCTTTATCATGCATGTATTTGTGAGGTTCTTGCAAGGTATATGGATTCTCATCAAAAGGAATCAAAAACCAAAAAAAAAAAAAGAACTTAAACAAAAACAAGAAAAAAAAATAAATGAAACACAAAACACAAATGAAATGGAATGATATAACTTGATTTAGAGCCTAAGCTCTAATACCAAATTGTTACGAACCCCAAATGAGCTTTGAGACCCAATATCTTTATGCTTGGAAGTGACTCCTTGGAAAGCCAAATCAAGTTTGATCAAGAAAAAACCTCAACCAATGATGAACCTATGTCAAAGAACCTTGGTATGTTATGAAAAAAATAAAGCGATTAACTTTGGAAGTTCGGATTATTAATTCAAAAGTAAGAACAAAAAATGAGAAGTTTCTCACAAAGCTAAATTTCAAATTTTATCCAAAAAGTTCCTATTCTTAGCTTAGCTAAGTATTTATATCATCTTAGCCGGTTACAAACTCTAAAATTCTTACTAAAAAAATTCAAGCTTGGGCTTAATTTTAAACAAACTAAAAAGCCTAAAAACTAATTAAAATAATTAAACAGAAAAAGGATAGATATGGGCTTCATTAACAAAATTAGCCCAATGCCAAAAATGAATTTTGAACTTGAATTTAAATTGATTGACCCATCTCAAAAATCCATCCTTGAAGCCTGAATCTTCATGTTTAGTCTTCTAGCACTTGAATCAAATTAATCAAATATGAAGTTGAATCTTGAATCCCCAATTTGATATTTGACTCTTCCTTGCAATCTTCAATTGTGGATAGATTGTTCCATAAGCCTTGCATCAAACGTTGAATTGCATCCTTGAACTTCTGTCACATCCCACTCTAGGGATGGACGGTCTTAGGGATTGCGTAAGCCTAAAGCCACCTAAACCCGTAGAACCCTAGATTGTTATATTAAACAATTAGCATCCGCAGAAATTACAATAAACATTCTGATATTCATTAATATTCATTTAATTTACATATAATTTACACAGTTAATTTTATTACAATTCTCAGTCTAAACTATACTAAACCACCAAGTACCATAGAGTTTCTAATATTTACAACCATCAAAATAACTATGAATATTACATGATAGGTTCCACACAGGAGGGAGAAGCTTTGCTGGAACCACTGGTCTACTCACCACTTGAAAATTTATAAACCACTAAAATGATGAGATAAAATCCCAGTGAATAATATATGCAAAGAGAAGTATTTTCTTGGCAAATAGAAGCAATAGTTTAAATAAAGGCATGAAAGTAAAGGTGACAATCATATTAGCTCTCAAACGATAGAATTCACTTAATCACTCATTTATAATAAGCAGAGGCTACTATCTTGGTAGCATGCTTTACCTACATATAGTTGATCAGACTATATGGCTAGGGGCTTAACCCTCCCTAGCTCGGGTTTATAATTCATTGTGCACAATGTCTGATGCAAAATTTATGCTACTCCATCAGATGAGTAGCTCTGTCATTTGATATTGAATCAAATCACAGGGTTTACTTAATAATTAAATTCAAATAAAAGGGATTAAACAACGTAAGTTCATTTAAAGAATCAAAGTCATTCGAACATATCACAAGGTGCTATAAAGCCGAACAATGTAATTACAAAGAAGCAAAACAAGTTTCAAAGGTTTGCCATGAACAATTAGAAATTCAATATAAGCAATAAAGTATTCCAAAGCAAGAAGGGATCAATGAAAAGGAAGCAATTCATATTCAAAAGGATCATCAAGGAGCATTTCACAAGCAAATATCATATAAGGGTATAAGTTCATTTTGGCATAAACATATTATACATATGCATATATTACTCACCAATGAAAGATGGAACCCGAAGCTTTATCCCTTAATCCTCAACCTCCTTTTCTTGATCCTTGGAAGCTAAAGAAGCAAAATACATTGTTTCAATACTAAACATTATTGAGAATACTTAAACTAATAGCATAAAATGCATGATTTATGTTTATTTTTCTGTTTTGAGCATTTAATTTGTTTTCTTTAATTCTTTAGTTTAATTTAACTACATTTATGTTTATTAGCAATTTAGGCATACATAACCTATTTATCACTTTAGGGATGATATATTATGGAATTTACATATTAGGTATTTTCTTGGCAATTTTGTAGCAAGCATTGGTTGGCATTTGTTCATGGATTTTCTTTGGGACATTTTATGAAACACTAGGTGGGCATGACTTTGGTTGCATTTTGGAAGAGTTTGGGGCAAATTGGAAGAAGCCCAAATTGCCCTACATAAATTCACATTGCCAACAATATATTCCACAACTCATTTAAAATTTAAAGGCCAAGCAAAAGGTTCATTTCACCATGGAAAATCATGAAAAAATAAAGCATAAACCAAGGCAATTTTGCCTCCTATGGTCCAGCCAAGCATGGTTTCTTCAAGGGAGTTTCTATAATTCAAACTAAGATTATTTCCATGTTATTTGATACTAAACTAACACATTTAAGCAATAAAATTGGAAAAAAACAGCCTTGAAGTGGGACTTTGAACATATGGGCAGAATTGATGATTTTAAGCAACCTATGTATTTTTCTTCAAATTCAATGATTCCAATTGTTGGAATCCATTCCTTAAGTATCAGATTTAACTATTCTTAAGTCTTTTTAGGTGAATTTAAAGTTTTAACGACAATTTGATTTAAGGTGCATTTGAAGAGTTATGAAGTTTCCATGCCAAATATACTAATCTATCACATAATTCTCATACTAAATCATCTTTTCCATTCACTAACATCTATTTCTATGGATTAAAATCAAGAAAAGTGGACTAACCTTGCTTTTCTTAAAATGGCAAATTTCTTCCAATCTCCACTTCTTCAATTTCTTACTTATTTCTTGCTTATTTCTTGGTGGGAAGTAATTTGGATGATGAAAAGAGGTTATTTGTTATAGGTTTGCAATGATTTTTCTAAAAAAAATTGAAAAAAAAAAATGGAGAAGAGGGGCTAAAGAGGTTCGGCCAAGAGGAGAAGGAAAGAGAGAAAAATCTGATTTTTGTACAGAAAATTCTGGAGAAATCTGTTATATGGTCAGGTTTTTAGCCAAATTACAGTTTAGTCCTCTAATTTTTAAGTTATGCAATTTGGTCCTTGCAAATTTACAGTTTGGTCCTTCTCCATACATTTTTAAATATTAATATTAAACTTAATTAAGCTTTAATTAATGTATTTATTCACTTTTAGATTATTATTCAAAAATTATAAATTTCACTAAACGAATTTAAAAAAAATATGGTACTTTAAGTACGTTTACAATTTGGTAAATATATGGTTTCACTATGGTTTCATTTATATTTCTCTTTGGTTTTACTTAGGTTTCTTATACTTTTCATATATTCAAATGCTATGCAAAAATTTTATGCAAATCCTTAATATCAACTTCGAATTAAAATTCTAAAATTCACTACCTAACTAAAGCTAAGTTCTAGGATGTTACAACTTCTTTGCCCTTGCTCTTGTAATTGGTTCATTTGGCAAAGTCATTGGATCCTTGCTATTAGCTACTTGAGTTGCATCACCCATTAAGGCAGCCTTCATTTTCTTTGCCTAATTAATCATGATCATCATCAACTATTAGAGCAGTGCTCTTAAGGCTCATTCTCTATTTCCTTCTTTCTTTGCTCATCATTCTTTATTATTTGGCCATTGAGACTGTGCCATTATAGCTGCCACTCTCATAAGCTTTCTCTTCATTATATACTTTCTTCTTCTTTTCAGCATTTTTCTTCCTTTTCTTGGTACTATCTACAAAAGAAAACATGTTTTTGCTATGTTATCACTCATTATAATGCAAGTGTCTCTTTTTCTCTTTTCTTTATCCTTATTTTATAATGCAAATGGCATAAAATTTCTACATCCTGTATAATTGCATGGATGCATAGTTATAGAATGAGTATGCATTACTCTAAACTCACTTAGGTATAGAAAGTTCTCATGCCATAACTTCTTGGGAATCTTTCACCTTTGTAATTGAAGTAACATCATCACATGGACCTATAAGACCTCAACCGTATAGCCAAAGGTTTGCAATCAAATATTTTTCTTTTTCTTTTCTCATCCTTTTTTTTTTTTTTTTCCTTTTTAGCTCTAATTTTTGCCCAAACGGACTTTTATGGGTTTTCAACTCGATAAGCCTGCTCTAACTTTTGCTTACCCACCCTTTCAAGTTTTCAACATAGTGAGCTACTTTTTTTTTTTATTCTATTTTCCTCCCTTTTTTCTTTATTTTCTTTTCCTTATTTGTTATGGAGCAGCCTACACACCAAGGTCTAAGGATTCAACATCAAGAGGATGAGCATGACCAGAGAGGTAAGGATCAAATTCAGGAGGTTTCTAATCCAATTAGCATGCCTCAAGGACCTATAACTAGATCACGAGCCAAGAAGATTCAACAAGTTTTAATTTGTCATCTATAAGATTTGGTGAATTCGGCTTGTAATGGGTTGCAAGGACACCAAGGCTTTGAAACAATTGCAGCTCAAGTTCCCTACAACTTAATTCAAGTCCAAATTCATAATGGGCTTACTTAAGTTTGTTTTTAGTTATAAGCCTTGTTAATTGGGGCCAATTATATGTGTTAATATTTTTAATAATGGGCTGTCCAAACTTGTTAATTTAAAAGCCCATTAGTTTGAGTTTGTTTAAAAGGCTATATATGTGCCAAAAATGTGTTTTAGGAGAGGAACTTTGATGAATGATAAAAACAAACCTAAACGCTGTTTTGCTTTTGTCTTTGTGTTCTTGTGTAGAATATATGCTTAAGAAACATTCAAGTAGACTAATCATCTTCTTATGGAGTGTTTGGAATCTGGAATTCAAAAATGAGTTTTCTTTATTTTAGATCTTTGATCATCTTTCTAAGTAATCTAATTTCTAGTCTTTCTTAGGTGTTGAGACTAAATTGGGGTTTTCAAGTTAATGTTGTGGGGGTCCAAAATAATCAAAGGGGTTCTCAGGCTTATTCTTGGAGGTTCTGTATCATTTGGTATCAGAGCTTTAGTTCTAGATCAGGTTTTATCCTTAACAATTTTGTGTTTTTGATTCTAATTTCTTGTTTTTTTTCTTTTGTTCTTTTAAGTTTGTCTCTTAGTATTCTTGTGTTTTCTTTGTTCTTTTCATTAAGGATATTATTGTCTCTTTGAATTCTGTTCTTGTTAGTTTGTTTGATCTTATTTCTTTTGATCAAATCTATGTTTACAAATCAGATTTTGGTGTTTGTAGTTTAAAAAAAAAAAATTTGCTGTTCATAAGAAGATAAAAAAAAAAAAAAAAAAAGAAGAAAAGTGAAAAAAAAATATTCAAAAAAAAAAGGTTGATTAAAAAAAAAAAGAAATTTGGAGGTTTGGGCTTTAGATCTTCCTAATCATATCTAAATTATGCTTGACTCTTGAAATTCTAGTCTTATCTTTTGTTGTGTTTACCATTTATTAAATTTTCTTGTTTTAGCCGAATTGCTTCAAACTTGTTTTGAAAATTTCAGATTTGGAATTCTACACAATTCTAGCTATTCGATTTGTTCTAAAGTTTGATTCACCTAAGAACATAAAAGAATTAGCTAGAATTGAGTATAAACAAGTGAGGGAGTCCTTTTGAGGTTTCTAATACATATTTTGTTTTTTTCTTTGTTTTCTAACCTTTCTATTGTAGCAATGTCACACGAAAGTGGAGAAACTAGTGGTCATGTTGATGATGCTAGGCTACGTGAGGCTCAACAAGGAATGTTTACATGTTTTAATAGGACCATGGAGGCTATGAGGGACACCTTAGAATGTATGGACATAAGGTTGCAAGTAATTGAAAGAGCAACTCCAAACTGCAATGAGGTGCAAAGGAGAGGTAGAAACCAAATACCTCAAGATGACTAGGAAGATGAAGATCTTGGCTACAATGATGATGAAGATGTTCCTATTGTTGGGATGGGCAGAAATAGAGGTAGGGGAGGCCATGGTTTAGGAAGAAGTAGAGGGAGAAGGCAAGAGAATCCATACTATGGTAGAAACCAAGGAAATGAAGATTTTGTAGATAGGAATTTGGGGAGTATTAAACTTAAGATACCTACCTTTCAAGGTACAACAAATCCAGAGGCTTATTTACAATGAGAAAAGAAGGTGGAGTTTATATTTGATTGTCACCATTTTAGTGAGGAAAAGAAGGTTAAGCTTGTTGTTTCACAATTTGTAGATTATGCCATAGCTTGGTAGGAACAATTAGTGACTAGTCGAAGGAGAAACTTAGAGTACCCAATTGAGACTTGGTATGACCTTAAGTCTACAATGAGAAAGAGGTTTGTGCCTAGATATTTTCATAGGGAACTCTTGCAAAAACTTCAAGTTCTTAGACAAGGTAGTAAAAGTGTGGATAATTACTACAAGGAGATAGAAATGCTTATGACTAGGCCTGATATAGAGGAGGATAGGGAGACTACCATGGCATGGTTGTTGGCTGGTTTGAAGAAAGTCATAGCTAATCGAGTTGATTTGCAACCATATGTGGAGTTAGAGGAGATGGTGCACATTGCCATCAACGTGGAAAAATAGCTCCAAGGACAAGGTACAACAAGGTATGTTTCTAAGCCTTTTTCAAACTCTAATTCTACTTGGAAAAAGGATGGAAAGGGTGAATTTAAAGGTGGAAAGAAGGCTGCCTATGATGTTGCAAAAGGAAGGGCAGATTCGAATTCCAAAGAAAAATCCCAACTCATAGAACCTAAGGGGAGAAATAGAGATATTAAGTGTTGGAAGTGCCAAGGAGTAGGTCATGTAAGTAGGGAGTGTCCTAATAGATGAACTATGGTCATTAGGAATGGAGAAATAGTGACAGATGATGAAAGGGGCAGCAATGATCACGATGAGGAAGAGATGCCCAAATTAGAGGATTATAGTGAGAGGAGCATAAAGGAGCCAATAAAAGGTGATTTGCTAGTCACAAGGCGTGCTCTTAGTACAATTGAAGGAGGAGTGTCATAAGGAGCAAAGGGACAACTTATTTCATACAAGGTGTCATGTTCAAGGCAAGGCTTATAGTGTGATAATTGATAATGGGAGTTGCACCAATGTAGTGAGTACAGTTTTGATTAATAGGTTGGGGCTACCTACTAAACAACACTCACGTCCATACAAGCTCTAATGGCTTAATGATTGTGGTGACGTAAAGGTGAATAAACAAGCCATGATTTCATTTTCAATTGGAAAATATCATGATGAAGTGTTATGTGATGTAGTGCCTATGCATGCTGGAGAAATATCACTTGGGCGACCATGGCAATTTGATAGAAGGGCTATACATGATGGGTACCTCAATAGGTATTCATTTACTAAGGATGGTAGAAAGACAATCTTAACACCACTTTCCTCAAAAGAAGTGTATGAAGACCAATGTAAAATGGAAAGGATGAGAGTTGAGGCTGAAAAGAAAGAAAAAGAGAGTAAACAAAGTGCTTTAGAGAGTGAAAATAAAAAGAGTGAAAAGAAAGATGGAAAAGAAAAAAAAGAGCAGATTCGGCCTAGAGTGAAAAAAGAAAAGAATGTGAGTTTGATAGCTAGGGCAAGTGAGGTTAGACATGCTTTGTACTACAATCGGCCTATATTTGTACTCTTATACAAATGGGCTTATTTGGCAACTAATGATCTTAACCCATATTTGCCTAGTGTGTTTGTTGATCTTTTGCAGGAATTTGAAGATGTGTTTCTAGGGGAGATGCCCAATGGTTTACCACCAATTAGAGGCACAAAACACCAAATTGACTTCATTCCTAGAGCTTCCATACCCAATAGACCCACAAACTGAACTAATCCAATTGAGACAAAGGAGATACAAAAACAAATGGAGGAGTTGCTAGCTAAAGGGTATGTGAGGGAAAGTCTTAGTCCTTACTCGATTCCTATTATTCTTTTGCCAAAGAAGGACAGAACATAGAGGATGTGTGTAGACTGTAGAGCCATCAATAAAATCACTGTAAAGTATCATCATCCTATTCCTAGATTAGAAGATATGCTTGATGAATTGTATGGTTCTTGCATGTTTACCAAAATTGATTTGAAATCTGGTTATTATTAAATTTGAATGAATGTTGGAGATGAATGGAAAACAGCATTTAAGACTAAATATGGGTTGTATGAGTGGCTTGTTATGCCATTTGATCTTACTAATGCACCTAACACATTCATGTGATTGATGAACCATGTGTTGTGTGAGTACTTAGGTAAAATTATTGTTGTTTACTTTGATGATATCTTGATTTACTCTAAGTGCTTGGATGATCATATTGTACATGTGCATCTTGTATTAAACATACTTAGGCAAGAAAAGTTGTATGCTAACCTTAAAAAGTGTAGTTTTTGCATGGATAGGGTTAACTTTCTTAGTTTTGTAGTGTCTAGTCAAGGTATTGAGGTTGATAAGGAAAAGGTTAGTTAAGGAGTGGCCGAGACCTAAAAATGCTAGTGAGGTGAGGAGCTTTCATGGGCTCGCTAGTTTCTATAGGAGATTCATGAGAGATTTCAGCACTATATCTACACCTTTGAATGAGTTAGTTAAGAAAAATGTTGGATTTGTTTGGGGTGATGCACAAGAACATGCATTTAATGTACTTAAGGATAAATTGTGTAATGCACCTTTGCTTGCTTTACCTAACTTTGATAAGACTTTTGAGATTGAATGTGATGCAAGTGGCATAGGGATTGAAGCTGTTCTAATGCAAGATCAAAAGCCACTAATGTTGTTAAATACAAGCAAGGTAAAGAGAATGTGTTTGCTAATGCATTATCAAGAAGGTACACTTTGCTTAATTCTCTTAGTGCTAAATTGTTGGGGTTTGAGCATATTAAGGAGTTGTATCTTAATGATGATGATTTTGGTGATATATACACATCTTATGATAATAGGACTGTCTCGAATGACTTTTACTTATTTGATGGTTTCTTGTTTAAGAAAAATATATTGTGCATTCCTACATGTTCTATGAGAGAATTGTTGATTAAGGAAGCATATGGAGGAGGCTTAATGGGGCATTTTGAGGTAAATAAGACCTATGATATGCTGTTAGAACATTTCTTTTAGCTTGGTATGAAGCATGATGTGCATAAGGTTTGTAAGCATTGCATAACATGTAGAGAGGCTAAGTCTAGGTTGAAACCGCATGGGTTATATACACCATTACCTATTCCTAGTGAACCTTGGATTGATTTGTGTATAGATTTTGTGCTTGGATTGCCTAAAACTAGGAAAGGCCATGATAGTATTTTTGTTGTGCTTGATAGATTTAGTAAAATGGCTCATTTTATACCATGTCATAAAACTGATGAAGCTAAGTTGATAGCTAATTTGTTTTTCAAAGGAGTTGTGCATTTACATGGCATACCTAAAAACATTGTTAGTGATAGGGATGTTAAGTTTTTGAGCCATTTTTTGTGTGTGTTGTGGGGAAAGTTAGGAACTAAGTTGCTATTTTCTACTACTTGTCATCCTCAACCCGATGGGCAAACTGAAGTAGTTAACATGACATTGATTGCCTTGCTTCAATCAATCATATAAAAGAACATTTAGACTTAGGAGGATTGTCTACCATTTGTGGAGTTTGCTTATAATAGGGCTGTTCATAGCACTACTCAATGCTCTCCATTTGAGATTGTTTATGGCTTTAATCCTCTTACTCCTATTGATTTATTGCCTTTACGACCCAACAAATTTGTAAGTGTTGAAGCTAATTCTAAGACAGATTTGGTGAAGAAGTTACATAAGCAAGTTAAGGAGAGGATTGAAAAGCAAAATGTTAAAGTAACTTCATGAGTGAATAAAGAAAGGAAGCCAGTGATTTTTCAGCCTAGAGATTGTGTTTGGTGCATTTTCGCAAAGAAAGGTTTCCACTTCAAAGGAAGTTTAAGTTGAACCCAAGAGGAGATGGTCCTTTTCAAATACTTGAAAGGATTAATGACAACACATACAAAGTGGACCTGCCAGGTGAGTACAATGTAAGTGCTTTGTTCAATGTGGCTGATTTGAGTCCTTTTGATATAGGTGATGCTTTAAATTCAAGGATAAATCCTTTTAAGGAGAGGGAAAATGTTATGGAGCAGCCTACACACCAAGGTCCAAGGATTCAACATCAAGAGGATGAGCATGACCAGAAAGGCAAGGATCAAATTCAGGAGCTTTACACATGGCACAAAATTTCTACATCCTATATAATTGCATGGATGCATAATTATATGAATGAGTATGCATTACTCTAAACTTGCTTGGGTCTAGAAAGTTCTCATGCCATAACTTCTTAGGAATCTTTCACCTTTGTAATTGAAGTAACATCATCACATGGACCTATAGGACCTCAACCATAAAGCCAAAGGTTTGTAATCAAATATTTTCCTTTTTCTTTTCTCATCCTTTTTTATTTTTTTCCTTTTTGACTCTAATTTTTCCCTGAGTGGACTTTTGCAGGCTTTCAACTAGATAAGCCTGCTCTAACTTTTGCTTACCCGCCCTTTCAAGTTTTCAACATAGCAAGCTATTTTTTTTATTCTATTTTCCTCCCTTTTTTCATTATTTTCTTTTCCTTATTTGTTATAGAGCAGCCTACACACCAAGATCCAAGGATTCAACATCAAGAGGATGAGCATGACCAGAGAGGCAAGGATCAAATTCAGGAGGTTTCTAATCTAATTAGCATGCCTCAAGGACCTATAACCAGATCATGGGCCAAAAGATTCAACAAGCTTTAATTTGTCATCTATAAGATTTGTTGAATTCTACTTGTAATGGGTTGCAAGGACACTAAGGCATTGAAACAATTGCAACTCAAGTTCACTACAACTTAATTCAAGTCCAAATTCATAATGGGCCTACTTAATTTTGTTTTTTCAGTTATAAGCCTTGTTAATTGGGGGCAATTATATGTGAATATTTTTCATAATGGGCTGTCCAAACTTGTTATTTTAAAAGCCCATTCGTTTGAGTTTGTTTATTTTAGTTTATGTTTTTTAGGTCTTGAAAAGGCTATATATGTGCCAAAAATGTGTTAACTTTGAATGAATGATACAAACAAACTTAAAAGCTATTTTGCTTTTGTCGTTGTGTTCTTGTGTAGAATACATGCTTAAGGAACATTGAAGTAGACCAATCATCTTCTTGTAGAGTGTTTCGAATATGGAATTTAGAAATGAGTTTTCTTTATTCTAGATCTTTGATCATCTTTCTAAGCAATCAGATTTCTAGCCTTTCTTAAGGGTTGAGACTAAATTGGCTATTGGAGTTTTCAAGTTAAAATTGTGGGGGTCCGTAATAATCAAAGGGGTTCTCAGGCTTATTCTTGGAGGTTCCATATCACCTGTAGAGACTTTGACCCCCTTTTCCTTTGGTGCAAAGCCCACCTCCTAGTTTCCCACTAGGGTCGCTCACTTTGGCCTCAGCACGTAGCCAACTACTGGGCTTGAGGATGGTGGAGAGTTGATGCCATTCTATCCCCTCCTATATATGCAATAAGAGTAAACTGGGCTGTGCGGGGAGGAGAAACTCCTAGGTGCAAGGAGGAGAGTCCCCCATAACTTCTTCCACATAACTCCAAATGACTCCAAATCTGGTATGCAACCATCATTAGGGATCTAAAGGCCTCCCACAAAGTATTAGAACAAATGCACAGGTGGAACATAGAGAATTGGCTAATGCCACACGAATGGGCCTAGCCATAAGCCCTGCAGACTAATTTTGCATATGCTGCCGAACATGACACTGTCGACCCATCAACACCTCTTATTGATGGAAATGCCATCCAAATGACATTCTTATTACAATAATGACCCCGTGGGGCCTGCACTGTCACATTCTCCCCCACTCAACCTATCTATGCCCTCATCGATGTTCCCGTCACTCCCTTGCGTTCTTGCTTCAATTGCATAAAAAAAATAATTTCCATATTTTCTCCACCATCGCAAAGAAAATTTTCACAAATATTCTTCATTAAGTTTCTTCTTCATGATCTTTCTTCATCATAATAACCATATGAGCTTAATTATTTCATCTTTAGGTTGCACATTCAAGTAATTCTTTATGCATGTCCAGGCCTAACAAAACTGATACGAATAGGAGAGAAAACAAAGAAACAAAAAGACAAACAGAATTGGCTAGATGATCTAGGATTTTTTTTTTGAATATTCAGACCTAAAATAATAACAAATAGAATTAACGAGATGAAAATGAAGGAATTTAATGAAAACAAAGACAAACAAAAACAAGAAAACACAAACAAAAATAGAAAACACAAACAAAATGGAAAGATATAACCTAATTTAGAGCCTAAGCTCTGACACCAAACTGATACGAACCCCAAGTATATTAAACTTGAGACTCAATTAACTTTACGCTTGGAAGCAACTCCTTGGAAAGCTAAATCAGGTTTTCCCCAAGTTCACAACCCAAATCCAACCTATGACAGAGCACTTTGGAATATGATCACCTTTGGATGATGATCTCCGTAACACAATACCAACTCGTGAAAGAGAACCTTGGAATAAATACGCACAAAGTAATTAGCTTTGATTGTATGAACTTGATTCAAGCAAGAATCAAACAAAAAGATCACACTCTTAAGCAAACTGAATTTTATTGATCATAACTTAACTTCCTTTTACTGTAATGGTTGAGTTTATATAGAGGCTTAACCCTAAATTAGAAGTAAACATGGACTAGGAATCTTCCTAAACAAGGATTGAAGTTTCCTAGTTAGAAATAGATTCCTAAATTGACTTCTTGGATGATTTACCAATCATGTACAATGGTTAGATTGCCTGTCTTTGTAGGCTATCTTGGTAGAAATGACAACCTTAAAGAACCTTCTTGAAATCTTTATCTTGCAAATATTTATAAGATTCTTGCAATGCATCTTGATTTTGATCACAATGAAGATATGATAAACTAACAGATATGCATCCAGGTACAATGAGATACAAAGTCAATAACTTAATTGTAAAATATCTCATAATTTAATTTAGTAGAAATCAAAAGTATAAAAGTGATGTGCTTCCCTCATAGAAAAATAAAGTAGTGGCTTTTACCTTAATTACTCCTTCACATAAAAATACATAAGACTGATAAGATCTTATGGCTAGGACTTTAAACCCTTTATTACCATGGTTTGGATATGCTCACCTTATCTATAGGCCTTTTACCATTGTGCACAAGGTCCGATGTATAACCCCACATTAGTCAGAGAATTCTGCTTTCAAACCTATGCATACAATATATATTTTCATAATGATTGAAGAACATGGCATGTATGAAAATAAATATGCCTTAATGATTCGATATGGTTTCAATTGCGATTTCATACAATAATTGAACAACATGGCATTTATGAAAGATATTATGCCTCAAAAATTTTATAAGATTTTAGTAGTGGTCTTATACAATAAACGAACAATAAAGGATATATGAAAGATAATATGTCTCAAGAATTTGGTTAGGTTTCAATAACATTCTAATGTCACAATTGAGGTATCAGTAGTTTTGATAGGGTATGCAATTTAGAATTAGGCTGAAGACCTTAAATAATTAATCCTAGCATAGTGAATGGAATATCATTTTAGGTATGAAGTGAATTGGAAGAACAATTGCTAGGATTCCAATGAGTCTTATATGGTTTGTCAATGTCTCATATTAGCATGCCTCAAAAATTTTATAAGATTTTAGTAGTGGTCTTATTCAATAAATGAACAATAAAGCATATATGAAAGATAATATGTCTCAAGAATTTGGTTAGGTTTCAATAACATTCTAATGTCACAGTTGAGGTACCAGTTGTTTTGATAGGGTATGCAATTTAGAATTAGGCTGAAGGCCTTAAATAATTAATCCTAGCATAGTGAATGGAATATCATTTTAGGTATGAAGTGTACGAGAAGAACAATTGTTAGGATTTCAATGAGTCTCATATGGTTTGTCAATGGAGAAATATTAGCATGTCATATACTCACCTCTTCTCCTTAACTCCTATAACTTAGGGATACTCTTTTCCTTCATAAGCACCACCTCTTCATTTGTCCTCTATTTTAATCATACCATTCACACTGTACTTAGCATCATACTCAACTAACAAACCTAATCTTAGGTCTAACCTTAGCATATTGTCTAAAGTTACGCAACAATTAACCCATTAATACTCACATCATTTCATACCATAAAGGTTGGCTCATTCACATACTCATCATCAATTATAGAGCATTAAGGCTCACATGCACTAGCCTAAGGTAAACAAGTTTCACATAACACATAAGCTTTGCACAATCAAACATTATACTCATTATTCATATACATATGCGATTTCAATTAAATAGTCAAACCTCATGTAATACCTTAGGCTCATCTAATTCATATATGTTAGCCATAATAGTATAGAAACATAATTTGAATGCTAATTGGATCAGTAAGACAAAACGTGAACCATGAATTGCCTAATTATAGCTACTAGAATTTTTAAGCAAATTTTATGTTAATGATATTCCCTAGGCCAATAGTATGAATGTTGTCATTATTATTATTTTTATTAATAAAGAGGCAATCTATTATCATGTTATTAATTGCAATTAATATTCTATGACTTAATAAGAAATTCCATGAATAGTTGATTCCACTTAAGGTCATTAAGTACTAACTTGATAGTAAAACTCTAAGATAAATGGGATAGTATTCTAATGTCCCTAGTCACTCATTATTGGTGGAATAATAAAGAATTAAGACTAATATGTAGTTTGATTGATGATCATACTTTATTGGTCATATATATAAGATATTAAGTCAGCTTATAGGTACATATTAGAGAATAGTGTACTAGATTGACCCATTGTAAGAATACTACATGGTTAATGTCATATGTAATTCTTATTACATTATTGTTATTGAGTGCTTTGACCTAAAATTACCGTAGATTTCAACATGAGGAATTCCATATTTTGACATATTCCCACATTATCTGTAATAGGATTGTAATATATACTATTATTGGATATAGAGAGAATCATGCAGAGGAATATGAGTGATTAAGTAAAAATTTGTCCGTCATTTATTTAATCAGTCTACTTAGAGATCGAAAAATAGTCTAACTGAACAATATGAGGGTAACATAATCTATGTCTCATGTTCAATTATGATATTGAGTGATAAAAGGACTATAATTATATCAGATCACCAATTTTCACTTAACTTAGGTAACTATAATCTCTTGCTAGAGGCTACTTATGACTTGTTGTCATGACCCACTTATTTGTCACATCCCAACTTCTGAGATATGATGGTCCTAGAATATGGAGAGACATAAGGTCACTCATGCCCATAAAACTCTCTCATGCATGGTTAAACACTGCTTTGGATCATACCAAAATCTCGTGCATTAACTTGTATTACCATTAATAAAGGAAATCCTTAACTAGCGAAAGAATAGTTTAAAACTACTTTGAATACAATCCATAAGAAAAGAACAATCAAGACTCCAAATTAATCATCAAATGAATAACGTTCCAAAAAGAAACTCCATATCATAGTATATAAAATGACTTGGATAAGGAAATCTCCCAAGTAGAGTAGATTACTTGAGATACCACCTTACCTTCTCATACCGCTCACCTGAAACCACATAACGAAAGGGGTGAGATAGATGATCTCAATGAGTAAATAACACAACTTGTACAATAACACATATCCCTATAAAAGATTCATAGTTCATAGCTCATAATTCATAGTTTGCAATTTGGCAAGTTTCACAGAAATCAAACTTATAACTTATAAAGTGATGGCTTTTGCCTTACTCCCTCGAGCATAAAAAGGGAGAGGTGGCATCATACCGAATTCCAACTCCCAACTTATAAAGAAGCGTAAAGCTGATCAGGCTCTACAGCTACAACTGCCCCTTCTAGCTGAGATGGATACACTTTCTCTATCAATCAGGTTAAGACCATGTGCATAGGTTTTGATAATTTCCTAGATCAGCATGAGGATTTCTGCATATAAGGGTTCACAAGTACCATAACCAAAGCTAATAGCAATCACTTGCAACAAAAGCATGGAAAAATGCAATCACATGTATAATACTAGTAATAGAAATCTGGCTAATTGAACAAAAGATAAACAACAGTGTGGTTCTAGAAAGAACGTAAGGTAAAGCAACAATCACAAAGGCTTTTTTCTTATCCTTGAATATATAATAATAGTTTTGGACCAATTATCCTTTAGTAACCCAAGCTTACTAAAGAAATCATATAATTATAATTTATGATAGAAAGGAACTTAGGTTTCAACAGTCTCAAAGGTTCACATATCATGATAACTTGTACTTATTGCATGAACATAATGGTTAGTCACCTTATGGTTCCTTAGTTCCTAATGCTCGTAGCCTTTGTACTTCTAATACTTCCCAAGCTCTAACATAATATTACAATTCAATACTTAGCATTGGCTTAACATCATGCTATCCTATCCTATAACTACTCGATGCACATATATCATTTACATATACTTGGAGTTGCACTTAGAAGTGCACTCATCACTTGTACATAACATGTTGACTTTTAAGTCTTGCACACTTTGTCTTCTTAGGCTCACACAGATTCACATAATAGTTCATATCAAGACTTTTCTAAACCTAAACACAATGAATTAAAATATTAATATCAATTTAATTTAACTTCCAACTTGGTACACTTAATACTTTCCATATATATCAACTTAACAAGTAAACCTTAAAAGAGTCATGCTTGTCTCCTTTGGACCGAACATATAATCAATCTCATAAGCAAATTAAGATCATTAATTCATAATTAACACATCCTAAAATTCAATTCACATGCCACTTAACAATATACACATATTAGTCAAACATGTCAATTAGGATTTGGAAACCCTAGACAAGGACGAACCACTTTAGGAGTTTCCTAGAGTTACTCCTTGAATCATCATGCAATTTAATCATGTACTATTCATATACACACATCAACAATCACTAAAATGAACCTTATAAAAATTATAAGCCTTGGGATCAAAATCCCAATTGTGGCTGAACCAACATAACCATGGAACCCTGGGTTTTTATTGTTTTTCATACTTTTTGATCATTACAATAATATGTAAATGCATGATTTAAATCAATATTTTTTATGTAAACATAACAAAAATTAGTTTAGAACATTAAAATATAAAAATTGCACACCCCCCCCCCCCCCCAATGCACATATGTATGAAAATTCTAACTTTTAAGTTTTAAGGTTCACCGTTGATGGATTTGAGAAGAGAGAGATATGTTCACAGTTGGAAATCGATTCCTCCCTCGAAAAATAACCCTAGGCTAAATATGATATAGAGAAAATTAGTAAATACACAACTCCATATAGATTACTCGTGATTAGTTTCATAAAATTCAAAAATTAATTTGAAAGGGAAGGAAAACTTACAAGGAGGGTCATAAAATCACAAAGTTTGGAGGCACTTATGCTTTCCGGTCAAGACGAAATTTTTGAGAGAAAATTCTATAAAATTTTTATGGGGAAACAAAATGGAGGATACCATGTACAAGGGGGCTGAATATTAGTTGCAATTACGGTTTTTGATGCAAAATTACAAGATTGCCATTAATAAACTAGGTTAAGAGTGCTTAGGTGTCTTGGACTTTTAGTGAGATGGGCTTTTAATCCAATTTATGGGCTAATTATAATGTATTAAAAATAAAATATTTTGGTTCTTATTTTCATTAAAATTTTCTCAAAAGTATTTAATTTAAAATATTTTAAAAATGGTCATAAAAATTATTTTATGTTTAAAAATCGCTTTGTGCGTGAAAATTCACTTCGCATGCATTAAATTAATTTATGCATATGCACTTCATGTAAATCACCTATTTTATATTCATAATTCATATTATGCATATTAGAACTAGTCTAGCATGCCACTTGTTCATATCTCACATAGCACATGAAATTTCATGAAATCACACACTTTGTCACAATAGCTCTAAAATTAAGCAATTTGTCACGAAACTCCTAACAAGGGTATGGGTTGTTACATTATTAAGCTGTGATGGTCTTAGGGCCTAAGGAGATATAAAGTCACCTAAACCCATAGAACCCTGTTTAACTTATAATTCTTTATCATTTATCATGTTGAACCTTATCCCAAGATTTTGATTACCTTTCCTTGTTACCCATTACTAGTTTATCATTTTATATTTTATCAAATACTTACTAATACCATTTACATACTCAACTGGTGAAATTTCCAAATTTGTATTTCATGTCATTATCCAAATGTTCATTACTTAATACACTATTATAATAGTAATTACAATAAAATTTACAATACATATAAACTTGATAATATTTTAGTGCTAAATCTTTGGTAACTATGGAGCTCCAGAACAATGGCCTTCATAGTCATATAACTAAGTTTCACAACACTTGAAATTAGTATAGCAACTTCCAAGTGGAAGAATAAGGCTTAGAATTTGCCTTGCTGACTTACCAACCTTACCTGAAAAATTTAAACAACTAAGGAATGAGACAAAGCTCAGTAAGTACATAATAATACAATATGGGGTGAGTATATGGATCCTTATCAAGATGGGCTTATTATGACAATGGAGTGATGTTAATCAAAATTATCATTATGAATCAATTTCTCATTTAAGATAGAAACAATATCTTTAGCAGAAATAATAATTTCTTGAAACCATAAAGCTTGCCACACATATAAATTAAAGAGTGGCAGCTTGTGCCTTACTCACTTGCATGCATCACATTATGCAAGACAGATCATATCTTATGGCTAGTGTAACACCTTGCCTAAACATAGCTATTATAAGATCTAATGTGCATTAAGTATGATATGATGTAACTTGTTTTATGTTAAAAATATGTTTTAGGATGTTTAATAATGTAAGGACTAAGTTGGAAGAGTAATAGGAGATATTTTATCTATAAGGGTATTTTCGTCATTTTGACCCTAAGACAGTGGACCAGGTGTATTTGAGTTAAAATTAAGAACATAATAAAAATAGGTCCTAAATATTACATAAAACAAAATAATTTTTGTTTGAACGAAAAAGAATAAGAAACGGAAAAGTTATCATGAAAATACCGAAAATAATCCTGATAACTGCCACTGATCAGGGGCATTTTGGTCATTTGACCAATGTTGTAAAATAAATATACTAAATGAAAGTTAAGAATATTTGGAGCTAAAGTCTAGTTGAACATTTTTTAAAATTCTCAACAGAAACATGGGAAAATCGCACCAAAACATAAAAATCGATATTTTTTTTATGCAATATTAATTAAAAAAAAAAAGAAAAAAACCCTAATGCATTTAACCCATTAGTAGTTGTCCCCCTCCATTCTCAATTACTGTACACATTTTTTCAACTCTCCAAAAGAACAAAAAAAATAAAACTTCTTCTCTTTTTCTCTCAAAGAAATTCTAAGACTTAATAACAAGGAATCAAGCTTTTCGCAAGATAAAATTCATCTACATTAAATTTTGTTAATTTTTATGAGCTAAATATTGTAGTAACTATTTAAAAAATATATATATATTGTGCAGTCTTGGAAGGAGATAGAATTTATACTTGTGAATTAAGGTAAGAAACAATTCATTCTCAATTTATGTTACAACAATTAAATATGTATACCTATGGTTGATTTGCTCTCATGATAAAAAAAACAAAAAAAAAAAGTATGAATCAAGGCTGCCATATTTCAGCTAGCCACAAAAAAATATGTTTTAATTGAGTTATTATCAATAAACTAATTAATTAGGTAAAGAAATTAATTAAACAATTAGTGTTCATATGAATTTTAGTTACAAAAAAAAAATAAAAGAAAAGACATTACTACACATGTTGGATTTAGTACAAGAATGTTGGAGGTGAGTTTCCATTTGGTAGGATTACAATTAAAAACATGAATAGGCACAACTTTTTGACAAATTAACTAGGCAAAATACATGAGAATAAATGAAATATCCATGAACAAATTAAAATTGGGGATTTTCCAATTAAAGTTAATTATGCTTAGTTTTAATTAAAATTATGTAATTAAAAAACTTAATTAAATAATAAAATAATAAAATTTGAAATTGATAACAAGAAAACAAGTAATCGAAGGATGGGTGAGATGAAACCTTTTAAAGGGTGAACTCTAGACCTAACAATTGGGTTTCTAGGTAAATTAAATGTAAATATCAAATTAAGGATATAATTAAAATTAAACCAGTAAATTAAGAATTTACTTAGTATGAACAAGTCAAATATTAAGACTACCATTAGGGGATACCTCTAGTGTCGGCTTGACTTTAGGAAGTCAAAGTCAAAAGTTTGACTATGACCAAAGATGATTTAAAATATATTATTAACATGTTAAAATAACATTAAAATATTAATTATCAAGATTAAAGGTCAAAATAAGGAAAAATATTAAAGATTGACCGTGTTTGACCAAAGAATCATAGTTAGACTAGGAGTCCTAGTTCAAGTCAACCACTTAAGTTAAATAAGAATATGCATAAACATGATAAGTTATTGAATATTTGAATTAAATAAAAACTATTTGATTTATGTTGTAGAGATTAAAGAGGTTCAAGCCCTACGGTCCACTTAGCTCGGTTAATTAGAAGCACAGGAGTTTGAGGTGAGTTGTAATGTACACTCTTATTTCTTTGCAAATATGAAATGATTTCTTTGAGATTGAATGATTTCCTTCACGATTTCATGCCCATTGATTGATTTTGACTTCATAAGCTATGTTTGCTCAAGAGTCCCTCCTTAAGTATGACTCTTTCTTAAGTTGATTGTTTGAACCCCAAACTCATATTAAGCTATATTATGACATGTAATGACATTGTAAACCTTAAATCAAGTCTTTCAAGCTAAGTAGGACTCTTTCATAAGAGTCATAATATAAGTTAAACTCTTGCTTTATATATGTTATTGTTTATTTTCTAAGCCTATAGAAACACCCCTTCTCAATATGGGGTGAACATTGGACTTGTGCACAAGGTATGCCCATATAGGGCAAAGTATCCAAACCTCAGCTAGTGGAGCTCCAATATTACTAGTCATAGGATCTGCTCAGTCTTATGCTATAAGTTGAGTAGAGAAGGCAGTAGCCCCTACTCCTAAGTTAATGTAAGTTATAAGTTGTTTCTGCTACCCTATTGTTTATTTCTCATTTTTACAATCGAGCTATGTTATTGAGCCTATGTTTTTTTTCTTACATACCCTATGTGTGTATTTACTCTCACTGAGTCTTCTACTCACCCTTTTCTATGTTTATATATTTCAGGATGGCAAGATTGATCAAGGTAACTAACTCAAGCCTATTCCTCCACTTGAGTGGTTGCTTTGCCTAAAAGATAGCAGAGTTCTCTTCATCCATATGCATAATGAACTTTAGTTTGGTGCTCCAGGGTAATAAGCGAAGTACTTGAGAATCGATTAGAGAATTGATGTTTTGTGGTTTTAAGTTTGGGATTATTTGGACTTTTATTTTTTTGAGTTATTTTTAAATGTTTTCCTTTAACTTTGGTTTATAAGAATTGTTTTTAAGATGTAGAAGTTTATGAGCCTATTTTGCAAATTTTATAAGTTGTTACTTAATTGAATAAGATAGGGTATTTGATAAGTAATTTTACATAAGTTAAGGATTCTACGAGTGTGGATGACCTTATGTCTTCCCGTGTCCTAGGATCATCATAGCTCCCCAAGTCGGGTTGTGACAAAGGTGGTATCAGAGCCTTAGGTTTAAGATTTCATGGGTATTTAAGATTACCTCAGAGTAATAGGATTCCTTATCATCATTGAAAGTCTTTCATTAGGATAAATTCAACGCTAATCTCATATCTAGGTCGTCATGCATGTATTGTTGTGTTTTTTCTTTTTCTTTTTTTTTTTGTGATATGTGTTTATTTCATAAACCCCTGCACAAGGACCTAGACCTAAGAAGATGAGATGTGGTCAAGATGAACCTCCACTAGTGATTGTGATTGTGATTGATGATGATTCTATGGATGAGGACCCTGATGAGGATCCTGAGGAGGACCCTAGGAGGAGATACCCATTGAGGTACGAGTACCCGCATAAAGCATTGACTAGAGAGCTTGAGCTGTGTAAGGGAGAAGTGATTGCTCTATGAGAGGAGGTGGAGATGCTTAAGAAACATAATCTTGAGTTAATGCATCAAAACATGGGAGCCCAATTAGACATTGAATAGCTGAGACAAGATGTAGAGAATGTTGGAATTGGAATTACTCGCATCCCAAGACAACCTACTCCTGATATGAGAGTCTCATAGGCCTCTAGGTAGTTTTCATGTGGCAATTTGAGATGTGAAGGATGTGGATGAGGATGAGTGTTCTGCCCCACTTTTGCATGCGCTCTTATATGCTATTCACCTTAGTGAACTATAGACTCCATTGCTAGAGCTAAACCACATGCACCTAAGGCACCATAGGAGCGATTCCATTATTAGTTATGACATTATTTAGTTTTTATTTACTTGATGGAACAAAATGACTATGATATGGCATGCAAGTAAGATGTTGATTTATTTATTATTGTTGATTCTTTCATTAGGAATTTTTCTTTATTTGATTGATTCATTGGTTTATTGAAATTATGGAATAAAAGCATGCTATTGACAATGATAAGATGCACCACAAGTAAGATAGAGGGTTCAAGTTAGCGAGCAAGCCTCTAGCGAGGAAGTACAAGTTATGAGGCAAGAGATTTAAGAATTGCATCACCAACTAGAGGAAGTAAGAGCTCAACAACCCCATCCATAACAACAACCGAAGGTCATACAAGTACCACCACCATCTTTAGCTGGTCAAGGAGGGTAATGAAGAGTTAGGAATGATAAAGGGGTCAGCATCCAAGATTTTAAGAGGTTGAAACCACCCACTTTCGATGGGGAGGAAGGTGAAGATCCAAAAGAATTTTTAGATAAGGTGGACAAGCTGATTAAGAGGCTGCCCTGTTTTAACACTAAGGCCATAGAGCTAGTTGGATTGCAGCTCAAGAAGGATGCTTGGCTATGGTATGAGCTGAAAGTTGAACCTTGAATGGAAGGTGAAAACCCCATGACGTGGGCATAATTTAAGCAGGAACTTATGCATGAGTATTTATCTTATGAAGAGATGCTAGTGGAGATCGTGGATCAACAAGTAAGGAAGATGAGAATAAAGAGATAGCCATGGTGAAAGTCATATGGCAGAATCATGACGTAGAAGAATGCACATGGGAAAGCAAGAATGCTATGCATCAATGATATCCCCATTTATTCGATTAATCCACTGGTAAGTCCCCACTAAAATTCGAGGACAAATTTTTAATAAGGAGGGGAGAATGTAGCAATCTGCCTAAAGATAGCCATTACAAGATCTAATGTGTATTAAGAATGATATGATGTGACTTATTTTATGTTCAAAATATGTTTTAGGATGTTTAATAATGTAAGGACTAAATTGGAATAGTAATAGGAGATATTTTGTCTATAGGGGTATTTTGGTCATTTTGACCCTAAGACAGTGGACCAAGGGTATCTGAGTTAAAATTAAGAAAATAATAAAAATAGGTCCCAAATATTACATAAAACACAATATTTTTCATTTAAACGAAAAAGAATAAGAAACGAAAAAGTTATCACGAAAATACCAAAAATAACCCTAACAAAGTCCAAAGTTGTAAAATAAATACACTAAATGAAAGTTAAGAATATTTGGAACCAAAGTCCAGTTGAACATTTTTCTAAATTCTCAATAGAAACATGGGAAAATCACACTGAAACCTAAAAATCAGTATTTTTTTTATGCAATATTAATTTAAAAAAAAAGAAAAAAAAAACCCTAATGGATTTAACCCATCAGCAGCTGCCCCCCCTCCATTCTCAATTGCTGTACATGTTTTTTCAACTCTCCAAAAGAGAAAAAAAAACAAAAACAAAAACAAAACTTCCTTCTTCTCTTTTCTCTCAAAGAAATTCCAAGACTTAACAATAAGGAATCAAGGTTTTCACAAAATAAAATTCATCTACATTAAATTTTGTTAATTTTTATGAGCTGAATATTGCAATAACTATTTAAAAAAATATATATTGTGTAGCCTTGGAAGGAGATAGAAGTTATACTTGTGAATTGAGGTAAGAAACAATTCATTCTCAATTTATGTTACAACAATTAAATATGTATACCTATGGTTGATTTGCTCTCATGATTTGGTGTGAAAATAAACAAAAAGAAAAAAGTATGAATCAAGGCTGCCATATTTCGGCCAGCCATAGAAAAATATGTTTTAATTGAGTTATTATCATTACCAAAATTAGGTATAAGTATAGAAAAGAAAACTATTAAGTAAACTAATTAATTAGGTAAAGCAATTAATTAAACAATTGGTGTTCATATGAATTTTAGTTACAAAAAAATAATAATAAAAGAAAAGACATTACTGCATATGGTGGATTTGGTACAATGATGTTAGAAGTGAGTTTCCATTTGGTAAGATTACAATTAAAAACATGAATAGGCACCACTTTTTGACAAATTAACTAGGCAAAATACATGAGAATAAATGAAATATCCATGAACAAATTAAAATTCGGGATTTTCCAATTAAAGTTAATTATGCTTAGTTTTAATTAAAATTATGTAATTAAAAAACTTAATTAAATAATTAAACAATAAAATTTAAAATTGATAACAAGAAAACAAGTAATTGAAGGATGGGTAAGATGAAACCTTTTGAGGGGTGAACTCTAGACCTAATTAGCAATTGGGTTTCTAGGTAAATTAAATGTAAATATCAAATTAAAGATATAATTAAAAATTAAACAAGTAAATTAAGAATTTACTTAGTATGAACAAGTCAAATATTAAGACTACCATTAGGGGCTACCTCTAGTGTTGACTTGACTTTAGGAAGTCAAAGTCAAAAGTTTGACTATGACCAAAGATAAATTAAAACATATTACAAACATGTTAAAATAATATTAAAACATTAATCATCAAGATTAAAGGTCAAAATAAGGAAAAATATTAAAAGTTGACCGTGTTTGACCAAAGAATCATAGTTAGACTAGGATTCTTAGTTCAAGTCAACCACTTAAATTAAGCAAGAATATGTATAAACATGATAAGTTATTGAATATATGAATTAAATAAGAACTATTTGATTTATGCTATAGAGATTAAAGAGGTTCAAACTTTGCGGTCCACTGAGCTCAGTTAATTAGGGGCATAGGAGTCTAAGGTGAGTTGTAATGCACACTCTTATTTCTTTGCAAATATAAAATGATTTCTTTGACATTGAATGCTTTCCTTCATGATTTCATGCCCATTGATTGATTTTGACTTCATAAGCTATGTTTGCTTAAGAGTTCCACCTTAGGTATGACTCTTTCTTAAGTTGATTATTTGAACCCAAAACTCATATTAAGCTATATTATGACTTGTAATGGCATTGTGAACCTTAAACCAAGTCTTTCAAGCTAAGTATGACTCTTTCATAAGAGTCCCAGTTTAAGTTAAACTCTTGCTATGTATATATTATTGTTTATTTTCCAAGCTTGCAAAAACACTCTTTCTCAATGTGGGGTGAACATTGGACTTGTGCACAAGGCATGCCCATGGATTGGGCAAAGTATTCAGACCTCAGCTAGTGGGGGTCTAATATTACTAGCCATAGGACCTAATTAATCTTATGCTATAAGTTGAGTAGAGAAGGCAATAGCCCCTACTCCTAAGTCAATATAAGTTATAAGTTGTTTCTACTACCCTATTATTTATTTCTCATTTTTATAACTGAGCTATGTTATTGAGCTTATGTTTATTTTCTTACATACCCTATGTGTGTATTTACTCTCATTGAGTCTTCTACTCATTCTTTTCTGTGTTTATATATTTCAGGATGGCAAGATTGATCAAGGCAACTAACTCAAGCCTGTTCCTCCACTTGAGTGGTTGCTTTGCCTAGAAGATAGTAGAGTTCTCTTCATCCATATGCATAATGAACTTCAATTTAGTGCTCCGAGGGTAATAAGCGAAGTACTTGAGAATCGATTGGAGAATTGATGTTTTGTGGTTTTAAGTTTGGGATTATTTGGACTTTTATTTTGTTGAGTTATTTTTAAATGTTTTTCTTTAACTTTCATTTATAAGAATTGTTTTTAAGATGTAAGAAGTTTATAGGCCTATTCCGTAAATTTTATAAGTTGTTATTTAATTGAATAAGATATGGGTATTTGATAAGTAATTTTACATAAGTTAAGGATTCTACGAGTGTGGGTGACCTTATGTCTTCCCGTTTCCTAGAATCATCATAGCTCCCCAAGTTAGGCTATGATAGTTAAAGTATGGTGAGAGTACCTAACAGAGGTTAGGTATTGTCACCCTACTTGTAGGCTTATACTAAGTGCACAAGGTCCGATGTATTACCCCACATCAGAAGGTATTTCTCCTTATCAATAAACATCAATAGATGGTTCATAGGGAATCCACAATTGGGAATTCAATGGAAAATATTCCAATATAAGAATAATTCTCATCAAGGGTCACATTATGAAATCAATATGTAAGGGCTCATAATGGCCGAATGTCATTAAGAATTATCATATCCAAATACAACATTCAATAAGCAATTCATGGTCAACAAAAAATTGGGATATTTCAATAAGGATGATTTGATCAACAATGGATATAGAATATGGCACATATCATATCATATCATATTATTAAGTACTCACCTTGGATTCTTTTGGTCCTATTTACATTTAACTTTGATACTAATGGTGCTCCTCACACTCTTGGACAATATCCTTGTCTTGTCTTTAGATTCTACACATTTTCATTTCAATTACTCATTAATCACTTATTTTTTTATGTCACTAGTTTAAATATAGCTTAACTTATTAACAATTTTATATTTTTCATTGTAGTGCTAGCTTATTTCTTTTAAGGTCAAGAAACACAATACTTGTCGCTAATTTTAACATTTTCCTTAGTTGTTTTCCAAATAGTCAAATGTATTCACTTAAGGAAAGATAATTCCTTTCCTTTCAATTTCACATTTCAATTCCATACTACTCAATTAGAATCAATTTAAATAATTTTTAGTATTTAATGTAACTAATTCCACTTTCAAATTCCAATTCTATAGATGAACCTAGTTTATTAAATTTAGGAAAAATCATTTCTATCAATTGAATTTTGATTTTAATATTATACAAATCATGTTACACCATTCTTAAGCTTAATTCTCCATTCAATTCCATGAATTCAAGTTCAGTTATCAAAATTCCCAATTTGTCCATAAACTTTAGAATTTGGTAAAAACCATCAATTTCTTTATTAAACTTCAAATTGATCATGGATTAATCAAATTAATACTCAAAAAATTAATTCCCATCAATTAATTGAAATGGAATCACTTTAATTCATAAACCTTAGTTTGTCCCACTTAGAGCAAGTTTGGGAAAAACTTATAATTCACTATCAAATCTTCAAATTTATCATAGATATATGAAATTGGCATGATAATGATCCTATATCATCAATCAAATATTTTCAAGTATTTAGAACACTAATTCCTCCTTTTAGCTAAGTTAATGTCATTAAGATTTTCAAGTCCTAAATTAAGTTCCTATAGTTCTTTGACACTTCCAAATCATTTTCCTCCACCTAAAATAGTATTAGATACCTTCATATTAAATTTAGAATACTTCCTTGCCACTTTCTTATGTTGGTTGAATTTTATATATAAAAGAAAAAAGGAAGATTTTACAAATATAGTACCCAAATCATGTTTAGTACAATGAATAAAGAAGATGATTATAATTTATTACCTTGGCTAACTTTGATTTATTGAGATTCTTTGTTGATGTTGGTATGGAGGGGATTTTCTTTTGGTTGGTGTGAACTTTTGATATAGAGATTGACAAATGATGTTCATAATATATATATATATATATATATATATATATATATATATATATATATATATATATATATATATATATATATATATATATATATATATATATATATGTCACATCCCACTCTAGGGATGGACAGTCCTAGGAATTGGGTAAGCCTAAAGCCACCTAAACCCGTAGAACCCCGGATCGTTATATTAAACAATTAGCAACCACAAATATACAATAAAAATTCTGATATTCATTAATATTCATTTAATTTACATATAATTTATACATTTAATATTTATTACAATTCCTAGTCTAAACTATAATAAACCACCAAGTACCATGGAGTTTCTAATATTTACAACCATCAAAATAAATATGAATATTACATGATAGGTTCCGCGCAAGAGGGAGATGCTTTACTAGAACCACTGGTCTACTCACCACCTGAAAATTGTTAAACCACTAAAATGATGAGATAAAATCCCAGTAAATAATATATGCATACATACATATACAAAATAAAAAAGAATAAAAGAGCAAAGAGAAGCAATAGTTTAAATAAAGGCATGAAAGTAAAGGTGACAATCATATTGGCTCTCAAATGACAGAATTCACTTAATCACACATTTATAATAAGCAGAGGCTACTATCTTGGTAGCATGCTTTACCCACATATAGTTGATCAGACTATATGGCTAGGGGCTTAACCCTCCCTAGCTCAGGTTTATAATTCATTGTGCACAATGTCTGATGCAAAATTTATGCTACTCCATCAGATGAGTAGCTCTGTCATTTGATATCCAATCAAATCACAGGGTTTGCTCAATAATTAAATTCAAAGAAAGGGAATTAACCAACATAAGTTCATTTAAAGAATCAAAGTCATTCAAGCATATCACAAGGTGCTGCAAAGTCGAACAATGTAATTACAGAGAAGCAAAATAGGTTTCAAAGGTTTGCCATGAACAATTAGAAATTCAATATAAGCAATAAGGTATTCCAAAGCAAGAAGGAATCAATGAAAAGGAAGCAATTCAAATTCAAAAGGATCATCAAGGAGCATTTCACAAGCAAATATCATATAAGGGTATAAGTTCATTTTGGCATAAACATATATATACATATGCATATATTTTCTTGGCAATTTTGTAGCAAGCATTGGTTGGCATTTGTTCATGGATTTTCTTTGGGACATTTTATGAAACACTTGGTGGGCATGACCTTGGTTGCATTTTAGAAGAGTTTTGGGGCAAATTGGAAGAAGCCCAAATTGCCCTACATAAATTCACATTGCCAACAATATATTCCACAACTCATTTGGAATTTAAAGGCCAAGTAAAGGGTTCATTTCAGCATGGAAAATCATGAAAAAAGTCAAGCATAAACAAAGGCAATTATGCCTCCTATGGTTCGGCCAAGCATGGTTTCTTCAAGAGAGTTTCTATAATTCAAACTAAGGTTTTTTCCCATGTTATTTGATACTAAACTAACACATTTAAGCAATAAAATTGGAAAAAAAAAAAAAGCCTTGAAGTGGGACTTTGAACATATGGGCAGAATTGATGATTTTAAGCAACCTATGTATTTTTCTTCAAATTCAATGATTCCAATTACTGGAATCCATTCCTTAAGCATCAGATTTAACTATTCTTAGGTCTTTTTAGGTGAATTCAAAGTTTTAGCAACAATTTGATTTAAGGTGCATTTGAAAAGTTATGAAGTTTCCATGCCAAATACACTAATCTATCACATAATTCTCATACTAAATCATCTTTTCCACTCACTAACATCTATTTCTATGGATTAAAATCAAGAAAAGTGGACTAACCTTGCTTTTATTAAAATGGCAGATTTGTTCCAATCTTCACTTCTTCAATTTCTTACTTATTTCTTGCTTAATTCTTGGTGGGAAGTAATTTGGATGATGAAAAGAGGTTATTTGCTATAGGTTTTCAATGATTTTTCTAAAGAAAATTGAAAGAAAAAAAAATGGAGAAAATGGGCTAGAGAGGTTCGGCCAAGAGGAGAAGGAAGGAGAGAAAATCTGATTTTTGTACAGAAAATTCTGGAGAAATCTGTTATATGGGCAGGTTTTTAGTCAAATTACAGTTTAGTCCTCTAATTTTTTAAGTTATGCAATTTGGTCCTTGCAAATTTACATTTGGTCCTTCTCCATACATTTTTAAATATTAATATTAAACTTAATTAAGCTTTAATTGATATATTTATTCACTTGTAGATTATTATTCAAAAATTATAAATTTCACTAAACGAATTTCAGAAAATATGGTACTTTAAGTACGTTTACAATTTGGTATATATATGGTTTCACTATGGTTTCATTTATGTTTCTCTTTGGTTTTACTTAGGTTTCTTATACTTTTCATATATTCAAATGCTATGCAAAAAATTTATGCAAATCTTTAATATCAACTTCGAATTAAAATTCTAAAATTCACTACCTAACTAAAGCTAATTTCTAGGATGTTACAATATACATACATACATACACACACACACACACACACACACACACATATATATATATAAGTTTAGATACATTTTTAGCATCTCAACACCATATGATGACTATCACCAAATTAGATGAAATCCTAGCCATCCAATTGACTTAGATCATAGCCATCCATTGTGATTAAATCCTAACCATTGGAATATATATATATATATATATATATATATATATATATATATATATATATATATATATATATATATATATATATATATATATATATATATATATATATATATATATATATATATATATATATATATATACTATACATATATGTATGTGTACACACACACACACATATATGTGTGTGTGTGTGTGTGTGTGTGTACACCTACATATAGGTATAGTGTATATACATATATATATTCCAATGGTTAGGATTTAATTACAATGGATGGCTATGATCTAAGTCAATTGGATGGCTAGGATTTCATCTAATTTAGTGATAGTCATCATATGGTGTTGAGATGCTAAAAATGTATCTAGACTTTTATGTAGGAAGGATGGGAATTCAAGTTGCTTAAGGAGTTGACTTAGTCAATTTTGGTGGCTTCTTTGTTGAATTTTGTAGCTAGCTCTTCCAACATCAAATTGTCTCTTAACTAACCAATTCTAATATTAGACAATTTATGTTCATTCAACCATGGCCTAATGGGTCGGCCATCCATGTGGGCTTGAGCCTTTGGTGTTCAAAAGCCCATTAGCAAGCCCATATATGCACATTTCAAACTTAGTAACTTAATAGATTTTCCATTTCTTTTCTTTCATTTTAATATAAATATTTCTACCTTTTAATATCACTATGCACTCTAGACATTGCTAGATAAATTTTATTCATTCTATAGTGCACATTTTATAACCTTTCAATAGCATTGTTTAAGTATGTAAATGATGTAAACTCACTAGGTCAAATTAAGTTTGACTTTTGTTATACCATTGTAACTTTAATTGAAATCAACTTCTCATGTCACTATTATTATCTCCCAATGGCTTAGGAGATGCTAATTCCCATTCACTAGCACTTTGTATTCACATTTCAAATAAATAATTAACTAAGTCAAACTTGGTTTGACTTTCATTTTATCATAAAAGTGCTTATCGACATTGATTACATTCTTTACTCATTGTCACATTATTCATTAAAATTACTTCTTATGGTATTCTTATGATTCTTAATATGCTAGAAAGGCCTTGAATGATATAGTAGATGAGCATTACAGTGTCAGCATTACTGACTCTAATAGGTTAGGAAAATCTTGGCTAATTAACTTGTGGGCCAGAAATAGAATTTCAAGCCCAATGCCAACATTCAGTAAACATATAAGGTCACACACTTAAAATGAATTTGAAATGCACTATAGGTTAAAGTTTGTCTAGGTTCATTAAACTTGAAACTGTCCAAGTTCAATGAATTAGATGTTGTCTATATTCATTTAACTAGAGTACATTAAAAGTTAACCTACTACTAATTTACCCTTACTTTATTCATTTACTTTATTAAGATAAAGTAATTTAATGTTTAAAATTTATATTTATATACAGTTAAATATTTAAATGTTAGAAAAATAACAAAATATATCCTTAACAACTAAAGATATCTTCTAAGGTCTTCTGATCATATTATAAAACAACCTAATTAAGATGATTATCAGAGTTTGATTTTAATAACCATTTTTTCTGGTGTGAGGAATATATACATAGAGAGAAAAAATTTATTTTTCGTACAAACAAAGAATTGGTTTTTGAAAAACACTTCCAAGGCCAGTGCTAGCACACTGCAGTTCATTTTCTCATTTTTTTCATTGGATACCAATAGAGGGTGTTCGTTCAAGTAGCAGCACCTATGATTTAAATCTAAAAGTTGTTCATTTTGATTTGTAGAGTCTAGTTTTGCATCTCCATCAAAATTTTTTCTGCTTGTTACAAGAGGTAAGCTATCTAATTTTTAATTGGTTTAATTGAAACGCATATATCCTGATAGATTTTGAAAATTAAAATTTTAATTTTCCACTTGTATGATGTTTGTTCTATCCCCAAAGTCCAACACTTTATGATATTTATAGTATTATGCGTGCATATACGTGTTATGTGAATAGTTGATATGAATATAAGCGATTATGCGCATTGATGATTGAGTATAAAAATATATGTTAGAATAAAGGTAAACTGGCCATTTCATAAAATATGTCAAGTTTTAAGTTGTAAATTTGTATGGTTGTGTGAATGAAGTGTGGGATCCACTGATACTAATCAATTGCTTGCCATGGGCTTAAAAGTGGAAGAAAATGTGATTTTGTGTGCTAATATTTTATGTTCAAAATTAGGTTAGCACAAAGTGAGTCCATTTTCACTAACACAATTTTTAAACTCAAAATATGAAGATTCATTGAATTTAATTAATATCAATCACCATTTTCACAAAAAAAAAAAAAAAAAAAAAAAATCCAACCACCATAAGGCTTCATTGAGAAGCCATTCACCATTAACCCTCCATTTTGATTAATCAAATCTTACCCCTCTATTCCATGACCAAATCCCCACCACACAATCTTTTACTTAAAAACTCCCTCACTTCTGTCCTTCATTTTTCTTTACATTTACAAAAAATATATATATATATATATACATTACTCACTCTTCCTTTAATGATTTTTGGACGCATTTAAACACCAAGGGCTTCTCAAGGTAAATTTCTTACAAATTTCATTTCCCTTTTCATTCTTAGTATTAACCTTGAGTCATTTGATTACTTTGTGATTTTTTTCCCTATTTTTTTCTTCTTGCATTCAGCCACTACTAGGTATATAAAAGGGGTTTATTGTTTAATTTATTACTTGATAAATAATGATTTAAGAGCTTGAGAAAGGAGGATTAATCATGTGAAAATGTATTAAAGAAGAAAGAGTACATACGATTTGACCAAGAAAGATTATTATGTTCCAATACTTAAATTATTATTTGATTGATGATTTGAACTTGTTAATGAGTTAATTAAATGATTTAATTGCAAACATGGATATTGGTTGAAGAATCCTAAACTTTCCCTTTCTTAGTGTGACAAAATTGGTTTTTTTTTTTTTTTTAAATTTTATCTAAGTGAATTAATTTGAATTGATTGATAAATCTTATTTCTTTTAGTGTTGATTTGATGAAATTACAAACCAATTTCAAGTTTGGATGCATAAAATTGTTCTGCTATATTAAGGTTTATAAAGCTAAGGCTAAGTTAATTCAATTGATTAATAATTTGAGCTTATAAATACGTCAATTTGATATTTATAGAACCAATTTGAGATTTGACTATAAAAATTGAATTTTTCCTTCTATTGGATTTGGTCATTAGGGTTCTTAGTGTCCAAGGATCCATTCACTTAATTAATTGTTAAACTTTACTTGAAATAACACCATTTACAATTTTTGAGACGTTGCCCCCATGCCTCTCCCTCACTTGGAAATGCCTTAAGGAAAGGCAAGTGATTTTTAAGGAGGTTATGGAACAAGTTTCAGTACCCACAATTGAAACAGTTATTGTTCGAAAAATTGATTTTCTAAAAGTGATTTTAGAATCACCACCCTAATTTCATTTATTTTAAAATGGAAAAATTAAGAAAAAATCCATTTTCATGACTTCAATTCATTAATTTTTAATTAATTTACCAAAGGATAAATTTTCAGTCTCGAACTAGGTTGAGTTCGGAAACTATTTTTTGGTTTTAAATAATCACGATTTGGCTCTTAAGTTTAGTTTGACTTTAAAAATTGATTTCATGAATGACAGTATTAAATGATTAAAAAATGCATGAACATAGCGTAATATAAATGCATGGGATAAGTATGGGTGCAAGATAAATTAAAAGAACGTTTAAGTAAATCATCCATAAATCAAGAAGAGTGTTTCTTCTAGTCCTTATGAATTATAAGGGAACCACATAATCGCTCCTTAATTCTAAAAATAATTAAATACTTAATTACATACATTTAATGGCATGTCTTCTCTAACCCTTATGGGATTCTAGGAAGACCACAAATTCCCTTACAAAAGCATGAAAATAGATAATTACAATTGAAAATAAGTGGAAAATAAAATTAGCTTGAAATTGGATTTAAGGTTTGGATTTAAATTCCAAACATGCCTATCTACTTCATTTAATGGGAATCAAAACCCAACTAGTTCATTCTATGATTAAGTGGAGTAGTTTATGGATCGATTGGATTAATTTTGCTTTGGAAATTGGATAAAAATACCTTTGTTTTTGATGGATGAGATGGAGTGAGTGTTTTACTGAACTGAAATTCTATTTTATTAGGACTAGATGGTTAGATTGATTATGGGATTGATTAATTAATTAATGTAATGAAATGGATGGATGGAAGGATTAATTAATTAAAATGATTAATTAACTAATTAGGACTTCACCCCAATAATATACTAAAGAGACCTGACAACAATATGTTGAAATCTAACCCTAAAAGCTTAACACAAATTTGACACCAACTATTGAGAACTCCACTAATATACTAATGGAACTTAACATCAATACGAAGGAAACAAATTTGCTAAACTGAAATAAGATAAAAAGTTATAATCGATGTTGATTTTTTTTTTATCAACAAGGAATTTATAATTTAGTCAAAGAAGTAAGAACAAGACTCAATAACTAGAATAATAAACACAAGAATAATAAGAAAAGTAAGAAATTTAGAATAAAAGAACACAAATTTAATTAAGATAAAATCTAATGTAGAGCCAAGGCTCTGATACCAAATGATATGGAACCTCTATGAATAAGTTTGAGAACTCATTTGTATATTCGAACCCCTAACACATTAACATGAAAACCCCAAGACCAATTCGGATTCAACCCCTAAGAGAGGTTAGAAATCATATTGCTTAGATAAAATGATCAAGAATTAGAATAAAGAAAACTTAGTTTCTAAACTCCAATTTTGAAACACTCCACAAGCAGGTGATCAATCTACTTGAATGTTTCTTCAAGCTTGTATTCTACACAAGAACACAAAGATAACATTGATTCTAGCAAGAATCAAACATAAGAGTAAACACTCTTAATTTATCAATCCATGATAAAAGTTTTCATAATATCCAATCTCTCTTTTGGTTACATCATTGTGGCCTTTATAAAGGTTTCTTGGAACATCCCTCCAAGAATAGGAAAAGCCAAAAGCCTTATAAGATAATTAAAGACCATCAATACCTGACAATTAATCTTGGAACATCCCTCCAAGAATAGGAAAAGCCAAAAGCCTAATAAGATTAATTAAAGTCCATAAATACCTAACAATTAAATGTAATCAACACCTTTAATGGTGTATATTAAAGACAATTAACTTAGTTTATCTTAAAAACTTAACAAACTAAATTGTGGGCTTAATAACTAACATGGACAGCCCAAATACATAATAAACTAAAACCCAAATTTTATTCAGAAATCTGAATTCCAGCAGCAACATATTTGCATCCCAAATTCGGCCTTGATAATTATAGAATTAGCTAAAGCTTAGAAATAGAAGTTGTAGCTATGAATGTTAGCTTTCTAGCATATCTTGAATCACCTCAATCTAAGTTTTGTAGCGAGAGTCATGGCCCAAATAGTACAGACTGATCTATTAGTGCAAACTCAAATACTTGTGCTCCTTTGATTTCTCATCATTCCCCCTTTCCTCTAGAAGATTTGTCCTCAAATCTTTCCAATTGTGTTTGGACCAAATATCTCAGAAATTATATGAGGATAAAAAAAATATGGGATGGATTTATGACAAAATGAAGATCAAAATAACAATTTTGGACACATAAAAACACAAGAAGATTTTTTTTCTTTTCTTTTTTTTTTTTTTTTTACCACGCTTAAACGAAAACAGATTTTTAGGATAATGAAAGCAAGTGAAGTGAACCCCAATAATATACTAAAGGGACCTAACAACAATATGTTGAAATCTAACCCTAAAAACTTAACACAAATTTGATACCAAACTAATGAGAACTCCACTAATATACTAATGGAACCCAACATCAATATAAAGGAAACAAATTTGCTGAACTAAAATAAGATAAAAGTTATAATCGATGCTGATTTTTTTTAACCAACAAGGAATTTAGAATTTAGTCAAAGAAGTAAGAACAAGACTCAAGAACTAGAATAATAAACACAATAATAACAAGAAAAGTAAGAAATTTAGAATAAAAGAACACGAATTTAATTAAGATAAAATCTGATGTAGAGCCAAGGCTTTGATACCAAATGATATCAAATTTGTGTTAAGTTTTTAGGGTTAGATTTCAACATATTGTTGTCGGGTCCCTTTAGTATATTATTGAGGTTCACTTCGGTTGCTTTCATTATCCTAAAAATATGTTTTGGTTTAAACATGTTAAAAAAAAAAAAGGAAAAAAAATCTTCCTGTGTTCTTATGTGTCCAAGATTGTTATTTTGATCGTCCTTTTATTATAAATCTATCCCATATTTTTTATTTTATTTTTTTTTCATCCTCATACAAATTTCTGTGATATTTGATCTAAACATAATTGCAAAGATTTGAGGACAAATCTTTTTGAGGAAAGGGGGAATGATGGGAAATCAAAGGAGCACAAATATTTGAGTTCGTACTAATAAAGAAGTCTGTACTATTTGGGTCATAACTCTAACTATAGAAATCATATTGAGGTGATTCAAGATACATTGGAAAGCTAACATTCATAGTGACAACTTCTATTTGTAAGTTTGGGTTGATTCTATCATTATCAAGGCCAAATTTGAGATGAAAATATGCTGCTGCTGGAATTCAGATTTCTGAATAAAATTTGGGTTTTAGTTTATTATGTATTTGGGCTGTCCATGTTAATTATTAAGCCCAAAATTTAATTTGTTAATTTTTAAAGATAAACTAAGTTAAATTGTCTTTAATATACACCATTAAAGGTATTGATTACCTTTAATTGTTAGGTATTGATGGTCATTAATTATCTTATTTGGCTTTGGCTTTTCTTATTCTTAGAGGGATATTCTAAGATTAATTGTTAAGTATTGATGGTCTTTAATTATCTTATTTGGCTTTTGGCTTTCCATATTCTTGGAGGGATGTTCCAAGAAGCTATATAAAGGCTACCATGACGTAACCAAAAGGGGAGATTGGATCTTATGAAAGCTTTTGTCATGGATTGATAAATTAAGAGTGTTTATGTTTGATTAAAGAAACATTCAAGTAGATTGATCACCAGCTTGTGGGGTGTTTCGAAATTGGAGTTTAGCCTATAGTTTTGTGAAACCCAAGTCACATTTCCAATTTGTCCTATTTAGCTAAGGATAGGCATTGTTGGACTCGGAGTAAGTCGTTGACAGTGATCAAACTATGGATAGACTCTTTGAAAGTTTGGGTAATTTTACTGGTAGCTCATTTAGCTCAAATAATAATAATAATAATAAATTAAAAAATAAACAAATATTATTATTAGAAATGTTGAACAAAATCTCCATAACTAGAAACTCCCAGCTATTAGTCCCTCTGCCATTTATAAATCTAATACTCATTTTTCTTTTAAGTCTGATTATATTATCAAGACTATTGACCAAGGAGTTCCAATCCATGAAGGATTTAGCTCTTTTAGCCTATTGTCTCAAGAATTAATGGCAAAGCACCAAGAAAAGTATCAATTTCTTCATATTGGAATGGTGCAATTTGCTTTGAAGCCAGCAACTAGATTGAGGCTAAATACTTCTGCTTTCCTTTGTGTGAGAGATAAAAGGCATAATAAATTTTATGACTCCTAATTAGGAGTAGTTGAATCAACCTTATGTGATGGTCCAATCTATTTTTCATGCTATCCAAATTTTACTTTATCCCTTTCTAATCCGCACTTATTATGTGCACTCAGTTTGGATATTAAAACTGAGGGATACGATATACTTCCTGGATCTGAAAATGTAATTCTTATATATATAATTCATTATAAGGCAATGAATACTGTTATCCCTAATTTAAGGGAATCATCAACAAAGCTTATTACTCCAAAAGGAACTACTAACTTATTTTTGACTAATTAGTCAAAAGGCAATCTTATGGATTCAAAAAACATCTCTTGGGATCAAGTTAATTTACCAGATAAGTGGATGTTAGAAGAGGTTGTTCTTGTTAAAAAGGAAGACTCAAGATCTATTCAAGAAATCATTGAACACAAAGATGGAAATGTAGAATTGCATTTTCTAGAAGTAGGTCAGTCATCCTACAGCCAGACAGAGGTCATTTTCAAATCTATCTTATAGTCCATCTCTAAAATTAGTTCTTCCTCCTAGATGGTCATATTCAGAGCCCATAACCACCCATAAGAGGTCACCTTCCTTATTAAGAGTCAAGAAAAATGAAGAAAGTGTAGGACATCCTCAATATAAATCTGAAGAAAGTCAGTCCAGTCCTTCCCATCCTACTCCATAAAGTCCTACTCCTTCTGAAATGGGGTATGATAAAGAAAGTTCAGCAAATCTTGATAGCTTAAATTTAGTTGTCATATTAGTTGAAGAAGATCCATTCAATAAATGGTATCTTACTAATTTTTCTGAAAATGATAAAAAATGATGGAAAAAAAATATTAGTTTTATAAAGCTAAAGATGGAATTAAAGAATTCCCTGAATTTCTTAAACATTATTTTAAATTGTTAGGAAAATCTTATCCAGATTTCTCTGACAAATAGTTTCTTAATACTAGAGAAACTACATATAAAAATTATTTTACCACAAAAGGAAAGCTTATCAAAAGCATTCATCCTCCTATAACCAATTTATCTTATAAAATAGAAAAGTAGAAAGAAGTTACTTGTTCTCCTTTTAAAGGGGAGGGGAGTTTAGAAGGAATTATCCGACAAAATAATTTTTCAAATTTAACATTAGATTCAATTGGAAAGTAGTTAATGAGGATAGAAACCCAAGTTTCAACCTTAAAAAAAGGTTGACTACATTCCAAAAAAGGATAGTTCTTCTGCATCAACTTCTTAAGAGAAAAGGGTCTTATTTAAACCCATGGAATCATTTAAGCTAGATTTAAAACTAGCAAAAGATGAAAAATCTACAATGGTCAAAGAGCTTGTTAAAAGACTTTCCTCATTAGGAATAAAAGATAAAAAAGAAGAAAAGTCTAATAAAAATCTAGCTCCTTTGACAAAAGAAGAAGTTGACAATAATTCTGATTCTGAGTCAGATAAAGATTCTCAAAGGTCAGAAGAAGGGTTTATCAACAACCTCGAATCCATGTTTATGGAAGCTGGAGAAATGAGTCAAATTAATAGGATAACATATCCTAGAAAAAATGCTAGCATGCCTATTAAGCCTTATTATCCAAGGCCATCCCCAATAGACCTTCAATATGAAGATACTTCAGTCAATTATGTCCCTTATGATGGGACATCTATAGTTGAATGGAATATTGATGGTTTATCTAAATATCAAATTAAAAATGTTATACATTATATTACTATATATGCCAATACCTCTAAAGCAAGTGGAAATGTAGATGATACGATTGCCAAGGCAATTGTAGCAGGTTTCATAAGCCAACTTAAAGGTTGGTGGGATTTTTATTTGTCTCATGAGGCAAAAGTGCAAATTTTAATAGCAATTAAAACTGAGACTACTGTTTCTCAACAACCAGGTTAGCAGGCTATTACTAGTTCAAGAACTATGTTAGATGCTGTTAATACCCTATTATATACTATAGGGATACACTTTATCGGCTCTCAACGTTTTATTTAGACAAATCACATGAGTAATTAATGAATTTAAAATGTCCTGATTTATCTCATTTTAAGTGGTATAAAGATGTCTTCTTATCTACTGTTTATACTAGAGAAGACAATAATAATGATTTTTGGAAGGAAAAGTTTTTATCTAGTTTACCCCCCTTATTTGCTAAGAGGGTAAGAATAAGAATTAGAAATAGATATGATGGAGCAATTCCTTATAGTCAATACACTTATGGAGAATTAGCAGCAGAGGTAATCACAAAAGGAATAGCACTATGTAATAAGATGAAATTACATAATCAGCTTAAGAAAGATAAAGCGACAAGAAGAAGGTTGCTTGGAGATTTTTGCAAGCAAATAGGCTATCAACCTTTATTTTCTTCTTATAAGAAGAAAAGAGCCTATAAAAAGGATAATTACTATCCTTTAAAGCAAAAGAAAAGAAATTATAAAAGATCTGATGAAAAGAAGGGAAAAAAGTGTAACATATTAGAAATTAGCTTTAGTTAGGTAGTGAATTTTAGAATTTTAATTCGAAGTTGATATTAAGAATTTGCATAAAATTTTTGCATAGCATTTTAATATATGAAAAATATAAGAAACCTAAGTAAAACCAAAGAGAAACATAAATGAAACCATAGTGAAACCATATATTTACCAAATTGTAAACGCACTTAAAGTACCATATTTTTTGAAATTCATTTAGTGAAATTTATAATTTTTGAATAATAATCTAAAAGTCAATAAATACATTAATTAAAGCTTAATTAAGTTTAATATTAATATTTAAAAATGTATGGAGAAAGACCAAACTGTAAATTTGTAAGGACCAAATTGCATAACTCAAAAAATTGGAGGACTAAACTGTAATTTGGCTAAAAACCTCCCATATAACAGATTTATCCAGAATTTTCTGTACAAAAATCAGATTTTTCTTCTTCCTTCTCCTCTTGGCTGAACCTCTCTAACCCTTCTTCTCCATCTTTTTTTCTTTCAATTTTCTTTAGAAAAATTATTGAAAACCTATAGCAAATAACCTCTTTTCATCATCCAAATTACTTCCACCAAGAATTAAGCAAGAAATTGAAGAAGTGGAGATTGGAAGAAATCTGCCATTTTAAGAAAAGCAAGGTTAGTCCACTTTCCTTGATTTTAATTCATAGAAATAGATGTTAGTGAGTGGAAAAGATGATTTAGTATGAGAATTATATGATAGATTAGTGTATTTGGCATGGAAACTTCGTAACTCTTCAAATGCATCTTAAATCAAATTGTTGCTAAAACTTTTAATTCACCAAAAAGGACTTAAGAATAGTTAAATCTGATGCTTAAGGAATGGATTCCAGCAATTGGAATCATTGAATTTGAAGAAAAATACATAGGTTGCTTAAAATCATAAATTATGTCCATATGTTCAAAGTCCCACTTCAAGGCTTTTTTTTTCCAATTTTATTGCTTAAATGTGTTAGTTTAGTATCAAATAACATGGAAATAACCTTAGTTTGAATTATGGAAACTCCCTTGAAGAAACCATACTTGGAAGAACCATAGGAGGCAGAATTGCCTTTGTTTATGCTTGACTTTTTTCATTATTTTCCATGCTGAAATGAACCCTTTGGCCTTTAAATTCCAAATGAGTTGTAGAATATATTGTTGGCAATGTGAATTTATGTAAGGCAAATTGGGCTTCTTCCAATTTGCCCCAAAACTCTTCTAAAATGCAACCAAAGTCATGGCCACCAAGTGTTTCATAAAATGTTCCAAAGAAAATCCATGAACAAATGCCAACCAATGCTTGCTACAAAATTGCCAAGAAAATACCTAATATGTAAATTCCATAATGTATCATCCCTAAAGTAATAAATAGGTTATGTATGCCTAAATTGCTAATAAACATAAATGTAGCTAAATTAAACTAAAGAATTAAAGAAAACAAATTAAATGCTCAAAACAGAAAAATAAACATAAATCATGCATTTTATGCTATTAGTTTAAGTATTCTCAATAATGTTTAGTATTAAAACAATGTATTTTGCTTCTTTAGCTTCTAAGGATCAAGAAAAGGAGGTTGAGGATTAAGGGATAAGCTTCGGGTTCTATCTTTCATTGGTGAGTAATATATGCATATGTATATATATGTTTATACCAAAATGAACATATACCCTTATATGATATTTGCTTGTGAAATGCTCCTTGATGATCCTTTTGAATCTGAATTGCTTCCTTTTCATTGATTCCTTCTTGCTTTGGAATACCTTATTGCTTACATTGAATTTCTAATTGTTCATGGCAAACCTTTGAAACCTGTTTTGCTTCTTTGTAATTACCTTGTTTGGCTTTGTAGCACCTTGTGATATGTTCGAATGACTTTGATTCTTTAAATGAACTTATGTTGTTTAATCCCCTTTCTTTGAATTTAATTATTGAGTAAACCCTGTGATTTGATTGGATATCAAATGACAGAGCTACTCATATGATGGAGTAGCATAAATTTTGCATCAGACATTATGCACAATGAATTATAAACCCGAGCTAGGGAGGCTTAAGCCCCTAGCCATATAGTCTGATCAACTATATGTGAGTAAAGCATGCTACCAAGATAGTAGCCTCTGCTTATTATAAATGTGTGATTAAGTGAAGTCTGTCATTTGAGAGCCAATATGATTGTCACCTTTACTTTCATACCTTTATTTAAACTATTGCTTCTCTTGCTCTTTTATTTTTATATGTATATGTATGTATGCATATATTATTCGCTGGGATTTTATCTCATCATTTTAGTGGTTTATAAATTTTCAGGTGGTGAGTAGACCAGTGGTCTCAACAAAGCTTCTCCCTCCTGCGTGGAACCTATCATGTAATATTCATATTTTTTTTGATGGTTGTAAATATTAGAAACTCCATGGTACTTGGTGGTTCAGTATAGTTTAGACTGGGAATTGTAATAAATATTAAATGTATAAATTATACGTAAATTAAATGGATGCTAGTTGCTTAATATAATAATCCGGGGTTCTACGGGTTTAGGTGGCTTTAGGCTTATCCAATCCCTAGGACCGTCCATCCCTAGAGCAGGATGTGACAAAAAGCCTCCTTTAAAGGCGTCTAAAGGAAAATCTAAGTCTAAAAAGACTATAATTTGCTATAAATGTGGAAAACCAGGAGATTACGCTAATAGGTATAAAGTCAAATAGCAAATTCAATCCTTATCAATAGATGAAGGTCTTAAGAGATCTTTAATAAATTTGTTTATTGCTAAAATTGATTTTGAGAAGGAAGACTATGAAATAAATACTGTAGATTATATATCTGAGTGTGATTCAAGTTCAGATTCGTCAAAGTCTTCTTCACCAAAAGAAGAATGTGAAGGAAATTGTGACTATTATAAAGCCTTATGTCAAATGAATGGCTTATGTGTTTTAACTAAAGAAGAAGATATGATTTTGGATCTTATTAATCAGATCCAAGATGGAGAAGAGAAAAAGAAGCAAATAAAAAAATATTTGCAAATTTATTAATCAAAAGAAACTACTTCTTCGTCAAATCCTTTAGAAAAGAAACTTTTTGAAAAATTAGAAAAACCCTATGATCTTAAAGATATTATGGATAGGGTCAAAAATTTAAAAAAATAAAGCCTCGAGAGCCTACAATAAATGAATTAAAGACTGAAATTAATTTTGTTAAAACAGAATTAAAAGATAGAGTTTCTTTCATAGAATTAATTAAGAAAGAAGAATTAGAAGGCGAGGAAGAAGAAGAATTTGCTCTTAATAGAGCAGAAAGAGATCCATTAAATGAAGATGAGATCAATAATCTTCAATTTTTAAATTTAGTGGATCAAGTCATAAATCATAAATGGCACACTTATATTACAGTAGTTGTCAACAAAGAATTCATGTTTAAAACAATTGCCCTTATTGATTTAGGTGTAGATTTAAACTGCATCAATGGAGGTATTGTTCATTCCAAGTACTTCACTAAAACTACTGAAGTACTAAACATAGTAGATGGTTCAAGATTAAGGATTAAATATAAATTATCTGATGCTACTATATGTTTTCAAATACCATTTATAATGGTTAAAGGATTATCTCATCCTGTCATCTTAGGAAATCCTTTTATGCATATGTTATACCTTATAAAAGAAATTTTTGAATAGGGAATAACATCAGAAAAGGGGGAAAGAGTAATACAATTCTCTTTCATATCTCAGCTGAGACTAAAAGAGATTTATATTATTCAAAATAAAATAAAAAATAAAGAAAAATTCCTTACTTCTTTATCACAAGAAGTCAGACAAAAGAAAATAGAGTAATTATTATTGCCAGCTATAAAAGAAAAGATAGAGAAAATTCAACAGGACATGATTAAAGAAATCTATGCTGAGATTCCTAATACTTTTTGGGACAGACAAAGGCATGTGGTATAGCTGCCATATGAGCCTAATTTCGATGAAAAATAGATTTTCACTAAGGCTAGACTCGCAATGGGTCCCAGGCACTTAGAAATATGTAAAAAGGTAATTGCTGAATTAGAATCCAAAGGACTTATTAAAAAAAGTCATAGAAAATGCTGCTGAGCTAGAAAGAGGAGTTCCTGAACTTGTTATTAATTACAAGCCTTTGAACAAAGTCTTAAGGTGGATTAGGTATCCATTACCTAATAAAAAGGATTTACTAAATAGGCTTTATAAAGCTATGTATTCTTTAAATTTGATATGAAATCTAGATACTGGTAAATCCAGATCGATGAAGGAGATTGCTATAAAACAATGTTCACTGTTCCTTTTGCGCATTATGAATGGAACGTTATGCCCTTTAGATTAAAAAATGCTCCTTCTGAGTTTTAGCGAATTATGAATGACATATTCAATACTTATTCAGCATTCACCATCGTCTATATTGATGATGTGTTAGTATTTTCTAGTAATCTAGATCAACACTTTAAACATTTAAATATCTTTATTAAGATTATTAAAAACCAGGATTAGTTGTGTCAGCAAAGAAAATAAAATTGTGTCAAACAAAAGTCAGATTTTTAGGACACAATATAGAAAAGGGTACAATTATTCCAATAGATAGAGCCATCCAATTTGCTGACAAAATCCCTAGTGAAATAAAAGATAAAACTCAATTACAAAGGTTTTTGGGGAGTCTAAATTATGTGGCAGATTTTTATAAAAATCTTGCCAAAGATGCTAAACCTTTATTTGAAAGGTTAAGAAAAAATCCTCCTGATTGGTTTGAGGCTCATACAAAAAATAAAAACCAGAGTAAAAGAACTTCCTTGCTTAGCTATTCCTCATCTAGAAGCCTTTAAAATTGTTAAAACAGGTGCTTCTAACAAAGGATATGGTGGAATCCTTAAACAAAGAATAAATAATAAAGAATAATTAGTTAGATACACCTCTGGTATTTGGACTAGGCTTAGAGTTAATTACTCCATAGAAAAAAAGGAACTATTATCTATAGTTCTATGTGTCCAAAAATTTGAATATGATTTATTAAATCAAAAGTTCCTTTGATGATTTTTGGATGCATTTAAACACCAAGGGCTTCTCAATATAAATTTCTTACAAATTTCATTTCCCTTTTCATTCTTAGGATTAACCTTGAGTCATTTGATTACTTTGTGATATTTTTTCCCTGTTTCTTTCTTCTTGCATTCAACCACTATTAGGTATATAAAGGGGGTTTATTGTTTAATTTATTAATTAATAAATAATGATTTAAGAGCTTGAGACAGGAAGATTAATAATGTGAAAATGAATTAAAGAAAAAAGACTACATACAATTCGATCAAGAAAGATGTAACATCCTAGAAATTAGCTTTAGTTAGGTAGTGAATTTTAGAATTTTAATTCGAAGTTGATATTAAGAATTTGCATAAAATTTTTGCATAGCATTTGAATATATGAAAAGTATAAGAAACCTAAGTAAAACCAAAGAGAAACATAAATGAAACCATATATATACCAAATTGTAAATGTACTTAAAGTACCATTTTTTTTGAAATTTGTTTAGTGAAATTTATAATTTTTGAATAATAATCTAAAAGTGAATAAATACATTAATTAAATCTTAATTAAGTTTAACATTAATATTTAAAAATGTATCAAGAAGGACCAAACTGTAAATTTGTAAGGACCAAATTGCATAACTTAAAAATTGGAGGACTAAACTGTAATTTAGCTAAAAACCTGCCCATATAACAGATTTCTCCAAAATTTTCTGTACAAAAATCAGATTTTTCTCTCCTTCCTTCTCCTCTTGGCCAAACCTCTCTAGCCCCTCTTCTCCATTTTTTTTTTCTTTCAATTTTCTTTAGAAAAATCATTGCAAACCTATAGCAAATAACCTCTTTTCATCATCCAAATTACTTCCCACCAAGAATTAAGCAAGAAATAAGGAAGAGATTGAAGAAGTGGAGATTGGAAGAAATTTGCCATTTTAAGAAAAGCAAGGTTAGTCCACTTTTCTTGATTTTAATTCATAGAAATAGATGTTAGTGAAGGGAAAAGATGATTTGGTATGAGAATTATGCGATAGATTAGTGTATTTGGCATGGAAACTTCATAACTCTTCAAATGCATCTTAAATCAAATTGTTGTTAAAACTTTCAATTCACCTAAAAAGACTTAAGAATAGTTAAATATGATGCTTAAGGAATGGATTCCAGCAATTGGAATCATTGAATTTGAAGAAAAATACATAGGTTGCTTAAAATCATCAATTCCGCCCATAAGTTCAAAGTCCCACTTCAAGGCTGTTTTTTCCAATTTTATTGCTTAAATGTGTTAGTTTAGTATCAAATAACATGAAAATAACCTTAGTTTGAATTATAGAAACTCCCTTGAAGAAACCATGCTTAGCCGAACCATATGAGGCAGAATTGCCTTGGTTTATGCTTGATTTTTTCATGATTTTCCATGCTGAAATGAACCTTTTGCTTGGCCTTTAAATTCCAAATGAGTTGTGGAATATATTGTTGGCAATGTGAATTTATGTAGGGCAATTTGGGCTTCTTCCAATTTTCCCCAAAACTCTTCCAAAATGCAACCAAAGTCATGCCCACCTAGTGTTTCATAAAATGTCCCAAAGAAAATCCATGAACAAATGCCAACCAATGCTTGCTACAAAATTGCCAAGAAAATACCTAATATGTAAATTCCATAATATATCATCCCTAAAGTGATAAATAGCTTATGTATACCTAAATTTCTAATAAACATAAATGTAGTTAAATTAAACTAAAGAATTAAAGAAAACAAATTAAATGCTCAAAACAGAAAAATAAACATAAATCATGCATTTTATGCTATTAGTTTAAGTATTCTCAATAATGTTTAGTATTGAAACAATGTATTTTGCTTCTTTAGCTTCCAAGGATCAAGAAAAGGAGGTTGAGGATTAAGCGATAAAGCTTCGGGTTCCATCTTTCATTGGTGAGTAATATATGCATATGTATATATATGTTTATGCCAAAATGAACTTATACCTTTATATGATATTTGCTTGTGAAATGCTCCTTGATGATCCTTTTGAATCTGAATTGCTTCCTTTTCATTGATCCCTTCTTGCTTTGGAATACTTTATTGCTTATATTGAATTTCTAATTGTTCATGGCAAACATTTGAAACTTGTTTTGCTTCTTTGTAATTACATTGTTCGGCTTTGTAGCACCTTGTGATATGTTCGAATGACTTTGATTCTTTAAATGAACTTATATTGTTTAATCCCCTTTCTTTGAATTTAATTATTGAGTAAACCCTGTGATTTGATTAGATATCAAATGACAGAGCTACTCATCTGATGGAGTAGCATAAATTTTGCATCAGACATTGTGCACAATGAATTATAAACCCGAGCTAGGGATGCTTAAGCCCCTAGCCATATTGTCACATCCCGCTCTAGGGATGGACGGTCCTAGGGATTGGGTAAGCCTAAAGCTACCTAAACCCGTAGAACCCCAGATTATTTTATTAAACAATTAGCATCCACAAATATACAATAAACATTCTGATATTTATTAATATTCATTTAATTTACATATAATTTATACATTTAATATTTATTACAATTTCCAGTCTAAACTATACTAAACCACCAAGTACCATGGAGTTTCTAATATTTACAACCATCAAAATAAATACGAATATTACATGATAGGTTCCACGCAGGAGGGAGAAGCTTTGCTAGAACCACTGGTCAACTCACCACCTGAAAATTTATAAACCACTAAAATGATGAGATAAAATCCCAGTGACCAATATATGCATACATACATATACATATAAAAATAAAAGAGCAAGAGAAGCAATAGTTTAAATAAAGGTATGAAAGTAAAGGTGACAATCATATTGGCTCTCAAATGACAGACTTCACTTAATCACATATTTATAATAAACAGAGGCTACTATCTTGGTAGCATACTTTTCCCACATATAGTTGACCAGACTATATGGCGAGGGGCTTAACCCTCCCTAGCTCGGGTTTATAATTCATTGTGCACAATGTCTGATGCAAAATTTATGCTACTCCATCAAATGAGTAGTTCTGTCATTTGATATCCAATCAAAGCATAGGGTTTACTCAATAATTAAATTCAAAGAAAGGGGATTAAACAACATAAATTCATTTAGAGAATCAAAGTCATTTGAACATATCACAAGGTGCTACAAAGCCGAACAATGTAATTACAAAGAAGCAAAACAGGTTTCAAAGGTTTGCCATGAACAATTAGAAATTCAATATAAGCAATAAGGTATTCCAAAGCAAGAAGGAATCAATGAAAAGGAAGCAATTCAGATTCAAAAGGATCATCAAGGAGCATTTCACAAGCAAATAACATATAAGGGTATAAGTTCATTTTGGCATAAACATATATATACATATGCATATATTACTCACCAATGAAAGATGAAACCCGAAGCTTTATCCCTTAATCCTCAACCTCCTTTTCTTGATCTTTAGAAGCTAAAGAAGCAAAATACATTATTTTAATACTAAACATTATTGAGAATACTTAAACTAATAGCATAAAATGCATGATTTATGTTTATTTTTCTGTTTTGAGCATTTAATTTGTTTTCTTTAATTCTTTAGTTTAATTTAACTACATTTATGTTTATTAGCAATTTAGGCATACATAACCTATTTATTACTTTAGGGATAATATATTATGGAATTTAAATATTAGGTATTTTCTTGGCAATTTAGTAGCAAGCATTGGTTGGCATTTGTTCATGAATTTTCTTTGGGACATTTTATGAAACACTTGGTGGGCATGACTTTGGTTGCATTTTAGAAGAGTTTTGGGGCAAATTGGAAGAAGCTCAAATTGCCCTACATAAATACACATTGCCAACAATATATTCCACAACTCATTTGGAATTTAAAGGCCAAGCAAAGGGTTCATTTCAGCATGGAAAAATCATGAAAAAATCAAGCATAAACAAAGGCAATTCTGCCTCCTATGGTCCTGCCAAGTATGGTTTCTTCAAGGGAGTTTCTATAATTCAAACTAAGGTTATTTCCATGTTATTTGATACTAAACTAACACATGTAAGCAATAAAATTGGAAAAAAATAGCCTTGAAGTGGGACTTTGAACATATGGGTAGAATTTATGATTTTAAGCAACCTATGTATTTTTCTTCAAATTCAATGATTCCAATTGGTGGAATCCATTCCTTTAGCATTAGATTTAACTATTCTTAAGTCCTTTTTGGTGAATTCAAAGTTTTAGCAGCAATTTGATTTAAGATGCATTTGAAGAGTTATGAAGTTTCCATGCCAAATACACCAATCTATCACATAATTCTCATACTAAATCATCTTTTCCACTCACTAACATCTATTTCTATGAATTAAAATCAAGGAAAGTGGACTAACCTTACTTTTCTTAAAATGGCAGATTTCTTTCAATCTCCACTTCTTCAATTTCTTGCTTATTTCTTGCTTAATTCTTAGTAGAAGTAATTTGGATGATGAAAAGAGGTTATTTGCTATAGGTTTTCAATAATTTTTCTAAAGAAAATTGAAAGAAAAAAAAAATGGAGAAGAAGGGTTAGAGAGGTTCAGCCAAGAGGAGAAGGAAGAACAGAAAAATCTGATTTTTGTACAGAAAATTCTGGAGAAATCTGTTATATGGGCGAATTTTAGCCAAATTACAGTTTAGTCCTCCAATGTTTTAAGTTATGCAATTTGGTCCTTACAAATTTACAGTTTGGTCCTTCTCCATACATTTTTAAATATTAATATTAAACTTAATTAAGCTGTAATTAATGTATTTATTCACTTTTAGATTATTATTCAAAAATTATAAATTTCACTAAACGAATTTAAGAAAATATGGTACTTTAAGTACATTTACAATTTGGTATATATATATGGTTCCACTATGGTTTCATTTATGTTTGTCTTTGGTTTTACTTAGGTTTCTTATACTTTTCATATATTCAAATGCTATGCAAAAATTTTATGCAAATCTTTAATATCAACTTCGAATTAAAATTCTAAAATTCACTACCTAACTAAAGCTAATTTCTAGGATGTTACACATATAGTCTGATCAACTATATGTGGGTAAAGCATGCTACCAAGATAGTAGATTTGCTTATTATAAATGTGTGATTAAGTGAATTCTGTCATTTGAGAGCCAATATGATTGTGACCTTTGCTTTCATGCCTTTATTTAAACTATTGTTTCTCTTTGCTCTTTTATTCTTTTCTATTTTGTATATGTATGTATGCATATATTATTTACTGGGATTTTATCTCATCATTTTAGTGGTTTATAAATTTTCAGGTGGTGAGTAGACTAGTGGTTCCAGCAAAGCTTCTCCCTTCTGCGTGGAACCTATCATGTAATATTCATATTTATTTTGATGGTTGTAAATATTAGAAACTCCATGGTACTTGGTGGTTCAGTATAGTTTAGACTGGGAATTGTAATAAATATTAAATGTATAAATTATATGTAAATTAAATGGATGCTAGTTGCTTAATATAATAATCCGGGGTTCTATAGGTTTAGGTGGCTTTAGGCTTACCCAATCCCTAGGACCATATTAACTATATAAATTATATGTAAATTAAATGAATATTAATGAATATCAGAATGTTTATTGTAATTTTTGTGGATGCTAATTGTTTAATATAACAATCTAGGTTCTATGGGTTTAGGTGGCTTTAGGCTTACCCAATCCCTAGGACCGTCCATCCTTAGAGTGGGATGTGACAAAAGATTTTTATGTTCCAATGTTTAAATTATTGTTTGATTGATGATTTGAACTTGTTAATGAGTTAATTAAACAATTTGTGTGATAAAATTGGGTTTTTTTTTTAATCTAAGTGAATTAATTTGAATTGATTGATAAATGTTATTTCTTTTAGTGTCAATTTGATAAAATTACAAACCAATTTCAAGTTTGGATGCATAAAATTGTATACTTCCCCTTGATAATGTTCTGCTATATTAAGGTTTATAAAGCTAAGGCTGAGTTAATTCAATTGATTAATAATTTGAGCTTATAAATATGTTAATTTGATATTTATGGAACCAATTTGAGATTTGACTATAAAAATTCAATTTTCCCTTTTATTGGATTTGGCCATTAGGGTTCTTAGTGTCCAAGGATCCATTCACTTAATTAATTGTTAAACTTTACTTGAAATAACACCATTTACAATTTGTGAGACCTTGCCCCCATACCTCTCCCTCACTTGGAAATGCCTTAAGGAAAGGCAAGTGATTTTTAGGGAGATTATGGAACAAATTTCGGTGTTCACAATTGGAACAGTTATTATTCAAAAAATTGATTTTCTAAAAGTGATTTCAAGAGTCACCACCCTAATTTTATTTATTTTAAAATGGAAAAATTAAGGAAAAATCAATTTTCATGACTCCAATTCATTAATTTTTAATTAATTTACCCAAGGATAAAATTTCCAGTCACAAACCAAGTTGAGTTCAAGAACTAGTTTTTTGATTTTAAATAATCACGATTTGGCTCTTAAGTTTAGTTTGAATTTAAAAAATTGATTTCATGAATAAAAAGTATTAAATGATTAAAAATGCATGAATATGGCGTGATATAAATGCATGGGATAAGTATGGGTGCAAGGTAAATTAAAAGAATATTTAAGTAAATCATCCATAAATTAAGAAGAGTGTTTCCTCTAGTCCTTATGAATTATAAGGGAACCACATAATCGCTCCTTAATTCTAAAAATAATTAAATACTTAATTACATACATTTAATGGCATATCTTCTCTAGCCCTTATGGGATTCTAGGAAGACCACAGATTCCCTTACAAAAGCATGGAAATAGATAATTACAATTGAAAATAAGTGAAAAATAAAATTAGCTTGAAATTGGATTTGAGGCTTGGATTTAAATTCCAAACATGCCTATCTACCCCATTAAATGAGAATCAAAACCTAAGTAGTTCATTCTATGATTAAGCGGGGTAGTTTATAGATCGATTGGATTAATTTTGCTTTGGGAGTTAGATAAAAATACCTTTGTTTTTGATGGATGAGATGGACTAAGTGTTTGACCAAACCAAAATTCTATTTTATTGAGACTAGATGGTTAGATTGATTATGGGATTGATTAATTAATTAATGTAATGAAATGGATGGATGGATGAATTATTAATTAAAATGATTAATTAACTAATTAGGATGGAGGTGAATTAATTTTAAAAAATATTGATTTGATTTAAAAAAAAAGATGATTAATTAATTAAAAAGATTAATTAACTTAAGTTTAAGTGGAGTAAATAATAAATTAAAAGGATTAATTAATTAATTTAAAGAGAGTAATTATAGTGAGAAGAAGAAAGAAGCAATTGTATAGCTATCAACAAATACTCAAGGTGTGTATTGAAATGAGAAATGGAGGGTCTATTTGTAGGTAAACGGGGTGAGAGATAGTTCAGGAAAAGGAAAAGTGAAAAGACAAGGAAGGGTAAGGCTGGAAATACTAAAAAAAATCATACTAGAGGGAAAAATCAGAATTTGGATGGTAGAAGGAGGACCACTTCATAGACACTAGTATGACACTGTAGGTGCTGGCAGACACTTGGTTCTGCACCACAGGTTTGCCCTACAACTGCCACGTGGTGTAACCCTTGATTTGTGTTTTGAGATTTTTTTGGGTTGTTTTTGTGACTTTCGGGTAAATTTTTTAGAGTTTTAGAGTTCAAAAAAATTTATTGGTCAGCATCAATAGGCTTAAAATTAATTTTAAAACAATTGAGCAATCAATCTGAGGATAAGTTTAGTCAGTATAGGAAAGATGTTGTCTAGTATAGAAAGTCCGATCAAGATTAGAATAATGTTAGATCATGCTACAAATATTTTGGTTAGCTCAGTGAATTCAAACTAATTTTGGAGGTGCTAAAATAAAAGTTTACAGCCACCCTCTCATTACAACTGTCTATAGGTTAGACAGTTTTGATGAGAGTGAACTCACAACTACCTTAGGAGTTTTGTGACAATTTACTTGAATTTAGAACTACTATGGCAAAGTGTGTGATTTTATGAAAATTCATATGCTATGTGATTGATAAGTATGTGGTATGTTTGATTATTTCTAATATGCATAATATGAATTTTTAATATGAAATAAGTAATTTATGTAAAGTACAAAAGCATATAATGATTTATTGCATACAAAGTGAATTTTCATGCACAAAGCGATTTTTAAGCATAAAATAATTTTTATAAACATTTTTAAAATATTTTTAATTAAATATTTTTGGGCGAATTTAATGAAAATAAGAAGCAAAATATTCTATTTTTAATTATTTAAAATCAACCCATAAATTAGATTAAAATTCCAACTCACTAAAAGCTTAACACAGCAAAATACTCCTAACCTAACTCATTAATGACAAACTTGTAATTTTGCCCAATAACCTTAATAATAACCTAAAATTTGGCCAAACCCTTATTGTAGCAGCCTCCATTCTATTATTCATAAGATTTTTATAGAAAAATTCTCTCAAAAACTCTCTCTCAACTGAAATTCACAAGGTGCCTTCAAATCTTGCGATTTTGTGATCGTTTTCTTAAGTTTTTCTCTTCTTTCAAACTACTATTTGATTTTTATGAATCTAACCATGAGAAATCCATATAGGACTATATATTTACTATTTTTCTTGATGTTAATTTGGCCTAGGTATTTTATTTGAAGGAGAAATCAATTTCTAACCATAAACACAATTTTTCATTGCACATCCACCAAAGGTGGACCCTAAAAAATAAAGTTGAAATTTTCATGTATATATTCTATAAAGAGAAGAGGGGAGGGGGGGGGAGGGGGGGGGGTGGAGAGGGGGGGCGGCAATTTGTTTGTTGATGTATTCTAAACTGATTTTTGCTATGTTAAGATGAAAATATTAATTTAAATCATGTTTCTATATATTACTATAATGATCGGAAAGTACGAAAATCAAGAGAATCCATGCTTTCCACCTTAAAACCTAAAATTATAATTTTCATGCATATATTTTATAAGAAGGTGCCAATTTGTATATTAAAGTGTTCTAAAATGATTTTTTTTTTTGTATCTGGATGGAAAAAATTGGTTTAAATCATATTTTTACATATTACTATAATGAACAGAAAGTGTGAAAAAGAAGAGAATCTATGGTTTCCCATGATAGTGTGCATTCGGCCTACATTGGGATTTTGATCCCAATGTCTATAATTCTTATATGATATATTTTAATGATTGTTGACATGTACAAAGGAATGATAAATGATTAAATTGCATATTGGTTGAAGGAGCAACTCTAGACAAAGCCTACAGAGGTTCAACCTACACAAGGGTTTCCAAACCCTAATTGTTATATTTGATTAATATGTGTACATGATTAAGTGACATGTGAAATAGGTTTTATGATGTGTTAATAGTGAATTAATGATCTTAAATTGACTATGAGTTGGATTGCAGGATTTGGTCAAAAGAGATAAGCATGATACTTTTAAGGTTACTTGTTAAGTTGAGGTATATAAAAAGTATTAAGTATGACAAGTTAGAAGTGAAATTGAATCAATATTACGATCATGATTTATTGTGTTTGGCTATAGAAAAGTCTTGGCATGAGTTATTATATGTTTTCATGTGAGCCTAAAAGGTTAAGTGTGCAAGACTAAAAAAGTCAACATGATATATACAAGTGATGAGTGCACTTCTAAGTGCAACTCCAAGTATATGTAAATGTTATATGTGTATAGGGTAGTTATGGGATAGGATAGCATGATGTTAAGCAAATGCTAAGTATTGAATTGATTAATGTTAGAGCTTGAAGATTATTAGAAGTTCAAGGGCTACAAGCACTAAGAGCTAAGGAATCACAAGGTGAGTAAACATTATATTTATGTTACAAGTACAAGTTATTATGATATGTGAACCTTTGAGATTCTTAAAACCCAAGTTCCTTTCTATCCTAAATTATAATTATATGAATTCTTTGTTATGCTTAGGTTGCTAGAGGACAATTGGTTTGATACTATTGTTGATCATTCATTGACAAGAAAGAACCTTTGTGAATGGCCTTACCTTACATTCTTTCTAGAACCACACTGTTGTTCATCTTTTGTTCAATAAGCTAAACTTATATTGCTACCATTTTACATATGATTTTGTTCTTCAATGCTATTGTTACCTTTCCTTTATGTTATGAGTGGACAAGGTAGCAGCCTTTACTTTATATTTATGTTATGAATCGACAATGCAGCAGCCTTCACTCTATATTTATGTTACAAGTAGACAAAGCAGTAGCCTTCACTCTCTATTTATGTTACAAGTGGACAAGGCAGCAATCTTCACTCTATATTTATGTTATGAGTGAATAAGGCAGTAGCCTTGCTTTATATTTATGTTACGAGTGGATAAGGCAGCAGCCTTTACTCTATATTTATGTCACAAGTAAATAAGGCAGTAGCCTTCACTTTATATGATACAAGTTATAAGTTTAATTTTTGCGAACCATGCTAAATTGCAACTATGAACTATGAATCATGAATTATGAACTATGAACTATGAACCCTTCTAAGGGATATGTGTTATTGTATAAGTTATGTTGTTTACTCATTGAGATCATCTATCTCACCCTTTTTCCTTGTGAAATTCCAAGTGAGCATTATGAGGAGGCAAGGTAATAGCTCAAGCGGTCTACTCCGATTGGGAGGTTTCCTTGTCCAGGTCGTTTTACACACTATGATATGGAGAGTCATTCTTAGATGCTTTGGGAGTTTTATTTTTGGAACATTATTCCTTTGATGATTTATTTGGAGTCTTAAATATTATTTTCTTATGGATTGTATTCAAAGTTTATTAAACTATTCTTCCCTAGTTAAAGATTTTCTTTATTACTAGTTATTTAAGTTAATGTATGAAGCTTTGGTAAGATCCTAGGCAGTATTTATATGCATAAGAGTAGGTTCTACAGGCGTGGGTGACCTTATGTCTTCCCGTGTTATAGAACCATCATATCCCCATGTTCTATGTGTGCAGACCCCAAATCATTTGAATATCAGTTTGATCAAGGCTCTAATGAGAGGTGGTGGGATACCACCAATACCTTCCATTTCACCTGCAGAGAGATGACTTGCACTCCACTCGACGTGCACCTGATTTCTAGACATGTGTAATGATTGGAGATAGACCTTCTCTCCTCATAAGGCTTAAGCCTTACTTGGCTTTGATCCTCCTCGTGAGAAAACTCAAGTGAGGCACACCCTACTAATGGAAAAGCTAAAGTAGGCAGCAGCTGCCAGTGGCATCATTCTAAATAGAACAGTGGCCTAATTGTGTTTGTAGATCATCACGAGTTGCACCTTCTCCCATAATATGAGGGATATAGTGGACCTCAATATCTTAGCTATCTTGGTTGACTTAGGTGCCTAGAGGGACTACGATTAGGATGGGGTAGTCCTTATGCTATATATCACAATATAGTGGACTTGTCATAAGGAAATGTCCTTTCTATCGGTGGTACAACACTCATATGGGAGGTATGTTTTTGCACTTTTATTTGCACCTTTTTGTTCTATTCTTGTGAGCACTTGCCCTTTTTTTTAGTGATTCTGACCATTTGTTTGTGCAGATTTGGGCATATGAGTATTTCCCTTTTCTCGCTTCTCAGTTGATTAGATAGAGTTTGGAGGATTTCCCTACTGAAAGAAAATAGAAGAAGTCAAATTATGCCCTAATTTGGACAATCACAGTACTTTCACAATTTGGGCCTTCTTCGACCATTTGATGGGGTCGAAGGTATTTCACTTATTACTTTGCCTCCTATCTTTTGCCACTTGAGCTGTTTTGCTTATTGCTTACTATGATAGATCCTCAAGCCTTTTAAGAAGTTACGACACACTAGTCTAGATAGTGTGACTTTTGTCGAGCATATATCTTGGAGGCAACTCTTGCTACGGTCACCCTACCATCTCTTATTCTATCTAGGTGAGAGAGTTCACTTCTAGATCATTAGCTTCTAGTGTGTCCCTAAGTCCCCAACAATTTATTATGAGGTATGGGTTAGTGATCCGAGCCTTCCGTGGGCTTTACAATGGCGATGAGGGATATGACCATTAGTGCTTTGGCCAAAACTACCATGACTTCTGCTCCATCTTTCTGATTAGGAGATTACCCCAAAGGGCCATTCCTCCATTGCTTCTATTCTTCTAAAGGAGCCCATTCTTCCAGCAGCTTCTAAGATACTAGAAGGGAGTAATTCCGAGGGGCCTGCTCTCAAAACTAGTGTGGGTGATAGCTCAAGTCACGGCCTTAGTGCAATGAATTGGGTCATAGAGTTCTTCGTCCTTGAGTAAATTTCATACTATGGCATGGATAGTATGATGAGGATGTGGCAGCTCCTTGATGTCATTCAGCCCGACATGGGAGACATCTTTGATAATTTTGAGGTGTGATTTTGTCCACCATTTAGAAAGGATCCTCATATAGGCACTGTACTTATGCTTACTTATAGTTGTGGAAAGGATTCAAAGTTTTTGACATTTCATTATGACAAGGTACTTAGGCATTTTAATCATCAAACATATAGGGTTTCTCGTAGGATGGAGGTTGCACTTAGTAAGATGTTGTGATGCTTTTAGATAAGGTTGATGCACATGATGTAGGTGATAAGGATACTCCTCGAAGGTAGAGGAGATGACAATGCCATTGATCTGACAATGACAATGCTGACTCTAACCATTTCTATTTTTTTATATTTTTTTATAGCTTTCTTGGACAACTATATTATTTGTTCCCCTTGGTAGGAAATAGTACATATATAACTATATATTTGCACTATAATGACCATGTATGGATATAAATTTATATGTTATAATAGTGCATTGCTACATATGTATAATTTTTTTAGTACAACTTTCTAATACTTCTTATCCTATCATATATGTTTATGTTATGGATGTTTGTGCCAGACAAAAATGGATGAAAGGTCATGCTCGAATGTATGCTTTGATTTCTTACTAATTCATGACTCCATCTTCGTATTTTTTACTAAACTATGGCTTCAAGAAGCTCCAAAACATTAATTTACTAGACTTTCTATTGCAAAGAGGAAAGAAAGAATGTTTAGCTTTGCACTGAGAATTATAGAATCATGGCTCAACATTCTATAATTTAAAGATGAGGAACAAAAGCTAGGGCATTGCTCAGAAGGTTGCAGTGCCTCACAGATGCTTTATAGTACTACATCAAGCTTTTTGTAAAGAGCTATTAGATGTAGCTTTTCTATACCTTTCTAATGGTGCAACCTTGAAATCTATATAAATTTGCATGAATTTTGAGGTAGCACCATTTCTCACTTAGTTTTTTTTTGCCAAATCTCTTTTCATTTGTCGAATTTTCTTCCTCTCACTCTATTTTTTTTCACTTTTTCTTGCTCTTCTCACACCTTTTTCACATTTATGGAGCTGTATTTTAGACATTCCATGCATTTATGGACCAAGATTCTTAACAAGGAAGAGAAGTGGGTGGATATAGGGTTGCAGCAATGGTAAAACTGCAAGGGATGAGGGTTGATAAGACTTTTTATGGTCTTGTGCTAGATTTTAGGATCCAATGGCCCAAGTTTTCCATTTCTGAGTGGGTATGGAGGAGCTATGCCCTACTTTTAAAGAGGTTATCGCTATCTTAGGCAGCAACCCAGATGCAGTTTTAGTGGTGCCAGAGTTCAAGATCGAGCACTATTGGCTCTTTTAGGAGTTCTTGAGTTTGCATGAGGCTATGGCAAGTAGGATGGTAGTGGAGGGTCAGGTGGACCTAACTACTGTTGTAGAGTTTAGGGACCTCGGTGACTAAGGGAATATGGCGAGATGGAATTGAGGATAAGGGCTCATTTTTCTGCCTAATAACTAGGATCATGGCATGATACTAATTAAGTAAAGATGAAGAATTTAACTAAGTATTCATGTGGTATACTTCAAGCATATGTTTGTTATATAGGTGGTAGATTAGGTTAGTTATCTAATTGGTATATGTGGGTTATATTATAAGTATTTGATACTACAGTGTGGTTTATGATCTTGGGAAATAGTATTTTTGGTTCTAATATAGTTTAATATGGCATTCAAGGGTTCTATGGGTTTAGATGACCTTATGTCTCCTTATGATGTAAGACCATCACACTTTAAGGATGGGATATGACATTAGGATAATAAAACCCTTACTAGTTAGATTTTGGATAATATGTCTTATTCACTAGGATACAATGTGTACGACATCTGATATTTTCCACATTAGAAAAATGGAAACTCTGCTTAAAAACATGAAATTCAAATAAAAGTATCTTCATATAACATGTAACATATAATACTATATTAATTCTCAAATTCCCACATAGGGAACTACAATAAAATATTAAATCTCATATTGAAGATTTATCAAGTTTGAGTCCTCACATAGAAGACTATAATAAATTCATATTAAATGCTTCAACAAGTCATCAATAACAAATTTATTAAACACATATAAAATAAAAATGAACTCATTAATGACAAATTTTGGTAAATACTTTTAGAATTTTAAACCGTAATGAACATATACAAGTTTTGATGTAGTTAGCTCGAAAATTGATTGAAGGAACTTGATGGGAGGAAAGACATTAGGAATTTTCTATAGAACCAAAAGAAGTTAATTTAAATAATCTTACTAAAGAAATTCAAATGAACATATATAGTTTTATGATATACACATGGAAGGAACTTTTACAAACTTATCATTTAAGATTTCAAATAAACATACATATATACAATTTAAGTAAACATATTGGTAATTCTTCATCAGCTTTCATCTAATAATAATTTTATGATTATTTAAAAAGATCTTACAATCAAGTAAAAATTCTTTCAATATTGGTACAATTAGAAATTAGGATTTACATGGATTAAGGAAATTAAACATTATGTTGACATATGGAAACTATCATGTAGGATATTTTAACAATAAACATGGTCATAGATTACAAATCACAATTCATAATAGGATAATATTCACTCACCTTTATAAAGCAATCTCTTTGTACAACTTCCTTTGGTACAGAACCTCCAAGAATAAGCTTGAGAACCCCTTTATGTATTTGAACCCCCAAAGCATTAACTTGAAAACCCCAATACTCAATTCGACAACAACCCCCTAAGAATGGTTAGAATTCAGATTGCTTAGGCAAGATGATCAAAGAATTGGAATAAGGAAAACTTGTTTCTGAATTCCAATTTTGAAACACTCCACAAGAAGATGATCAATCTACTTGAATGTTCCTAAAGCATGTATTCTACACAAGAACACAAAGATAAAACCAAACAGCATTTTGGTTTAATAATTCAAACATATTCTATCCAAAAACACGTAGCCAAGGCTTATTAATAGCCTTTACAAAGAAAACCCTAATGAGCAAGTTCCCATTAAATGACAAGAGTTGACAAATCAAACTCTAAGATTAAGGACTAATCTAATTTTATTAAAACTAATTAAATCTGGCCCATAACTAATATGGCCCATTACAAACTTAATTAAACCCATTAGTAACTTGGAGTTGAATTAAGTTGTAAGGAACTTGGGCTGTACATGCTCCAAAGCTTTGGTGTCCTTGCAAACCCTCACTAGCCAAATTCACTAAGCCTTGTAGATGATGGATTAAGGCTTGTCGAAGCTTCTTAGAACTAGATCTTGTTATAGATCCTTGAGACATACTGATTGGACTAGAAACCTCTTGAACTTTATCCTTGCCTTCTTGATCTCTCTCATCTTCATGATGTTGAATCTGCTCCACTTGGTGTGTAGGCTGATCCATAACATTTTTCCTCTCCTCAAAAGGATTCGTCCTCGAATCAAAACCATCACCTATATCAAAAGGACTCAAATCAGCCACATTAAATGAAGTACTAACATTATACTCACCCGACAAGTCCACTTTGTATGCATTGTCATTAATTCTTTCAAGGATTTGAAAAGGACCAGCTCCTCTTGGGTTGAGCTTAGATTTCCTTTGAAGTGGAAACCTCTCTTTGCGAAAATGCACCCACACCCAATCCCTGGGCTGAAAAATCATTGGCTTCCTTCCTTTGTTCACACGTGAAGCTACTTTAGCATTTTGCTTTTCAATCCTCTCCTTAACTTGCTTATGTAACTTCTTCACCAAATCTGCTTTAGAATCAGCATCAATACTCATAAAATTGTTAGGTGGCAATGGTAATAGATCAATAAGTGTAAGTGGATTAAAGCCATAAACAATCTCAAATGGAGAACAATGAGTAGTGCTATGAACAACCCTATTGTAAGCAAACTCCACCAATGGTAAACAATCCTCCCATGTATGCCAGGTAAATGCACAACTTCTTTGAAAAATAAATCAGCAATTAATTGGGCATCATCAGTTTTATGACATGGTATAAAATGAGCCATTTTACTAAATCTATCAACCACAACAAAAATACTATCACGACCTTTCCTAGTTCTAGGCAATCCAGGCACAAAATCCTTAGACAAATCAGTCCAAGGTTCATTAGGAACAGGTAATGGTGTGTATAACCCATGTGGTTTCAACCTAGACTTAGCTTCTCTACATGTAATGCAATGCTCACAAACTTTATGCACATCATGTTTCATACCAGGCCAAAAGAAATGTTCTAATAGTATATCATAGGTCTTATTGACCCCAAAATGTCCCATTAGGCCCCCTCCATGTGCCTCCTTAATCAACAATTTCTACATAGAACATTTAGGAATGCACAATCTATTTCTTTTGAACAAAAAACCATTAAACAAGTAAAAATCATTAGAAACAGCCCCATTATTACAAGAAATGTATATATCACCGAAATCAGCATCATGATGATACAACTCTTTTATAAACTCAAAACCTAGCAATTGAGCACTAAGTGAGTTAACTAAAGTGTACCTTTTAGATAATGCATCAGCAACCACATTCTCCTTACCTTGCTTGTATTTAATCACATATGGGAATGTTTCTATGAACTCCACCCATATAGCATGCCTACGGTTCAGCTTATCTTGACCCTTCAAATGCTTTAAGCTTTCACAGTCAGTGTGTATCACAAACTCCCTAGGCCACAAATAATGCTGCCATGTTTTTAAAGCTCGAACCAAAGCATATAATTCCTTGTCATATGTTGGATACTTCAAGGCTGCCCCACATAACTTTTCACTAAAATACATTAGTGGCCTTTGATCCTGCATCAAAACAACTCCAATGCCTATGCCACTAGCATCACATTCAATCTCAAAAGTTTGATCAAAGTTAGGTAAAGCAAGCAAAGCTGCATTACACAATTTAACCTTAACCTCATTAAATGCATGTTCTTGTGCATCACCCCAAACAAATCCAACATTTTTCTTAACTAACTCATTCAAAGGTGCCGCTATAGTGCTAAAATCCCTAATGAATCTCCTATAGAAACCAGCAAGCCCATGAAAACTCCTCACCTCACTAGCACTTTTACGTCTTGGCCGCTCCTTAATGGCTCTAACCTTGTCTTCATCAACCTCAATACCTTGACTAGATACAACAAAACCAAGAAAATTAACCTTATCCATGCAAAAGCTACACTTCTTAAGGTTAGCATACAACTTTTCCTGCCTAAGTTTTTGTAGTACAAGTCGCACATGCATGACATGATCATCTAAGCACTTAGAGTAAATTAGAATATCATCAAAATAAACAACAACAAACTTACCCAAGTACTCACGCAACACATGGTTCATTAATCGCATAAATGTGCTAGGTGCATTAGTAAGACCAAATGGCATGACAAGCCATTCATACAACCCATACTTGGTCTTAAAGGCTGTTTTCCACTCATCACCAACATTCATTCGAATTTGATAATATCCAGATTTCAAATCAATTTTGTAAACAAACAAGAACCATATAACTCATTAAGCATGTCATCTAATCTAGGAATAGGATGACGATACTTTACAGTGATTTTATTGATGGCTCTGCAGTCCACACACATCCTCCATGTTCCATCCTTCTTCGGTACAAGAATAACAGGAACCGAGCAAGGACTAAGACTCTCCCTCACATACCCTTTAGCTAGCAACTCCTCCACCTGTTTTTGGATCTCCTTTGTCTCATTTGGATTCGTTCTATATGCTGGTCTATTGGGTATAGCAGCTCTAGGAATGAAGTCAATTTGGTGTTCTATGCCTCTAATTGGTGGTAAACCACTTGGCATCTCCTCGGGAAACACATCTTCAAATTCTTGCAAAAGATCATCAAACACACTAGGCAAAGATGGGTTAAGTTCATTAGTTGCTAAACAAGCCCCTTTGCACAAAAAGACAAATATAGGCCGATTGGAATACAAAGCTTGCCTAACCTCACTTGTCCTAGCTATCAAACTCACATTCTTGGCATTTTTCTCTCTAGGCCGAATCTGCTCCTTTTTTTCTCTTCCCTCTTTCTTTTCACTCTTTTTATTTTCACTCTTTAAAGTTCTTTGTTTACTCTCTTTCTCTTTCTTTTTGGCCTCAACTCTCATCCTTTCCATTTTACATTGCTCTTCATACACTTTTTTTGAGGAAAGTGGTGTTAAGATTGTCTTCCTACCATCCTTGGCAAATGAATACCTATTGAGGTACCCATCATGTATAGCCCTTCTGTCAAATCGCCATGGTCGCCCAAGTAATATTTCTCCAGCATGCATAGGCACTACATCACATAACACCTCATCATGATACTTTCCAATTGAAAATGAAATCATGGCTTGTCTATTCACCTTTACCTCACCACAATCATTAAGCCATTGGAGCTTGTATGGACGTGAGTGTGGTATAGTAGGCAGCCCCAACCTGTTAATTAAAAGAGTACTCACTGCATTGGTGCAACTCCCACCATCAATTATCACACTACAAGCCTTGCCTTGAACATGACACCTTGTATGAAACAAGTTGTCCCTTTGCTCCTCATGACACTCCTCCTTCAATTGAATACTAAGAGCACACCTTGTGACCAACAAATCACCTCTTATTGGCTCCTCTATGCTCCCATCACTACAATCCTCTAATTCGGGCATCTCTTCCTCTTCACTATCATTGCTGCCCCTTTCATCATCTGTCACTACTTCTCCATTCCTAATGACCATAGTTCATCTATTAGGATAGTCCGTGTTTACATGACCTACTCCTTGGCACTTCCAGCACTTAGGCTCTTCGGGTTTGGATTTTTCTTTGGAATTTGAATCTGCCCTTCCTTTTGCAACATCATAAGCAGCCTTGTTCCCACCTTTAAACTCACCCTTTCCATCCTTTTTCCAAGTAGAATTAGAGTTGAAATAAGGCTTAGAAACATACCTTGCTAGTCCTCTTCTTTGGAGTTGTTTTTCTACCTTGACCGCAATGTGCAGCATCTCCTCTAACTCCACATATGGTTGCAAATCAACTCAGTCAGCTATGTCTTTGTTCAAACCAGCCAAGAAACGTGCCATGGTAGTCTCCCTATCCTCCTCTATGTCAGCCCTAGTCATAAGCATTTCCATCTCCTTATAGTAATCATCCACACTTCTACTTCCTTGTTTAAGAACTTGAAGTTTTTGTACAAGTTCCCTATGAAAATGTCTAGGCACAAACCTCTTTCTCATTATAGACTTAAGGTCGTACCAAGTCTCTATTGGGTACTCCAAGTTTCTCCTTCGACTAGTCACCAATTGTTCCCACCAAGCTATGGCATAATCTACAAATTGTGAAACAACAAGCTTGACCTTCTTTTCCTCACTAAAATGGTGACAATCAAATATAAGCTCCACCTTCTTTTCCCATTGTAAATAAGCCTCTGGATCTATTGTACCTTGAAAGGTAGGTATCTTAAGTTTAATACTCCCCAAATTCCTATCTACAAAATCTTTATTGCCTTGGTTTCTACCGTAGTATGGATTCTCTTGCCTTCCTCCTGTACCTCTACCTAAGCCTCGGCCTCCTCTACCTCTATTTCTGGCCATCCTAACAATAGGAACATCTTCATCATCATGGTAGCCAAGGTCTTCATCTTCCCAGTCATGTTGAGGTATTTGGTTTCTACCTCCCCCTCGCACTTCATTGCAGTTTGGAGTTGCTCTTTCAACTGCTTGCAACCTTGCATCCATGCGCTCTAATGCATCCCTCATAGCCTCCATATTTCTGTTAAAACGTGCAAACTCTCCTTGTTGAGTCTCACGTAGTCTAGCCTCATCAACATGAACAGCCTCATTATTTCCACTTTGGTTTGACATTGCTGCAAAAGAACGTTAGTAAAACAAAGAAAAATAATTCAAAGGACCTCACAAGCACTCCCTCACATGTTTTGCACTCAAATGATGGGGGTGGTCACTCGTGTTTAACTCAAGCAAATATTTCACTCACAGTTTCCTCACACCACTCTAGCTAATTCTTTTATGTTCTTAGGTGAATCACATTTTTAGAACTGTTCAAATAGCTTGTAATGTGTAGAATTTCAAAACTGAAATTGCAGAAACAAATTTGAAACAATTCGGCCAAACAAGAAAAAAAAATAACAAATAAGAAGCAATAAAATTAGGAAAACTCAATTAGAAGCAAAGGACATGTAAAAAAAAAAATAAAAGGATTTGACCAGAATAGGAAAGAAACGATTTTAGAAGGTATTTTGAAAGATGAAAGAAAAAAAAAATATCAAATCTGCATTGATAATTGATATCACTTAAATGAGCAAGGAATTTAATGATATGCTAAATCCAATATAAGATATAACAAAATCTATTCAGATATGTCAATTATAAACTAGGTAGGAATATCAAATCTAAATCAGAATCAAATCTGATTAGTATATCAGTCACCCACAAATTCTGGATTCTTCCTTTTTGAATACTTTCTTCTTTTCTCTTTTTTTTTTTTTTTTTTTTTTTTTGTAAAACGAATTTTTTTTTTTTAACCTTCACTATAAACACAAAATCTGAATTTCAAATTGCAAACAATTGAATTAATTCAAAGAAGAACAAGAACAAGACCAACACAGGAAATCAGAATTGAAGAACATGAATTATAGAATGATAAAACCTGATCACAAAATCAGAATTTCATATTGCAAACAATTGATTTAATTCAAAGAGGAACAAGAACAAAACAAGCACAAGAAATTCAGAATTGAAGAATGTGAATTATAGAAAGATAAAACCTGATCTAGAGCCAAGCTCTGATACCAAATGATACAGAACCTCCAAGAATAAGCTTGAGAACCCCTTTATGTATTTGAACCCCCAAAGCATTAACTTGAAAACCCCAATACTCAATTCGGCAACAACCCCCTAAGAATGGTTAGAATTCAGATTGCTTAGGCAAGATGATCAAAGAATTGGAATAAGGAAAACTTGTTTCTGAATTCCAATTTCAAAACACTCCACAAGAAGATGATCAATCTACTTGAATGTTCCTAAAGCATGTATTCTACACAAGAACACAAAGATAAAAGCAAACAGCCTTTTGGTTTAATAATTCAAACATATTCTATCCAAAAACACGCAGCCAAGGCTTATTAATATCCTTTACAAAGAAAACCCTAATGAGCAAGTTCCCATTAAATGACAAGAGTTGACAAATCAAACTCTAAGATTAAGGACTAATCTAATTTTATTAAAACTAATTAAATCTGGCCCATAACTAATATGGCCCATTACAAACTTAATTAAACCCATTAGTAACTTGGAGTTGAATTAAGTTGTAAGGAACTTGGGCTGTACATGCTCCAAAGCTTTGGTGTCCTTGCAAACCCTCACTAGCCAAATTCACTAAGCCTTGTAGATGATGGATTAAGGCTTGTTGAAGCTTCTTAGAACGAGATCTTGCTATAGGTCCTTGAGGCATACTGATTGGACTAGAAACCTCTTGAACTTTATCCTTGCCTTCTTGATCTCTCTCATCTTCATGATGTTGAATCCGCTCCACTTGGTGTGTAGGCTGATCCATAACATCCTTCCTCCAACAAAGGCCAATGTATTAATCCTAATTTCTCGATTCTCATCTCTTCCTTATTCCTTTTATGCATCTACATTTAATCTACATATACAAATAAATTCATTTGATTCTAAATAAAAGCATTTGATTCTAAATAAAAGCATTAAGCATTTTAGCTCTCATATTCAACTTAAGTGAAATTCCTGACCCAGCAGGACTTTTGCAACTGTAATACCTAAGATTTTCTTAGCCAAATAGAGTTAAAAAAGGTGCCATGGGAGATTTAATATGACAATGAATAAAGAATGGAATCAATTTTGATAAGCATCTTTATCATAAAATGGAAGTCAAACTCAGTTTGACTTAATTCAACTACATTAATTATTTATTTGAAATGTGACTCTACAGTGCTAGTGAATGATATGAAAATAATGCCTAAACATCTCCTAAATCATTGGAGATAATAATAGTAATATGAGAAGTTGATTTTAATCAAAGCTATAATAGCAAAATAGAAGTCAAACTTAGTTTGACCAAGTGAGCTTATATGATATACATACTTAAACAATGCTATTAAAAAGCTAGTAAATGTGCATCATAAAGTGAATAAAATTTATCTAACAATGTTTAACATGTGTAGAGAAATTAGGAAATAAAATAAGTGCACCAAAGTAAAGTAAAGAAATGAAAATTTTATTAAGTCACTAAGTATGAAATGTACAAATATAGATTTGTTAATGGGCTTTTGGACCCCAAGGCCCAAGTGCATTAGAATAACTAGCCCACAAGGCCTGGTGAACATACATTTAACTAGAGTTAAGAATGGTTAACCAAGGTTAAGTTTGATGTTCGAAGATCTAGCCATTAAATTTGATTTGGAAGCCACTATTTTTTACTATGTCAAATCCTTTTTCAACTTGAATTTTCAATTTTCCTACACCAAAGTCCACATTCACTTTTATTATTTCCACACCTTATGATGAACATCAGCAACCCATATAAGATCCTAGCCATCCAATTTAATTAAATCATAGTCATCCATTGTGATTAAGTCATAGCTATTGGATTAGAGATGATTAAATCAACACCGTCCATCTTCCATATTTAAGTAATAAGATGAGCATTTTTCTCTATTTTGTAAAAACTATCACAAAAACACATTCTAATAGAGAAAGATAGTCTAAAAATTTTAGCCACCACCTATAGCAACTCAAAACAAGGCTTTCCAAGGTAAGAGTTTATGCTCATCTCTTCCTTTATGTGTTCTAAGTATAATGGTGGTGTTATAGTAGCAAAAACGAATACTCTTCATTCTATATGATTCTTCCAAAAGGAAATATTTATTTTATATGTTTTTTTATTAAATATGGGGATTGGACTTGAGAACTTAAGGTATATCAATTGAAAACAAGCAAAGGAAGCAAAGAGCACATGTAAAGGTACATTAGCACTAGATTTGGCCTCTCTTTGATTTGGTGTAAAGGATTGTTCTACATTATGTTAGAAGGTATCTATGATTGTTTTGGGTGGAGAAAAATGGTTTAGAAGTGTTAAATTGAATTATGGATACTTATTTCAAAACTTGAAATTTTAAAGACATAACTTAGGTTAAAAGAGGAAGTTCAAGTTCTAATAATTTTTTCCCATGTCTAATTGATGATATAGGCTTTTTAACATGCTAATTTCATAATTCTATGATCAGTTTGAAGTTTGGATAGGAAATTGATAGTTTTCCCCAAATTCTAGCACTTATAGACAAATTAAAAATTTTGAGAATTGAACTTGAATTCATGAAATTGGAAGGGTAATTAAGCTTAAAGATGTTGTAACATGATTCGCATGATGTTAATTTCAAAATCCAATTAATAGAAATGATTTTCCTCAAATTTAATGAATTAGGTTCATTAATGGAATTAGAAGGTGAAAGTGGAATTAGTTCCATTGAATAATGGAAATTGTTTAAATTGATTCTAGTTAAGTAATATGAAATTGAAATGTGAAATTAGGAGGAAAGGAATCATCTTTCCTTAAGTATATTTGTCTATTTGGAAAAATAACTAAGGAAAGTGTTAAAATTAGTAATAAGTATATGTATAGTGTGTCTTGACCTTAAAAGTAATAAGTTAGTATAATAATGAATGAGATAAAAGTGTTAATTAGTTAAGCTAAATTTAAACTAATATTATAATAAGGAAGTGATTAATGTGTAATTGAAATGCAAATGTATAGAATTTAAAGATAGGGATAAGGACATTGTCCAAGAGTGCAAGGAATACTACTAGCATCAAAGTTAAATGTAAATAGGAGCAATGAGTCCAAGGCAAGTACTTAATAATATAATATGATATGTGCCATATTTTATGAACCATTATTGATTAAAACATCCTTATTTGAATATCTTAATTCCTTGTTGAACATGAATTGCCTATCAAATATTGTGTTTCAATATGATTTTTCTTCATGGAATTTCACCATTATGAGCCCTTCCATATTGATTTCATAATGTGACCTTTGATGTGAATTTTTCTTGTATTGGCATATCCTTTACTGAATTCCCTATTACGAATTTTATGTGAACCTTTCTGTTGATGCCTATTGATGAGCAAAAATACCCTTCTGATCTAGGGTAATACATCAGACCTTATGCCCTTGGTATAAGTCTACAGGTAGGGCGGGAGTACCCAACCTCTATCAGGGGCAACGCCTAATCTAAGACCTTTTCAATCTTGTATAATATGATGCATGTGAGTGAGCAAGGCTCAGGCTGTCACTCTTTAATTTATATGTGTGAAAAGCATTTTCGGTTCCATGAAATTACTATTTCTACTAAAGATATTATTCCTATCTTAAATGAGAAATTGATTCATAATGACAATTTTGATTAACATATGTTCGCCCTAATGAGGGACACAACTGAGACTCAAGCTAGTAGTTGGTAACTATTAGCCTAGAGGCATAGGATTTATATGATATGAATGCATGATATGACTACTTAACTATTTGGCATGGGTTTGATTTTTCTTTTGCCTATGAGATGATTGACTTTTAGATGATAGGATAGTTCATTATGCTATAAGTTTTGTGTTACATGATAATGATATATGATGCCATGATATGTGATATATGCTGTGTAATATGTGCCCTATGATGTGATACTAATACGAACCCTAAATGACCTGCTTTGAGACATAATACCTTTACACTTGGAAGTGACTCCTTTGGAAAGCCAAATCAAGTTTACAAGGAAAAAGCCTCAACTCAATGATGAACCTGTGTCAAGGAACCTTGGTATTTGTGAACAAGCAAAGTAATTAGCTTTGAAAGTTTAGGTTTTTGATTCAAATCCAAGAACCAAGTTTGAGAAAAACTCTCACAAGCTTAAAGCTTAAATTTGGGGAAATCCACTTATCTATTATTCAATGAATAGCTAAGTATTTATAGTATCTTAGCTAGGTTTATGAAATAGGAAATTTTAAGCAATTGATATGAATGGCATTAATGTGTATTGGCTATAAGTAAATAGATAAAGTAATCATGAAAAACGATAAAGAGTAATTGAGTTTTGATCTTAGGACAAGATATAATATGGTAAATGTTAAATAATCATAAGTTCAATGGAGGTTCTACAATTTTAGGTGACCTTGTATCTCTCTAAGCTGTAGGACCATCAAAGCCTACTAGAAATTGGGTCATGATAGATACCACTAATGCCTTTCATTTTACTTATAGAGAGATGACAGGAACTCTACTTGACTTGTACATGATCTCAGAGGTCCAATTAGGAATTGGTCCCTCGACATGTGTAATAATTGGAGGTAGGCCTTTACTCCTGCAGAAACCCAAGCACCCCTCGGCTTTGATCCTCCTCGAGATAGCATTTAAGTGATGCATAACTTATTGATTGATAAGCTAGAGTGGGCGGTGGCAGCTGGTGATATCATCCCTGATATGGTTGTGGCCTAATTGTGTTTACTAGTCATTGCTAATTGCACATTTTCTCACAATATGAGAGATAAGATGGACTTGAACATTCTAGCCAACCTCGTTTACATAGATGCCTAGAGGGATTATGATTGGGGTGGATTGGTCATCAGCGCCATGTATCATGACATAGTGGACCTGTCTCAAGGGGAATGTTCTACTTATTGGTAGGATAGCACCTATCTGGGAGGTATGTCTTCTGCACTTCGATTGCACTTTTCATGCTGTTCTATGGGATCTTGCCCATTTTGGTAATTATACTACTTGTATGTCACAAATTTAGGCCTATGATTATTTTTCCTTCCTCACTCCTAGGCTTATTAGGCAAGGATTGCAGGACTTTCTTGCTAAAAGGAGATGAGCTAAATTGAACTAGGGCCTTGATGCAGATAATCATAGTGCTCTGATGATCCTGGCCTTCTTTGATCACTTAACATAGTCAGAGGTACTGCACCTACCACTTTGCCCCTTTTTTTTTATATTATCTATATTGCCTTACTTATTGCTTACTGTGGTGGATCTTGAAGCCTTTCGAGGAGCTGTTATGACACAACCTGATGCTATGACTTTCATAGAGCACATCTTTCATAGGCAACTCTTGTTATACTCCACTATCATCGATTATTTTATTTAGGTGAGAGGGTCTATTTTTAGACCATCAGGTCCTATGTGTCCTTAGCTCTTTGCTAGTGTACATGAGGTATGGGCTAGCTATCTAGGCTTCCCCCGTGGCTTATAACAGTGATGAGGGATATCTTCATTGATGTTTTGGCTAGAGCTACAATGACTTCCACTCCACCTTTATGATGTGTAAGATTAACCTAAGGGGCCATTCCTCCATTACTTACACTTTTCTAAGGGAGCCCATTCTTCCAATAGGTTCTAAGATATTAGGGTGAGCACTTTTAAGGGGCCTGCTCCTGATGCTGGCGAGGATGCTGACCTGAGCCATAGTCTTGGCATAGTGAATTGGGATACATAATTTTTCATCCCTAAGCATATCTCTTACTATGTGGCAAATGGCACAATGGCAGGTCCCAAATGTTGTTTTGTAACAACCCACACCTACCCTATAAATTTTTATGACAAATTGCTTGATTTAGAGCTATTAAGATTAAGTGTATGCTTTTATGGGAATTTATGTTCTATGTGTTGATGAGCACGTGGCATGTTAAATTAATTTTTAATATGCATGATATGAGTTATTATTGTGAAATAAATTATTTATATGAAGTACATTAGCATAAAATAAATTATTTTAAATAAAATGAATTTTCATGCATAAAGGCAATTTTTAAGCATAAAATGATTTTATGAGTATTTTAAAATAATTTTTAAATAAATGTTTTGGGGGAAATTTTAATAAAAATAATAAGAAAAATATTTTTATTTTAATCACCCATAATTAGGCCCTAATTTAAATAAAAAGTCCAAATACCCAAAAACCCTCCTAACCTAGCTCATTAAGGGTATTACTAGAAATTGGCCAAAACCCTACATTTAACTATTAAAATTTCAGCCAGCCCTAAAGTTCCAGTAGCCATCACTCTAATTTTCTGAATTTTGATAGAATAATTCTCTCAAAATAATTCTCTCTACTGAAATTAAGAAAACACCTTTCAATTTTGCGATTTCTCGCCCATATTTGTAAGTTTTTCTTTCTTAACAATTCCCTATCTGATTTCTATGAAATAAATTATGAGAAAATTATTTTGAACTGGTTGTTTACTAATTTTTACAGATTTAATTCTATTTGGGTGAATTTTTGAAAGAGAAATTTAATTCTCTATCGAAAACACAAACCTTTCTGCGTAATTTCTCCGAAGGTGAATCATGTAACTTAAAATTTCAATTTTTATGCATAAACACTTCAAGGGGTGGGGGAGGGGGGCGATTCCTGCATAATTGATTTCTAAATGGATTCTTGATGTATTTTGATAAAAAAAAAATATTAGATTAAATCATATTTCTGTATATTACTGGAATGACTAAAAAGTTTTAGAAAATAAAAGAATTCAAGGTTTTTGTGCTAGAACATAGAAGTTGGAAATTCTATGATTTCTTGAACATAAGGCTGCCGATTTGTGTATGAGTGGACTCTAAACTGATATTTGTTTTGTTTGGATTAAAAAGGATGATTTAAATAATGTATTTGCATATTACTATAATGAACAGAAAGTGTGGAAAGCGTGAAAACTCATGATTTTCACCTTAAGCCTTAAAATTTGGAATTTTTTTGTATAAATATTATCTATGACTGCCGAATCATACATGAAGATGTTCTAAACTAATATTTGCTGTGATTGAATGAAAAATAATGGTTTAAATCACCTATTTACATATTACTATAATGACTGGAAAATACTGAAAACAAGAAAACTCATGGTTTTGCATCCTAAAACCTAAAATTTGAAATTTCATGTACATATCACACCTATTACTTCCGATTCATGTAGATTAATATTCTAAAATGATTTTTGTTATGTTTATATGAAAAATCTTGGTTCAAACCATGTTTTTACATATTACTATAATAGACGAAAAGTAAGAAAAGTAAGAAAAATTTAGTTTTTCCTTTGATGATGCATTCGGCCTACTATGGGATTTTTATCCCAATGTCTATAATTTTTATGTGATGTATTTTGATAATTATTGACATGTATGTATGTATGATAAATGATAAAATTGCATGTTAGTTGAAGGTATGACCCTAGACAAGCTTAAAAGCATTTTGGTATACTTAAGGTATCTTAACCTTATGTTGTGATTAGAATGTGAATGTGTTTGGGAAATATGGAAATGGGCTTTATGATGACTTAATAATGAATAATGGTCTTGAATTGATAAAGAGATTGATTGAAGGAATTCGTCATGAGAGATAAGCATGATGCTTGAAAGGCTATTAATAAGTTGACATATATGGAAGTGTTATGTGTACTAAGATGATTGTTAAAGTGAATTGATATTAAGATAATAATATTATGTTGATCTTAGAGAGTTATAGACATGAGTTATAATGTGTTTTCATATAGGCCTATTAAGGCTAAGCGTGCAAGACTTTTAAAGTCAACATGTTATGTGCAAGTGATGAGGTGCACTTATATGTGCAACTCTAAGTGTATGTGAATGTTATATGTGCATAGGATAATTATGGGATAGGATAGCATCATGATTAAATAAATACTAAGTATTGAATTAAATATCATGATAGAGTTTGAGGAGCTTTAGAGTTTCAAAGGGGCTACGTAAAATAGGAGCGAAGAAACCACAAGGTGAGTAAACATTGTATTCATTCTACAAGTGTGAGTAAAATTATAATATGTTATAAATATGTGATATCATGTTATGTGAGCCTTTGAAATTCTTGAAACCTAAGTTCTTCCTATCCTAAAATATGATTAAATGATTTCTTTGTAAAGCTTGGGTTGCCAAAGGACAATTGGTCCAAAAACCATTTTTGTTATCCAATGATAATTCCTTGTGATTATTGCCTTAACTTATATTCTTTCTAAAGCTACACTATTCTTATATCTGTTGTTCAAAAAGTTAAACTACTATTGCTATTGTAATACATTTTTTGTTGCCTTAAATATTATTGTCATATGTGATTACCATTAGCTCTAACTATAATATCTTTAACCTTTTATGCAGAAGTCCTCGTGCCGATACAATAATCATCGGAACTTGTGCACATAGTCTTAACCTAATTGATAGGGATAGTGTATCCACCTCAGTTAGAAAGGGGCAGTTTTAGTCGCGGGGCCTGATCAGCTTCACGCTCTTCATGTGATAGGAGTTGGAATTTGGTTTAATGCCACCTCTCCTCTACGTGTTTGTGTGATAGAGCAATAACCTTCACTGTTAATGTGTTATAAGTGTGATTTCTGCAAACTTGTTTAATTGAAAGCCTTGCTAAAATGTTAACTTGATTCATGAATTGTAAATCATGAACTATGTGTATAAGCTATAAGTTTCTTTTTCAAAGGACTACGTGTTAATGTATGTGCTATATTGTTTACTCATTGAGATCATCTATCTCACCACTCTTTTTCTTTTTCCTTGTGTGGTTCTAAGTGAGCAGTATGAGGAGGCAAGGTGATAGCTTAAGCATTCTACTCCACTTGGGGGAATTCCTTGTCCGAAGCCTTTAATAATACTATGATATGAAGGGTTATCATTAGATGCTCCAAGAATAATTATTTTGATGTTTATTTGAAATGTTTTGTTAAGATTTCAACTGGATTGTAAATATTGTATTCTTATGGATATATGCGAAGTATCTATTTATTATCTTCCACAACTAAAGGTTTTCACATAAATATTTTAAATGAGTTATTGTATAAGGTTTAGTACGATCCTAGGCATGAATATGGGTTCTACGGGCATGGGTGACCTTATGTCTCCCCATGTTCTAGTACCGTCATATCTCTAAAGTTGAGATGTGACAAAATTGGTATCAGAGCCATAGGTTTTCCTTTGTTGCCACTTGACCAGTGTCAAGTTGGTATCAAAGCCGTAGTTTTTAAAGTCTAGTTTAGACTTGTTTTATATGAGTTGTTTAAGTATAATCCTGGAGCATAGGAATTTTTCTATCATGTCACTTGCAGTCTATCGCTAGCATAGTTTCGCAAAATCCTAGTAGGTTTTAGTAATCCTTGTTATTGTTTGCTTGTCTTACGATTCTTTTGACAGATGAACAAGAAGATTACCCCTGCACGTGGACCGCGACCTAGAGCATCCCGTGTGACTTGTAAGAGGACTTGGCTAGAGATGTTTGAGAGAGTCATGTCTGTGATTCGCCCTGTGAGGGAGGAGACCCCTGACAAAGAGTAGGACCCTGAGGAGTACTTGGTCCCTGATTGGGTTTATAATAAGATCCAGAAATTTGAGGATGACTATTCATACCTGAAAGAGGAAAATTGATGTCTTAAGCTTATGATTCATGCCTTAAAGGAGGATGTGGAGCAACTTAAGATAGGGATTGTTGAGCATAGGGGAGACTATTCACCAGTGAGGTATGTATCTTAGACTAGTCACCGTCAGGATGGGGATTTTCTTTGTTACCAATGTGGCAATAGTGGCCATGTCACTCTTGATTGCCCTGGTGTTGGACACATGAAAGCTAAGACGAGTAGTTAGTGATAATCGATGTAATGGCATAGTACTTTATATGATATGAATGATATTTCCTTTGACTACCTAGTTGCTTAGTAGGAAGTGATTTCTTTATTTGTTATGATATGATTAGCTTATCCTAATAGGAGGTTATTTTGATACTATGAAATATATGCTACTTGATTGTGATATGTGATATGTGCTAAACCATGTGATATGTGATATATATATGATATGTGCTTAGTGGCATGATATGATAAATGCATGATATTTATGCTAGTATAATGATGGGATTAAATGGGTTAGAATAGGGGATTAGTACTAAATTCCCTTATCATGATAAGCAGAATGCCTCCTAAAAAGAAGGTTCACACAGCTGCCCAGTCTGTCAGTTCAAATGATGATGTCATATCAGACACTGAATTGAATGCTACCTCTGCATCCGTATGGTCAAGAGAAAGATCCAACTTGAGGGTGCCAACCATGGGATCTAGTGAGCAAGCATCTTCACAAGAGGTGCAAGCTATGCGCAAGGAAATGAGAGACTTACACAAGGAATTGGATGAGTTGTGAGCTCAAAAGCGAGAAGCGCTGCTAATATAGTTTTGTTTCTAGTATAACATAAATGAAACAACTCTTTATCTCTAAAGATGACTGATTTAACTTGCAACAACTACAACTACAACCATAGCCATCATCCATTTTCCTTAGAACTAATTAACGGGTCCAAGCTCTAACAAAGATAAAGCAATTAAAATAATTAATGGAATTTTACCGGTAATTTTGAATTCAAAATATATATATATAAAAAAAAATTATAAAGCAATCAGATCATGTTGCAACGACGGCTGATGGGTCCAAGCTATGACAAAGATACAGCAATTAAGATGGGTCCATTTTCTTGGACATATTACTGGCTCCAAACTTCAACAAAAATAGAGCAATGATAAAGATGAATGGAATTTTATTACTGATTTTAAATTTGTTTTTAATTATAATATCTTGAATTTGAATTACATTGAAACTTATTAAATTTAAAAAAAACACACACACACACACACACACATATATATATATATATATATATATATATATGGCATGAGATAAAAATTTATAAAAGTAAAAAAAAAAGAATATTAATGTATAAAAAATAGATAATAAAATTATATTGACTAAAATATTTTGTCAGATTTGAATTAATAACAATTTAAATTATAGGGGTTGCATATATATATATATATATATATATATATATATATATATATATATATATATATATATATATATATATATATATATATATATATATATATCGCACGTAGACATATACAAATCTTTTTCCTACAAATATTTTTTTAATGGTAGAAATCTAAAAGGGATTAATGTTGATTTTACCTGCAGGAAATTTGACTTGAATTTATCTATTTAAATTGGATCTATAACTTGTGGTTTCTAAAATATGATCTTTTTTATTTAAAGTAAATTAATAAAAATAATTTTTTTTATAAATTTAAATCTTATTTTGAAAAATTAATTAAAAAAATCCAATCTGATTCTCATAAAATTACTCGAATTTAACATGAAATTTTTTCTGATGATCAACCCCTTCACCATAATATAAAATGATGTAATTTAAAAAGAGACAATATTTGAAAATAATTCTAATTTAAAGAAATGGAGTTTCACCTCCTATGGTAGTGGCACCAGCACGGAGGGAAAAGAAGCAACTACCTGACGATGAAATGACGATTTTAGAGCTCAAGAAGCTCCAACCAACTACTTTCTATAGCGAGGAAGGTGATGACCCCATGAATTCTTGGATGAGATGGATAAATTAGTCTGTCGACTTTTTTGCTCAGATGCCTGAGTGATAGAGTTAGTGGGACTCCAACTCAAGAAGGAAGCTTGGTATTGGTGTGAGAGAAATATTGAAGAATGGCTTTACAAAGCAGACCCACCTACATGGGCAGAGTTTAAGCAGGAAATAAGGGATCGGTTCTTACCAGAAGGGGAAAGGCAAGATAGAGCATTGTAGTTCAAGCAATTGAAGCAAAAGTCGAGGATGTCCATATCAGATTATGCTAAGGAGCTTAATTGACTTAGCCGATTTGCTGTCAACATCATTCATGTAACATCCTAGAAATTAGCTTTAAATAGGTAGTGAATTTTAGAATTTTAATTCGAAGTTGATATTAAGGATTTGCATAAAATTTTTGCATAGCATTTGAATATATGAAAAGTATAAGAAACCTAAGTAAAACCAAAGAGAAACATAAATGAAACCATAGTGAAACCATATATTTACCAAATTGTAAACGTACTTAAAGTACCATATTTTCTGAAATTCGTTTAGTGAAATTTATAATTTTTGAATAATAATCTAAAATTGAATAAATATATTAATTAAAGCTTAATTAAGTTTAATATTAATATTTAAAAATGTATGGAGAAGGACCAAACTGTAAATTTGTAAGGACCAAATTGCATAACTTAAAAAATTGGAGGACTAAACTGTAATTTGGCTAAAAACTGCCCATATAACAGATTTCTCCGGAATTTTTTTGTACAAAAATTAAATTTTTCCTCTTCCTTCTCCTCTTGGCTGAACCTCTCTAACCCTTCTTCTCCGTCTTTTTTCTTTCAATTTTCTTTAGAAAAATTATTGAAAACCTATAGCAAATAACCTCTTTTCATCATCCAAATTACTTCCATCATGAATTAAGCAAGAAATAAGCAAGAAATTGAAGAAGTGGAGATTGGAAGAAATCTGTCATTTTAAGAAAAGCAAGGTTAGTCCACTTTCCTTAATTTTAATTCATAGAAATAGATGTTAGTGAGTGGAAAAGATGATTTAGTATGAGAATTATGTGATAGATTAGTGTATTTGGCATGGAAACTTCATAACTCTTCAAATGCATCTTAAATCAAATTGTTGCTAAAACTTTGAATTCACCAAAAAGGACTTAAGAATAGTTAAATCTGATGCTTAAGGAATGGATTCCACCAATTAGAATCATTGAATTTGGAGAAAAATACATAGGTTGCTTAAAATTATAAATTCTGCCCATATGTTCAAAGTCCCACTTCAAGGCTATTTTTTCCAATTTTATTGCTTAAATTGGTTAGTTTAGTATCAAATAACATGGAAATAACCTTAGTTTGAATTATAGAAGCTCCCTTGAAGAAACCATACTTGGCAGAACCATAGGAGGCAGAATTGCCTTTGTTTATGCTTGACTTTTTTCATGATTTTCCATGCTGAAATGAACCTTTTGCTTGGCCTTTAAATTCCAAATGAGTTGTGGAATATATTTTTGGCAATGTGAATTTATATAGGCAAATTGGGCTTCTTCCAATTTGCCCCAAAACTCTTCTAAAATGCAACCAAAGTCATGGCCACCAAGTGTTTCATAAAATGTCCCAAAGAAAATCCATGAACAAATGCCAACCAATGCTTACTACAAAATTGCCAAGAAAATACCTAATATGTAAATTCCATAATGTATCATCCCTAAAGTAATAAATAGGTTATGTATACCTAAATTGCTAATAAACATAAATGTAGTTAAATTAAACTAAAGAATTAAAGAAAACAAATTAAATGCTCAAAATAGAAAAATAAACATAAATCATGCATTTTATGCTGTTAGTTTAAGTATTCTCAATAATATTTAGTATTAAAATAATGTATTTTGCTTCTTTAGCTTCTAAGGATCAAGAAAAGGAGGCTGAGGATTAAGGGATAAGCTTCGGGTTCCATCTTTCATTGGTGAGTAATATATGCATATGTATATATATGTTTATACCAAAATGAACTTATACCCTTATATGATATTTGCTTATGAAATGCTCCTTGATGATCCTTTTGAATCTGAATTGCTTCCTTTTCATTGATTCCTTCTTGCTTTGGAATACCTTATTGCTTACATTGAATTTCTAATTGTTCATGGCGAACCTTTGAAACCTGTTTTGCTTCTTTGTAATTACCTTGTTTGGCTTTGTAGCACCTTGTGATATGTTTGAATGACTTTGATTCTTTAAATGAACTTATGTTGTTTAATCCCCTTTCTTTGAATTTAATTATTGAGTAAACCCTGTGATTTGATTGGATATCAAATGACAGAGCTACTCATCTGATGGAGTAGCATAAATTTTGCATCAGACATTGTGCACAATGAATTATAAACCTGAGCTAGGGAGGGTTAAGCCCCTAGCCATATAGTCTGATCAACTATATGTGGGTAAAGCATGCTACCAAGATAGTAGCCTCTGCTTATTATAAATGTGTGATTAAGTGAAGTCTGTCATTTGAGAGCCAATATGATTGTCACCTTTACTTTCATACCTTTATTTAAACTATTGCTTCTCTTGCTCTTTTATTTTTATATGTATATGTATGTATGCATATATTGTTCTCTGGGATTTTATCTCATCATTTTAGTGGTTTATAAATTTTCAGGTGGTGAGTAGACTAGTGGTTCCAGCAAAGCTTCTCCCTCTTACGTGGAATCTATCATGTAATATTCGTATTTATTTTGATGGTTGTAAATATTAGAAACTCCATGGTACTTGGTGGTTTAGTATAGTTTAGACTGGGAATTGTAATAAATATTAAATATATAAATTATATGTAAATTAAATGGATGCTAGTTGTTGAATATAATAATCTGGGGTTCTACGGGTTTAGGTGGCTTTAGGCTTACCCAATCCCTAGGATCATCCATCCTTAGAGCGGGATGTGACAATTCCTATTGAAGCTAGCTGCGTTATTCATTTCCTAAAAGGATTGATCACACCTTTGTTCAATTCATTGGTAGCAACAGAGTTTCCAACCTTGGCTAAGCTAATAGATAAGGCCAAGATAATGGAGAAGAGGTACAAGGCAGAGAGAGCCGAACGGGACCAAAAGGGAAAGCATAGGAACAAAGGTCATGGGGGACAGCATGGAGGTGGAGGAGGCTCCAGGAAGGAATTGTTATCTTCTGGACTGCAGAACAGTCAAGCTAAGCAGGAACTCCCCACTTGCAGTAAATGTGGAAAGAAGCATCCTGGAATTTTTCGAAAAGATTCTAGTGTGTGCCTTAAGTGTGGACAAATGGGGCACTTCATAAAGGACTACCCTCATATGAGGAGTTAAGGCAATGGGACCACAGCACGACCATAATCTAGACCATTCCAATTACAAAGGCAAGGAGTCAAGGATAAGGGCAAGGGTCGAGTCTTCGTGATACGAACCCCAAGTATATTAAACTTGAGACCCAATATCTTTACGTTTGGAAGCAACTCCTTGGAAAGCTAAATTAGATTTTCCCTAAGTCCATGACCCAATTCCAACCCATGATAAAGTACCTTGGAATATGATCACCTTTTGGATGATGATCTCCGCAACACAATACCAACTTGTGAAAGAAAACCTTGGAATAAATACGCACAAAGTAATTAGCTTTGATTATATGAACTTGATTCAAGCAAGAATCAAAAACAAGAGATAACACTCTTAAGAAAAACTAAATTTTAATTTATCAAAATCTAACTCCATTTTACATGAATGGTTGAGTTTATATAGAGGCTCAACCCTAAATGGGAATAAAAAATAGACTAAGGAATCTTTCCTAAATAAGAATTAAAATTTTCTAGTTAGAAATTGATTCCTAGACAACTAATAATTATAGGTTCAACCGTAAATTGGAATAAAACATAGACTAGGGAATCTTTCTTAAATAATAATTAAAGTTTCCTAGTTAGAAATTGATTCCTAGACAACTAATAATTATAAGTTCAACCTAAATTGGAATAAAACATAGACTAGGGAATCTTTTTAAACAAGGATTAAAGTTTCATAGTTAGAAATCGATTCCTAAACAAGACATAAATCTAAACTCGTTTTGGGCTTTATACCTAACATAAATAGGCCCAAAACTCACTAATTACATAAGCACACTTAATTTATTTGAACTTGGGCTTATATCATATTGATAGGGACCCAAAAACATAAAAAAAATAAACTAAAGGCCTAGGTACATGCCTATGTTTTGGCCTTCATCCACTTGAATCATTGTCACCAAACTTTGATTTGATTCTTGAATCTCCATTTTGATGAATGATTCATTCTTGCATTCTTGAATCGTGGCAAGATCATCCCACAAGCCTTGAATCATCCTATTTAGTGTTTCCTTGAATTTCTTCATTCTTGCTCTTCTAACGGGACCATTGGGAAGTTGAATTGGATCGTTGCCTTTGTATGCTTTGTTATTTGCATCACTTTGCTTTAAATCAGTAAGAGGCTTGCGCATCACACACAGCCATCATAGGTATCATCCCCATCGAAAATTCTAGTGCAAAATGTTTAATTGATTGAAGTGCTACCTATTCTTTTGTGTCGCCTTGTTTTGCTAAGAGTTTGGGTAGAAATGAGGAATTAATGAGTGAACCTTTAGTAGTATCCACTCCCTTAGGGGAGGTGATGGAAGTAAAGTATGAGTATAAGGGATGTGAGGTAGACATTAATGGACAAAGACTTCATATAGTATTGCTAGAATTGGATGTACTAGAATTTGATGTGATATTAGGGATGGACTGGTTATATGAACATGGAGCTCATATCGACTATAGAGAAAAGCTTGTTGAGTTTCAAGATAAGAACAAGAAGATGTTTGTGTATCAAGGTGATAGGAATAAGAATCCCTCGAACTTGATATCAACTTTGGGCGCAAGAAGGATGTTAAGGAAGGGGTGCCAAGCATACCTAGCATATGTAATCAATACTAATAAGGAGATAGCCATTCAAGACAAGAGCATTCCAGTGGTGGATGAGTTCATGGATGTCTTTCCAGGAGATCTACTTGGATTACCACTTGACAGTGAAATTAAGTTCAACATTGAACTGTTGCCTGGAATGTAGCCTATATTGATACCGCTATATCGTATGGCACCACTGGAGCTGAAAGACTTAAAAACATAATTGCATGATCTACTCGACAAGGGTTTTATTCGACCAAGTAGTTCACCGTGGGGTGCTCCAGTACTATTCATAAAGAAGAAGGATGGCTCATTCTAAATGTGCATTAATTATCATCAACTTAACAAAGTCACTGTGAAGAATAAGTACCCATTATCAAGGGTCGATGATCTTTTTGATCAATTGCAAAGAGCTGGTCACTTTACCAAGATCAACTTAAGGTCTGGTTACCATCAACTAAAGATACATGGAGAAGACATATGCAAGACTGCCTTTTGTACTAGATATGGACATTATGAGTTAACAGTTCTGCCATTCGATCTGAAAAATGCTCCTACTGCTTTCATGGACTTGATAAATCGAGCATTCAGACTGTTCCTTAACAAGTTTATGATCATGTTCATTAACGACATCCTAATTTACTCAAAGAATAAGGAAGAACATGAAGGACATTTGAGGAGGATCGTGCTTCTAATGCTTCGTGATCATCAGCTTAATGCTAACCTATCTAAGTGCGAGTTTTGGATAGAGTCTGTCAACTTTCTTGGACATATAGTAAGGAAGGGATTCAAGTTAATCCTAAGAAAGTTGAAGCGGTAGCAAGTTGGCCACGGCCTATAACTATTTCAGAAGTATGGAGTTTCTTGGGCATGGCTAGCTATTATCAAAAATTCGTACAGGACTTTGCTAAGATAGCAACCCCATTGACCAAGTTAACTATAAAGCATGTTAAGTTCAATTGGGAAGAGTCCTGTGAGAAGAGTTTTCAGAAGCTCAAGAAGTGTTTGATATTGGCCCTAGTTTTGGCATTATTGGAAGGAGAAGAAGGATTCACCGTTTACTGTGATGCTTTGAGAGTAGGACTTGGATGAGTCTTGATGCAAAATGGCAAAGTCATCACCTATGCATCATTACAACTGAAGAGGCATGAAGTGAATTACCCTACCCATGATTTGGAATTAGATGTGGTAGTGTTCGCTCTAAAAATCTAGAGACATTACATGTATGGAACAAAGTGTGAGATCTACATGGATCATAAGAGACCTCAACCTGAGGCAGAGGAGATGGATCAAACTGTTGAAGGATTATGACTGTCAAATTCTCTATCACCCTAGAAAGGCAAAGTAGTGGCAGATGCCTTGAGTAAAAAATCAATGGGAAGTCTAGCCTATGTGACTGTATGGAAGAGGCTGATCATGAAGGAATTAAAGGAATTGTTTAGTCAAGGTTTGAGGCTAGAGATTGGAGGATCGAGAATTTTAGTGGCTCATTTTTCAAGTGAAATCTAAGTTAATGGAAGAAATAAGGGATTCACAAGATAAAGACCCACACATGATGAGGTTGAAGGATGGGATGAAGGAAGGGAAGAACTCTAAGTTTAGAGTGGTCAATGGAGTTTTAAAGTGTGGAAATAGAGTATGTGTGCCTGATGTGGATGGACTACGGGAAAGGATACTGAAGGAGGCTCATCAAACACCTTACTATGCTCATCCTGGAACTACCAAGTTGTACCATAATGTGAAGGCTAACTATTGGTGGCCTAGACTGAAAAAGGATATGGCTAAGTTTATAGCGTCCTGCCTGACTTGCCAGCAAGTCAAGTACGAGCATCAACGACCCTCAGGATTGCTGCAAGGAATTCAATTACCTGAATGGAAGTGGGAGCGCATCACTATGGACTTCGTTGTTGGCTTACCTAGAACCTCCAAAGGTTATGACTCTGTATGGGTCATAGTGGACCGATTGACAAAGTTTGCTCATTTTTTGGGAGTTAAGACCACATATTTTGCAGTTTAGTATGCATAGTTATATATGGACGAGATCGTGAAACTACACGGAGTGCCGATTTCCATCATTTTAGATCGAGGGACTCAATTTACCTCCAGATTTTGGCAGAAGCTACAAGAAGCAGTGGGAACACAATTGGATTTCAGTACTGCATTTCACCCTCAAATGGATGGACAATCTGAAAGAACAATTTAGACACTCTAGGATATGCTAAGGATGTGCGTCTTGGACTTTAGTGGTAGCTGGGATAAGTACCTACCCTTTATTGAATTTGCCTACAACAACAGCTATCATTCGTCCATCGGCATGGCACTGTATGAAGCATTGTATGGGAGGAAATGTCATTCTCTAGTTTGTTGGGTTGATTCTAGAGACAAATATATGGAAATGCCAGAATTGCTTAAGGAGACTAGTGAGAAAGTACCTTTAATTCAAGAGCGACTGAAAATAGCCTTCAATCGGCAAAAGTGATGAGGATAAACAAATTGTAGCCAAGCACCAATCAAACAAGGAAGACCCATTAAGCACAAATGGAGGTCCAATAACAAGGACTAGAGCTAAAAACATCAATGAAGCCTTAATCTCCTTCATAGATCAGATTTGGAAGAAACAAGATACATGGATGCATGGGGAGCCCAAGCTGGTCAACATAATTCAAGCAAGCCTAAACTCTTGAAGGCACATGTCTAGCCTTATAAGAGTGAAGATTTTCATCCATTTTGAAGAATAAAAGCCCATTTTTCCACGATCTTTAAGTCAATGGGCCAAGATAATTATGGGCTGTTTAAGACAATTTAAGTTTTATTGTGTGTCATGTTTTCAGATTATTAGCAATAGGGTTTAATATTAATAAAAATCAATTATATGAGTCTAAAATATAAAGAAAAGGAGTTACAAATGATAGAGAATCAATGCCCCACGTTCAAAATGAGTCGGCAAAGTAGTGGAGCTGTTCTTTAGGAATTATGGGGCTGTCATTTAATGTAGGAGTTACATCTTCTATTCCTTTAGTATTCTTGGCCTTTGTTCTATATAAACAAGGCTGACCCCTTCTGTAAAAGGACATTCATATATAAAAAGTTGTTTTTGAGCACTTGTGAGTGTTTTGTCTTAAGTTCTTGCATGAACTTTGGAACTTATCAAGCTAATCAGCTTGTGACGTTCAGCCAAATCTTTGTTTTCTGCCTTAACTTATCAAACTCCATTGTTTGTGGCATTTTGAAGGAAACAAAGTGCTATTCTAATTATCTAACCATTATTCCATTGATAAAAGTGATTAGAATAGTTGATCTTACTTCAATATTGAACGATCCCAATTTTGATTCATCTAGTTAGAGAGTGTTAATTTGCATTCCATCATAGTTCCTTAACTATTGGGGTGTATGGTTGCTAAATTGATGATTTCCATCATTTGGTATCAGAGCCTAGTTCAAGTTTGAGGTTTGCGTATCCCTTATTTTTTTTTATTGTTCATTATGTTCCTTCCTTATTGTTTAGATCTGTTTCATTTTTTGGTTGCAAATTCAATTCTTGTTTCGTGAATGAAATCTTTGGTATCTCAGAATTATATATATATATATATATATATATATATATATATATATATATATATATATATATATATATATATATATATATATATATATATATATATATATATATATATATATATATACACATAAAAAAAATGTGAATTTGCATACTTATTAAATCAAAAACTAATTCTTCATCTTTATCATTGCCCGTTTAGTAAAGTGAGTATTTGTAATTCTGGACTTAGTTTGAAATTGTGAATTTTGTTTGATAACCCTCTTTAACTTGACCTAACCTTTTGTTCTTTGTCGCCTGCCTATATTTTGATCCATTGAATTGCTATAATTTGATTTGTTTAGTTTGAGGACCTTAGTTTATCTAAGAACCCAAAGAACAAAACAAGAGTGGTAAAAGGCAAGAGTGGTGAGATAAGCATCGAGAAAAGCCAAGCATTTGAGTGAGACATGACTGGTTTCAATTAGTAATCGAGTGAAACACGTGAGGGACTGTTTGTGAGGCTGTTACAATATTTTTCTTTTTCAAGTTTGAAATATGTCTAACAAAGATAGAGAAGAGAGTTCTTCCTCAAATGATCCAGTTATCAAAGCTATACAACAACAATTTGAGAGGTTGTTTAATCAGATTTCACTGGTTAATGAGCATCTTGAAAGACATGATAATACACTTGCCCAATTGCAAGGTGGGGAACAACAAAGAAGACAACCAGCCCTTGCCCAAGATGATTATGATGTTAGAGTTGATACGGATGATGACCAAGTCGTTTGTTGGTGTACATGCTAATCCTAGAAGGCAAAATAGAAGAGGACACTATGATGATGTAGATCGCAACATTGGCAGCATCAAAATGAAAATTCCTTCATTTCAAGGAAGGAATAATCTTAATGTTTACTTGGAATGGGAGAGAAAAGTGGAGCTAATTTTTGAATGCCACAATTATTCTAAAGTGAAAAAGATAAAACTAACTGCTGTTGAATTTTGTGATTATGCTATTGTTTGGTGGGATCAGATTTGCAAGGAAAGGCATAGAAATGGTGAAAGACCCATAGAGACATGGAGGGAGATGAAACAAGTCATGAGGAAGAGATTTATCCCAAGCTATTACTATAGAGAATTGCATCAAAGGCTGCAAACTTTGACACAAGGCTCTATGAGTGTAGAGGAGTATCACAAAGAAATGGAGATGGCCATGATAAGAGCAAACATGGAGGAGGATCGGGAAGCTACAACGGCATGATTTTTGAGCGAATTAAACAAGCAAATTGCTGATCGTGTTGAGTTGCAACATTATGTGGAGATTGAGGACATGGTAAATATGGCCATGAAAGTTGAGAGAAGGCTCAAGGGAAAAGGCACAAGGTATGATTCTAAACCTTTTTTGGTTTCTTTGTAACATCCTAGAAATTAGCTTTAGTTAGGTAGTGAATTTTAAGATTTTAAGTCGAAGTTGATATTAAGGATTTGCATAAAATTTTTGCATAGCATTTGAATATATGAAAAGTATAAGTAACCTAAGTAAAACCAAAGAGAAACATAAATGAAACCATAGTAAAACCATATATATACCAAATTGTAAACGTACTTAAAGTACCATATTTTCTGAAATTCGTTTAGTGAAATTTATAATTTTTGAATAATAATCTAAAAGTGAATAAATACATTAATTAAAGCTTAATTAAGTTTAATATTAATATTTAAAATGTATGAAGAAGGAACAAACTATAAATTTGCAAGGACCAAATTGCATAACTTAAAAAATTGGAGGACTAAACTGTAATTTGGCTAAAACCTGCCCATATAACAGATTTCTCCAGAATTTTCTGTACAAAAATCAGATTTTTCTCTCCTTCCTCCTCCTCTTGGCCGAACCTCTCTAGCCCCTCTTCTCCATCTTTTTTCTTTCAATTTTCTTTAGAAAAATCATTGCAAACCTATAGCAAATAACCTCTTTTCATCATCCAAATTACTTATCACCAAGAATTAAGCAAGAAATAAGCAAGAAATTGAAGAAGTGGAGATTGGAAGAAATCTGCCATTTTAAGAAAAGCAAGGTTAGTCCACTTTTCTTGATTTTAATCCATAAAAATAGATGTTAGTGAATGGAAAAGATGATTTAGTATGAGAATTATGTTGTGATAGATTAGTGTATTTGGCATGGAAACTTCATAACTCTTCAAATGCACCTTAAATCAAATTATTGCTAAAACTTTGAATTCACCAAAAAAGACTTAAGAATAGTTAAATCTGATGCTTAAGGAATGGATTCTAGCAATTCCTCATTGAATTTGAAGAAAAATACATAGGTTGCTTAAAATCATCAATTTTGCCCATATGTTCAAAGTCCCACTTCAAGGCTGTTTTTTTTTTCCAATTTTATTGCTTCAATGTGTTAGTTTAGTATCAAATAACATGGAAATAACCTTAGTTTGAATTATAAAAACTCCCTTGAAGAAACCATGCTTGGCCGAACCATAGGAGGCAGAATTGCCTTTGTTTATGCTTGACTTTTTTTTCATGATTTTCCATGCTGAAATGAACCCTTTACTTGGCCTTTAAATTCCAAATGAGTTGTGGAATATATTGTTGGCAATGTGAATTTATGTAGGGCAATTTGGGCTTCTTCCAATTTGCCCCAAAACTCTTCCACAATGCAACCAAAGTCATGCCCACCAAGTGTTTCATAAAATGTCCCAAAGAAACTCCATGGTACTTGGTGGTTTAGTATAGTTTAGACTGGGAATTGTAATAAATATTAAATGTATAAATTATATGTAAATTAAATGAATATTAATGAATATCATAATGTTTATTGTATTTTTTTTGTGGATGCTAGTTGTTTAATATAATAATCCAGGGTTCTACGGGTTTAGGTGGCTTTAGGCTTACCCAATCTCTAGGACTGTCCATCCCTAGAGTGGGATGTAACAATTGGAAAATTATAAAATGAAATGGAAATAGAATAGATAACAAGACGAGAAGAATGCAACTAACAGCACTTAAAAAAGAGTTTTCTACAAAAAGTTATAATAAAATGAAATTTACTGCAAATGCAAATTTTGAGGCCTAAACGATGGAATTTGATTGAAAAACAATGGACATCACTAGTAAAGCTCATGACTTTTGATCATTGGCCCATTTCTCTTGAAACTATATACTCAGAAGGGTCAAAAAACACAACTTTCTCAATACTAGAAATTTTTTTTTTCAAATTTTCGAGAAGGAACAAATAGTTGTCGAATTAGGGTTGTAAACAGAAAAGGAAACAAAGATATCAATGAAAACAAAAAGGAAACAATAAAAAAAGGAAAATAAAAAAAATGAATCAGAATGGGATAAGGAAACTCAAATCAAAATTGGAAGCAAATCCCAAATTGTTTTTGGAAGGTAGGCTTAATTTAGTCAACTCCTTGATTCTCCTCGATTTGATTTGATTCCAATAATCTTTCTTTTTTTCATTCACTCTAGAATTGGAAACAAACACTATATATTCCTATATATTTTGATTTGGCCAAGATTCTTTCCTTGACTGATTTCAATATTCTTTCCTTTTTTTTTTTTTTTGGTCTAATGCTCTTTTTTTTTTTTTTTTTTTAATTCAGCAACAATTTGAAAGAAAAAAAAAAAAACAAATAGAAGATCAAACACAAGAAACCAATGAAAACACAAAGAACAAAAGGAATAGAAATATAAACAAATAGAAGACATAACCAAAACAGAATGGATCAACAAAATTTTTGGATTTTTTTTTATTTTCAAATTTAGACCAAAAACACAAGGAAACAAAATTAAAAAAATGAAAACAAAGGAATTTTAACAAAAACAAAAATGAATGGAAACAAAGAAACAAACGAAAATAGGAAACATAAATGAAATGGAAAGATATAACTTGATTTAGAGCCTAAACTCTGATACCAAATTGATACGAACCCCAAACGACCTGCTTTGAGACCTAATACCTTTATGCCTTAAAGTGACTCCCTTGGAAAGCCAAATCAAGTTTGTAAGAAAAAATCTCAACTCAATGACAAACCTGTGTCAAGGAACCTTGGTATGTTATGAACAAAACAAAGTGATTAACTTTGGACGTTCAAATTGTTGGTTCAAGCAAGAACCAAAATTGAGAAAATTCTCACAAAGCATAAGGATGTATTTTCAAATTATCAAAAAAGTCCCCTATTTCGTATATTAGTTAAGTATTTATATTATCTTAGCTAAGTTACAAACTCTAAAATTTTTACTAACTAAAATTCAGACTTGGGCTTAAATTAAACAAACTAAAAGCCCAAATAACTAATTAAAGTACTTAAAGTAGAAAAAAGATAGATATGGGCTTAATTAACAAAATCAGCCCAATGACAATATGGGAATAAAGCAAAATAATTAAATTTGAAAATAGAAAGCAAAGGCAGCCTAGCCTATTGTTTGCAGCTCGCCTGAAGCCTCAACCTAGCTCGCCTGACGCCTTAGCATAGCTCACCTGATGCCTCAGCCTAGCTCGCCCTACACCTCAACCCAACTCATTGTGTGTAGCTCACTCGATGCCTCAACCCAATTTGAATGAAGAATGGCAGCCTTGTAAACACTTGAATCGATTAAGTCCAAACCAATAGGAATGTAATTTGGCCTCTTCATCTTGACATTAGGCTTGACTAGATTGATTTAAACCCTTGAAACTTCCTTGAATACAATTGGATCCGTATGCAAAACTCATGATCTAAAATATCCTTGGTTGGCTCATAGGAAACTTTATACAACCTTATTTTCTTCTTGAATGATCCAGCAATCATGCACAATGGTTGTATTACATGCCTTTGTAAGCTATCTTAATAGAAATGACAATCTTGAAGAATCTTCTTGAAGTTTTTATCATGTATGTATTTGTAAGCTTCTTGCAAGGCATATGGATTCTCATTAGACCCTGTATGCATTTTTATTTTTATATTGTGCTTATGTATGATGCATGTGCATGGTTCTACCTATGCAATTTTCTAATGCTTCCTATTCTATTTTGTATGTTTATGCTAAGGATGTATGTTTATGATAGATGACAACGAATGAGATGTCATGCTCAAATGCATACTTTGATTTTTTGCTGATTTACAACCCCATTTCCACATCTTTTGATGAATTTTGACTCTGGAAAGCTCCAAAAGCATCATTTTTGAACTTTCTATTCTAGAGAGAGAAGAAAGACTATTTAAGTTTGCATCAGGAATCCTAAAATTAGAGCACAAGAGTTAGCGAAAGAGGAAGGAAGGCTAAGACACTACTCATGAAGGGGTGCTGCATTAGGTCCCTATGATGCTGCACTAGGATTCTATAGCAAAGCCATTTTCTACAGTTTTTTGGTATATTTTCTAATGGTGACACCTTAGAGCTTATATATATGCATGAATTCAAAGGTAGAAACATTCTCTCTTTGATTCTTATGGAAAAGCTCTATCCATTTGCCAAATTTTTCTCCCTTTTGCTCGGCTTGTCGCCTCATCTTGCCCTTTTTGCTGCTTTTTTTAGTATTCATGGAGCTGTATTTTAGCCACTATGTGCACATGTGGATGAAGAAACTCAACAAGGTTAATAAGATAAATATGTGTAGATATGGTATTGTAACTATGGTGGGTTTGAGAGTCGTTCAGTTGGATTGGAACTTTTTAATGCTCTGCTTTTGGTTTCGAGACCTAGTGGCCTAGGTTTTTCAGTTTGGTGTGTGTACAGAGGAGTTTTGTCCCACTTTTGAAGAGTTTTGTGTCATACTTCATAGTAATATGAAGGTAGTCCTAGTAGTGTTGGAGTTCAGAGTTGGGCATTACAAGGTTTTCCAAGAGTTCTTAGCATTGCTTGAGAACATAGCTAATCGCATGGTAGTAAAGGGGCAAGTAAATCTTACTACCATCACTAAAGAGTTCTATGATCCCAGTGACCAAGGGGATATAAGGAGGCAAAGGCTTAGAATGAGAGCCTTGGTTTTCTGCTTGACAACCGAATATCTGTTCCTAAAATCCATCAATTGGGGAGATGCCAGAGTGACAAGCTTTGTGTTACAGATGGAGCAGAGTCCCTCCATGGTTGGAGCTATGCTAGCAGAGACATTGATGAGTCTCCATTGCCTCATTCGGGGTTTAAAGAGGTGGATTGTCTCTTTGATCATTCTTCAGGTGAGGAAAATTTGTTCATTCTTACCCTTTTTGTTATAGATGTTTCTTGAGAGTTTGATTCAAGTCTTTGGATTATTTTGTATGTGTGATTGATGGATCACCTAAACGTGGCCATTCCTCCAGTTAAGAGTCCATGTACAGCTATCCAATATCAAATGTGACCCATTATGGTATGACGAGGGACGATGTAAGAGTGGACGGGATGGCTATTAGAATTTTCCCTAAAGGATATACGCTAGCATTATTAATAGTATGGGATCAAGTTGTTTATATAACAACCCACACCTACTCTAGAAGTTTCACGACAACCTACTTGAATTTAGAGCTATTATGACAAAGTGTATGCTTTTATGAAAATTTATGTGTTATGCAATTGATGAGTATATGGCATGTTAGATTAGTTCTAATATGCATAATATAAATTATTATTATGAAATAAGTGATTTATATGAAGTGCATACGCATAAAATAATTTTTATGAGTATTTTTAAATATTTTTAAATAAGCATTTTGGGGAAAATTTCAATGAAAATAATAAGAAAAATATTTTATTTTTAATTACTTAAAATCAACCCATAAATAAAATTAAAAGCCCTAACTCACCAAAGCCCAATACACCAAAACACTCTTAACCTAGCTTATTAATGGCAAACTTATAATTTTGCCAAAACCCTACCTATAAACCTAAAATTCAGCCACCCCATCCCCTTGGCAACCTCTATTCTGTTTTCCATTAGATTTTTATTGAAAATTCTCTCAAAGTTATTCTCTCAACCGAAATTCACAAAGTGCCTTCAAACCTTGCGATTTTGTGATCATTTTTGTAAGTTTTTCCTTCCTTTCAATTTATTATTTGATTTTTATGAAATTAACCATAGGAAATCTATTTGGGGCTATATATTTACTATTTATCTTCTTGATTAATTTGGCCTAGGTGCTTCGTTTGAAGGAAAAATCGATTTTCAACCATAAACACAGCTCTTTCCTCTTGAATCTACTAAAGGTGAACCTTAAAATCCAAAGTTGAAATTTTCATGCATATATCCTATAGGGGGGCTATTTAGATATTGATGCATTCTAAATTGATTTTTGTTATGTTTAAATGAAAAATATTGGCTTAAATCATATTTCTATATATTACTATAATGATCAGAAAGTAAGGAAAGCAAGAGAAATCCATGGTTTTCCATCCTAAAACCTAAAATTGGAAACTTTCATGCATATGTTTTCAAAGGGGTGCCGATTCCTATGTATATGTATTCTAAAATGATTTTTGTTATGTATACATGAAAAATATTGATTTAAAATATATGTTTGCATATTACTATAATGAATAGAAAGCATGAAAAATAAGAAAAACCTATGGCTTCCACGGATTGTATGATTCGGCCTATAAAGGGATTTTGATCCCAATGTCTATAATTTTTGTATGATATATTTTAATGATTGTTAACATATGTACATAAGTGATAAATAATTTAATTGCATGTTGGTTGAAGGGATGACTCTAGACAAAGTCTAGAGAGGTTCAGCCTACCTAGGGTTTCCTAACCCTACTACTATGTTGTGATTAACATGTATAAATGATTAAGTAGCATGTGAATTAGGCCTTATGATGTGTTAATTGTGGATTAATGACCTTAAATTGACTATGAGGTTGATTGTAAAATTTGGTCAAAAGAGATAAGCAAGATACTTTTAAGGTTACATGTTAAGTTGATATATATAGAAAGTGTTAAGTGTACCAAGTTGAATATTAAAGTGAATTGATAGATCATGATATATGGTGTTTGGCTATAGGAAAGTCTTAATATGAGTTATTATGTGTTTTCATATAAACCTAAGAAGACTAAGTGTGCAAGACTAAAAAGTCAACATGTTATATGCAAGTGATGAGTGCACTTCTAAGTGCAACTCCAAGTATATGTGAATGTTATATGTGAATGGGGTAGTTATGAGATAGGATAGCATGATGTTAAGCAAATGCTAAGTATTGAATTGTAATGTATGTTAAAGCTTGAGGATTATTAGAAGTTCAAGGGCTACAAGCAAATAGGAGCTAAGGAACCACAAGATGAGTAAACATTATATTCATGTTACAAGTATGTGATACCATGATATGTGAACCTTTGAGATTTTGTGAAACCCAAGTTCCTTTCCATCATAAATTATAATTATATGAATTCTTTGTTAAGCTTAGGTTGCCAAATGACATTTGGTCTGAAACTAATATTGTTTATTCATTGACTAGAAAAGAACCTTTGTGATTATTGCTTTACCTTGCATTTTTTTTTCTGGAACCACACTGTTATTTATCTTTTGTTGCCTTTTAACCAGTGACAAAGTTGGTATCTGAGCAAAGTAATTACAAGGTTGGGCCCAAGTCTTACTGGTGTATTCCAATCCCTAAACTATTATATGCAGGAATTATGAGGTCTGGCCTAAGTCTCGCTCGTGTATTCCAATCCCTTAACTCTTATATGTAGGAATTATGAGGTCAGGCCCAAGTCTCGCTCATGTATTCCGATCGTTGAATCTTAAGAATATGCAAAAATCCTTATCAGAGGACAAAGTGCAACCATTAAATCTTTTTCTCAAGGATGTTAAGTCTTTATAGGTGATACCTGCTCTGATATCAAATGAGAGTTAAGCCTCTATAGTGATGAGAATCAAGATTCCTCGCAAGAATCCTACAAATATTTGCAAGATAAAAATTTCAAGAAGGTTCTTCAAGGTTGTCATTTCTACCAAGATAGCCTACAAAGACATGCAATCCAACCATTATACATGATTGGTGAATCATCCAAGAAGAATATGAGATTGTATGAAGTTTCCTATAAATCAATCAAGGATATTTGGATCATGAGCTTTGCATATGGATCCAATTGTATTCAAGGAAGCTTCAAGGGCTTAATCAATCTATTTAAGCCCAATGTCAAGATGAAGAAGCCAAATTACATTCCTATTTGCTTGGGCCTAATCTATTCAAGTGTTTACAAGGCTGCCATTCTTCATTCAAATTGGACCCTCCATATTTGGGCTTTTCAAATTCAATTTATCATGTTTTATTTAGTGTTTGGGCTGCCTATGTTATGCATACAGGCCAAGAGTTGTTTAAACTACTTTATTTTCATGTTTTAATTAGTTTTGGACCTATTTTATGTTAGGTCAAAGGCCCATCCGAATTTTATAGTTTAATTAATTAGATTTCAGTTTCTAGTTAGGAAATAGCTTCTCTTGTATAGGAAGGATTCCTAACTTGTTTTAGAATTCAGTTCAAACTTAGTTATTATTTAGGAATTAGTTTCTAATTAGGAATATTCAATCCTTATATTGGAAGATTTCCTAATCCTTAGCTAATTCTAATTTAGGGTTGAGCCTCTATATAAACTCAATCATTCATGTAAAATTAAGTTCATGTTATGATCAATAAAAATTTAGTTTTCTTAAGAGTATGATCTCTTGGTTTTGATTCTTGCTTGAATCAAGTTCATACAATCAAAGCTAATTACTTTGTGCATATTTATTCCAAGGTTCTCTTGCATGAGTTCAATATTGTATTGCGGAGATCATCATCTAAAGGTGATCATATTCCAAAGTGCTCTATCATGGGTTGGATTTGGATCGCAGACTTGGGAAAAACCTAGTTTAGCTTTCCAAGGAGTTACTTCTAAGCATAAAGATAATTGGGTCTCAAGTTTAATATACTCAGGGTTCGTATCATATAGTCCAAGAAGGGGTGAACTGGACTTCTTTAAAAATTCTTGTGAATTCTCAAACCAAAACATCTATAGTTTTCTTCTATTGGGCTTTAAGTGTGAAATAAAAATAATAAAAATAAATTAAAATTTTAACATACAAAGCCTTGAAAAGCAATGGATTGAAAAATTAATAGATGTCTATAAGTATTATAGTTGCCAAGTGATCGAATCATGCATCTTGTCTTTCAATGATCTTAAACAGACTGATGCTGAATTGATTAGACACTAAATTGTATTATAACAAAAATAAAAATGTTGTAAGTGATATGAAATAATCTATAAGTATTATAGTTGCCAAGTGAATCATGCATCTTGTCTTTCAATGATCTTAAACATATTCTGATGCTGAATTGATTAGACACTAAGTTTTATTATAACAAAAATAAAAATTTTGTAAGTGATATGAAATAATTTGAACTTTTCATATTCACTTTATATTATTAAATATGATCAAAGTGAGGTTTCTTTTTCAAGTTCTCTTTTTATATACACACTCTTTTAAATGAATCAAGCAGTATAATCAACTAATTTGAAAGAAAATAGTAGAAAGAAAAGTAGATAGATGGGAGAAATAGAGAGGGAGAAATGACACAATAAATCTATCCTAGTTTAGACTTCTTGCTTACATCTAATCCTTAAAGTAAACCACTTTGAGATTTCACTCTACTAACCTAGAAGACTACCCAAGAAAGTTGTCCTCACTTTTTTACCGATAAGCTTCAAGATACTTGCAACCTATACCCACAAATTTACTTAGTTGTTTGCTACCTCTCACTAGTATAAAGTACTACATGAAACCTTTACAAGAATTACAAGAAGTGTTTGTTGATTACTCACTCACAAATAGACCTACTTGCAGGCCAAGTTGTGATCTACAATTAGTGAAGGAAATTGCATATCTGCAAGACCTTTGAAAATTTAAATATTTTTAAAATTTAGGCTTGGCCAATAAATAAGTATACTCATAAATAACATATATAGCTTAGATAAATTCTGCCCAAAAAGAGTTTTTGATAAAATCAAATTATCATAATTTTGATAAAAATGTTTAAGCATAAGGATGAAGGTTTTAAAATTTTTGAAAATGTTTTTCACTTAAACTCACTCAAAATTGCTCAACTTCTTCATCTTAGAACTGCTCTAAGGTGGCCCTTTTATAAGTGTTGACCTAAGTTGGTTCATAACTTAACCTATCTCTATTTTGATCTTCACAATCAAATTAAATTGATCTATTATGTGTTTTAAGTGTTGTTTTTATAGGATAAAAACCTTGGAGTGATTACAATTAACAGAACTTAAAAATTCATGAAGAAATGACTCAGCCCTTTAATTTGAAGGAGTAACCCAAGATCTTGATAGTGAATCAAGAAATAAACTGCGACCATGTTGATCATGATTTAGAATTAATTTAAAGCAATTAAAGTAGTTTGGCCTTGAGACATAGCAGGTTTTATGACAGTAATTTTGGCTGCGAAAGGCCAGTCACAATTGCGATTTAAGGCTAGTGACTATGACATCCATACTTCAGAAAGGAGCTCCAAAGGATAGTTGATCAGCCAATGGAGCTGTGCCACGTGTCAACTATCCACTTGACACATTCAAAAATCGCGACAATGAAAAGGCATTAGCGGCTGCAAAATATGATTGCTGACTACAATAAAGAAATTGCAACCACGAAATTGCTCTGATAGTGCATTTAATGGAAGATTTCTTAACCACTTCATTTGCAATGGGAATTTAGTGGGTGAAAGCTATAAATAATCCCTCCAAAGACTCTCATAATAATCTAACAATTTTCAATTAAGCTAAACTCTTGCAAATTTATTTCTCAAAGCCTTAGTTCTTGTTTTGTATTCATTTAGTTGTTGTAAGAGCATTCATTACTCATTTAGGTTATGAGTAAGCCATTAAAACTCTAGTTAGGTTGCAACTTAAGCCTTAGAAAAACTCTTGTGTAGGTTGAGTGTTAGCCTTCGGGAAAAACACTTGTAAGGGTTGTGTGTGAGCCATTAAAACACATTGTGAGTTAGGAGTAAGCTCAAAATTTCTATTGTAATTGTCTAGTGATAGTGAAACACCTATTTATTGGTAGTGGACATAGAGTTTGTTAACACTTAAATCATTATAAAAACTTATGTCTACAATTTTGTTTCTTTATCGCCTTCAAATAAATTTTAATTTACCAACAATTCAACCCCTTTTTACTGCTCAAGGGAAATTATACGAACCCCAAGTATATTAAACTTGAGACCCTATTAATACCTTTACACTTAGAAACAACTCCTTGGAAAGCTAAATCAGATTTTCCCTAAGTCTATGACCCAATTCTAACCTATGATATCACCTTGGAATATAATCCCCTTTGGATGATGATCTCCGCAACACAATACCAACTTGTAAAAGAGAACCTTGGAATAAATATGCACAAAATAATTAGCTTTGATTGTATGAATTTGATTCAAGCAAGAATCAAAACCAAGAGATCACACTCTTAAGAAAATTGAATTTTATTGATCATAACTTAACTTAATTTACATGAATGATTGAGTTTATATAGAGGGTCAACCCTAAATCAGAATCAGCTAAGGATTAGGAAATCTTCCAATATAAGGATAGAAGATTCCTAATTAGAAACTAATTCCTAAATTTCTAAAACAAGTTAGGAATCTTTCCTATATAAGAGAAGCTATTTCCTAACTAGAAACTGAAATCTAATTAATTAAATAATAAAATTCAGATGGGCCTTTGACCTAACATAAAATAGGCCCAAAGCTAATTAAAACATGAAAATAAAGTAGCTTAAGGCAGCCCAAACACTAAATAAAACATGATAAATTGAATTTGAAAAGCCCAAATATGGAGGGTACAATTTGAATGAAGAATGACAGCCTTGTAAACACTTGAATAGATTAGGCCCAAGCAAATTGGAATGTAATTTGGCCTCTTCATCTTGACATTAGGCTTGAATAGATTGATTAAGCCCTTGAAGCTTCCTTGAATGTAATTGGATCCATATGCAAAACTCATGATCCACATATCCTTGATTGGTTTATAAGAAACCTCATACAACCTTATTTTCTTCTTGAGAAAGAGGAGCAAGGGTAGTATGCTTACCATCTTTTAACGGAACTTTGTAATGGTTAGTAGATTCGATGTGTTTTGCTTGACTAAAATGTATCTATGGCTTTCCAAACAAAACATGTGTCACATTCATTGGTACAACATCACACCAATCTTCAGTTTTATACCTTCCTAGAAAGAATGAAACTAAAGCTTTCTCTTTAATCTAGATATATTTATTCAACAAATACAATGAGTGTGGCCTTGGATGCTTTCTAGTGGGCAAATTTAATTTCTCAACTAGCTCAAGGCTTGCAAATTTGACAACACTCAATCTATCAATGATCATACGGCATACTCTATCTTGGATGCGACATCTTGTATGAAAAACATCCTTACATTCTTCATCCTTCAATATCTGCATACCTACTTCTTGCCTAATAGCCATTAATTCTTTTCGAAATTCTTGATCAACTTCCATTGTAAAACTTAAAAAGAATGTTAGTAAAGTAAAATAATACCTCACTTCAAAGGCCCAAGTATATTAAACTTGAGACCCAATTATCTTTATGTTTGGAAGCAACTCCTTGGAAAGCTAAATCAGGTTTTCCCCAAGTCCGCGACCCAAATCTGTAACACCTGGCCTAAAGATAGCAATTATAAGATCTAATGTGCATTAAGTATAATATGATGTGACTTATTTTATGTTCAAAATATGTTTGAGGATGTTTAATAATGTAAGGACTAGGTTGAAATAGTAATAGGAGATATTTTGTCTATAGTGGTATTTTGATAATTTTGACCCTAAGATAGTGGACCAGGGATACCTGAGTTAAAAATCAAGAAAAATATCAAAAATAGGTCCCAATTATTACATAAAATACAATTTTTTTTATTGTATGAAAAAGAATAAGAAACGGAAAAGTTATCATGAAAATACCGAAAATAACCATGACAGTTGCCACTGATCAGGGGCATTTTGGTCATTTGACCAAAGTTGTAAAATAAATACACTAAATGAAATTTAAGAATATTTGGAACCAAAGTCCAGTTGAAAATTTTTCCAAATTCTAAACAGAAACATGTGAAAATTGCACCGAAACCTAAAAATCAATATTTTTTATGCAATATTAAATAATAATAATAAAAAAAAGAAAACCCTAGACCCCCCCCCCCCCCCCCCCCCCCCCCCCCCCCCCATTTTGGCTGCTGTACACATCACCCTTTTCTCCAAAAGAAAAGAAAAGAAAAAAAACAACAAACAAATCTTCTTCTTCTTCTTCCTTTTCTCTCAACCAAATTCAAGACGTAACGACAAGGAATTAAGATTTCCACAAGGTAAAATTCCTCTACACTAAATCCTTTCAATTATTTTTTTAGGCTGATTATTTCTGTATCTATTTTAAAAAAAAATTAAAATTATTGTTGTTAATCTTGGAAGGTTTGACTTAAGCTAATAGAAGGGAAGTGGAATTATCTTTGTGAATTAAGGTGAGAAGAAATATTTTCTCAATTTAATTTTTTTGTTTTATTTTTTTACAGCAATTAAAAATGTATAAAAATCATGGCATGTGGTGTTGTTTTGGTTTAATTGGCCCCACCCCCCATTTTGGCTGCTGTACACACCACCCTTTTCTCCAAAAGAGAAAAAAAAAAAAAAAAAAAAAAACAACAAACAAATCTTCTTCTTCTTCTTCCTTTTCTCTCAACCAAATTCAAGACTTAACAACAAGGAATTAAGATTTTCACAAGGTAAAATTCCTCTACACTAAATCCTTTCAATTATTTTTTTGGGCTGATTATTTCTGTATCTATTTTAAAAAAAAATTAAAATTATTGTTGTTCAATCTTGGAAGGTTTGGCTAAGGCTAGTAAAAGGGGAGTGGAATTATTTTAGTGAATTAAGATGAGAAGAAATATTTCTCAATTTAATTTTTTTATTTTATTTTTTACAGCAATTAAAAATGTATAAAAATCATGGCATGTGGTGTCGTTTTGGTTTAATTGGTAGAATGGGATGTGTTTGTTGAATTAAGAGAAGAATTATGCCTAGGAATGTAAATGGAATTAATTGCAAACAAGTTTTGGGTTGCTAGTGAAGATTATGTTTAAAAAAAAAAAAAGAAAGAAATTTTTGTAGGTTCTATTCAGCCAAGAGGCGGAGTTAATTCCCAAGTTCCATATTTTTTTTAAAAGTAAAATTTGATTGGGTTTAGAGCCAATAGAATGTAGAAATTATTGGAAATAAAATATGAGTTCGAATCATTAAGAAAGCCAAATTGGAATTTCAAAAATATTCTTTAAACCTTTATGAATAGTTTAAAATTAGGGACTTTCCAATTAAAGTTAATTAAGCTTAGTTTTAATTAAAATTATGTAATTTAAATAAATTAATTAAATAACTAAGCAATAAAATTTGAAATTGACAACAAGAACACAAGCAATCGAAGGATGGGATTTGAGGGGTGAATTCTAGACTTAAAAATTAGGTTTCTAATTAAATTAAATATAAACATCAAATTAAGAATATAATTATAAAATTAAGTAAATAAATTAAGAATTTATGAAGTCAATTAGTATGAACAAGTCAAATATTAAGACTTCCATTAGGGGGTACCTTTAGTATAAGGTTGACCTTAAGAAGTCAAAGTCAAAAGTTTGACTATGACTTAAGATGTATTAAAACATATTATAAACATATTAAAATAATATTAAAACATTAATCATCAAGATTAAAGGTCCACATAAGAAAAAATATTAAAAGTTGACCTTGTTTGACCAAAGATTCATATTGGGACTAGGAGTCCTAGTTCAAGTCAACCACTTAAGTTAAGTAAGAATATGCACAGATATGATAATTTATTGAATATATGAATTAAATAAGAACTATTCGATTTATGCTGTAGAGATTGAAAAGGTTCAAGCCCTGCGCTTAATTAGGAGCATAGGAGTCTGAGGTGAGTTGTAATGCACACTCTTATTTCTTTGCAAATGTGAAATGATTTCTTTGAGATTGAATGATTTCTTTCATGATTCCATGTCCATTGATTGATTATGATTTCATAAACTATGTTTGCTCAAGAGTGCTACCTTAAGTAGGACTCTTTCTTAAGTTGATTATTTGAACCCAAAACTCATATTAAGCTATACTATGAGTTGTAATGACGTTGTGAACCTTAAACCAAGTCTTTCAAGCTAAGTAGGACTCTTTCATAAGAGTCCTAATATAAGTTAAACTCTTGCTATGTATATGTTATTGCTTATTTTCCAAGCCTGCAGAAACACCCCTTCTCAATGTGGGGTGAACTTTGGACTTGTGCACAAGGTATGCCCATGGATAGGGTAAAGTATCTAGATCTCAGCTAGTAGGGGTCCAATATTGGTAGCCATAGGACCTGATAAGTCTTATGCTATAAGTTGAGTAGAGAAGGCGATAGCCCCTACTCTTAAGTTAATATAAGTTATAACATGTTTCTGCTACTCTATCATTTATTTCTCATTTTCACAACCAAGCTATGTTATTGAGCCTATGTTTATTTTCTTACATACCTTATGTGTGCATTTACTCTCACTGAGTTTTCTACTCATCCTTTCCTATGTTTATATATTTTGAGACGACAAGATTGATCAAGATAACTAAACTCAAGCCTATTCCTCTACTTGAGTGGTTGCTTTGCCTAGAAGATAGTAGAGTTCTCTTCGTCCATATGCATAATGAACTTTAGTTTGGTGCTCTAAGGGTAATAAGCGAAGTATTTGAAAATGGGTAGAGAATTGATGTTTTATGGCTATAAGTTTGGAACTATTTAATTTTTTATTTTGTTAGGTTATTTTCAAATGTTTTCCTTTAACTTTAGTTTATAAGAATTGTTTTTAAGATGTAAGAAGTTTATGGGCTTATTCCACAAATTATATAAGTTGTTACTTAATTGAATAAGATATGGGCATTTGATAAGTAATTACACGTAAGTTAAGGATTTTACGGGTGTGGGTGACCTTATGTCTTCCTGTGTCCTACGATCATCATAGCACCCTAAGTCAGGCTGTGATAAAACCCAACCAGTGATAGAGCACTTTGGAATATGATCACCTTTAGATGATGATCTCTGCGACACAATATCAAACTCGTGGAAGAGAACGTTAGAATAAATACACACAAAGTAATTAGCTTTGATTGTATGAACTTGATTCAAGCAAGAATCAAAATCAAGAGATTACACTCTTAAGAAAACTGAATTTTATTGATCATAACATTTTTCATCCTTCAATATCCGCATACCTACTTCTTGCCTAATAGCCATTAATTCTTTTCAAAATTCTTGATCAACTTCCATTATAAAACTTAAAAAGAATGTTAGTAAAGTAAAATAATACCTCACTTCACTCCCTCGTGTTTCACTCAGTTATTGTCACTCAATCACTTGTGTTTCACTCAATTTATTATGGCTTTTCTCTTAATGAGCTCACACTTAGCCTTTTTCCACCCAAATCTCTTGTCAAGATTAGTTGCGAAAATCAAATCAACACAATTTTTACTTAGTTACAATGTGAATAAAATCCAAGACTCAAAATGAAACAAGAAACAAGAAATCCTAATCACACTAGGAGAACAAGAATCCTAATTAGACTAGGAAACAAGAATTAGAATTTGACTTAGAAAATAAAATTAGAAATCCTAATTGAAGTTGGAAAACAAAAGTTGAAATCCTAATAGAACTTGGAAAATAATATAGGTATCCTGATAGGATTAAGAAACCTAATGAGACACGAACAAGGATTGAAATAAAAAGAAAACTAAATGAATAAGGAAATAGTTAAATTAGCAAGAAATTAAAATGAAAATAGGATTAGAAAAGTCAAACCAAAATTTGGAAAGGAGTAGGAAACCAATCCTAGCTTGTTTTGGAAAGATGCTTAGACTTGGTCAAACTCCTTGATTCTCATCATTCCCTCCCTCCTCAAAATGATTCGACCTCAAATCTATACCTACATGAAGGAAACAAGAAATAGAATTAAAATTTGAAGAGATATCACAATACTTACCTTGAGATTACAACTTGAGGGCCAATTCATCAAAGCTCAAAGCTCTATGCCTATAGATAGGAACTTGTACAATCAACACATGTAAGCAAGTCTTTCCAAACACAATTCCTATCTTAGCTCCATTCTCTTTGGTTATTAGGATTGTAGAATTTACATCTCATTTGCTCCATGACAATCCTTCCTTAAAATCCTGAAAGAAAGAAACAAGAAAACTAGACAAAGAAAAAGTAAGTTTGTTAGTAAACAAAGCCATCTTTTCTTTTTCACTCATACAAACTTGTTTTTCTTTATTCAAATCATCACTCTTTCTTTTTCTTTCCTCCAATTTTTTTCTTTTTACTTTTGCACTCTCTTTTTCTTTTGGCACATCATCATTCACACTCTTTTCTTCACTATAGTTTTCTCTCTCCTTTTGAATTCTTCTCAACACAATCTCATAGATTTCTCTAGGTGAAAGCGGTGCAAGAGTGATCTTCTTTCTAGCCTTTTCAAAAGAGTAATGATTGGTGTAGCCATCATGCATCACCCTTCTATCAAATTGCCAAGGGCATCCCAACAATAGATGACCTGCTTGCATAGGCACAACATCAAATAAAATTTCATCATTATATCAGCCTATCTTGAAAGCTACTAGAACTTGTCTTGTCACCCTAATTTCCCCATAATCATTAAGCCATTTTAGTTTATAAGGGTGAGGATACTTAGTAGTAGGTAACCCTAGTTTCTCAACTAAAGTAGTACTTACAACATTGGTTACACTATCCCCATCTATGATGACATCACAAACTCTATCTTTTACAAGGCATCTAGTTTGAAATAGATTTTCCCTTTGTTGCACATTATCATCATGTTGGACTTGCATGTTCAACGATCTCCTTGTAACAAGAGACCTCCCACCTTCGGCTATTTTAGGTAGATTGTGCTCCTCTTTGTCACTTGCATCTTCAAGAGGTGGCATTCTTTCTTCTTCAGCTTCTTCATCACTAGTCGAATAGCACTCCCTATCTTGCATATAAATTATCTTCTTGTTTGGACAATCCTTCTCGTAATGACCTACACCTTGACATTTAAAGCATATAATATTTCTAGAACTAGAAGGCATAGCTTTACCTTTGTCCTTGCTTGGGAAGTGTGTCTTTAGAGGTTCTTTAAAATCAGCCTTAGGCTTGGATGGAAAAGCCTTTTCATCTTTTCTCCAATTCGATTTGAATGGTGCATTGTAGGAGGTAGATAGCTGATTGGTACTTCTCTTCTTCAATTGCTTCTCAACCTTTAAAGCAAGATGAAGCAAATCTTCAAGCTCCATAGTTGTAGCTCAACCACATTTGCAATCTCCTTATTCAACTCATTGAGGAACCCAAATATGAAGGGTCCAATTTGAATGATGAGAATCCATATACCTTGCAAGAAGCTCACAAATACATGCATGATAAAGGTTTAAGAAGGTTCTTTAATGTTATCATTCCTATCAAGATAGCTTACAAAAGGCATGCAATACAACCATTGTGCATGATTGATCATTCAAGAAGAAAATAACGTTGTATGAAGTTTTCTGTAAATCAATCAAGGATATTTGGATCATGAGCTTTGCATATGGATCCAACTGTATTCAAGGAAGCTTCAAGGGCTTAATCAATCTATTCAAGCCCAATGTCAAGATGAAGAGGCCAAATTACATTCCTATTTGCTTGGGCCTAATCTATTCAAGTATTTACAAGGCTGCCATTCTTCATTCAAATTGGACCCTCCATATTTGGGCTTTTCAAATTCAATTTATCATGTTTTATTTAATGTTTGGGCTGCCTATGTTATGTATATAGCCCAAGAGTTTTTTAAACTACTTTATTTTCATGTTTTAATTAGTTTTAGGCCTATTTTATGTTAAGTGAAAGGCCCATCTGAATTTTATAGTTTAATTTATTAGATTTCAGTTTCTAGTTAGGAAATAGCTTCTCTTGTATAAGAAGGATTCCTAACTTATTTTAGAATTCTATTCTAGCTTAGTTATTATTTAGGAAATAGTTTCTAATTAGGAATCTTCAATCATTGTTTAGGAAGATTTCCTATTCCATAGTTGATTCTAATTTAGGGATGAGCCTCTATATAAACTCAACCATTCATGTAAAAAGAAGTTAAGTTATGATCAGTAAAAATTTAGTTTTATTAAGAGTGTGATCTCTTGGTTTTGATTCTTGCTTGAATCAAGTTCATACAATCAAAGCTAATTACTTTGTGCGTATTTATTTCAAGGTTCTCTTCCACGAGTTTGGTATTGTGTTGCGGCGATCATCATCCAAAGGTAATCATATTCCAAGGTGCTCTATCACGGGTTAGATTTGGGTCGCGGATTTGGGGAAAACCTGATTTAGCTTTCCAAGGAATTGCTTCCAAGCATAAAGATAATTGGGTCTCAAGTTTAATATACTTGGGGTTCATATCAGTTTAGTATTAGAGCTTAGGCTCTAAATTAGGTTTATATCTTTCCATTTCATTTGCGTTTTCTAAATTTGTTTGTGTTTCTTGTTTTCGTTTGTTTTCATGTTCATTAAATTCCTTTGTTTTCATCTTTTTAACGCTATTTTTTCATGTTTCAGGTCTAAAAATAAAGAAAAAAAATATTTTACCTTCTTTGATTCGTGTCTTATTTTTGTTCATCTCTTTGTTTCCTATCCTATTCGTATTTCTATTCCTTGTTTCTTTGGAAGGTCAAAATCATACTTACTTGGGGAACCAATTCAAATTCAAGAAGAAAGAAGGGACGACTCACCTAAGCTTGAAGACTTCAAATTTGGTTTGACTTCTTGTATTTAATCTTCAATTTGTTTGTTAATTTTTCCTTTCAATTTGTTGCTGTGATTATTAAAAAAAAAAAAAAAGAGAAAATCAGAATTTAAAAGAAAAGCAAAAAAAAAAGAATGAAAAAAAAGAGAAGGAAAATTCTTTCAAAAAGAAAAGAAGAAGCAAAAAGTGTTGAAATCTAACTTTTTGGTGTATTTATAGAAGTTTTTGGTTCCTAAAGTGAAGAGGACAAGAAAAGAAGCTGATTTTCAAGGTTATATGAGGAGAATCAAAGATTTCAGCATTCTACAAGGAGTTTGACCAAGTCTAAGCATCCTTCCAAAACAAGCTAGGATTGGTTTCCTACTCCTTTCCAAATTTCGGTTTGACTTTTTCTAATCCTATTTTCATTCTGATTTCTTGCTTATTTCAATCCTTGTTCATGTCTCATTAGGTTTCCTAATCCCATCAGGATTCCTATATTGTTTTCCTAGTTCTATTAGGATTTTAACTTTTGTCTTCCAATTTCAATTAGGATTTCTATTTCTATTTTTCTTTGCCAAAATTCTAATTTTGTTTTTCTAGTTCAATTAGGATTCTCGTTTTCCTAGTGTCATTAGGATTTCTTATTTCTTATTCCTTATTACTTGTTTCATTTTGAGTTTTTGGATTTTTATTCACATTGTAATTTAGTAAGATTGTATTAATTTGATTTTTGCAACTAATCTTGACAAGAGATTTGAGTGGAAAAAGGCTAAGTGTGAGCTCATAAAGAGAAAAGCCATAACAAATTGAGTGAAACACGAGTGATTGACAATACTTGAGTGAAACATGTGAGGGAGTCAAATGAGGTATTATTTTACTTTACTTAACATTCTTTTCAGGTTTTACAATGGAAGTTGATAAAGAATTTAGAAAAGAATTGATGGCTATTAGGCAAGAAGTAGGTATGCGGATATTGAAGGATGAAGAATGTAACGATGTTTTTCATACAAGATGTTGCATCCAAGATAGAGTATGACGTATGATCATTGATAGATTGAGTGTTGCCAATTTTGCAAGCTTGAGCTAATTGAGAAATTAAATTTGCCCACTAGATAGCATCCAAGGCCACACTCATTGTATTTGTTGAATAAATATGTCAAGATTAAAGAGCAAGCTTTAGTTTAATTCTCCCTAGGAAGGTATAAAAGTGAAGATTGGTGTGATGTTGTACCAATGAATATGACACATGTTTTGTTTGGAAAGCCATGGATATGTTTTAGTCAAGCAAAACACATCAAATCTACTAACCATTACAAAGTTCCACTAAAAGAAGGTAAGCATACTACCCTTGCTCCTCTTTCTCAAGAAGAATTGTATAAAGATCGAGTGAAGATACAAAGCAAAAGAGAGGAAGAACTTCAAAGACAAAATGGTGCTATTGAGCTTGTAGTGACAGAATTGAGTGTGTCAAAAAGGGAGAGTGAAGGTGATGAGAGTTTCAAAAAGGAGGAAGTGACTCATGAAGATGACTTAAAACCTTTAGAGCTTACAAGTGAAGAGTCCTCGTTAAAGGTTGAAGAAGTTATTAAACATGAAGAAATTCCAATCTATAATCCTCTTCAAGTAGTTATTGAAAATAAAGCTGAGTTTGTTGTAAATAATGAAATAAAAGAAAAAAGAATGCATAAAGAAAGAGAGTGAAAAGAAAAAAAGTGAGTGTGAAAAGAAAGAATTAGTGAGTGAGGAAGAAAATAAACTTTCAAATAAGAGAAAAGAAATAATAGAAAGTTCAAATAAAAAGATCAAGAGTGAAGAGAGAAAACTAGTGAGCATTGTTGAAAAAGAAAGTATCAAAATATTTTGTTTTCTAACACTAACAAGCTTGAATTTTCTTTGTTTAGTTTTGTTTCTCTTTTTCAGGATTTTAAAGAAGGATTTTCATAGAAGACAAGAGGTGATAAAAGCAATGCATTTCCTACCAAGTGCTCAAGTCAAGATTCAAGGATGAATCATCCTAAGGAAGGAGGGAATGATGAGAATCCATATACCTTGCAAGAAGCTCACAAATACATGCATGATAAAGATTTCAAGAAGGTTCTTCAAGGTTGTCATTTCTATTAAGATAACTTACAAAGGCATGCAATACAACCATTGTGCATGATTGATGGATCATTCAAGAAGAAAATAAGGTTGTATGAAGTTTCCTATAAATCAATCAAGGATATTTAGATCATGAGCTTTGCATATGTATCCAATTGTATTCAAGGAAGCTTCAAGGGCTTAATCAATCTATTCAAGCCCAATGTCAAGATGAAGAGGCCAAATTACATTCCAATTTGCTTGGGCCTAATCTATTCAAGTGTTTACAAAGCTGCCATTTTTCATTCAAATTGGACCCTCCATATTTGGGCTTTTCAAATTCAATTTATCATGTTTTATTTAATGTTTGGGCTGCCTATGTTATGTATATAGCCCAAGAGTTGTTTGAACTACTTTATTTTCATGTTTTAATTAGTTTTAGGCCTATTTTATGTTAAGTGAAAGGCCCATCTGAATTTTATAGTTTAATTTATTAGATTTCAGTTTCTAGTTAGGAAATAGCTTCTCTTGTATAAGAAGGATTCCTAACTTATTTTAGAATTCTGTTCTAGCTTAGTTATTATTTAGGAATTAGTTTCTAATTAGGAATCTTCAATCATTGTTTAGGAAGATTTCCTATTCCATAGTTGATTCTAATTTAGGGTTGAGCCTCTATATAAACTCAACCATTCATGTAAAAAGAACTTAAAAAGTTATGATAAATAAAAATTCAGTTTTCTTAAGAGTGTGATCTCTTGGTTTTTATTCTTGCTTGAATCAAGTTCATACAATCAAAGCTAATTACTTTGTGCATATTTATTCCAAGGTTCTCTTCCACGAGTTTGGTATTGTGTTGCAGAGATCATCATCAATGGTGATCATATTCCAAGGTGCTCTATCATGGGTTGGATTTAGGTCACAGACTTGGGGAAAACTTGATTTAGCTTTCCAAGGAGTTGCTTCCAAGCGTAAAGATAATTGGGTCTCAAGTTTAATATGCTTGGGGTTTGTATCACTTACATAAGCAAAGAATCTTTTAAAGTAATAATAATGGACTGAAAATAAGTCACGGGCCTGATAATGCTTCAGGGGTCATATCATATGGGTCCTGATAATCAATTATTGGCATACCATCTTCAAACATACAATCATCATCATTTGAGTTGTCTTTGTCTTTTATGTGGTCATGTCTTTCTTTTGGTTTGGCATTATTAGTGGACCCAGATTCTTCTTTTTCTGCTAAAGCTAAAAGAAAATGAGATTTGATTTCTTCTTTTAGAATATTATCCAAAAGATATTTAAATAAGCTGAATAAATTAGCAGATGTCAACTGTCCTGGAATAAGGTCCTTATGAGCTGATTCTTGATTAGATTTTTTACCTAAGATTATAATTCCTTGGGTTGAATAAACAAAAGTCATTAAAGAAGTTAAATTTATTCCACCATTTAGTTAAAACTCTACTAGTTAGCTGAGGAATATTGTCTAAAGTTTCATCAAATTATGGGTGTCTTTTACTCATAATTTGCCAATCCCATTTAATAATCCAAGGAATATGGTACCAGATGGAAAATGAAAGTATGGTGCTTTTGTTTTTTGTTTTCATTTACAAACTATTCATAAACAGTTCTTACTTTATTAGGAAGCATTATTGGAAAGATTCCCCAATTAAAGAACCAATCAATGAACCATGTGAGGATACGATTATGACCTTTGAGCTGAAATTGAGCCCACCAACTATGTTTCCTTTGCCTGTTATCATACAATAAGGCACTTGTCCATGCTTGCATATAATCAAAATAATTGAAAGTTTTATAATGGGAATAATATCTTATTTTTTTGTTAAAAAAAGGATCATTACCCCATTCTTCCAAGGTAATTATCTTTTTAATAATGAATTTGCTATAAGCAAGCTCACCTTCAGACCTTTCTATAGTTGAAAAATACTACAGAATCTATTTCTCCTAAATTCCTTTGATAATAATTATAAGATTTAGGAATTGTTGAAAAATTCTAGTGTAAATCTCTACCACCTCATAAGGTGTTAACCTTGCATGCTTAGCATCAATAATAAGCAGAAATAATAAGATATTGGAATATAAGGATATAAATTTTCCTTTTCTGAGGTAGCTTGGATGCTAATTTTATTAGCGATCTTCAGGAATAAAGTCATTCATGGAGGACTCATAAGTCCTCTTAGAGGGAGTTGCTAGTCCCTTTCCCTTTGAAGTCATTGCCTGTCAAAAATTCTTTGGTTAGAAAATCAAGCAAAGAATTAGTTGTTCCATTAATAAATTTGATATCAAAATCAAAAACAGATAATATAACCTGCCATCTAGCAAATATTTGTTTTGATGCTATTTTTTTACATCTTCTAATAAGATATCTTTAGCAGACTTACAATCTACCCTAATAAGGAACTTTTGATTTAATAAATTAGATTCAAATTTTTTGACACATAGAACTATAGATAATAGTTCCTTTTTTATCTTAGAGTAATTAACTCTAGGTCCAGTCCAAATACCAGAGGTATATCTAGCTAATTGTTCTTTATTATTCATCCTTTGTTTAAGGATTCCACCATATCCTTTGTCAGAAGCATCTGTTTCAATAATTTTAATGGCTTTTGGATGAGGAATGGCTAAGCAAGGAAGTTCTTTTACTCTAATTTTTATTTTTTGTGCAGCTAAAGTATGTGTTATGGAGCAGCCTAAACATCAAGTTCTAAGGACTCAAGTTCAAAAGGCTTATAGTCTAATTAGCATGCCTCAGGGACCCAAAACAAGGTCTAGGTCCATGAAGCTTCAACAAGCCTTAATCCATCATCTACAGGGCTTGGTGAATTCAGATAGCGGAGATTTACAAGGCCACCAAAGTTTTAGGCTTAGTTCAAATCGAGCCCAATACAATTTAAGCCAAGTCAATATTACTAATGGGCTTAGTTAAGAATGTTAATGGGTTTCCTCAACTGTTCATCATTTAGAATTGACTAATTTTAATTAGTTTTTATTTAGTTTATTATTATTTGGGCTTTCCATGTTAAGTATTAAGCCAAAATTAGTTTGTTAAAGTTTAGCTAAAGTTAAGTTTAAATTATCTTTAATGCACACCATTAAAGGTAATTATGATCTTTAATTGTTTGGTATTGATGATTCTAACCTCAAAGGTCAGATGTTAAGTTAAGTTTTAATTGTCTTTAATTGTTAGTTATTGATTTCCTTATATTATTAGGAATTGAAGAAAGGTATTCATGGTCTTAAATTTTTTAGCTTTTCCTATTCTTAGAGGGATGTTCCAAGATTAAAATGGGCAGATTTTTGTAATGGAAAGATATATTTAAATCGTTAATGATAAGCCAAAAAGTTATTAGCTTTTATCTTTGTGTTCTTGCGTAGAATTCATGCTTAAAGAAACATTCAAGTAGATTGATCTCCTGCTTGTGGAGTGTTTTGAAATTGGAATCTAGAAATTGAGTTTTCTTTATTCTAATTCTTGATTAATTTATCTAAGTAACCTGAGTTCTAACCTTTCTTAGGGTTTGAGACTAAATTGGCTATTGGGGTTTTCAAGTTAATATTGTGGGGGTCCATTATAATCAAAGGGGGTTCTCAGGCTTATTCTTGGAGGTTCCATATCATTTGGTATCAGAGCCTTGGCTCTAAATCAGATTTTATCCTAATTTAAATTCATGTTCTTTGACTTTAATTTTCCTATTTTATTGTTCTTCTTGTGTTTAAGTGTTCGAGTCTTGTTCTTACTTCCTAGACTAAACTTCTTGTTTTGAATTTTGAATTTGAACAAATTCATATTCAAATTCATGTTTTTACCCAAAAAAAATAAAAAAGTACACACACACACACACATATATATATACCTACATATGTATGTACGTACGTACATACATATATACATACATACATATTGATACAGAACCTCCAAGAATAAGCTTGAGAACCCCTTTATGTATTTGAACCCCCAAAGCATTAACTTGAAAACCCCAATACTCAATTCGGCAACAACCCCTAAGAATGGTTAGAATTCAAATTGCTTAGATAAGATGATCAAAGAATTGGAATAAGGAAAACTTGTTTCTGAATTCCAATTTTGAAACACTCCACAAGAAGATGATCAATCTACTTGAATGTTCCTTAAAGCATGTATTCTACACAAGAACACAAAGATAAAAGCAAACAACCTTTAGGTTTAATAATTCAATCATATTCTGTCCAAAAAACACGCAGCCAAGGCTTATTAATAGCCTTTACAAAGAAAACCCTAATGAGCAAGTTCCCATTAAATGACAAGAGTTGACAAATCAAACTCTAAGATTAAGAACTAATCTAATTTTATTAAAACTAATTAAATCGAGCCCATAACTAATATGACCCATTACAAACTTAATTAAACCCATTAGTAACTTGGACTTGAATTAAGTTGTAAGGAACTTGGGTTGTACATGCTCCAAAGCTTTGGTGTCCTTGCAAACCCTCACTAGCCAAATTCACTAAGCCTTGTAGATGATGGATTAAGGCTTGTTGAAGCTTCTTAGAACGAGATCTTGTTATAGGTCCTTGAGGCATACTGATTGGACTAGAAACCTCTTGAACTTTACCCTTGCCTTCTTGATCTCTTTCATCTTCATGATGTTGAATCCGCTTCGCTTGGTGTGTAGGCTAATCCATAACATTTCCCCTCTCCTCAAAAGGATTCGTCCTCGAATAAAAACCATCACCTATATCAAAAAAACTCAAATCAGCCACATTAAATGAAGTACTAACATTATACTCACCCGGCAAGTCCACTTTGTATGCATTGTCATTAATTCTTTCAAGGATTTGAAAAGGACCATCTCCTCTTGGGTTGAGCTTAGATTTCCTTTGAAGTGGAAACCTCTCTTTGCGAAAATGTACCCACACCCAATCCCCGGGCTGAAAAATCATTGGCTTCCTTCCTTTGTTCACACGTGAAGCTACTTTAGCATTTTGCTTTTCAATCCTCTCCTTAACTTGCTTATGTAACTTCTTCACCAAATCTGCTTTAGAATCAGCATCAATACTCACAAAATTGCTAGGTGGCAATGGTAATAGATCAATAGGAGTAAGTGGATTAAAGCCATAAACAATCTCAAATGGAGAACAATGAGTAGTGCTATGAACAGCCCTATTGTAAGCAAACTCTACCAATGGTAAACAATCCTCCCATGTCCTAATGTTCTTTTCTATAATTGCTCTAAGTAAGGTAATCAATGTCCTATTTACTACTTCAGTTTGCCCATCAGTTTGAGGGTGACAAGTAGTTGAAAATATCAGCTTAGTTCCTAACTTTCCCCACAACACACGCCAAAAATGAATTAAAAACTTAACATCTCTCACTAACAATGCTCTTAGGTATGCCATGTAAACACACAACTTCTTTGAAAAATAAATCAGCAATCAATTGAGCATCATCAGTTTTATGACATGGTATAAAATGAGCCATTTTACTAAATCTATCAACCACAACAAAGATACTATCACGACCTTTCCTAGTTCTAGGCAATCCAAGCACAAAATCCATAGACAAATCAGTCCAAGGTTCATTAGGAACAGGTAATGGTGTGTATAACCCATGCGGTTTCAACCTAGACTTAGCTTCTCTACATGTAATGCAATGCTCACAAACTTTATGCACATCATGTTTCATACCAGGCCAAAAGAAATGTTCTAATAGTATATCATAGGTCTTATTGACCCCAAAATGTCCCATTAGGCCCCCTCCATGTGCCTCCTTAATCAACAATTCCCGCATAGAACATTTAGGAATGCACAGTCTATTTCTTTTGAACAAAAAACCATTAAACAAGTAAAAATCATTAGAAACAGCCCCATTATTACAAGAAATGTATATATCACTGAAATCAGCATCATGATGATACAACTCTTTTATAAACTCAAAACCTAGCAATTGAGCACTAAGTGAGTTAAGTAAAGTGTACCTTCTAGATAATGCATCAGCAACCACATTCTCCTTACCTTGCTTGTATTTAATCACATATGGGAATGTTTCTATGAACTCCACCCATTTAGCATGCCTACAGTTCAGCTTGTCTTGACCCTTCAAATGCTTTAAGCTTTCATGGTCAGTGTGTATCACAAACTCCCTAGGCCATAAATAATGCTGCCATGTTTTTAAAGCTCGAACCAAAGCATACAATTCCTTGTCATATGTTGGATACTTCAAGGCTGCCCCACTTAACTTTTCACTAAAATACATTAGTGGCCTTTGATCCTGCATCAAAACAGCTCCAATGCCTATGCCATCACATTCAATCTCAAATGTTTGATCAAAGTTAGGTAAAGCAAGCAAAGGTGCATTACACAATTTAACCTTAAGCTCATTAAATGCATGTTCTTGTGCATCACCCCAAACAAATCCAACATTTTTCTTAACTAACTCATTCAAAGGTGCGGCTATAGTGCTGAAATCCCTAATGAATCTCCTATAGAAACCAACAAGCCCATGAAAACTCCTCACCTCACTAGCACTTTTAGGTCTCGGCCACTCCTTAATGGCTCTAACCTTGTCTTCATCAACCTCAATACCTTGACTAGATACAACAAAACCAAGAAAATTAACCTTATCCATGCAAAAGCTACACTTCTTAAGGTTAGCATACAACTTTTCCTGCCTAAGTTTTTCTAGTACAAGTCGCACATGCATGACATGATCATCTAAGCACTTAGAGTAAATTAGAATATCATCAAAATAAACAACAACAAACTTACCTAAGTACTCACGCAACACATGGTTCATTAATCACATAAATGTTCTAGGTGCATTAGTAAGACCAAATGGCATAACAAGCCATTCATACAACCCATACTTGGTCTTAAAGGCTATTTTCCACTCATCACCAACATTCATTCGAATTTGATAATATCCATATTTCAAATCAATTTTGGTAAACAAACAAGAACCATATAACTCATCAAGCATGTCATCTAATCTAGGAATAGGATGACGATACTTTATAGTGATTTTATTGATGGCTCTGCAGTCCACACACATCCTCCATGTTCCATCCTTCTTTGGTACAAGAATAATAGGAACCGAGCAAAGACTAAGACTCTCCCTCACATACCCCTTAGCTAGCAACTCCTCCACTTGTTTTTGGATCTCCTTTGTCTCACTTGGGTTCGTTCTATATGCTGGTCTATTGGGTATAGCAGCTCCACGAATGAAGTCAATTTGGTGTTCTATGACTCTAATTGGTGGTAAACCACTTGGCATCTCCTCGGGAAACACATCTTCAAATTCCTGCAAAAGATCATCAAACACACTAGGCAAAGATGGGTTAAGTTCATTAGTTGCTAAACAAGCCCCTTTGCACAAAAAGACAAATATAGGCCGATTGGAATACAAAGCTTGCCTAACCTCACTTGTCCTAGCTATCAAACTCACATTCTTGGCATTTTTCTCTATAGGCCGAATCTGCTCTTTTTTTTTTTTTTTTCTCTTCCCTCTTTTTTTTCACTCGTTTTATTTTCACTCTCTAAAGTTCTTTGTTTACTCTCTTTCTCTTTCTTTTCGGCCTCAACTCTCATCCTTTCCATTTTACATTGCTCTTCATACACTTCTTTTGAGGAAAGTGGTGTTAAGATTGTCTTCCTACCATCCTTGGCAAATGAATACCTATTGAGGTACCCATCATGTATAGCCCTTCTGTCAAATTGCCATGGTCGCCCAAGTAATATTTCTCCAGCATGCATAGGCACTACATCACATAACACCTCATCATGACACTTTCCAATTGAAAATGAAATCATGGCTTGTCTATTCACCTTTATCTCACCACAATCATTAAGCCATTGGAGCTTGTATGGACGTGAGTGCGGTATAGTAGGTAGCCCCAACCTGTTAATTAAAAGAGTACTCACTGCATTGGTGCAACTCCCACCATCAATTATCACACTACAAGCCTTACCTTGAACATGACACCTTGTATGAAACAAGTTGTCTCTTTGCTCCTCATGACACTCCTCCTTCAATTGAGTACTAAGAGCATGCCTTGTGACCAATAAATCACCTCTTATTGGCTCCTCTATGCTCCCCTCACTACAATCCTCTAATTCGGGCATCTCTTCCTATTCACTATCATTGCTGCCCCTTTCATCATCTATCACTACTTCTCCATTCCTAATGACCATAGTTCGTCTATTAGGACACTCCTTGCTTACATGACCTACTCCTTGGCACTTCCAGCACTTAATATCTCTATTTCTCCCCTTAGGCTCTTCAGGTTTGGATTTTTCTTTGGAATTTGAATCTGCCCTTCCTTTTGCAACATCATAGGCAGCCTTGTTCTCACCTTTAAACTCACCCTTTCCATCCTTTTTCCAAGTAGAATTAGAGTTGAAATAAGGCTTAGAAACATACCTTGCTAGTCCTCTTCTTTGGAGTTGTTTTTCTACCTTGACCGCAATGTGCACCATCTCCTCTAACTCCACATATGGTTGCAAATCAACTCGGTCAGCTATGTCTTTGTTCAAATCAGCCAAGAAACGTGCCATGGTAGTCTCCCTATCCTCCTCTATGTCAGCCCTAGTCATAAGCATTTCCATCTCCTTATAGTAATCATCCACACTTCTACTTCCTTGTTTAAGAACTTGAAGTTTTTGCACAAGTTCCCTATGAAAATGTCTAGGCACAAACCTCTTTCTCATTATAGACTTAAGGTCATACCAAGTCTCTATTGGGTACTCCAAGTTTCTCCTTCGACTAGTCACCAATTGTTCCCACCAAGCTATGGCATAATTTACAAATTGTGAAATAGCAAGCTTGACCTTCTTTTCCTCACTAAAATGGTGACAATCAAATATAAGCTCCACCTTCTTTTCCCATTGTAAATAAGCCTTTGGATCTGTTGTACCTTGAAAGGTAGGTATCTTAAGTTTAATACTCCCCAAATTCCTATCTACAAAATCTTCATTGCCTTGGTTTCTACCATAGTATGGATTCTCTTGCCTTCCTCCTCTACCTCTACCTAAGCCTCGGCCTCCTCTACCTCTATTTCTGCCCATCCCAACAATAGGAACATCTTCATCATCATGGTAGCCAAGGTCTTCATCTTCCCAGTCATGTTGAGGTATTTGGTTTCTACCTCCCCCTCGCACTTCATTGCGGTTTGGAGTTGCTCTTTCAACTGCTTGCAACCTTGCATCCATGCGCTCTAATGCATCCCTCATAGCCTCCATATTTCTGTTAAAACGTGCAAACTCTCCTTGTTGAGCCTCACGTAGTCTAGCCTCATCAACATGAACAGCCTCATTATTTCCACTTTGGTTTGACATTGCTACAAAAGAACGTTAGTAAAACAAAGAAAAATAATTCAAAGGACCTCACAAGCACTCCCTCACGTGTTTTGCACTCAAATGATGGGGGTGGTCACTTGTGTTTAACTCAAGCAAATATTTCACTCACAGTTTCCTCACACCACTCTAGCTAATTCTTTTATGTTCTTAGGTGAATCACACTTTTAGAACTGTTCAAATAGCTTGTCATGTGTAGAATTTCGAAATTGAAATTGCATAACAAATTTGAAGCAATTCGGCCAAACAAGAAAAAAAAATAACAAATAAGAAGCAATAAAATTAGGAAAACTCAATTAGAAGCAAAGGACATATAAAAAAAATAAATAAAAGGATCTGACCAGAATAGGAAAGAAATGATTTTAGAAGGTATTTTGAAAGAGGAAAGAAAAAAAATATCAAATCTGCATTGATAATTGATATCACTTAAATGAGCAAGGAATGTAATGATATGCAAAATCCAATACAAGATATAATAAAATCTATTCAGATATGACAATTATAAACTAGGTAAGAATAGCAAATCTAAATCAGAATCAAATCTCATTAGTATATCAGTCACCCACAAATTCTGGATTCTTCCTTTTTTTGAATACTTTCTTCTTTTCTCTTTTTTTTTTTTTTTTGTTTGTAAAATGAATTTTTTTTTTAACCTTCAACTATAAACACAAAATCTGAATTTCAAATTGCAAACAATTGAATTAATTCAAAGAAGAACAAGAACAAGACCAACACAGGAAATCAGAATTGAAGAACATGAATTATAGAATGATAAAACCTGATCACAAAATCAGAATTTCAGATTGCAAACAATTGATTTAATTCAAAGAGGAACAAGAACAAAACAAACACAAGAAATTCAGAATTGAAGAATGTGAATTATAGAAAGATAAAATCTGATCTAGAGCCAAGCTCTGATACCAAATGATACAGAACCTCCAAGAATAAGCTTGAGAACCCCTTTATGTATTTGAACCGCCAAAGCATTAACTTGAAAACCCCAATACTCAATTAGGCAACACCCCCCTAAGAATGGTTAGAATTCATATTGCTTAGATAAGATGATCAAAGAATTGGAATAAGGAAAACTTGTTTCTGAATTCCAATTTTGAAACACTCCACAAGAAGATGATCAATCTACTTGAATGTTCCTTAAAGCATGTATTCTACACAAGAACACAAAGATAAAAGCAAACAGCCTTTAGGTTTAATAATTCAATCATATTCTGTCCAAAAAACACGCAGCCAAGGCTTATTAATAGCCTTTACAAAGAAAACCCTAATGAGCAAGTTCCCATTAAATGACAAGAGTTGACAAATCAAACTCTAAGATTAAGAACTAATACGATTTTATTAAAACTAATTAAATCGAGCCCATAACTAATATGGCCCATTACAAACTTAATTAAACCCATTAGTAACTTGGACTTGAATTAAGTTGTAAGGAACTTGGGCTGTACATGCTCCAAAGCTTTGGTGTCCTTGCAAACCCTCACTAGCCAAATTCACTAAGCCTTGTAGATGATGGATTAAGGCTTGTTGAAGCTTCTTAGAACGAGATCTTGTTATAGGTCCTTGAGGCATACTGATTGGACTAGAAACCTCTTGAACTTTATCTTTGCCTTCTTGATCTCTCTCATCTTCATGATGTTGAATCTGCTCCACTTGATGTGTCGGCTGATCCATAACACACACACACACACACACACACACACACACACACACATATATATATATATAATTCAGAATTCTTAAGTGTTAAAGGATTCATGTTTCTAATTTGATTTATTGTGTAATTAAGAATCCTACTCTTATTGGAATCATTATAATTATTTTTCAATTAAGGATTTTCATTGCAAATTTCAATTCCTTATCAAATTTTGAAAACTTCTTGTGTTCTTTTATATGTCTTTTGCATTTATTTGAGTTTCTTGATTTATTGCTTCTTGATTGTTAAATTTTTTTATTGACCGAATTACATCAAACTTGGTTTTGAAAATTTCAGTTTTGGAATCCTACACATTGCAAGCTATTTGAATTTTTTTTTAAGTGTGATCCACCTAAGAACATAAAAAGAATTGGCTAGAGTAGTGTGAGGAATACCTTGAGTGAATTCATTACTTGAGTTATACATGAGTGACCAACCCTATCTTTAGAGTGCAAACACATGAGGGAGTGCTTGTGAGATTCCTAATTCATATTCTATTTTTCTTTGTTTTCTAACCTTTCTATTGCATCCATGTATTATAAAGGTGATTTATTAGTCATAAGGCATGCTCTTAGCACTCAATTGAAGGAGGAGTGCCATGAGGAGTAAAGGGACAACTTGTTTCATACAAGGTATCATGTTCAAAGCAATTAATAGTGGGAGTTGCACCAATGTAGTGAGTACACTTTTGATTTGTAGGTTGGGACTGCCTAGTTAGAAATTGATTCCTAGACAACTAATAATTATAAGTTCAAGCTAAATAGGAATAAAACATAGTCTAGGGAATCTTCCTAAACAAGGATTGAAGTTTCCTAGTTAGAAATTGATTTCTAAACGAGAAATAAATCTAAACTCGTTTTGGGCTTTAAACCTAATATGAATAAGCCCAAAACTCACTAATTACATAAGCAAACTTAATTTAATTGAATTTGGTCTTATATCATATTGATAGGAGCCCAAAAACATCAAAAACAAACTAAAGGCCTAGGTGCATGCCCATGTTTTGGCCTTCATCCACTTAACTCATTGTCACCAAACTTTGATTTGAGTCTTGAATCCCCATTTTGATGAATAATTCATTCTTGCATTTTTGAATTGCGGCAAGATCATCCCACAAGCCTTAAATCATCCCATTTAGTATTTCCTTAAATTTCTTCATTCTTGCTCTTATAATGGGACCATTGGGAAGTTGAATTGGATCCTTGCCTTTGTATGCTTCATTGTTTGCATCATTGGTTTTAAACTTAATATGAATAAGCCCAAAACTCACTAATTACATAACCAAACTTAATTTAATTGAACTTGGGCTTATATCATATTGATAGGGGCTGAAAAACATCAAAAATAAACTAAAGTCCTAGGTACATGCCCATGTTTTGGCCTTCATCCACTTGACTCATTGTCACCAAACTTTGATTTGAGTCTTGAATCCCCATTTTGATGAATGATTCATTCTTGCATTCTTCTATTGTGGCAAGATCATCCCACAAGCCTTGAATCACCCATTTAGTGTTTCCTTGAATTTCTTCATTCTTGCTCTTGTAATGGGACCATTGGAAAGTTGAATTGGATCCTTGCCTTTGTATGCTTCATTGTTTACAACACCATTAAAGGTAATGATGACCTTTGATTATTAGGTATTGATGATTCTAAGCTCAACGGTCAAATGTTAAGTTAAGTTTTAATTGTCTTTAATTGTTATGTATTGATTACCTTTTATTATTAGGGATCGATGATAGGTATTAATGGTCTTAAATTATTGCCTTTTGGCTTTTCATATTCTTGGAGGGATGTTCCAAAATTAAAATGAATAGATTTTTGTAATGAAAAGATAGATTTGAATTGTTAATGATAAACCAAAAAGTTATTAGCTTTTATCTTTGTGTTCTTGCATAGAATGCATGCTTAAAGAAACATTCAAGTAGATTGATCTCCTACTTGTGGAGTGTTTCAAAATTGGAATCTAGAAACTGAGTTTTCTTTATTCTAATTCTTGATCAATTTATCTAAGTAACTTGAGTTCTAACCTTTCTTAGGGGTTAAGACTAAATTGGCCATTGGGGTTTTCAAGTTAATGTTGTGGGGGACCGAGATAATCAAAGGGGTTCTCAGGCTTATTCTTGGAGGTTCCATATCAGTATGAGCCTCAGACCAGTCAAGAGGATTTTTTCTTAACTTTCAAATAAAGGTTTAGCATCTTTGGCAAGATTTTTTTAAAAATCTACCACATAATTTAGACTCACCAAAAATATTTGTAATTGAATTCTATCTTTTATTTCATCAGGGAATTTGTCAGCAAATTGGATGGCTCTATCTATTGGAATAATAGTGCCCTTTTCTATATTGTGTCCTAAAAATCTAACTTTTGTTTGACACAATTTTATTTTCTTTGCCGACACAACTAATCTTGCTTACTTAATAATCTTAATAAAGATATTTAAATGTTTAAAATGCTGATCTAGATTATTAGAAAATACTAACACATCATCGATATAGATGATGGTGAATGCTGAATAAGCATTGAATATATCATTCATTATTCTCTAAAATTCAGAAGGAGCATTTTTTAATCCAAAAGGCATAACCTTCCATTCATAATGCCCAAAAGGAATAGTGAGAGCTGTTTTATAGAGATCTTTTTCATCGATCTGGATATGCCAATATCTAGATTTTATATCAAACTTAGAGAATACACTAGAATCATAAAGCCTATCTAGTAAATCTTTTTTATTAGATAATGGATACCTAATCCACCTTAAGGCTTTGTTCAAAGGCTTGTCATTAATAACAAGTCTATGAACTCCTCTTTCCAGCTCAGTAGCATTTCTACATAAAATGTTGGACAGCTCTAAGGATTGTGACTTTTTCTAATAAGTCCTTTGGATTCCAATTCAGCAATTTCTTTTTTACAGATTTCTAAGTCCCTGGGACTCATTGCAGTAGGTCTAGCCTTAGAGGGAATATGCTTTTCATTGAAATTAGGCTCATATGGTGGTTGTACCATATGCTTTTGTCTGTCCCAAAAAGCATTAGGAATCTCAGCACAGATTTCTTTAATCATTTCTTGCTGAATTTTTTCTATTTTTTCTTTTATAGCTAGCAATAATAATTACTCTTCTATTTTCTTTTGACTGACTTCTTGTGATAAAGAAGTAAGGAATTTCTCTTTATTTTTTATTTTATTTTGAATAATATCAATTTTCTTTAATCTCGGCTGAGATATGAAAGAGAATTGTATTACTCTCAACCACCACCCCCCCGGTCCTTTTCTAATGTTATTCCTTGTTCAGAAATTTCTTTTATTGGTTATAACATATGCAAAAAAGGATTTCCTAAGATGACAGGATGAGATAATCCTTTAACTATTATAAATGGAATTTGAAAGCATATCCCTTTATTGCATATAGTAGCATCAGATAATTTATATTTAATCCTCAATCTTGAGCCATCTATTGTGTTTAGTACTTTAGTAATTTTAGTGAAGTACTTAGAAGGAACAATACCTTCATTGATATAATTTAAATATACACCTGAATCAATAAAGGCCACTATTTTAAACATGAATTCTTTATTGACAACCACTATAATATAAGTTTGTCATTTATGAGATATAACTTGATCTACTAAATTTAAATATTAAAGATTATTGATTTCATCTTCATTTAATAGATCTCTTTCTGTTCTATTAAGAGCAACTTCTTCTTCTTCTTCGCCTTCTAATTCTTCTTTCTTAATTAATTCTAAGAAAGAAACTCTGTCTTTTAATTCTTTTAATTATGTCTTAACAAAATTAATTTCAGCCTTTAATTCATTTATTGTAAACCTTTAGCTCTGATACTAACTCTGTCACGATCCAATTTCTAGACTGTGACTGTCCTAGAGTTTAGGGAGACATAAGGTCATCTAAACCTATAGAACATCATTTATCCTATTAATATCTTACATATTCCATTTGGCCATCTTTCCCAAGATCGAAACCACATTCATTCATTCCATTTTCCCATACTTACATTATCTGTTCAATTATACCCAATAGACTTTAATGTCATTTCATGACTATGAATAGAACATTATCAATAGGTATTAACAAATACTATCCATACATTCTTAAATTACTATCATAAGTATACATATACTTAACAAATGTTATCAATTGTTTACACTTTTCTCCAATATAGCATACATTAATACTAAGCCTTGAAATACCATGGAGCTCTTGAGCATTTATTCTTCAAAATAGCACAAGCAATACATATATAGCATTTTTAGCAAGTCCCAAGTGAAGAAACTTAGCTTGGAGTTTACCTTGCTAATGGATCACCTCAATCTGGAAAATTATAAACAATTATTAGATGAGACAAGCTCAGCGAGTACAAAATAATATAACATAGCATGCAAGCAATAAAGAGGTTATCACTTGGGTTGATTCAAGATAGCAATAGAGTGATATTAACCAAAATTGGACATATTGAACTTTAGAATGCATTTTAGTAGAAATGATAATGTCTTGGAAGTAGATAGCTTCCCACACATAAATATTTAAAAAGTGGCAGCCTAAGCCTTGCTTGCTCACATGCATCACATCATGCAAGACTGATTGGGCCTTGCGGTAAAGCATTCTCCCTTAATAGAGGTCAGGTACTCTCACCCTACCCACAGGCTTATACCAAGTGCATTTGGTCTTATGTATTTTCCTCACATCAGAGAGGATTTCTGCTTAGTCATGATTATTCAATGAAAAATATATCAAAAGTCTATAATAAAGATCTAATGAAAGATAGTTTGGTATAATAACCATTCTCATCATTGATCATAACATAGGACTAAGGCAAAAGGCTCATCATGGTCCATTCTGAAACAAGGAAGATATGGATTTCAAAGGGTTCAATAATCAATAAGCAACCATATATCAAATGCCATTTCAAATTCATGATAAGGGTTGAAATTTCAAGTAATGGTTGCAAGCAAGAGCATGGTTACATCATATTATTAAGTATTCACCTTAACTCCTTTGCTCTTATCAATAGTTCATTCTTGATTAGTAACTATGGTGTTACTAATTATATCTTTTATTTGTTTCACTACTTCCACTATAGTAGGGAGGTATCAATTATGTCACACATAAACTTATACTTTATTATTACTTCTAAGAATTTGCAAGCTAAAGGTCCAAAATCGAGGATTTTTAATGTTTTCATATTACAAAGAGGCCTAAAAAGCCAAGGGATAGCTTATAATTGATGTCTCATTTTATTAATTTCATTCCTTTATTATATTCTTATCACATATCATTATGTATGAGATAATTTATTTCATGCTTCAATGTCTGTTTACAAATTGTTCTATATTTAAAGCCATTTGTAATATCAATAGTGATCAAGGCCAGTTCTTGATTAATCATAGCTAGGCATATAATTTTAGTTTTTGTTTAAACATAGTTAACTCAAAATCTGAAATTTTATTGTTATTCTTTAGTTTATTCTTCTTTGTACTCTTAATATGAATTATATTTGATTATTATAATTATTAAGATTAAATAAATGGTTGGCAAGTTCAAAATGGAGAGGTAGGCAAATGAGCTTGATTATAGAGGAATGAGCCAAGGAGTCAGTGTAGAGAGACAAGTAGCCAAGCTTAATTCGAGGGAAATGAGCTAAGGAACTCAATATGGAGAAGTAGGCTAATGCACTAGATTATAGAGAGATGAGTTAAAGAGCTTGGTATGGAGAAGTTGGTGGACAAGCTCAATTTTAGAGAGACAAGCTGAGGAACTCAGTATGGAAAGGTGAGCTAATGAGTATAATATAGAAAGGCAACTTGATGAACTCAAAGTGCAGAGGCAGTCAAATGAGCTCGATTCTAGAGGGACGAGCTAAGGAGCCTAATGTGGAGAGATGAATTAATGAGCAAGATACTGAAAAGGTGGATTAACAAACTCGGATTAAGATGTAATTAGGTGTCTATACATGTAGCCTTCTAATTCTTTTGTAAATTGTAACAAAAAAATATAGTAAATTATTTTTCCCTTCTCCCCTTTAGTAATTAGAGTTAGACCTTAGGGTTTTTTTTCATGATATGATTTAAAATAACTCGATAAATTCATTTTTCTATTTATTTACATAAATTAATTAAAATTAATTAGCAATTAGGTTATTATTTAAAGTTCTTTTAATTATGTATTGTAACAACTCATACCCACCCTAGGTAACTCATGACCATTTACTTGAATTTAGAGCTATTAAGGCAAAATGTGTGCTTTTATGAAAATTCATGTGTTATGTGATTGATGAGTAGGTACCATGTTAGATGAGTTCTTATATGCATATTATGAATTATTATTGTAATAAGTGATTTATATAAAGTGCATATGCATAAAATAATTTATTTCACATAAAGTGAATTTTCATGCACAAAGCGATTTTTAAGCATAAAATGATTTCTATGAGCATTTTTAAAATATTTTAAAATAAATATTTTGGGGGGAATTTTAATGAAAATAATAAGAAAAATATTTTATTTTCAATTACCTATAATCAGTGTATAAGTTAAATAAAAGGCCTAATTTCCCAAAAGCCTATTACCCCAAAACACTCCTAACCTAGGTGATTAAGGGTAAACTTGGAAATTTCACCCAAAACCCTAATATATAAGCAAAATTTCAGCCACCCCTTGTTAGATAGCCACCATTCTATTATTCTTTGTATTTTTATAGAAAAATTATCTTAAAAACATTCTCTTAACCGAAATTCACAATGTGCTTTCAAACCTTGCGATTTCGTGACCGTTTTCATAAGTTTTTCTCTTCTTTCAATTTACTATATGATTTCTATGAAACTAATCATGAGAAAATTATTTTGGGCTATATATTTATTGTATTTCTTCTTGATACATTCTACCTAGGTGTTTTCTTTGAAGGAGAAACAGATTTTCAACCATAAACACAACCCTTTTTATGCGAATTCTCCAAAAGTGAACCCTAAAACTCAAAATTTGAAATTTCATGCATAAACACGAGGGGGGCTGTCAATTTGCACATATTTGTGTTCTAAACTAATTTTAGTTGTGGTTAGATTAAAAATATTAATTTAAATTATATTTCTGTATATTACTATAATTATTAGAAAACACAGAAAAGTAAGAGAACTCATGATTTTCACTCTAAACCCTAAAATTTAGAATTTTCAGGCATGTGGATTACCTATGGCTACCAAATCCTATATGTTGATGTTCTAAAATAATTTTTTTCATGTTTACATGAAAAATAATAGTTTAAATAAGGTGTTTAAATATTATTGTAATAATCAAAAAGTACCGAAAACAAGAAAGATTCATGGTTTTCATCCTAGAACCTAAAGTTGAAAAATTTTCATGCATATATATTTATATAGGTGCTAATTCATATATATAAATATTCTAAAATGATTTCTTCCATGTTTATATGAAAAATATTGATTTAAATCATGTGTTTGCATATTACTATAATGAATGAAAAGTGCAAAAAGTAAGAAAGTTCATGATCTTCCTTGATTGTATAATTTGGCCTACATTAGGAATTCAATCCTAATGTCTATAATTTTTATGTGATATATTTTAATAATTATTGACATGTATACATGAATGATAATTGATTTGATTGCATATTGATTGAAGGAACAACTCTAGACAGGTCTAGAGACAATTAGGTACTTAGGGTTTCCTAACCCTATGTTATGATCAATATGTGAATATGATTAAGTAATATGGAAAATAGGTTTTATAATGAATTAATAGTGAATTGATGATCTTAAATTGACTACAAGATGGATGGTATGATTTGTTCAAAAGAGATAAGCATGACCCTTCAAGGTTACTTATTAAGTCAATATATATGCAAAGTGTTAAATGTACTAAGTTGAATGAAAAATGGAATTGATATTAAGATCATGCTATATTGTGTTTGCTTTAGAAAAGTCACAATATGGGTTATAATGAGATTTCATATGGGCCTATGAAGGCAAAGTATGCAAAACTTTAAAAGTCAACATGTTATGTGCAAGTAATAAGTGCACTTCCAAGTGCACCTCCAAGTGTATGTGAATGTTATATATGCATGGGATAGTTATGAGATAGGATACCATGATGTTAAACAAATACTAAATATTGATTTAAATATTATGTTAGAGGTTGAGGAATAGTAAAAGTTCAAAAAGGGCTAAAAGTACTAGGAGCAAAGGAACCACAAGGTGAGTAAATATTATATTCATGTTACAAGTACAAATGATTATGTTATGGGAACCTTTGAGATTCTTGAAAAACATGTCGTTTCTACTTTCAATTATAATTATATGATTTCTTTGTTAAGCTTGGGTTGCCAAAGGACAATTGGTCTAAAGCCATTATGGTTATTCAATGATATGAAAGAACCTTTGTAATGGTTGCCTTACCTTACTTTCTTTCTAGAACCACATCATTATCTTATCTTTTGTTCAATAAGTTAAATTTGCTATTGCTATTATACTACTTGTTATTGTTTTCTTAAGTGCTATTGTTATAAGTGATTACCATTAGCTCTAGCTATAGTACCTCTAACCCTTTATGCTGAAATCCTCATGCTAATGTGGTTAATCATTAGAACCTGTGCACATGGTTTTAACCCAATGGATAGGGGTACTGTATCCACCTAGTTAGAAGGGCTGGTTCTAGCCATACAGCCTAATCAATTTCATGAGTCTTTATAAGTGATGGGTTGGGAGTTGGAATTTGGTATAAGCCACCTCTCCTTAGAGTGAATGAGCTAAAATAGCCGTAAACTCTTCATAAGTGATAAGTGTTATAAGTGTAATTTCTGTGAACCTTGCTAAATTGCAAACTATGAAGCATAAATTTTGAATCATGAACTATGTGTTATAAGTTATGGGCTCTTCTTAAGGGATATGTGTTATGGCACAAGCTATATTGTTTACTCATTGAGATCATCTATCTCACCCCTTTTTCCTTGTGTGGTTCTAGGTGAGTATTATTGTCACATCCCGCTCTAGGGATGGACGGTCCTAGGGATTGGGTAAGCCTAAAGCCACCTAAACCTGTAGAACCCTGGATTATTATATTAAGCAACTAGCATCCACTTAATTTACATGTAATTTATACATTTAATATTTATTACAATTCCCAGTCTAAACTATACTAAACCACCAAGTACCATGGAGTTTCTAATATTTACAACCATCAAAATAAATACGAATATTACATGATAGGTTCCACAGAGGAGGGAGAAGCTTTACTGGAACCACTGGTCTACTCACCACCTGAAAATTTATAAACCACTAAAATGATGAGATAAAATCCCAGTGAACAATATATGCATACATACATATACATATAAAAATAAAAGAGCAAGAGAAGCAATAGTTTAAATAAAGGCATGAAAGTAAAGGTGACAATCATATTGACAATCATATTGGCTCTCAAATGACAGACTTTACTTAATCACACATTTATAATAAGTAGAGGCTACTATCTTGGTAGCATGCTTTTCCCACATATAGTTTATCAGACTATATGGCTAGGGGCTTAACCCTCCCTAGCTCGGGTTTATAATTTATTGTGCACAATATTTGATGCAAAATTTATGCTACTCCATCAGATGAGTAGCTCTGTCATTTGATATCCAACCAAATCACAGGGTTTACTCAATAATTAAATTCAAAGCAAGGGGATTAAACAACATAAGTTCATTTAAAGAGTCAAAGTCATTCGAACATATCACAAGGTGCTACAAAGCCAAACAATGTAATTACAAAGAAGCAAAACAGGTTTCAAAGGTTTGCCATGAACAATTAGAAATTCAATGTAAGCAATAAGGTATTCCAAAGCAAGAAGGAATCAATGAAAAGGAAGCAATTCAGATTCAAAAGGATCATCAAGGAGCATTTCACAAGCAAATATCATATAAGGGTATAAGCTCATTTTGGTATAAACATATATATACATATGCATATATTACTCACCAATGAAAGATGGAACCCAAAGCTTATCCCTTAATCCTCAACCTCCTTTTCTTGATCCTTAGAAGCTAAAGAAGCAAAATACATTGTTTTAATACTAAACATTATTGAGAATACTTAAACTAATAGCATAAAATGCATGATTTATGTTTATTTTTCTATTTTGAGCATTTAATTTGTTTTCTTTAATTCTTTAGTTTAATTTAGCTACATTTACATTTATTAGCAATTTAGGCATACATAACCTATATATTACTTTAGGGATGATACATTATGGAATTTACATATTAGGAATTTTCTTGGCAATTTTGTAGCAAGCATTGGTTGGCATTTGTTCATGGATTTTCTTTGGGACATTTTATGAAACACTTGGTGGGCATGACTTTGGTTGCATTTTAGAAGAGTTTTGGGGCAAATTGGAAGAAGCCCAAATTGCCCTACATAAATTCACATTGCCAACAATATATTCCACAACTCATTTGGAATTTAAAGGCCAAGCAAAGGGTTCATTTCAGCATGGAAAATCATGAAAAAAAATCAACCATAAACAAAGGCAATTCTGGCTCCTATGGTTCGGCCAAGCATGGTTTCTTCAAGGGAGTTTTTATAATTCAAACTAAGATTATTTCCATGTTATTTGACACTAAACTAACACATTTAAGCAATAAAATTGGAAAAGAACAGCCTTGAAGTGAGACTTTGAATATATGGGCAGAATTTATGATTTTAAGCAACCTATGTATTTTTCTTCAAATTCAATGATTCCAATTGCTGGAATCCATTCTTAAGCATCAGATTTAACTATTCTTAAGTCCTTTTTGGTGAATTCAAAGTTTTAGCAACAATTTGATTTAAGATGCATTTGAAGAGTTATGAAGTTTCCATGCCAAATACACTAATCTATCACATAATTCTCATACTAAATCATCTTTTCCACTCACTAACATCTATTTCTATGAATTAAAATCAAGGAAAGTAGACTAACCTTGCTTTTCTTAAAATGGCATATTTCTTCCAATCTCCACTTCTTCAATTTCTTGCTTAATTCTTGGTGGAAGTAATTTGGATGATGAAAAGAGGTTATTTGCTATAGGTTTTCAATAATTTTTCTAAAGAAAATTGAAAGAAAAAAAGATTGAGAAGAAGGGTTAGAGAGGTTCAGCCAAGAGGAGAAGGAAGAAGAAAAATCTGATTTTTGTACAGAAAATTATGGAGAAATCTGTTATATGGGCGGTTTTTATCCAAATTACAGTTTAGTCCTCCAATTTTTTAAGTTATGCAATTTGGTCCTTACAAATTTACAGTTTGGTCCTTCTCCGTACATTTTTAAATATTAATATTAAACTTAATTAAGCTTTAATTAATGTATTTATTCACTTTTAGATTATTATTCAAAAATTATAAATTTCACTAAACGAATTTCAGAAAATATGGTACTTTAAGTACGTTTACAATTTGGTAAATATATGGTTTCATTATGGCTTCATTTATGTTTCTCTTTGGTTTTACTTAGGTTTCTTATACTTTTCATAAATTCAAATGCTATGCAAAAATTTTATGCAAATCCTTAATATCAACTTGGAATTAAAATTCTAAAATTCACTACCTAACTAAAGCTAATTTCTAGGATGTTATATTCTACCCCCCTAAAAATAAATTCATCCTCAAATTTAAAATGAGCTTACCAGCCTAATCCTGAAACAAGTACGGATATTTCTGTCTCATTTTGGATTCTCTTTCCCAGGTACACTCGTCCATATTGTGATTCCACCACAACACTTTGACCATAGGAATCTCTTTACTCCATAATTTCCGGATTTGCCTATCCAGGATCTTTTCCGGAACCTCTTCATATGACAAGGTTTCATCAATTTCCACAATTTGCAAAGAGAGGACATGGGATGGATCCGGTACATATTTATGCAGCATAGAAATATGGAATACTGGATGTATACGACTAAGACTTGGAGGAAGGGCAAGTCGGTAAGACACATTCCTGACTCTTTCCAAAATCTCAAATGGCCCTAGATATCTTGGTGTCAGCTTACCCTTCTTACCAAATCTCATGACACCTTTCATAGGAGAGATTTTTAAGAAAACATGATCACTGATAGCAAATTGCACATCTTTTCTTTTTAGATCAGCATAGCTTTTTTGTCGGCTAAAAGCTGTTTTCATTCTCTCCCGAATCAAAGGCACCTTTTCCATGGTCTCACGAATTAAATCAAGCCCTTCCAATTGTTTCTCTCAAGGTTCAACCCAATAGATTGGCGACCTGCATTTTCGACCATATAATGCTTCATAAGTCGCCATACCAATGGTGGAGTGGTTGCTATTATTATAAGCAAATTCCACCAACGGAAAATATTTATCCCAACTGCCTCCAAAGTCAAGAATACATAATCTGAGCATATCTTCCAATGTCTGTATCATCCGCTCAGATTATCCATCCGTTTGGGGATGGAAGGCAGTGTTGAAACTCAATTGAGTTCCCAAAGCTTCTTGAAATTTCTACCAAAATCGGGAAGTAAATTGTGGTCCCCGATTGGATATGATGGTGATAGGAACTCCATGAAGTCTCACAATATTATCAATATAAGCCTATGCATATCGAGCAGCAGAATATGTTGTTTTTACCTCCAAGAAGTGGGCTGATTTTGTAAGTCTATCAACAATCACCCAGATAGAATCATACCCACGTGCAGTTTGAGGCAACCCTATGACAAAGTTCATAGTGACTTGCTGCCATTTCCATGCAGGAAGTTCAATTTGCTAGAGTAGGCCAGTAGGTTTTTGTTGCTCGAACTTGACCTGTTGGCAGGATAAACACTTTGACACATACTCTGCTATTTGCCTCTTCATTCCAGGCCACCAATAATATTCTTTCACCTTGTGATACATCTTGGTTATTCCTGGATGAAGGCTATAAGGTGCGTAATGGAATTCTTGTAAAATTCTTTCTCGAATTCCATTCACCTCCGGTACACACAAACGGTCTCCCTATTTAAGGACACTACCATCTAATCGAAACTCCGATGACTTTCCCGATTGGACATCCTCTTTAAGCTTTACTAATTGTGGATCCAGGTCCTATGAAGCCTTGATTTCATCAAGTAGCAAAGGCTTCACCTGAAAGGATGCAATTAATGCTGAGGAAGCAGTTATTTCTAACTATACTCCCATATCGAATAAATCCTGTAGAGATTTAACAATTTGCCTGCATTCCACCACAATATGTGATAAGCTCCCCATAGATTTGCGACTTAGAGCATCAATAATAATATTTTCTTTCCCTGGATGGTATAAAATCTGGCAATCATAGTCTTTTACCAGCTCCATCCATCGCCTTTGTTGCAAATTAAGATCTTTCTGCTGTAGAATATATTGGAGACTCTTATGATCAGTGTAGATTTCACACTTTTCACCATAAAGATAATGCAAAGACTACAGTAGCCATTTCCAGGTCATGGGTGGGATAATTTACCTCATGCTTCTTCAATTGTCTGGAAGCATAAGCTATTACCCTTCCATTTTGCATAAGTACACAACCCAAACCCACTTGGGAAGCATCACAATATATTGCAAATCCCCCCGTGCCTAATGGTAGAGCCAATACTGGAGCAAATGTGAGACATGTTTTGAGTTTTTGAAAACTCTCTTCACAAGCATCGTCCCACTGAAATTTTACGTCTTTCCGGGTCAACCGAGTTAAAGGAGCTGCAATCTTGGAAAAATCCTTCACAAACCTCCTATAATACCCACCCATACCCAAAAAACTCCGGATCTCAGTAACATTTGTAGGGCAAGGCCAATTTAGCACTGCCTCCACCTTCTTTGGATCCACTTTATTTCCCTCTTCACTAATCACATGCCTGAGGAAACATACTTCTCTGAGCCAAAAGTCACATTTTGACAATTTAGCATATAATTTATGTTCCCTCAGAGTCTGTAGTACCACCTGAAGATGTTCTTCGTGCTCTTTTTGACTTTTAGAATAGACAAGTATATCATCAATAAATACAATGACAAGCTTGTCTAAATACGACTTAAACGCCCGATTCATTAAATCCATAAAGGCTGCAGGTGCATTAGTTAAGCCAAAAGGTAGCACTAAGAACTCATAATGCCCGTAGCGTGTCCGGATAGCAGTCTTCGGTATATCTTCTTTCCGAATTCTCAACTGATGGTATCCAGACAGCAAATCAATCTTTGAAAACCAACTCGCCCTTGCAACTGGTCAAACAGGTCATCGATTCTAGGCAATGGATATTTATTCTTCACCGTCACCTTATTCAATTGCCTATAATCGATGCACATTCGCAAAGTCCGGTCCTTCTTTTTCACAAATAGGACAGGTGCTCCCCACGGTGAGCTACTGGGTCTAATAAACCCTTTGTCTAACAATTCTTGCAACTAAATTTTTAATTCTTTCAACTCTACAGGAGCCATCTGATATGAGGGAACAGAAATAAGATCCGTTCCTGGATATACTTCTATTTCAAATTCTATCTCCCATTCAGGTGGTAGTCCCGGTAATTCTTCCAGAAATACATATGAAAATTCATTCATAACTGGAATTTGTTCAATTCCTGCTGTAGTCACCCAGGTATCCAGTACATTAGCTAAATACTCTTGGCATCCTTTTCTTAATAGTCTCCGAACTTTAATTATGGAAATGAGATGGGTTGCCACATTTTCCCTTTCACCCTAAAATACGAATACCAGCTATCCCTCTAGTCAAAATTCCACTTTCTTCTCGTGGCAATCGATAGAGGCATGGTGCAAAGACAGCCAATCCATACCCAGGATTACATCAATCTCTAATACAGGAAGTTCTATCAACATAGCTACAAGCTTTCTGCCATCAATCTCCATCATACAATCGGTATATTGCTGATCTATGATTACTACCCGACCCAAGGGAGTGGAGACTTCTAATGGTTCTGACATTTATTACTAGCCCTTCCCAAATTCGTAGCAAATGCAGATGAGACAAAGGAATGTGTAGTGCCAGAGTCAAATAATACATTAGCCATAACATTTTGTATAGAAATCATACCTCCAACCGTGGTGTTAGAGGTTATGGCCTCCAGCTGATTCAATGCAAATACTCTTCCTTGTCCCCTAGTAGGCTGAGTCTGGGAAGGGGTAGGTGCAGAACTCTAGCCCCGGCCTCTCCCAGTAGATCCCCGAGACCCTGTCTGGCTCTGCTGAACTGTAGCCTGTGATGCCAGTGGCCCTTCTTGTTGTGATCTCAGCAATGGACAGTCTCGAATCATATGGCCCTGTTGGCCACATCTAAAACATGCTCTGCTCATCCATCTATAGGTACCAGGGTGAGCTTTGCCACATCTTGAACAGTGGCAATGGCTGTCTGTGCAGCTTGGCCTGCTCTACTAGATTCTCGGGGAGCTAAAGAACCTGTCCCAGACTTAGTCTCCCCATGTCTAGAATCGGTCAATGACTGTGGGAAAAAAGTTTATGACCCACTAGCTGTAGGCTTACTCTGAAATAATGGTCCTCCAGTCTTTTTCTGGCTGCTCTGGCTCTTCCCTAGATTCTTCCTTTGCTCCTTTTCTGCTTTTTCCTCATTATATTTTTCTTCCATCTGAACAGCTTTATCAATCAGCTTTGTCAAAGAGGTGAACTCTAAGGTCAATAAAAGGTTGTGTAATGGAGCATGCAACCCACGCCAGAATCTAATAATTTTGGAAGCTTCATCAGGAACTAAAGCCCAGCCATACCGAGACAGTCTAATAAACTCCTTTGCGTATTCCGCAACAGACATGCTCCCCTCTTTAAGTTGCTCAAATTGCACCAATCTACGTCCTTTTTCCCCTTCGGTAAGAAACTCGTCAATCATTTGCTGCTTGAATTCTCCCTAAGTTGGTGGCGTGTCGCTATATAAAGGGCCTTCAATGTGTTGCTCATACTAATCGTTTGCTTGCTCCTTGAGCAACAAACCCACTAACTCAATTACTCTAGCATTAGAACAAGCCATTCTCTTTATCACTTTATCCACCTCTCGAAGAAAATCACTCGGATCTTCGCCCTATTCACCTTTAAATGTAGGCAAACCCAATTTGAGGAATGTGGACATTTTCATTCCTCCTTCATCAATAGTCCTCCTAGCACTAGTTGGAGCAGGTGGAGGAACTGGTGTCGGAGATGACACTGGTAGAGGTACATTAGCAGGTAGTACTGGGGGTACTGGAGGCTCCTGTCTAGCTCTTCTAAGTTCTTCATTTTCTCTTCTTAACCTTAGAATCTCTTGCTGCAATGCCTCAATATTTCTATTCTCAGAAGACCCAACCTCATCTTCATGATGAACTCTCCTCCTAACAGGTGGAGGTCCAACAGATTCGGCTTCATTCAGAGCCACCTGTGAAGCCATCTCAACCTCCACTGGTCTCTCGGGCTGTGGTTGCTAAGGTTGCTTGCCTCGAACCTGACCCCGTCCTCGAGTATATCTCCATGGTGGCATCCCATTATAAAAGAAACAAGAAAATATTAATTTACGCTACGCAGATAATCCTAACAAAGTGAAAGACAGCAAAAGACGAAATAGGAAATCCTATACTCCATGGTTTACCTAATACTTATTCCTAGGTAAAGACTATCGAACCTAGACTCTGATACCAACTTTGTCACATCCTGCTCTAGGGATGGATGGTCCTAGGGATTGGGTAAGCCTAAAGCCACCTAAACCCGTAGAACCCCAGATTATTATATTAAGCAACTAGCATCCATTTAATTTACATATAATTTATACATTTAATATTTATTACAATTCCCAGTCTAAACTATATTAAACCATTAAGTACCATGGAGTTTCTAATATTTACAACCATCAAAATAAATACGAATATTACATGATAGGTTCCATGCAGGAGGGAGAAGCTTTGCTGGAACCACTGGTCTACTCACCAGCTGAAAATTTATAAACCACTAAAATGATGAGATAAAATCCCAGTGAACAATATATGCATACATACATATACATATAAAAATAAAAGAGCAAGAGAAGCAATAGTTTAAATAAAGGCATGAAAGTAAAGGTGACAATCATATTGGCTCTCAAATGACAGACTTTACTTAATCACACATTTATAATAAGCAGATGCTACTATCTTGGTAGCATGCTTTTCCCACATATAGTTGATCAGACTATATGGCTAGGGGCTTAACCCTCTCTAGCTCGGGTTTATAATTCATTGTGCACAATGTCTGATGCAAAATTTATGCTACTCCATTAGATGAGTAGCTCTGTCATTTGATATCCAATCAAATCACAGAGTTTACTCAATAATTAAATTCAACAAGGGGATTAAACAACATAAGTTCATTTAAAGAGTCAAAGTCATTCGAACATATCACAGGGTGCTACAAAGCCAAACTATGTAATTACAAAGAAGCAAAACAGGTTTCAAAGGTTTGCCATGAACAATTTGAAATTCAATATAAGCAATAAGGCATTCCAAAGCAAGAAGGAATCAATGAAAAAGAAGCAATTCAGATTCAAAAGGATCATCAAGGAGCATTTCACAAGCAAATATCATATAAGGGTAAGTTCATTTTGGTATAAACATATATATACATATGCATTTATTACTCACCAATGAAAGATGGAACCCAAAGCTTATCCCTTAATCCTCAACCTCCTTTTCTTGATCCTTAGAAGCTAAAGAAGCAAAATACATTGTTTTAATACTAAACATTATTGAGAATACTTCAACTAATAGCATAAAATGCATGATTTATGTTTATTTTTCTATTTTGAGCATTTAATTTGTTTTCTTTAATTCTTTAGTTTAATTTAACTACATTTACATTTATTAGCAATTTAGGCATACATAACCTATATATTACTTTAGGGATGATACATTATGGAATTTACATATTAGGTATTTTCTTGGCAATTTTGTAGCAAGCATTGGTTGGCATTTGTTCATGGATTTTCTTTGGGACATTTTATGAAACACTTGGTGGGCATGACTTTGGTTGCATTTTAGAAGAGTTTTGGGGCAAATTGGAAGAAGCCCAAATTGCCTTACATAAATTCACATTGCCAACAATATATTCCACAACTCATTTGGAATTTAAAGGCCAAGCAAAGGGTTCATTTCAGCATGGAAAATCATGAAAAAAAATCAAGCATAAACAAAGGCAATTCTGCCTCCTATGGTTCGGCCAAGCATGGTTTCTTCAAGGGAGTTTCTATAATTCAAACTAAGATTATTTCCATGTTATTTGACACTAAACTAACACATTTAAGCAATAAAATTGGAAAAGAACAGCCTTGAAGTGAGACTTTGAATATATGGGCAGAATTTATGATTTTAAGCAACCTATGTATTTTTCTTTAAATTCAATGATTCCAATTGCTGGAATCCATTCCTTAAGCATCAGATTTAACTATTCTTAAGTCCTTTTTGGTGAATTCAAAGTTTTAGCAACAATTTGATTTAAGATGCATTTGAAGAGTTATGAAGTTTCCATGCCAAATACACTAACCTATCACATAATTCTCATACTAAATCATCTTTTCCACTCACTAACATCTATTTCTATGAATTAAAATCAAGGAAAGTGGACTAACCTTGCTTTTCTTAAAATGGCATATTTCTTCCAATCTCCACTTCTTCAATTTCTTGCTTAATTCTTGGTGGAAGTAATTTGGATGATGAAAAGAGGTTATTTGTTATAGGTTTTCAATAATTTTTCTAAAGAAAATTGAAAGAAAAAAAGATGAAGAAGGGTTAGAGAGGTTCAGCCAAGAGGAGAAGGAAGAAGAAAAATCTGATTTTTGTACAGAAAATTCTGGAGAAATCTGTTATATGGGCGGTTTTTAGCCAAATTACAGTTTAGTCCTCCAATTTTTTAAGTTATGCGATTTGGTCCTTACAAATTTACAGTTTGGTCCTTCTCCGTCATTTTTAAATATTAATATTAAACTTAATTAAGCTTTAATTAATGTATTTATTCACTTTTAGATTATTATTCAAAAATTATAAATCTCACTAAACGAATTTCAGAAAATATGGTACTTTAAGTACGTTTACAATTTGGAAAATATATGGTTTCACTATGGTTTCATTTATGTTTCTCTTTGGTTTTACTTAGGTTTCTTATACTTTTCATATATTCAAATGCTATGCAAAAATTTTATGCAAATTCTTAATATCAACTTCGAATTAAAATTCTAAAATTCACTACCTAACTAAAGCTAATTTCTAAGATGTTACAATTATGGGGAGGCAAGGTGATGGCTCAAGCAATTTACTTCGCTTGGGGGATTTTCTTGTCCAAGTTATTTACCTTGCTGTGTTATGAAGAGTCATCCTTAGGTGCTTTAGGAATATTTGTTTTGGGAATTTATTTTGAAACATTATGCTTTGGTGACTTTATTTAGAGTCTAATTATTATTTTCTTATAGATTGTATTTAAAGTATAATTTAACTATTCTTCTGCAACTTAAAGTTTTCTTATGAATGGTTTAGTTAAGTTAGTGCATGGGGTTTGGTATGATTCTAGGGAACGATTGTATGTTCATGAGTGGGTTCTATGGGCTTGAGTGACCTTATGTCTCCCCATATTCTAGGATCGTCATATCTCTGAATTTGGGATGTAACATGTATATAATATATATTGGTTTGAATTTTTATTATGTGATATGATATATAATATTGTCATAAATAAAAGCCTAAAGAGCCTAAATTAAATTTAATCAATGAGTGGAAGCCAACCTCATAATTGGGCGATCTTAAGTGTCTAACACCTTCCCAAGTCCTTGCTTAACTTCCTTACCCAAATCTTTGAACTAAGATGTATAGGTAAGAAGCAAAGAATCCTAGTCACAACCAAAAAAATGGTAGCAACAAGGACTAAAAATGGCTTGCTCCAAGATGGGCCTTAGAGGATAGGCCTAAAAAGGAGACCACAAGACAAGCACACTTAGTGCCTATCAATATCAACAACAACTAGACCCATTGCCTCCCAATATCAACAAATACTTTAAAATGTTCGTGGTCTTGATTAGGCATAACTAATCCGAAAGACCATCACATCTATAGTTTTCCATAATCAATATGAGATGCTTATGATCATGATGATAGTGTGTTTCATGCTATTTGACATAAGATGTTAGAACAAAAATATGAATACTTATAATATAGGTAGATCAAACTATAATGTTAGATGATGATAACATAGATTTTTATCACTTGTCAACAATTCATCATTTAGGTCATAATAATACATATAATCCTTTGACGTAAGGTGACATAGTTATCATATGGATCAATGGTTAGGATTTATTATTGCTTATATAGCCAAGTTAGTCATGCACGAGTATAAGGCATGTGATGGCCTAATTAGCTATTGTAATACTCTAAGTTCATGTAACTCATAACCAATAGTCAAGATAATCTACAAAGGAAATTTCAATAGTAGTCGGATCATTAAAATAAAATTTGATTTAGAGTATCTATTAGTCCCTATCAAAATTTTGAATTTATTTTCAGCTAATTATGATGTTTATGTGCATAAATATAATACCCTAGGCTTTTCTAGCCTAAGTTACATCTCATTAAGGTGTTTAGAGTTTGAAATTTAAGGATGAATTAGATGGGGTAGTCAAACTATCTAGAACAGTGTACACAATGTCCTTGTGAACCTTAACCTTGATTTCTATGTCAATGTGATTGTTTGACAATTTAGCTAGCTTAATTAAAAAAAATTAATAAAGAATATTGATGTGAATAGATGTGTTTATGTATGTTGAATTAAATTAGAAAAAATAAATTGCTAAGTATGAAAAAAAATAATAGTAATAAGAATAATAAAACTTATGTTCTTGAGATGTGGGTTCCAATCCACATCCCTTGGTAGCCAAAATTATGGATGAAAGAGAGGAAATTTTTAAGGTAAGAATTTTTAGTAATCTATTTGGTTATGTTTTGGATATGGAAAGTGGACATGGACCCTGCCTTCATCAAGCTTTCCATGAATTAAGGAAAGATGTTAACTTCATTGAATTTAGAAACAATTAATCACTCTTCACCAAACAAAGAGGAAAAGAAGAAAATATCATCCTCCATTTTCAATTGTGCAGTCGAGAATTTAGGGTCCCTTCACCATAATTTCTATTTTTAAATTCTATTTTTTTTCTTTTATTGTACTTGACCTGTTTGGAAGGGATCATTCTTATCCATTAGATCATAAAATAAAGTTAATCTCAACTATTCATTTTTTTTAAAGTTACCTTATTACACTTTCACCTTCCATTTCCTCCATTCATTTTTACACTCACCAAAATCACATTCTCCTAATTTCCCTCTAAGAGCTTGACTAAGACTAAATTCAAGGAAAAGAAATCCTTTAAGGTAAAAATATTTACATCTCTTGTCTTCCTCTTCATCTTAAGTATGATTTTTAAATTATTTTCCATTTCTTGAACTTTTTCTTCTCTTTCTCCTACTCTATGTGCTTTAGTCACAACTAGAGAAAGAAAAGGGAATATTTTATTAATTGAATCTTGACTTAATGAAAATCTTATGTGATGAGAATCCATATATCTTGCAAGAAGCTCACAAACACATGCATGATAAAGATTTCAAGAAGGTTTTTCAAGGTTGTCATTTCTATCAAGTTAGCTTACAAAGGCATACAATGCAACCATTGTGCATGATTGATGGATCATTCAAGAAGAAAATAAGGTTGTATGAAGTTTCTTATAAACTAATTAAGGATATTTGGATCATGAGCTTTGCATATGGAGCCAATTGTATTCAAGGAAGCTTCAAGGGCTTAATCAATCTATTCAAGCCCAATGTCAAGATGAAAAAGCCAAATTACATTTCTATTTGCTTAGGCCTAATCTATTCAAGTGTTTACAAGGCTGTCATTCTTCATTCAAATTGGACACTCCATATTTGGGCTTTTCAAATTCAATTTATCATGTTTTATTTAGTGTTTGGGCTGTCTATATTATGTATACAGCCCAAGAGTTATTTAAACTACTTTATTTTCATGTTTTAATTAGTTTTGGGCCTATTTTATGTTAGGTCAAAGGCCCATCCGAATTTTATAGTTTAATTAATTAGATTTCAATCTCTAATTAGGAAATAGCTTCTCTTGTATAGAAAGGATTCCTAACTTGTATTAGAATTCAGTTCTAACTTAGTTATTATTTAGGAATTATTTTTTAATTAGGAATCTTCAATCCTTGTATTGGAAGATTTCCTAGTCTTTAGATGATTCTAATTTAGGTTGAGCCTCTATAAAAACTCAACCATTCATGTAAAATTAAAAAAGTTATGATTAATAAAATTCAGTTTTCTTAAGAGTGTGATCTCTTGGTTTTGATTCTTACTTGAATCAAGTTCATACAATCAAAGTTAATTACTTTGTGTGTATTTATTTCAAGGTTCTCTTTCATGAGTTGGTATTGTGTCGCGAAGAACATCATCCAAAGGTGATCATATTCCAAGGTGCTCTATCACGGGTTGCATTTGGGTCAAAGACTTGGAGAAAACCTGATTTAGCTTTCCAAAGAGTTGCTTCCAAGCATAAAGATAATTGGGTCTTAAATTTAATATACTTGGGGTTCATATTAGTTTGGTATTAGAGCTTAGGCTCTAAATCAAGTTGTATCTTTCCGTTTCGTTCGTGTTTTCCATTTTCGTTTGTTTTTTTTTGTTTTCGTTTGTTGTTAAATTCATTTTTTTTCATTTTTTTTAATTCTATTTCCTTGTGTTTTTAGGTCTGAAATTCAAAAAAAAAAAAATCCAAATTGTTTACCTTCTTCTTTATTCATTTGTCCCTTCGTTCATTCTATCTTTCATATTTCTATTCTTTGTGTTTCATTAGCAGGTCATACTCAGTTATACTTACTTGGAAACCAATTCAAATTCAAGAAGAAGGAATTGGAGGACTCATCCATCACAATTTTGAAATTCAGTTTGGCTTCTTGTATTTGATATTTAGTTTATTTGTCAATTTTCCTTTTGAATTGTTGCTGTTATTATTTAAAAAAAAAAAAAAAAGAAGAGATCAAAAAAAAAAAAAAGAAAAAAAGAGGAAAATTAATCCAAAAAGAAAAGAAGAAGCAAAAAGTGTTGAAATCTAACTTTTGATTGTATTTATAGAAGTTATTTAGTTCCTAGAGTGAAGAGGACAAGGAAAGAAGCTGATTTTCAATATTATACAAGGAGAATCAAAGATTTCAGCATTTTACAAGGAGTTTGACCAAGTATAAGCATCATTCCAAGACAAGCTAGGATTGGCTTCCTACTCCTTTCCAAATTTTGGTTTGACTTTTCTAATCCTATTTTCATTCTGATTTCTTGCTAATTTAATTATTTTGTTATTCTTTTTGGTTTCTTTTTATTTCAATCCTTGTTCATATCTCATTAGGTTTCCTAATCCAATTAGGATTCCTATATTGTTTTCCTAGTTCTATTAGGACTTTAACTTTTGTTTTCCAATTTCAATTAGGAATTATATTTCTATTTTTCTAAGTCAAAAATCTAATTTTGTTTTCCTAGTTCAATTGGGATTTTCATTTTCCTAATGTCATTAGGATTTCTTATTTCTTGTTTCTTATTAAGTCTTTGGATTTTATTCACATTATTGATCAAGAATTTTGAAAAGAATTAATGGCTATTAGGCAAGAAGTAGGTGTGCGGATATTGAAGGATGAAGAATGTAATGATTTTTTCATACAAGATTGTGCATCCAAGATAGAGTATGCGATATGATCATTGATAGATTGAGTGTTGTCAATTTTGCAAGCCTTGAGCTAGTTGAGAAATTAAATTTGCCCACTAGAAAGCATCCAAGGCCACACTTATTGTATTTGTTGAATAAATATGTCAAGATTAAAGAGCAAGCTTTAGTTTCATTCTCTCTAGGAACATATAAAAGTGAAGATTGGTGTGATGTTGTACCAATGAATGTGACACATATTTTGTTTGGAAAGCCATGGATACGTTTTAGTCAAACAAAACACATCAAATCTACTAACCACTACAAAGTTCTACTAAAAGATGGTAAGCATACTACCCTTGCTCCTCTTTCTCAAGAAGAATTATTATGGAGCAGCCTATACACCAAGGTCCAAGGATTCAACATCAAGAGGATGAGCATGACCAAGGGGGCAAGGATCAAATTCAGGAGGTTTCTAATCCAATTAGCATGCCTCAAGGACCTATAACCAGATCACAGACCAAGAAGATTCCATAAGCTTTAATTTGTCATCTACAAAATTTGGTGAATTTGGCTTGTAATGGTTTGCAAGGACACCAAGGCTTTGAAACAATTGCAGCTCAAGTTCACTACAACTTAATTCAAGTCCAAATTCATAATGGGCTTACTTAAGTTTGTTTTTTTTTTAGTTATAAGCCTTGTTAATTGGGGGCAATTATATGTGTTAATATTTTTCACAATGGGTTGTCCAAACTTGTTAATTTAAAAGCCCATTAGTTTGAGTCTATTTATTTTAGTTTATGTTTTTTTTTAGGTCTTGTAAAAGACTATATATGTGCCAAAAACGTGTTTTAGGGGGGATGATTGGATAAATGATAAAAAAGCAAACCTGAAAGCTGTTTTGCTTTTGTCTTTGTGTTCTTGTGTAGAATACATGCTTAAGGAACATCAAGTAGACTGATCATCTTCTTGTGGAGTGTTTCGAATAAGGAATTCAAAAACGAGTTTTCTTTATTCTAGATCTTTGATAATCTTTCTAAGCAATCTGATTTCTAGCCTTTCTTAGGGGTTAAGACTGAATTGGCTATTGGGGTTTTCAAAGTTAATGTTGTGGGGGTCCATAATAATCAAAAGGGTTCTCAGGCTTATTCTTGGAGGTTCCATATCATTTGGTATCAGAGCTTGGTTCTAGATCAGGTTCTATCCTTAACAATTTTGTGTTTTTGATTCTGATTTCTTGTTTTTCTTTTGTTCTTCTAAGTTTGTCTCTTAGTATTCTTATGTTTTCTTTGTTCTTTTCATTTGGGATATTATTGTCTCTTTGAATTCTGTTATTGTTAGTTTGTTTGATCTTATTTCTTTTGATCAAATCTAGAGTTTGCAAATCAGATTTTTGGTGTTTGTAGTTAAAAAACAAAAAAATAAAAAATAAATACATCCAACAAATTTTTTTTCCTGTTCATAAGAAGACGAAAAAAAAAAAAGAAGAAAAGTGAAAAAAAATTCAAAAAAAGGTTGATTAAAAAAAAAAGAAATTTGGAGGTGGGCTTGGGCTTTAGATCTTCCTAATCATATATGAAATTATGCTTGACTCTTGAAATTCTAGTCTTATCTTTTGTTGTGTTTACCATTTATTAAATTTTCTTGTGTTAGCCGAATTGTTTCAAACTTGTTTTGAAAATTTCAGATTTGGAATTAGTTCTACACAATTCCAGCTATTTGGTTTGTTCTAAAGTGTGATTCACCTAAGAACATAAAAGAATTAGTTAGAGTGGTGTGAGGAAAGCCATAAGCAACATTAATTTCTTGAGTGATACACGAGTGACCATCCCCATCTTTCGAGTATAAACACGTGAGGGAGAGCTTGTGAGGTTTCTAATACATATTCTGTTTTTTTTTTTTCTAACCTTTCAATTGCAGCAATGTCACATGAAAGTGGAGAAACTAGTGGTCATGTTGTAGGCTACGTGAGGCTCAACAAAGAGAGTTTGCATGTTTTAATAGGACCATGGAGGCTATGAGGGACACCTTAGAAATGGACATAAGGTTGGAAGCGGTTCAAAGAGCAACTCCAAACCGTAATGAGGTGCAAAAGGGAGGTAGAAACCAAATACCTTAAGATGACTGGGATGATGAAGACTTTGGCTACTATGATGATGAAGATGTTCCTATTGTTGGGATGGGCAGAAATAGAGGTAGAGGAGGCTGAGATTTAGGTAGGGGTAGAGGGAGAAGGCAAGAGAATCCACACTATGGAAGAAACTAAGGCAATGAAGATTTTGTAAATGGGAATTTGGGGAGCATTAAACTTAAGATACCTACCTTTCAAGGTACAACATATCCAGAGGCTTATTTACAATGGGAAAAGAAGGTGGAGCTTATATTTGATTGTCACCATTTTAGTGAGGAAAAGAAGGTCAAGCATGTTGTTTCACAATTTCTAGACTATGCCATAGCTTGTGGGAACAATTAGTGAGTAGTCGAAGGAGAAACTTGGAGTACCCAATTGAGACTTGGTATGACCTTAAGTCTACAATGAGAAGAGGTTTGTACCTAGACACTTTCATAGGGAACTTATGCAAAAACTTCAAGTTCTTAGACAAGGTAGTAAAAGTGTAGATGATTACTACAAGGAGATGGAAATGCTTATGACTAGGGCTGATATAGAGGAGGATAGGGAGACTACCATGGTATGTTTCTTGGCTGGTTTGAACAAAAACATAGCTGATCGAGTTGATTTGCAACCATATGTGCAGTTAGAGGAGATGGTGCACATTGCCATTAAGGTGGAAAAACAACTCCAAAGATGAGACAACAAGGTATGTTTCTAAGCCTTTTTGCAACTCTAATTCTACTTGGAAAAAGGATGGAAAAGGTGAATTTAAAGGTGGAAACAAGGCTACCTATGATGTTGCAAAAGGAAGGGCAGATTCAGTTTCTAAAGAAAAATCCAAACCCGAAGAGCCTAAGGGGAGAAATAGAGATATTAAGTGTTGGAAGTGCCAAGGAGTAGGTCATGTAAGCAAGGAGTGTCCTAATAGATGAACTATGGTCACTAGGAATGGAGAAATAGTGACAAATGATGAAAGGGGCAGTAATGATAGTGATGAGGAAGAGATGCCCGAATTAGAGGATTGTAGTGAGGGGAGCATTTAGAGGATTGTAGTGAGGGGAGCATAAAGGAGCCAATTAAAGGTGATTTGCTAGTCACAAGGCATGCTCTTAGTGCTCAATTGAAGGAGGAGGGTCATGAGGAGCAAAGGGAAAACTTGTTTCATACAAGGTGTCATGTTTAAGGTAAGGCTTGTAGTGTGATAATTGATAGTGGGAGTTGCACCAATGTAGTGAGTACACTTTTGATTAACAAGTTAGGGCTACCTACTATACCACACTCACATCCATTCAAGCTCCAATGGCTTAATGATTGTGGCAAGGTAAAGGTGAATAGAAAAGCCATGATTTCATTTTCAATTTGAAAATATCATGATGAGGTGTTATGTGATGTAGTGCTTATGCATGCTAGAGAAATATTGCTTGGGCGACCATGGCAATTTGATAGAAGGGCTATACATGATGGGTACCTCAATAGGTATTCATTTACCAAGGACGGTAGAAAGACAATCTTAACACCACTTTCCTCAAAAAAAAAAGTGTATGAAGACTAATGTAAAATAGAAAGGATGAGAGTTGAGGCTGAAAAGAAAGAAAAAGAGAGTAAACAAAGTGCCTTAGAGAGTGAAAATAAAGAGTGAAAAGGAGGGAAAAGAAAAAAAAAAAAAAGAGCAGATTCAGCCTAGAGAGAAAAAAGAAAAGAATGTGAGTTTGATAGCTAGGGCAAGTGAGGTTAGACATGCTGTGTACTACAATCGGCCTATATTTAGCAACTAATGATCTTAACCCATCTTTGCCTAGTGTGTTTGTTGATCTTTTGCAATAATTTAAAGATGTGTTTCCAAAGGAGATGCCTAATGGTTTACCACCAATTAGAGGTATAAAACACCAAATTGACTTTATTCTTGGAGCTTCCATACCTAATAGACCCGCATATAGAACTAATCCAACTAAGACAAAGGAGATACAAAAACAAGTGGATTCGCTTGGGTTCCACTCATCTTGAAGCTGCAAAACAAAGTTAGTAAAGTAGAGAATAGTTTCCTGACTTCACTCCCTCACATGTTTCACTCAAGTAGTTTGGACACTCAAGTTCACTCGTGTTTAGTTTCACACGCAATCAATGGCTTTTCTCTAGATGTGCTCACACTTAGCCTTTTTCCACTAAATTTCTTGAAAAGATTAGTTGTAAAAATCAAATTAATACAATTTTTACTAAATTACAATTTGAATAAAATCCAAAGTTTAAAGACTGAATGAAACAAGAACTAGAAATCCTAATAGAACTAGGAAAACAATATAGGAATCCTGATGGGATTAGGAAACCTAATGAGACATGAATAAGGATTGAAATTAATTAAATACAAAAAGAAAACCAAAACAAATAAGGAAATAAGAAATCAAAATGAAAATAGGATTAGAAAAGTCAAACCAAAATTTGGAAAGGAGTAGGAAACCAATCCTAGCTTGTTTTCGAAGAATGCTTAGACTTTAGTCAAACTCCTTGTAGAATGCTGAAATCTTTGATTCTCCTTGTATAATCTTGCAAATCAGCTTCTTTCCTTGTCCTCCTCACTTTAGGAACTAAATCACTTCTATAAATACTCCAAAAAGTCATATTTCAACACTTTTCGCTTCTTCTTTTCTTTTTAGACGAATTTTCATTCTTTTTTTTTTTGCTTTTTTTTTTTTTGAATTTTGATTTTCTTTACTCTTCTTCTTCTTCTTCTTCTTTTTTTAAAGTTCAATTGTAGCAAGTAATTTTAAGGACAAATATTGAAGATTAGCAAGATAAATTGAAGATCAAGTATAAAAATCCAAACCGAATTAAAGATGACAATTTAGGAGCTGATTCCTTCCTTCTTAACTTCTTGAATTTGAATGATTGCAATAGGTATGACCCTCCAACACTTGATTTTTGATGAAACACAAAGAATAGAAAAGGAACAAAAATAATACAAAAAGGTAGGAAACAAAGAGACAAACTAAAGAAGATGATAACAAGACACTAACAAAGGTAGATGATTTTAGGATTTTTTTTTTTTAATTTTAGACCTAAAACAATAGCAAACAAAATTAACAAAATGAAAACAGATAGAAAAAAACAAAAAATGGAAAATAGAAACAAAACGGAAAGATATAACCTAATTTAGAGCCTAAGCTCTAATACCAAATTAATATGAACTCCAAGTATATTAAACTTGAAACCCAATACCTTTAAGCTTGGAAACAAGTCCTTGGAAAGATAAATCAGATTTTCCTTAAGTCCGCAACCAAATTCCAACCCATGATAGAGCACCTTGGAATATGATCACCTTTGGATGATGTTCTCCGCAACACAATACCAACTTGTGAAAGATAACCTTAGAATAAATATGCACAAAGTAATTAGCTTTGATTGTATGAACTTGATTCAAATTAAGAATAAAAAACAAGAGATAACACTCTTAAGAAAGACTGAATTTTTATTTATCAAAATCTAACTCCATTTTGCATGAATGGTTGAGTTTATATAGAGGCTCAACCCTAAATGGAAATAAAACATAGACTAAGGAATCTTTCCTAAACAAGAATTAAAATTTCCTAGTTAGAAATTGATTCCTAGACAACTAATAATTATAGGTTCAACCTTAAATTAGAATAAAACATAGACTAAGGAATCTTTCTTAAACAAGAATTAAAGTTTCCTAGTTATAAATTGATTCCTAGACAACTAATAATTATAAGTTCAACCTAAATTGGAATAAAACATAGACTAGGGAATCTTCCTAAATAAGAATTGAAGTTTCCTAGTTAGAAATTGATTCCTAAATAAGAAATAAATCTAAACTCATTTTGGGCTTTAAACCAAACATAAATAGGCCAAAAAATCACTAATTACATAAGCACACTTAATTTAATTGAACTTGGGCTTATATCATATTGATAAGGGCCCAAAAACATTAAAAAAAAAACTAAAGGCCTCCCAAGTTTTGGCCTTCATCCACTTGAATCATTGTCACCAAACTTTGATTTGAGTCTTGAGTCCACATTTTGATGAATGATTCATTCTTGCATTCTTGAATTGTGGCAAGATCATCCCACAAGCCTTGAATCATCCTATTTAGTGTTTCCTTAAATTTTTTCATTCTTACTCTTGTAATGGGACCATTGGGAAGTTGAATTAGATCCTTACCTTTATATGCTTTATTGTTTGCATCATTATGTCCATGCATTCTAAGGTGCCCCTCATAGCCTCCATGGTCCTATTAAAATGTGGAAACTCTCCTTATTGAGCCTCACGTAGCCTAGCCTCATCAACGCGACCACTAGTTTCTCCACTTTTGTGTGACATTGTTGAAATATAACAAAGAAAAAAACTAGAATATGTATTAGAAACCTCACAAGCTCTCCCTCACGTGTTTATACTCAAAAGATGGGGATGGTTACTCGTGTATCACTCAAGAAATTAATTTCGCTTACGGCTTTCCTCACACCATTCTAGCTAATTCTTTTATGTTCTTAGGTGAATCACACTTTAGAACAAATCAAATAGCCAAAATTATGTAGAATTCCAAATCTAAAATTTTCAAAATGAGTTTGAAGCAATTCAGCTAAAACAAGAAAATTTAATAAATGGTAAACACAACAAAAGATAAGACTAGAATTTCAAGAGTCAAGTATAATTCAAATCTGATTAGGAAGATCTAAAGCCCAAACCTCCAAAAAAAAATTTTTAATCAACCTTTTTTTTTTGAATATTTTTTTTTTACTTTTCTTCTTTTTTTTCGTCTTCTTATGAACAGAAATTTTTTTTTGGACGTATTTATTTATTTATTTTTAACTATAAACACCAAAATTTGATTTGCAAACACTAGATTTGATCAAAAGAAATAAGATCAAACAAACTAACAAGAACAGAATTCAAAGAGACAATAATATCCCAAATGAAAAGAACAAAGAAAACACAAGAATACCAAGAGACAAACTTAGAAGAACAAAAGAAAAAAAAATCATAATCAAAAACACAAAATTGTTAATGATAAAACCTTATCTAGAGCCAAAGCTTTGATACCAAATGCTACAGAACCTCCAAGAATAAGCCTGAGAACCCCTTTGATTATTACGGACCCCTACAACATTAACTTGAAAACCCCAATAGCCAATTTAGTCTCAACCCCTAAGAAAGGCTAGAAATTAGATTGCTTAGAAAGATGATCAAAGATCTAGAATAAAGAAAACTCATTTTTGAATTCCAGATTTGAAACACCCCACAAGAAGATGATCAGTCTACTTGAATGTTCCTTAAGCATGTATTCTAAACAAGAACACAAAGACAAAAGCAAAATAGCTTTTAGGTTTGTTTTTCTCATCATCAAAATTCTTTTTCCTAAAACACATTTTTTGGCACCTATATAGCCTTCTCAACACCTAAAAAAACATAAACTAAAATAAAAAAACTCAAACTAATGGGCTTTTAAATTAACAAGTTTGGACAGCCCATTATAAAAATATTAACACATATAAATGCCCCCAATTAACAAGGCTTATAACTAAAAACAAACTTAAGTAAGCCCATTATAAATTTGGACTTGAGTTAAGTTGTAGTGAACTTGAGCTGCAATTGTTTCAAAGCCTTGGTGTCCTTGCAACTCATTACAAGGCGAATTCACCAAATCTTGTAGATGACAAATTAAAGCTTATTGAATCTTCTTGGCCTGTGATTTGGTTAAAGGTCCTTGAGGCATGCTAATTGGATTAGAAAACTCCTGAATTTGATCCTTGCCTCTGTAGTCATGCTCATCCTCTTGATGTTGAATCCTTCGACCTTGGTGTGTAGGCTACTCCATAACAATGAAGAAGCCAAATTACATTTCTAATTGCTTGGGCCTAATCTATTCAAGTGTTTACAAGGCTGCCATTTTTCATTCAAATTGGACCCTCCATATTTGGGCTTCTCAAATTCAATTTATCACGTTTTATTTAGTGTTTGGGCTGCCTATGTTATGCATATAGCCCAAGAGTTATTTAAACTACTTTATTTTCATGTTTTAATTAGTTTTGGGCCTATTTTACATTAGGTCAAAGGCCCATCCGAATTTTATAGTTTAATAAATTAGATTCAATTTCTAGTTAGGAAATGGCTTCTCTTGTATTGGAAGGATTCCTAACTCATTTTATAATTCAGTTCTAACTTAGTTATTATTTAGGAATTAGTTTCTAATTAGGAATCTTCAATCCTTGTATTGGAAGATTTCCTAGTCCTTAGCTGATTCTAATTTAGGGTTAAGCCTCTATATAAACTCAACCATTTATGTAAAATTAAAAAAAGTCATGATCAATAAAATTCAGTTTTCTTAAGAGTGTGATCTCTGGGTTTTGATTCTTGATTGAATCAAGTTCATACAATCAAAGTTAATTACTCTGTGCGTATTTATTCCAAGGTTCTCTTTCACGAGTTGGTATTGTGTCGCAGAGATCATTATCCAAAGGTGATCATATTCCAATGTGCTCTATCATGGGTTGGATTTGGGTCGTAGACTTGGGGAAAACCTGATTTAGCTTTCCAAGGAGTTGCTTCCAAGCGTAATGAATTGGGTCTCAAGTTTAATATACTTGGGGTTCGTATCAGTTTGTTATTAGAGCTTAGGCTCTAAATCAGGTCATATCTTTCCGTTTCGTTTGTGTTTTCCATTTTTTTTTTTTGTTTTCATTTGTTGTTAAATTCATTTGTTTTCATTTTTGTTAATTCTATTTCCTTGTGTTTTCAGGTCTGAAATTCAAAAAAAAAAAATCCAAATTGTTTACATTTTTCTTTGTTCATTTGTCCCTTTGTTCATTCTATCTTTCATATTTCTATTCTTTGTATTTTGTTAGAAGGTCATACTCAGCTATACTTACTAGGAAACCAATTCAAATTCAAAAAGAAGGAATTGGAGGATTCATCCATCACAAGTTTGAAATTTGGTTTGGCTTGTATTTGATCTTCAGTTTATTTGTTAATTTTCCTTTTGAATTGTTGCTGTAATTATTTAAAATAAAAAAAGATATAAGAAAAAGAAGAGGAAAATTCGTCCAAAAAGAAAAGAAGAAGCAAAAAGTGTTGAAATCTAACTTTTTGGTGTATTTATAGAAGTTATTTAGTTCCTAAAGTGAAGAGGACAAGGAAAGAAGCTGATTTTCAAGATTGTACAAGGAGAATCAAAGATTTCAGCATACTACAAGGAGTTTGACCAAGTCTAAGGCATCCTTCTAAAACAAGCTAGGATTGGCTTCCTACTCCTTTCCAAATTTTGGTTTGACTTTTCTAATCCTATTTTCATTATGATTTCTTGCTAATTTAATTATTTCCTTGTTCTTTTTGGTTTCTTTTTATTTCAATCCTTGTTTTTATCTCATTAGGTTTCCTAATCCCATCAGGATTCCTATATTGTTTTCCTAGTTCTATTAGGATTTTAAATTCCAATTTCAATTAGGAATTATATTTCTATTTTTCCAAGTCAAAATTCTAATTTTGTTTTCCTAGTTCAATTACGATTTTCATTTTCCTAGTGTCATTAGGATTTCTTATTTCTTGTTTCTTGTTGAGTATTTGTATTTTATTCACATTGTAAGTTGATCAAGAATTTCAAAAAGAATTTGATATGAACCCCAAGTATATTAAACTTAAGACCCAATTATCTTTACGCTTGGAAGCAACTCCTTGGAAAGCTAAATCAGTTTTTTCCCAAGTCTGCAATCCAAATCTAACCCGTGATAGAGCACCTTGGAATATGATCACCTTTGGATGATCATCTTCGCGACACAATACCAATGCGTGAAAGAGAACCTTGGAATAAATGCACACAAAGTAATTAGGTTTGATTATATGAACTTGATTCAAGCAAGAATCAAAACCAAGAGATCATAGTCTTAAGAAAACTGAATTTTATTGATCGTAACTTAACTTTTTACATGAATGGTTGAGTTTATATAGAGGCTCAACCCTAAATTGGAATTAGCTACGGACTAGGAAATCTTCCTAAACAATGATTGAAGTTTCCTAGTTAGAAATAGATTCCTAAACTGATTTCAAAACAACAAACAAACCTAAACTCGTTTTGGGCTTTAAACCTAATATAAATAGGCCCAAAACTTATTAATTACATAAGCAAACTTAATTTAATTGACTATGGGCTTATATCATATTGATAGGGGCCCAAAACCATCTAAAATAAATTAAAATAACAAAAATTAGAAAATGAAATGAATTACACAGCCCAGGTTCTCGTTGCACTTGTAATGCTAGCACACTAGCATAGAGAGTTTCAATCTGGAATCATCGCAGGCGCGACGCTGCTAATTTTCAGCTTTTGTGCACTTTCATCTTATGGCCACATTTTAAGGTTGACTCTTCATATATTTGACCCCAATCACTTGGAATGTGTTTTAATCTCTTCATTTTGACATTGGGTTTGAATATGTTGATAAAATCCTTAAAGCTTCCTTGAATATGATTGGATCCATATGCAAAGCTTGTGATCCAAATTTCCTTGATTGGATTGTAGGAAACTTCATGCAATCTCATATTCTTCTTGGATGATTCACCAATCATGTACAATGGTTAGATTGCACGTCTTTGTAGGCTATCTTGGTAGAAATGACAACCTTCAAGAACCTTCTTGAAATCTTTATCTTGCAAATTTTTGTAGAATTCTTGCAAGGCATCTTGATTCTCATCATTCCCCCCCTTTTCAAAATGATTCGACCTTGAATCTATACCTATATGAAGAAAACAAGGATTAGAATTAAAATTTGAAGAGGTATCACAATACTCACCTTGAAATTGTAACTTAAGGGCTATTTCGTTGAAGCTCAAAGCTCTATGCCAATAGATAGGAACTTGTACAATCAACACATGTAAGCAAGTTTTTCCAAAAATAATTCCTATCTTAACTCCATTCTCCTTAGTTACTAGGATTGTATTGTTTGTAGAATTTACATCTCATTTGCTCCATGACAATCCTTCCTTGAAATCTTGAAAGAAAGAAACAAGAAAACTTGACAAAGAAAAAGTAAGTTTGTTAGTACACAAAGCCCTTTTTTCTTTTTAACTCATACAAACTTGTTTTTCTTTATTCAAATCATCACTCTTTCTTTTTCTTTCCTCTAAATTTTCTCTTTCTTGGCTTGAATTTTTTCTTTTTACTTTAGCTCTCTCTTTTTCTTCTGAAACTTCTTCATTCACACTCTTATTTTCTCTCTCTTTTTGAATTCTTCTTAACTCAATCTCATAGATTTCTCTAGGTGAAAGTGGTGCAAGAGTTATCTTCCTTCCATCCTTTTCAAAAGAGTAGTGATTGGTGTAGCCATCATGCTGACCTTCTATCAAATTGCCAAGGGCATCCCAACAATAGATGACCTGCTTGCATAGGCACAACATCAAATAAAATTTCATCATTATATCGGCCTATCTTGAAAGCTACTAGAACTTATCTTGTCACCCTAATTTCCCCATAATCATTAAGCCATTTTAGTTTATAAGGGTCAGGATGCTTAGTAGTAGGTAACCACAATCATTAACAAGGCATCTTGATTCTCATTAGAATTAATGGCTATTAAGCAAGAAGTAGGTATGCGGATATTGAAGGATGAAGAATGTAATGATGTTTTTCATACAAGATGTTGTGTCCAAGATAGAGTATGCCGTATGATCATTGATAGATTGAGTGTTGTCAATTTTGCAAGCCTTGAGCTAGTTGAGAAATTAAATTTGCCCACTAGAAAGCATCTATGGCCACACTCATTGTATTTGTTGAATAAATATGTCAAGATTAAAGAGCAAGCTTTACTTTCATTCTCTTTAGGAAGGTATAAAAGTGAAGATTCGTGTGATGTTGTGTAACATCCTAGAAATTAGCTTTAGTTAGGTAGTGAATTTTAGAATTTTAATTCGAAGTTGATATTAAAAATTTGCATAAAATTTTTGCATAGCATTTGAATATATGAAAAGTATAAGAATCCTAAGTAAAACCAAAGAGAAACATATATGAAACCATAGTGAAACTATATATATACACTAAATTGTAAACGTACTTAAAGTACCATATTTTCTGAAATTCGTTTAGTGAAATTTATAATTTTTGAATAATAATATAAAAGTGAATAAATACATTAATTAAAGCTTAATTAAGTTTAATATTAATATTTAAAAATGTATGGAGAAGGACCAAACTGTAAATTTGCAAGGACCAAATTGCATAACTTAAAAATTAGAGGACTAAACTGTAATTTGGCTAAAAACCTGCCCATATAACAGATTTCTCCAAAATTTTCTGTACAAAAATCAGATTTTCTCTCCTTCCTTCTCCTCTTGGCTGAACCTCTCCAGCCCCTTTTTCTCCATTTTTTTTCTTTCAATTTTCTTTAGAAAAATCATTGAAAACCTATAGCAAATAACCTCTTTTCATCATCCAAATTACTTTCTACCAAGAATTAAGCAAGAAATAAGCAAGAAATTGAAGAAGTGGAGATTGGAAGAAATCTGCCATTTTAAAAAAAGCAAGGTTAGTCCACTTTTCTTGATTTTAATACATAGAAATAGATGTTAGTGAGTGGAAAAGATGATTTAGTATGAGAATTATGTGATAGATGTATTTGGCATGAAAACTCCATAACTCTTCAAATGCACCTTAAATTAAATTGTTGCTAAAACTTTGAATTCACCAAAAAAAAAAAAAAAAAAACTTAAGAATAGTTAAATCTAATGTTTAAGGAATGGATTCCAGCAATTGGAATCATTGAATTTGAAGAAAAATACATAGGTTGCTTAAAATCATTAATTCTGCCCATATGTTCAAAGTCCCACTTCAAGGCTGTTTTTTTTTTTTTCAATTTTATTGCTTAAATGTGTTAGTTTAGTATCAAATAACATGGAAATAACCTTAGTTTGAATTATAGAAACTCCCTTGAAGAAACCATACTTGGCCGAACCATAGGAGGCAGAATTGCCTTTGTTTATGCTTGACTTTTTTCATGATTTTCCATTCTGAAATGAACCCTTTACTTGGCCTTTAAATTCCAAATGAGTTGTGGAATATATTTTTGGCAATGTGAATTTATGTAGGGCAATTTGGGCTTCTTCCAATTTGCCCCAAAACTCTTCTAAAATGCAACCAAAGTCATGCCCACCAAATGTTTCATAAAATGTCCCAAAGAAAATCCATGAACAAATGCCAACCAATGCTTACTACAAAATTGCCAAGAAAATACCTAATATGTAAATTCCATAATATATCATCCCTAAAGTAATAAATAGGTTATGTATGCCTAAATTGCTAATAAACATAAATGTAGTTAAATTAAACTAAAGAATTAAAGAAAACAAATTAAATGCTCAAAACAGAAAAATAAACATAAATCATGCATTTTATGCTATTAGTTTAAGTATTCTCAATAATGTTTCGTATTAAAACAATGTATTTTGCTTCTTTAGCTTCTAAGGATCAAGAAAAGGAGGTTGAGGACTAAGGGATAAAGCTTCGGGTTCCATCTTTCATTGGTGAGTAATATATGCATATGTATATATATGTTTAAACCAAAATGAACTTATACCCTTATATGATATTTGCTTGTGAAATGCTCTTTGATGATCCTTTTGATTCTGAATTGCTTCCTTTTCATTGATTCCTTCTTACTTTGGAATACCTTATTGCTTACATTGAATTTCTAATTGTTCATGGCAAACCTTTGAAACCTGTTTTGCTTCTTTGTAATTATATTGTTCGGCTTTGTAGCACCTTGTGATATGTTCAAATGACTTTGATTCTCTAAATGAATTTATGTTGTTTAATCCCCTTTCTTTGAATTTAACTATTAAGTAAACCCTATGATTTGATTGGATATCAAATGACAGAGCTACTCATCTGATGGAGTAGCATAAATTTTGCCTCAGACATTGTGCACAATGAATTATAAACCCGAGCTAGGGAGGGTTAAGCCCCTAGCCATATAGTCTCATCAACTATATGTGGGAAAAACATGCTACCAAGATAGTAGCCTCTGCTTATTATAAATGTGTGATTAAGTGGAGTCTGTCATTTGAGAGCCAATATGATTGTCGCCTTTACTTTCATGCCTTTATTTAAACTATTGCTTCTTTTGCTCTTTTATTTTTTATATGTATATGTATGTATACATATATTGTTCATTGGGATTTTATCTCATCATTTTAGTGGTTTATAAATTTTCAAGTGGTGAGTAGACCAGTGGTTCCAGCAAAGCTTCTCCCTCCTGCGTGGAACCTATCATGTAATATTCATATTTATTTTGATGGTTATAAATATTAGAAACTCCATGGTACTTAGTGGTTTAGTATGGTTTAGACTGGGAATTGTAATAAATATTAAATGTATAAATTATATGTAAATTAAATGAATATTAATGAATATCATAATGTTTATTGTATTTTTTTGTGGATGCTAGTTGTTTAATATAATAATCCGGGTTCTATTGGTTTAGGTGGCTTTAGGCTTACCCAATCCCTAGGACCATCCATCCCTAGAGCAAGATGTGACAAAGTTGGTATCAGAGCCTAGGTTCGATAGTCTTTACCTAGGAATAAGTATTAGGTAAACCATGGAGTATAGGATTTTCTATTTCGTCTTTTGCTGTCTTTCACTTTGTTAGGATTATCTACGTAGCGTAAATTAATATTTTCTTGTTTCTTTTATAGTGGGATGCCACCACGGAGATATACCTGAGGACGGGGTCAGGTTCGAGGCAAGCAACCTTGGCAACCATAGCCCGAGAGACCAGTGGAGGTTGAGATGGCTTCACAAGTGGCTCTGAATGAAGCCGAATCTGTTGGACCTGCACCGGTTAGGAGGAGAGTTCATCATGAAGATGAGGTTGGGTCTTCTGAGAATAGAAATATTGAGGCATTGCAGCAAGAGATTCTAAGGTTAAGAAGAGAAAATGAAGAACTGAGAAGAGCTAGACAGGAGCCTCCAGTACCCCCAGTACTACCTATTAATGTACCTCCACTAGTGTCATCTCCGACACCAATTCCTCCACCTGCTCCAGCTAGTGTTAGGAGGACTATTGATGAAGAAGGAATGAAAATGTCCACATTCCTCAAATTGGGTTTGCCTACATTTAAAGGTGAATAGGGGGAAGATCTGAGTGATTTTCTTCGAGAGGTGGATAAAGTGATAAAGAGAATGGCTTGTTCTGATGCTAGGGTAATTGAGTTAGTGGGTTTGTTGCTCAAGGAGCAAGCAGCCGATTGGTATGAGCAACACATAGAAGGCCCTTTGTATAGCGACAAGCCACCAACTTGGGGAGAATTCAAGCAGCAGATGATTGACGAGTTTCTTACTGAAGGGGAAAAGGGATGTAGATTGGTGCAATTTGAGCAACTTAAACAGGGAAGCATGTCTGTTGTGGAATATGCAAAGGAGTTTATTAGACTGTCTCGATATGGCCGGGCTTTAGTTCCTAATGAAGCTTCCAAAATTATTAGATTCCAGCGTGGCTTGCATGCTCCATTACACAACCTTTTATTGACCTAAGAGTTCACCTCCTTGACAAAGCTGATTGATAAATTTGTTCAGATGGAAGAAAAATATAATGAGGAAAAAGCAGAAAAGGAGCAAAGGAAGAATTTGGGGAAGAGCCAGAGCAGCCAGAAAAAGACTGGAGGACCATCATTTCAGAGTAAGCCTACAACTAGTGGGTCACAGACTTCTTTCCCACAATTATTGACTAGTTCTAAATGTGGGGAGACTAAGTCTAGGACAGGTTCTTCAGCTCCCCGAGCATCTAGTAAAGTAGGCCAAGCTGCACAGACAGTTATTGCCACTTGTTCAAGATGTGGCAAAGCTCACCCTAGTACCTGTAGATGGGTGAGCAGAGCATGTTTTAGATGTGGCCAACAGGGCCATATGATTCGAGACTGTCCATTGCTGAGATCACAATGAGAAGAGCCACCGGCATCATAAGCTACATTCAACAGAGGCAGACAGGGTCTCAGGGATCTGCCGGGAGAGGCTGGGGCCAGAGTTCTGCACCTACCCCTTCCCAGACTCAGCCTACTAGGGGATAAGGAAGAGTATTTGCATTGAATCAGCTGGAGGCCAGAACCTCTAACACCACGGTTGGAGGTATGATTTCTATACAAAATGTTATGGCTAATGTATTATTTGACTCTGGCACTACACTATGAACCCTCAAAAATGCACCTCTAGTGGACCATCTTTCAGTTATGAATCCATAGAATCAAACAGAGCTTGAATCGGAGCTGAAATGGGCCCAAAACGGATAGAAACAAATTGAGCCGTGCGAGTGGTGTTGGGAGGCACGATTTTCGTGCTGCCCAGGAGGCGGCATGCATCTCGTGCCACCAAAAAAAGGCTATGCTGCCGTGCATAGCATCAAAGGCATGCCGCAGGTCTGGCGACACGTTTGGCGTGCAGCCCATATGGCCGGCGCGTCAGCCGTGCCGCCCTTGCCGCCGACGCCGCATCAATGCTGCCGTCTGTACCACCGGCTTCTCCTCTAGCAGTTCTATAAATAGGAGCTTCCTCCAGCCTCATTTGGCATGATTTCCAATGATTTCCAACGAATTCTAAAGCATTCTAGAGCATTTCAAAGCAATTCAGGCATATTTTCAAAGCATATTTTCGTTCTTATACTCACACATTTGCTGCTTCTAGATCCAGATTCCAAGCTTCCTTTGAATTCAAGGTGGAGTTGAGATCCGAAGCAAAACTAGTTACATTCGTCCGAAAGCCAAGAAAAACAAAGGTATAATCCCTTTTCTATTTTAAAATTCTAAATTTAGATCTAGAATTTTCTTTAGGTCTAAAACTGAAAAGATCTAAAACTTATTAATTTAAGAATCAGAATTAAGTTAATAAGCAAACCAACACATTTCTAAAAACCCCTCCTTTGCAAGAAGGGAGAACTGCGTGGGGTTTGATTCCTATTCGATAAGATACGCAAGTTGCCATTCTGAAGGGCATTAACTCCAAAAATCTTTTTATCAATATTGTTTTCCTTTTTTATTTTGATTTATTTGTATTAATCTTTTGTTTATGCTTTTATTTTAGTTTATTTGGGGAATGTGTGCTTTTCTTAGTACCCATAAGGGCTAGAGGAAAGATCCCCTTTATTTCATTTATTTTGATATTGTAATAATTAAGTAGGATTTATCTTGCCTATTTATTTATTATTGTCATTCCATCACATCATATATCTGTTCATTCATCATTATATTCCTATTCATGCATACATAAAAATTCATTTTTCAAGAGTTATTTTGCATTTTTAGCCAAACTAAAGAAAATAACATTTTCTTAATTGTGTAATTACCAAAACCTGATCCCCGAGCCCTCCTTGGTCACTTGCGGATTGGTGCACTTTTCCATTGGGATAAAATCAAATTATTTTTGGAGTCAATCATATTGGGTTTTCTTTAATTTTTTCAATTAAAATAAATAAATTAAAGTGGCAACTCACTTTACAACTGTCACATCACAAAAATCAATTTTTTGAACTCACAACGAGTTCCAATCGTGGAGTTTCTCTCGAAGAGCATTTCGATCCCTCGGCGGATCTGACCGGTGCTTGGGCGAGGCCTCACAGTTGGCGACTCCACTGGGGACTTGAAATCTTTTTCAAATAAAAGACAAAGTGGATTACTTTTGGTAAAATACCAAGTTTGGCTTTAAACACAAAATAACTCTTTCATGCATCACTATATCGGACTCCTTGTCCACAAAACCCTAGTTTCCTAGGAAAACAAAGGATAGAAAGTAACATCGAGTGGGCAACCTTCCTTAGGTCTGCTTGTTGATAGTGAAATCATCCAGCCCATGACATATCCTCTAATCCTTTTAGAGGTGTAACGAGTATGCACGTACCATTGGACCCACGCGAGGCTCCTTGTCTCACATGTGGTTAGGTATATCGCATCTCTAGTGTGATGGGTTCCCTTCAAACCACCCTAACCCTTTCATGTAATGAAGCATAGAACCTTCCTTTAGGATTGTATGTACCATAATACTGAACTTGGTATATCATTATCATGAAACCTTTTTCATTCATGCATACATGCATGCATGCATAAAACCTTACAAAATTGGAGAGTCTTAATTCCACTCAAACACTGCTAGTCCCAAAAACCCATGTCAACCCATGGTCCCAAATACTGATATATTCCATGATCTTTATTTCATACCTAAGCTAGAAACTGACCCAGCTTTATTTCTCTATCCTAAAGGTTGAAAAGATGTCTATTGCCGGAGAAGAGACCAATACTACCAGGGCTGATGAGATCTTTGATGTGCTATTTTCCAAACTCTCTGAACATCAAGAGACCATCATGAAAAGGCAGGAAGCCCTTTTCCAAGACATGCTGAAGGCCCAAAGGAGGGCTATCATGGAGGATGTCCGTACTATGCTGGAACAGACCTCTCTGGCCCAAAACCCCACTGAGCCAAAATCATTCAAACTTGACCCGAAACCTACCTATTATCTTGTCTATGGATCCACTTCTAGAGTTGAATCCAAAGACAAAGAAACTGCAAACACTGATACCATCCCACCACTACCAATCCCATCACCCGAATTCCTCAAGAATAATTCACCAAATATCACTTCTGCTTCCACCTCCCAACCCGCGGATCCTTTCCAAAGGAAGGAGGTTAATCCTGAAATTAAAGCCTGCATGGAAAAAATGGAGCATATGGAGAAGATGCTATTAGGGATGAAGAAGAAAGAGGATTTGATTGATACAGAATCCTTAAGCTTGTTCCCTGATGTAAGGGTTCCTCCCACATTCAGGATGGCTGAGTTTGACAAATTTGATAGGACTACTTGCCCCAAGACCCACCTCAAAGTCTATGTGGGAGCTATGCAGCCATTAGGTGTGGATAATCAACTTCTAGCCCAATTATTCCAATAATCACTGACTGGAACAGTTGTGAAGTGGTTTGTTGATTTGGATGTCACCAAGAAATGGACCTGGGAGGACATCTGCAATATTTTTGTTCAGCAGTATCACTACAACATCGAGGTCGTGTAACCAGAAGAGACCTCGAGACCACCAAACAAAATGCTAAGGAATCCTTCTCCTTGTTCCTTATGAGGTGGAGGAAGAAGGCTTCTCAAATGGTAAACCGACCTCCTAAAAATGAGCAAATTGACATAATTGTCAAGAACCTCTTGCCAGTTTACTAAGAAAGGCTACAGACTCAGTACTTGCCTTCCTTCAAAGCCCTAATTGCCACTGATTCAAAAATTGAAGATTTGATCTAGAGTGGTCAGATCAAAGAAGACACTGCATCGGGGTCAAGGTATAAGAGACCCACTCATCAGGGTAATGTCACTTCCTCAACGAATCAGAAAGGGGGGAAAGTTAATACTATGACAATTAAGAAGCCTATCCGGATTGAAAGGAGGCAATTTTCCAACCTTAGGGGTGTACCCATGAGTATCATCCTGAAGAAGCTGCTTGAGGGAAAAATGGTAAAACTTCTGGAACCAAAACCAGTCCCCAATCCACTTCCCAAAAATTAAAACCCACATGAGAGGTGTGATTATCATCAAGGACCTGGGCACAAAACAGATGCGTGCAAGGCCCTTAGACATAGAATTCAGGACCTCATTGACTCCAATGACCTGATTCCCCCAAAAGCCCGACCCAATATCAACACCAACCCCTTGCCTAACCACACAGTTAATGCCATAAACAATTATGAGGGACTTGACCCCGTCTCCTTGATAGAGTCAAATTCCAGTCATTGCTGTGTCCTGGACCTCTCTAACCTAGTTGAGGAGATCAATGCCATCACCAGAAGTGGCAGAATTATCTAAAACCAATCAACCTCAAACACACAACCTACCCAACCCATTTCTGCACCAACTGATAAATTGAAAGGGATTCTTGAACCGGACGAAGATCCCATTCTTAAACAACTCAAGAATACACAAGCCAACATTTCAATTTGGAGTTTGATCCAATCTTTATATCCTCACCGCCAAGCTCTTTGCAAGGTGCTGAATCAATGCCAAGCTCTAATTGACATCACACTGGAAAACCTTGTGGCTTCTATTACCTCTGCCGCTAAAGGGGTATCTATTACTTTTGGAGAAACTGACATTCCAGAAGGAGATCCTAACCACAACAATGCCCTCTACATCACAATGGTTACACGGGGAAAGACTGTGCCAATGGTTCTTATTGACAATGGTTCAGCTCTGAATGTGTGCCCTCTGAAAGTGGCAAGCTGCTCAGGATTGGAGGTTACTGATTTTACCCCTTCAGATTAGATTGTAAGGGCGCATGATAACACCAAGAGGGACGTCCTTGGAGTAGCCATCATTGATGTAACTATTGGGCCAACATCTTTCACCATACCATTCCAAGTGATTAATGTACCGTCTTGTTTTAACCTATTACTGGGGAGGCCCTAGATCCACCAAGCAAAGGCTATCCCTTCTTCCCTACACCAGAAGGTCAAGTTCCTTTTCAAAAATGGGATCATGACTGTAAAAGGAGACATGCATGAAAGACTAGACATTCCAAGCTCTGTTCCTATTCTTGAAATTCAGCCTGAGCTATCCTTCTATCCACTTTCAGGCTTTTCTTTCATTCAATACATTGAGGGTGAAGAGGGTAAAGAATTTGTTCCCTTTGATTTTGACCCCTTTGGAAATATTGTTGTTGCTAACATGCTCTGTAAAATGAATTACTTTTCTGGTCTAGGTTTGGGAAGAAGCCAACAGGGCTTGAAGTCTTTCCTGGATTATCCCATGGCAACACCACCATTTGGGCTAGGTTACAAGCCCACTGGTGAAGACATGGAAGAAATGGAAAATCGGGCCAAAGACCGAATAGCAGCCCTTAAGAGAGGTGAGGTTTATGACTAGCCCATGCGCCCTTACTTCAAAACCCTAAACGGCTATTTTGTAAAGGAAGGTGACACAGTTCCTTATTGTAATTTTCCTAAACCTTGGGTCTGCCCTATTACCAGAAAACTGATTCCCGGATTTGAAATTTTTTTTGATGTCAGGCTTGAGATAGAAGATTATGAACCAATCTACATGCTCAGTCAAGATTGGGAAGAGAACATGGAGGCTAGTCTCTTTGATGAAGTATCCATGCTCACTATTGAGGAGGAGAAAACTGACCCTTCCACCTTAATCCAGCCCACCGAGACTGAGCTGCAAAATTGGTCCTTTGAACAGAGCCCTTTCTATCCATCTGAACCAGAGTCTGAACCAGAATCCATACCTGAGTTAGAGTCCTAGTCTAAGATAGACTCATCTTCTGAATTTGAGTATATCTCTTCTATTTCTTCTGTTGATGATGTAATTGACCTTAAGGGTCTCACTTTTTGTTTTGATGTAAATTGGGACATATCCCCATTTGAAATCAATAAAAGTCAAACTCTTTTCTCTTACAACTCTATGTCTCCATTTTTCTTTGATGTTCCAACTTTTAAATCTGACTTAAATGAGACGTCAAGTAAAAATGAAATAAATGAAATAAAAGATGACACAACTAAAGAGCCCATCAATGCTGGCACTCATGACATGCAAAAAATTACATACATTGCATCTGCATGCATAGACAGGGATCACATTGAAAGGATGATTAGAGAATTTTAAGACTGTTTTGCATGGCAACCAAAAGACATGACAAGGTTAGATCCAAGCATTGCAGTTCACAAAATCCCAGTTTATCCAGGTGCTAAGCCCATCAAGCAGAAGTTGAGAAGACTCAAGACAGAATGGTCTATTCCAATCAAAGAAGAAATTGCCAAGCTATTGGATCACAATTTCATTGAGCACATCAATTATCCATCTTGGCTGGCCAACATTGTGCCGGTTCCCAAGAAAGATGGCAAAGTCAGAATGTGTGTGGATTACAGGGATCTGAATAAAGCCTGTCCCAAGGATGATTTTCCCTTGCCTCACATTGATTTGTTGGTAGACTGCATGGCAGGTTCTGAATTGGTTTCCTTAACCGACCTGGCTGCAGGATATAATCAGATCATGGTTCATCCTCCGGACAAAGAGAAGACAGCTTTTATTATCGAATGGGGCACCTATTGCTACCGGGTCATGCCATTTGGGCTTAAAAATGCTGGAGCAACCTACCAGAGGATGGCAACCACCATTTTCCATGACATGATGCATAAAGAAATTGAAGTTTATGTGGATGACATGGTAATCAAAGGCACCACTATTGAAAAACATTCAGAGGCATTAAGGCGATTCTTCCTTAGACTTCGCCAGTGCAATCTCAAACTCAATCCCACCAAATTTGTCTTTGGAGCCTCATCTAGAGTGTTCCTAGGTCATATGGTCAGTAAGAAGGGTATAGAAGTGGACCCCGCTAAGTCGAAGGCAATTCTGGAAATGCCACCTCTAAAAACAAAAAAGGAGATCAGAGGTTTCCTTAGACGGCTACAATACATTAGTCGATTCATCAATCAATTGGCTGATGTATGTGGTCCCATCTTTAAACTACTTAGAAAAGGAGCCTCCAAGCAATGGAATGATGACTGTCAAAGAGCCTTTGACCAGATCAAACAGTATTTACTAAACCCACCAGTACTACAGCCGCCAAGGTTTGGAAAGCCCTTGTTGCTTTATCTATTAGTAACCGATGAAGCAATGGGGGCAATGCTTGCCCAAAATGCTCCAGACTCCAGCAAGGAGAATGCAATCTATTACCTAAGTAAGAGGATGCTATCTCATGAGCTCAAGTACAGTTTTACAGAAAAGCTGTGCCTTGCTTTAGTTTGGGTCTGCCACAAGCTACAACACTACCTTTGTTCCTTCACAACTCATGTTCTTGCTGATAAGAGCCCTTTGAAATTCCTTATGAAGAAGCCGGTTCTTGACAGTAAGATGGCAAGGTGGATGGCTATATTAGCTGCATATGATCTGAAATATGTGCAACAAAAAGTAGTAAAGGGTAGCATAGTAGCTAATCAATTAGCTGCAGCTCTAGTGGATGATCATTGGGTTGAGCCTGAATTTCCCGATGAAGACATCCTGGCAATTGAAGCTGAAGTATGGAAGCTCTACTTTGATAGGGCATCTAACAACAAAGGATATGGTGCCGGTATTGTATTCATTACACCAAGTGGGGAAAACTTACCCATTGCCATCAAACTGAACTTCGAGGTGACAAATAATGAAGCAGAGTATGAGGCATGCATCTGTGGACTTGAGGCAGCAATAAAGCTCAAAATCAAATGCCTTGAGATTTATGGGGATTCAAATATGATAGTCTCCCAAGCCTTGGGAAAGTGGAAGATCAAAGAAGAGCGTTTGGTTCCTTACCATAAACGCCTAAATGAACTAGCAGCTAGTTTTCATGAACTGTCTTTCCATTATCTTCTAAGGACAAAGAACAGATTTGCTGATGCTTTGGCAACACTCGCCTCAATGCTTGATATAAGCGACGGCTTCATAATCAGACCAGTTACAGTTGAAGTTAAGCATGAGTCAGGCTGTGTAGCTCATTGTCTGAATATCCAAGCGGCTGATAGCAAACCATGGTTTTGGGATATTTTCAACTACATCAAGAATGGACTCTATCCTGAAGGAGCCTCTAAAACAGAAAAGAGGACTTTAAGACAGTTGTCTAAGAGTTTCATTCCAAACGGGAAAGTACTCTACAAGTGGACTTGGGATAACATCCATCTGAGATGTGTCACTGAATCAAAAGCCCAACAGATCATGGAACAGATGCATGGTGGCAATGAAGGTCCACACATGAACGAAATTGCTCTAGCCTGCAAGATCATGAATCAGGGTTACTTCTGGCTCACCATGAATCAAGATTGCGCAAGATATGTTCAGAGGTGCCATAAGTGCCAGATCTACGCAAAACTTTAGAAGAAACCTCTCGTACCTCTATCTCCTATCACCACGCCTTGGCCATTTGCAACTTGCGCCCTAGACATCATCGACAAGATAAGCCTAAAGTCTTCCGGCAAACATAAGTTCATTCTGGTGGCTATAGACTATTTCTCTAAATGGGTTGAAGTTGCACCTTACCAAGTATTGGACTCCAAACGAGTAGCCCAATTTATTCGTACCAACATCCTTTATAGGTATAGAATCCCTTTTGAGATCATTACTGATAATGGATCTCACTTCCAAAAGGAGGTTGCTCTGCTTTTACAGAAGGAGAAAATTCAACACCACAAGTCTTCTCCATACATACCTCAAACAAACGGCATAGTTGAAGCCGCAAACAAGACTCTAAAAAGTATACTGCAAAAGATGGCTGACAACCATAAGGATTGGCACCTGCATTTGCCATATGCCTTATGGGGATACAAAACAATAGTACGTACTCCAACTGGTGCTACACCTTACTCTTTGGTGTATAGGATGGAAGCCATCCTACCAATCGAGGTATAAATCAAATCAGCTCGCATTCTGAGGGAGAGCCAGTTGGACGAAGTGGAATGGGAAAAAGGTTCCATAAACAACTTCTAGCCATTGACGAAAAGAGAATGGATGCCTTATATCAGATGTAAGGTTATCAACAGAAACTGGCTTGACATTTCGATAAGAGAGTCAGGGACAGAGGATTACAAGAGGGTCACCTTGTTTTAAAGAAATAAGGGCACCTATTCATGATCCAAGGGGAAAATTCAGACCAAACTGGAGTGGTCCCTTTTTGATCAAGAAGATCTTATCCGGAGGAGCGGCAATCTTGACAGACTTGGATGGCATAGAATTTGCTAGCCCGTGCAACCTGGATCAACTCAAGAGATACTTTGCATAAAACATCCTTATAACTCATGCATAGCATTTGCAAACATTGTAAAACCATGGTCAGCATTCACATTCTTTTCCTCAAAGTTAGAACTACGTGGACCTGATTCTCCATAAAGAGGAAAAAAGGAATAAAAATCATAAATCATTGTAAGGAGATACGTAGGCAGCCCATGTGGGTTCGGTCCAATTCATCAATAACATTTTCATTTTTCACAATCATTCGGCTCTTAATTGTGTCACTGAAAAAATGAAATGAAAAATAATAAGCTCGCTAAGTTGAAAACCCAAAAGGGCGGCTTAGGCAAAAATTAGAGCAACAAAAGAGATAAAAAATGAAAATGTTATTTTATCTCATTTAAACTTTGGAACATTTAAAAGAAAATATAGACATGGTCAAAAATTCATCCTAAACTAAAACAATAATCATGTCTCTTCTTCTATCTCCTCAAGAATAGCAGCTCTTTTAGCCTTCTCTGATTTTCAGGAGTTGGCTATCCACCAATCAATATACTGCGTGGATTTACTGCCTTGGTCAGCAGGGCAGACAGCATGAAAACCCCTTACCCATCCATTTCTTACAGCTCGAGCAACAGTCTCGGTAATTAAAACAGACTCAAACAGAGCGCCATCTGGGGGCACGCCCTGACTGTGTCCCATTTAACGCATAACCCTAGTAGCCTAGTAAAAGGTCACCATCCTCAACCCCAGCAGATAAACCATTTTGTAGCCAAAACTCATGGTCATGAATCTTCTGATTTTATACCATTCACATCTCCACAGCAGGTCGTCAGAGTCCAGCTCCATCAACCATTTTGTCCATTCTTTCTCAGAATCCCGTTTTATCACAATGGTCCGAGTTCTATACCAAGAAGCAGAATAATCTGCCTTGGTAGGAGGTTCAACTATCTGGAGATGATCTCTTAGCCAAATATGAAAAAAGTACAGAAGAGATAAGTATAAACATAGAAAGTAGTTGAACTGAAATATAGGAATCAGAATTCAACTAACCTGAAGAATAATAGGGCTAATTGACCACGACCCACAGGAAGTACAAGATCTGTCCAAACTCATAATGGTCTCAGCCAACACTATGGCTGCAATAGATCTCCCCTCTTCCATTTGCAAAATCAGTTCAGTAACTCTAGCATCGCCCCAGCCAGTAGGGCTCACAAAGATGTATCCGGCAGTCAGACAGAAGGATAAAGCCCGCATCCTCAAATGGAACCACCCATCATCCTCAAAATCTTTAGGATCATGGAATTCTGCTATCACAGCATTCAGATCAACCTAGTCATCCACCATCATGGGACTAGCAGCCTCAGTGCTCAAATCAAAAAGTCCTTTGAAGGAGTTGAAATATCCTACCTTCTCTATAGGAGTAGCCAACATAGCCTCTGGATCAGACCCAAGCAGTACAAAAAATTCCTCAAATGTAGGACACATCTCTTCCATAGATGCCCCAAACCTGAAGACATGGGCAGTTGGATCCCAAAAGCGCAAGCAGGCACGCAAAAATTCCCAGTCCGCCTTTATTCCTCTTATGGTGGGCATAGCGCTTACCCCATACTTTCCTAAATTAATTCTCTCCACTTTTGTGAGGTTCTTGCACCATAAGAACATCGCATGGCTGAAATAAGGCTCCATTGTGAGAAATAAAAAAATGAAATTTTTGATGGAGAGCAAAAAAAAAGATTCAAAATGACTTTTTGAGGCACAGAAATTGAGAGTACGGACTGACAATGGACAAAAAAGCTATTTAAATAGACAGATTTTGACCTGCAATAATTGCTGCCGGCGGCACAGTAAGCGTGCCGCCCTGTACGGCGGCATGCCTGCCGTGCCGCTACAGTGGCGGCATGACAGACATGTCGCCTGAGGCAGCGGCATGACAGCCATGCCGCCCATACCGGCAGCATGCCTACTGTGTCGCCTAACCGTCCCCTGCCTCCTTCCCTCAAAATAAATTTTTACATGATTTCGGGTTTAAAATTGTTCATTTTTCTCAAAATCAAGTAGAAAATGAGAGAAAAGCGTAAGGTATAACGCAATGGAATTCTTATTTCAACCAAACATCCGCATTCATACCATGCACCCATGTCATTCAAAACATACATAAAGTCATAACATGTCATACATTTCCAAAATGTCATATAAGCGTAAAAGTGCATACATTCAAAATATCATGCATACATCCATCATCCTAGTACATGTATACATGAAAAAGCAAAAAACTGACAAAACAGGTCTCTAACAACCACGCCTAGGTTTGCGGCATCCTCGCCTGGGCACATCATGTTCGTGACTATCCTCTGACAAATCCCTCTCATGTAGAAAGGTGGTCAAAGCAAATGCATATCGGCCTAAGAGGTCATAGTGATAGCGAACAAAATCCATGGGAACATGAGGAAGAAAGACATATCAAAATCAATACAAGGCAAAACTGTCAAAAGGTTAAAAGTTCCAGCTGAGCAAAATCATTACCTCTGTCACAGTCTCAGGGATAGTAGGAAAGAAGGCTGGACGCTCATTAGGAAGATGGTAATGACGTAATCGGTCGTCACCAAAGAAATAATCCAGATAAGCTGGCAAGCGGATAAGACTAGTAGGCAAGGAAACTGAATCAGTCGAACCTCCCACTGAAACATCTGGAGCTGGAGCTGGAGCAGAGCCACTAGCCTCTGAAGGGCCAACCCCAGGAGGATCAGCTGCAAAACCTGAATGGCCAGCCATAACACCTGAAGGTCCAACCTTAGGACCCATGCTACCGACCAAAACAGTACCGCCAGCCCGTGAGAAGCTCCTAACTCTGGGGGGAGGACCTTAGGAAGATGCTGAACTAGATCTCCTATGTGACGGTTCTCGCAATCTATCCAAGGGAGGTGTCCCCCGCATCAAGGATGTCTCACAGAACTCATCATAATCAGCATTCGGCAATAGAAAATCTAGATAGGAAACTCCATTAACCCACTCATCCTCTCCCAGGATAGCCAACCTAAACCTCATATCTGTCAGGAGGGGGGGGGCAGTGGCACAACTCTCTCTCCTGTAACCTGTGCCCTTACCCTCTCTCCCAAATAGAACATCCTCAATGACTCACAGCGGAGTAAGAGTCGACAAGAGGCCAAGGCCATGCTAGGCCTGATTCGGTCAGGGATCCACTCTATGAACCTGATAAATGGAGACCATCTCACCTGCAAACAGATTGCAATATGCAGTATTAGAAGATGAAATAGTAAGATTCAGATTAAGATCAATGGAGAAATACCTGGTCTGCGGTCACAGTAGCAAAGAACTGTCTGCACTGATCAAATTGTCTCGTCATAAAGTCAGGTCCGTTGGACGCCCTCCAAATGCGTCCGTAAGGGGGATCAATAGCATTAGGCTCTCTCAGTGATGGAGCCAGGATCGAAAAATGCTCATAAACCCAGTACTGCAGGAAATAAAATTTTGTCAAATCACTGGGCAAAGATCAAACAATAAAACACCGCAGAGTAATACTTACCTCAAGCACAATGGAGGTACTACCATGACCACAAAGCGTGCCACGGGAGATGCTGCACAACTCATGATACATAGCATAAAGGCCAGCACCTTCCCAATCAAACTCCCCAATCTCATCCAGATTCTCCAAGGATCGCAGGATATTCAGATTTATGTAGTCCTTGTTGTTATGCAGAAAAGTACAACTCAAGATAATCAAGGCACAAAGTCTAGCACCCTGATCGACACCATATTGACTAGAAGCCTGACCCATAGTCATCAAAGCCTGATGAAGCCAAGAACGTGGGACATTCAGGCTCCCATGAGGGGGATCAGCCCCAATCAAAGCGATCATCTCTACAAAAGAGCCCTCGATCCATGAAGAATAAAACTCGAGAGGATGAGATCTGAAATGCATACCAGTAAGCATGCTCCACTCGAAGGGAGTGACTGTCATCTCACCACAGCCAAGGTGGAATGTGTTTGTAGTATCCCACCAACGCTCTACTAATGCTTTGAGTATAATGGTATTAACTGGTTGCTTGACATCCAGCTCCAGCCACCCGAGCAGTCCAGATGGCTCAAGATGCAGATGGACAGCCTCCTAATTAGTCAAGTAAATGTGGACTAGCTCCATTACGCTACGACCACCCCGGGGCCTTAAATTTATCCTCTGTAATTTTTATAAAAAAAAAATTTATATATTATTAGAATTTTTACTGACTGTGCAGGAAAAGGAAAGCATACTTGAAGAGTTCCAGTGAAGCTGATGTGCTGCTCCGACTCCTTTAGCAATATCTCTGAATTTTTAGCACCCGCTGCTAGCTGATTGAAGATATCCATAAGGAGAAAGTAAAAAGAGAGAGAGTAAAATTTGAGAGAAGAAAAGTAAAAGCTAGAGAGAGAGAGAGAAAAGAAGAGAGAGAGAGAAAATGAAGTTATGAGAAAGAGTGAAGGAAGTTAAGCTTTATATAGAAGTGGAGGTGCCCCCCCCCCCCATAACATTTTTTTACTTTTTGATTCGCAGCTCCAATTCACGTAGTTTTGCCATAACAAGCTCATTTTAAATCGGAATTTAGTTTCGTCTGAAGCAGTGAATCTGCTTGATTTTTATCCATCTCCTGAAATAGATTGGGTGCCGATCGGAGTTCAGAATCTCCTGAAATTGCAGAAAAACTAAAAATTCAAAAATAGCCTAAAAATTGAAAAATAGTCCAAACTGAATCAGAATAGCCAAAAATCAGACATGAAGCTCCTCCATAAATCCCAATACTGAAAGGGACATTCAGAATTCTCGGAATGGCATCCTAAGCCCTCCGGTTCACACTTATCAGATTTGGCCTATATCCTGCCAAATCAGATAAGGGGGGCAGGTGTGAACCCTCAAAAATGCACCTCCATTGGACTGTCTTTTAGTTACGAATCCACAAAATCAAACAGAGCTTGAATCGGAGCTAAAACGGGCCCGAAATGGACAGAAATGAATTGAGCCGTGCGAGTGGCGCTGGGAGGCACGATTTTCGTGCTGCCTCCTCATCTCGTGCAGCCAGAAAAAGGCCATGCCACCGTGCGCAGCATCAAAGGCATGTCGCTGGTCTGGCAGCACATCTGGCGTGTCGCCTAGATGGTCGACGCGTCGGCCGTGCCGCCCCTGCCGCTGACGCCACCGTCCGTACCGCCAGCTTCTCCTCTGGCAGCTCTATAAATAGGAGCTTCCTCCAGCCTCATTTGGCATGATTTCCAATGATTTCTAAAGCATTCTAGAGCATTTCAAAGCAATTCAGGCATATTTTCGTTCTTATACTCACACATTTGCTGCTTCTAGATCCAGATTCCAAGCTTCCTTTGAATTCAAGGTGGACTTGAGATCCGGAGCAAAACTAGTTCTATTCATCTGAAAGCCAAGAAAAACAAAGGTATAACCCTTTTCTATTTTAAAATTCTAAATTCAGATCTAGAATTTTTCTTAGGTCTAAAACTGAAAAGATCTAAAACTTATTAATTTAAGAATCAGAATTAAGTTAATAAGCAAACTAACACATTTCTAAAAACCCCTCCTTCGCAAGAAGGGAGAACTACATAGGGTTTGATTCCTATTCGATAGGATATGCAGGCTGCCATTCTGAAGGGCATCAACTCCAAAAATCTTTTTATCAATATTGTTTTCCTTTTTTATTTTGATTTATTTGTATTAATCTTTTGTTTATGCTTTTATTTTAGTTTATTTAGGGAATGTGTGCTTTTCCTAGTACCCATAAGGGCTAGAGGAAAGATCCCCTTTATTTCATTTATTTTGATATTGTAATAATTAAGTAGGATTTATCTTGCCTATTTATTTATTATTGTCATTCCATCACATCATAATATCTGTTCATTCATCATTATATTCCTGTTCATGCATACATAAAAATTCATTTTTCAAGAGTTATTTTGCATTTTTAGCCAAACTAAAGAAAATAATATTTTCTTAATTGTGTAATTACCAAAACCTAATCCCCGAGCCCTCCTTGGTCACTTGTAGATTGGTGCGCTTTTCCATTGGGATAAAATCAAATTATTTTTGGAGTCAATAAAATCAAATTATTTTTGGAGTTAATCATGTTGGGTTTTCTTTAATTTTCCCAATTAAAATATATAAATTAAAGTGGCAACTCACTTTACAACTGTCACATCATAAAAATCAATTTTTCGAACTCACAGTGAGTTCCAATCGTGGAGTTTCTCCCGAAGAGCATTTTGATCCCTCAGCAGATCGGACTGGTGCTCGGCGAGACCTCACATACATATTCCTTTGTCTCATCTGCATTTGCTACGAATTTGGGAAGGGCTAGTAATAAAATGTCAGAACCATTATAAGTCTCCACTCCCTTGGGTTGGGTAGTAATCGTAGATCAGTAATATGCCGATTGTATGGTGGAGATTGATGGCAGGAAGCTTGTAGCTACATTGATAGAGCTTCCTGTATTAGAGATTGATGTAATCCTAGGTATGGATTGGCTGTCTTTGCACCATGCCTCTATCGATTGCCACAGGAAGAAAGTGGAATTTCGACTAGAGGGACAGTCGATACTCGTATTTCAGGGTGAAAGGGATAATGTGGCAACCCATCTCATTTCCGTACTTGAAGCTCGGGGACTATTAAGAAAAGGATGCCAAGGGTATTTAGCTAATGTACTAGATACCCAGGTGACTGCAGCGGGAATTGAACAAATTCCAGTTGTGAATGAATTTTCAGATGTATTTCCGGAAGAATTACCGGGACTACCACCTGAACGGGAGATAGAATTTGAAATAGAAGTATATCCGGGAACGAATCCTATTTCTATTCCCCCGAATCAGATGGCTCTGGTAGAGTTGAAAGAATTAAAAATTCAGTTGCAAGAATTGTTGGACAAGGGGTTTATTAGACCCAGCAGGTCACCGTAGGGAGCACCTGTCCTATTTGTGAAAAAGAAGGATGAGACCTTGCGAATGTGCATCGATTATAGGCAATTGAATAAGGTGACGGTGAAGAATAAATATCCATTACCTAGAATCGATGACTTGTTCGACCAGTTGCAAGGTGCGGGTTGGTTTTCAAAGATTAATTTATGGTCTGGATACCATCAATTGAGAATTTGGAAAGAGGATATACCGAAGACTGCTTTCCGGACACGCTACGGGCATTATGAGTTCTTAGTGCTACCTTTTGGCTTAACTAATGCACTCGCAGCCTTTATGGATTTAATGAATTGCGTGTTTAAGTCGTATTTAGACAAGATTCTCATTGTATTTATTGATGATATACTTGTCTATTCTAAAAGTTAAAAGGAGCACGAAGAACATCTTTGGGTGGTACTACAGACTCTGAGGGAACATAAATTATATGCTAAATTGTCAAAATGTGACTTCTAGCTCAAAGAAGTATGTTTCCTCGGGCATGTGATTAGTGAAGAGGGAATCAAAGTGGATCCAAAGAAGGTGGAGGTGGTGCTAAATTGGCCTCGCCCTATAAATGTTATTGAGATCCAGAGTTTTCTGGGTATGGCTGGGTATTATAGGAGGTTTGTAAAGGATTTTTCCAAGATTGCAACTCCTTTAACTCGGTTAACCCAGAAAGACGTAAAATTTCAGTGGGACGATGCTTATGAAGAGAGTTTTCAGAAACTCAAAACATGTCTCACATCTGCTCCGGTATTGGCTCCACCATCAGGCACGGGGGGATTTGCAATATATTGCGATGCTTCCTAAGTGGGTTTGGGTTGTGTACTTATGCAAAATGGAAGGGTAATAACTTATGCTTCCAAACAATTGAAGAAGCATGAGGTAAATTATCCCACCCATGACCTGGAAATGGCTGCTGTAGTCTTTGCATTAAAGATTTGGAGACATTATCTTTATGGTGAAAAGTGTGAAATCTACACTGATCATAAGAGTCTCCAATATATTCTACAGTAGAAAGATCTTAATTTGCGACAAAGGTGATGGATGGAGCTAGTAAAAGACTATGATTGCCAAATTTTATACCATCCAGGGAAAGCAAATATTGTTACTGATGCTCTAAGTCGCAAATCTATGGGGAGCTTATCACATATTATGGTGGAAGGCAGGCAAATTGTTAAATCTCTGTAGGATTTATTCGATATGGGAGTGCAGTTAGAAATAACTGCTTCTTCAGCATTAATTGTATCCTTTCAGGTGAAGCCTTTGCTGCTTGATGAAATCAAGGCTTCACAGGATCTAGATCCACAATTAGTAAAGCTTAAAGAGGATTTCCAATCGGGAAAGTCATCGGAGTTCCGGTTAGATGGTGGTGTACTTAAACAGGGAGACCGTTTGTGTGTACTGGAGGTGAATGGAATTCGAGAAAGAATTTTATAAGAATTCCATTATACACCTTATAGCCTTCATCCAGGAATAACTAAGATGTATCACGAGGTGAAAGAATATTATTGGTGGCCTGGAATGAAGAAGCAAATAGCAGAGTATGTGTCAAAGTGTTTATCTTGCCAACAGGTCAAGTTCAAGCATCAAAAACCTACTAGCCTGCTCCAGCAAATTGAACTTCCTGCATGGAAATGGGAGCAAGTCACTATGGACTTTGTCGTAGGGTTACCTCAAACTGCATGTGGGTATGATTCTATCTGGGTGATTATTGATAGACTTACAAAATCAGCCCACTTCTTAGAGGTAAAAACAACATATTCTGCTACTCGGTATGCACAGGCTTATATTGATAATATTGTGAGACTTCATGGAGTTCCTACCACCATCATATCCGATCGGGGACCATAATTTACTTCCCGATTTTGGTAGAAATTTCAAGAAGCTTTGGGAACTCAATTGAGTTTCAGTACTGCCTTCCATTCCCAAACAGATGGACAATCTAAGCGGATGATACAGACATTGGAAGATATGCTCAAATTATGTATTCTTGACTTTGGAGGCAGTTAGGATAAATATTTGCCATTGGTGAAATTTGCTTATAATAATAGCTACCACTCCACCATTGGTATGGCGCCTTATGAAGCATTATATGGTCGAAAATGCAGGTCACCAATCTATTGGGTTGAACCTGGAGAAAAACAATTGGAAGGACCTGATTTAATTTGTGAAACCATGGAAAAGGTGCCTTTGATCCGGGAGAGAATGAAAATAGCTTTTAGCTGACATAAAAGCTATGCTAATCCGAAAAGAAAAGACGTGCAATTTGTTGTCGATGATCATGTTTTCTTAAAAATCTCTCCTATGAAAGGTGTCATGAGATTTGGTAAGAAGGGTAAGCTGACACTGAGATATCTAGGGCCATTCAAGATTTTGGAAAGAGTCGGGAATGTGTCCTACCGACTTGCCCTTCCTCCAGGTCTTAGTCATGTACATCCAGTATTCCATATTTCTATGCTGCGTAAATATGTACCGGATCCATCCCATGTCCTCTCTTCGCAAATTGTGGAAATTGATGAGACCTCGTCATATGAAGAGGTTCTGGAAAAGATCTTGGATAGGCAAATCTGGAAATTACAGAGTAAAGAGATTCCTATGGTCAAAGTGTTGTGGCGGAATGACAATGTGGAGGAGTGTACGTGGGAAAGCTAATCCGAAATGAGACGAAAATATCCGTACTTGTTTCTGGATTAGGCTGGTAAGTTCATTTTAAATTCGAGGACGAATTTATTTTTAGTGGGGTAGAATGTAACATCCTAGAAATTAACTTTAGTTAGGTAGTGAATTTTAGACTTTTAATTCGAAGTTGATATTAAAGATTTGCATAAAATTTTTGCATAGCATTTGAATATATGAAAAGTACAAGAAACCTAAGTAAAACCAAAGAGAAACATAAATGAGACCATAGTGAAACCTATATATACCAAATTGTAAACGTACTTAAAGTACCATATTTTCTGAAATTCATTTAGTGAAATTTATAATTTTTGAATAATAATCTAAAAGTGAATAAATACATTAATTAAAGCTTAATTAAGTTTAATATTAATATTTAAAAATGTATGGAGAAGGACCAAACTGTAAATTTGCAAGGACCAAAATGCATAACTTAAAAAATTAGAGGACTAAACTGTAATTTGGCTAAAAACCTGCCCATATAACAGATTTCTCCAGAATTTTCTGTACAAAAATCAAATTTTCTCTCCTTCCTTCTCCTCTTGGCTGAACCTCTCTAGCCCCTTTTCTCCATTTTTTTTTTCTTTCAATTTTATTTAGAAAAATCATTGAAAACCTATAGCAAATAACCTCTTTTCATCATCCAAATTACTTCCTACCAAGAATTATGCAAGAAATAAGCAAGAAATTAAAGAAGTGGATATTGGAAGAAATCTGCCATTTTAAGTTCATTTTAAATAGTCCATTTTTCTTGATTTTAATCCATAGAAATAGATATTAATGAGTGGAAAAGATGATTTAGTATGAGAATTATGTGATAGATTAGTGTATTTGGCACGGAAACTTCATAACTCTTCAAATGCACCTTAAATTAAATTGTTGCTAAAACTTTGAATTCACCAAAAAAAAAAAGACTTAAAAATAGTTAAATCTGATGTTTAAGGAATGGATTCCAGCAATTGGAATCATTGAATTTGAAGAAAAATACATAGGTTGCTTAAAATCATTAATTTTGCTCATATGTTCAAAGTCCCACTTCAAGGCTGTTTTTTTTTTTTCCAATTTTATTGCTTAAATGTGTTAGTTTAGTATCAAATAACATGGAAATAACCTTAGTTTGAACTATAGAAACTCCCTTGAAGAAACCATACTTGGCCGAACCATAGGAGGCAGAATTGCCTTTGTTTGTGCTTGACTTTTTTCATGATTTTCCATGCTGAAATGAACCCTTTACTTGGCCTTTAAATTCCAAATGATTTGTGGAATATATTGTTGGCAATGTGAATTTATGTAGGGCAATTTGGGCTTCTTCCAATTTGCCCCAAAACTCTTCTAAAATGCAACCAAAGTCATGCCCACCAAGTGTTTCATAAAATGTCCCAAAGAAAATCCATTGAAGTCTTTATCATGTATTTGTAAGCTTCTTGCAAGGCATATGGATTCTTATCACTCCCTCCCGCCTCAAAAGGATTTGTCCTCAAATCTTGACTTGAACAATTGGAACTAGGGAATGTGTCGCTTCTACCATCCTCTTGTACATCTAACTCATCCACATCTTGTGCTTCCTTAAGAATTTCTATATGAGTATTGATCGTTGAAACCTCTTCATAAACAACAACAACGTCTTCTTCTTTATCACCAATTAAAGAATCATGCTTCTTAGGCAACAAGTCACTAGCATAAATCCAAGCAGCTTCACATGTAGCAAGAACTGGCCTAGCGATGATGACTTCTCTGCTATTTTCTTGATCACTTACATCTTCTAAAGAGGGCATGCTTTCGTTGTCATCATCCTTGTCAATTTCAGGAAAGAGCTCTCCATTGAATGTAATCATCACCCTCTTGTTAGGGCATTGAGAAGCTATATGACCTAAACCCAAACACTTAATATCATGAGAATTGTTTGGAGCTTCAGATTTACCTTTCTCCTCCTCTTTTCACATTGGCATAGCTTGTAGGGCTTGAGTCGAATTTGGACTTGGAATCAGTCCCCTCATCTTCCTTCCAACTTGATCTCCATAGCTTGAATGAAGATGAATTTTGATTGTTGCCTTTATACCTAGGTTGCTTCTTAACCTTAATTGTCATATCCCTAAGGTGACATCTTCTTTGAAATTCATTCCACCTTTTGTCCATCTTTTTGTTAAGTTGTTCAAGGAACTCTAAGAAATTTCACTCATCATCTTTATCTTTGGTACTTACGGTGAAAACCTAAAAAAAAAATGTTTGTAAAGCAAAAACCTTACGTTACTCCCTCACGTGTTTTCACTCAAAATAAATGACACATTCACTCGTGTTTTTTCTCTAGATAAATTCATACTCTTGCCTTTAACCTCTCAATTCTCTCTTATAGTTCTTATAAGAGCCAATTTCCAAACTACACAAAATTATTATTTTTTTTCTCTATTTTTTTTGGCTCAACAATTAACTGAGATTTAAAAAAAATGAAATATGACACAAGTTTAATTAAGGCAAAAATAGAAATGAGAATACCTAAAACCAAAAACCTTAATGATTTCGATGAAAATGATATGAAGACACAGAACATGAATTTGCACAAGCAATGGAAAAATTAAAAAATTTAACATAAATAAAATAGATAACAAGACGAGAAGAATGTAACTGATGGCACTCAAAATGGAGTTTTCTATAGAAAGTTATAAGAAAATGCAATTTACCGAGGAACTGAAAAATGCAAATTTCGAGGCCTAAATGTTGAGATTTGGCTGAAAAACAATGGACATCACAAGCAAAGCTTGTGAATTTTGATTGTTGGCCCATTTTCCTTGGAACTATGTACTCAAAAGGATCAAAATAATGCACTTTCTCAATACTAGAATTTTTTTTTTGAATTTCTGAGAAAGAAGAGATAGCTACTGTAGAATTAGGGTTGGAAACAGAAAAGGAAACAAAGATATTAATGAGAATGAAAAGGAAACAATAAAAGAAAGGAAAATAAAAAAATAAAAATGAATCAAAATGGAATAAGGAAACTCAAACCGAAATTGGAAGCAAATCCTAGCTTGTTTTTGGAAGGTGGGCTTGATTTGGCCAACTCCTTGATTCTCCTCAATTTGATTTGATTCTAATAATCTTCCTTTTTTTTTCTCCTTCACTCTAGAATTGGAAATAAACACTATATATTCATATATATCCTGATTTGGCCAAGATTCTTTCCCTTTTTTTTTTTCTTTCTTTCCTTGACCAATTTCAAGATTCTTTCCTTTTTTTTCCTTTTTTTTCTGGCCAAATGCTCTTTTTTTTTTTTTTTTTTTTTTAAAGTTCAACAACAATTCGAAAGAAAAAAAAATAAACAAATAAAAGATCAAACACAAGAAACCAATGAAAACACAAAGAATGAAAGGAACAGAAATACAAATGAATAGAAGACAAAGAACCAAAACAGGATGGATAGACAATTTTTGGATTTTTTTTTTATTTTTGAATTTAGACCTGAAACACAAGGAAACAGAATTAACCAAAATGAAAACAAAGGAATTTTAACAAAAATGAAAATGAATGGAAAAAAGAAAACAAACGAAAACAGGAAACATAAACGAAACGAAAAGATATAACCTGATTTAGAGCCTAAGCTCTTATACCAAATTGATACGAACCCCAAATGACTTGCTTTGAGACTCAATACCTTTACACTTGGAAGTGACTCCCTCGAAAAGCCAAATCAAGTTTGCAAGGAAAAACCTCAACTCAATGATGAACCTATGTCAAGGAACCTTGGTATGTTGTGAATAAAACAAAGTGATTAACTTTGGAAGTTTGGATTGTTGGTTTAAGCAAGAACCAAAATTGAGAATTTTCTCACAAAGCACAAGGCTGTATTTTCAAATTATCCAAAAGTTTTTCTATTCCTAGATTAGCTAAGTATTTATATCATCTTAGCTAAGTTACAAACTCGAAAATTCCTACTAACTAAAATTCAAACTTAGGCTTAAATTAAACAACTAAAAAGCCTAAAAACTAATTAAAATACTTCAAATAGAAAAAGGATAGATATGGACTTAATAAATAAAATCAGCCTAATGACAATATGAGAATAAAGTAAAATAATTAAATTTGAAAATAGAAAACATAGGCAACCTAGCCCATTATATGCAACACGCTTGACGCCTCAGCCCAGCTTGCATAATGCCTTAGCCCAGCTCACCTAACACCTCAGCCTAGCTCGCCTAATGCCTTAGCCCAGCTCGCCCGATGCCTTAGCCTAGCTCATTGTGTGCAGCATGCTCAATGCCTCAGCCCAACTTAAATGAAGAATGGCGGCCTTGTAAACACTTGAATAGACTAGGCCTAAGCCAATAGAAATGTAATCTGACCTCTTCATCTTGACATTGGGCTTGACTAGATTGATTAAGCCCTTGAAGCCTACTTAAATACAATTGGATCCATATGCAAAGCTCATGATCCAAATATCCTTGGCTGGCTCATAAGAAACTTTATACAACCTTATTTTCTTCTTGAATGATCCATCAATCATGCGCAGTGGTTGTATTGCATGCCTTTGTAAACTATCTTAATAGAAATGACAATCTTGAAGAATCTTCTTGAAGTCTTTATCATGTATGTATTTGTAAGCTTCTTGCAAGGCATATGGATTCTCGTCATCTGCTCTAATGCCAAACTCTAAATTTTTCATCCATTAAGATCTACACCTCCACTCAGCAAGGTGAGCACTATTCCATCCATCAAAGTTGGCACATTTATTCAAAGAGGTCAGACTGTTCTATTTTGCCAAGGTCAACACATCTTCCTAGTGAGGTTCACACCATTCTATAGTTTAAAGGTCCTGCACCTCTGTATGTACAACACTCACTGATATCCACTACCTCAGCACACCTAACATTTTCTCACTAAATCTTCTCATTACTAGGATCTTAGACTGAATCTGCTCCTTTCAAGAAAGTTCAGACCTAATATCTAGCACATAACAACATATGACTACACAACTGTAAGGTCGCAACCTAATGGCTGCCTTCAGAACCCAAGACACTCTCACTCAAATTGAAGGGAAGAAAAAGGCACATTGATGTGTAAATTAAAAATAAAATTTTTTAGCAGTATTTTACTAGGACTTTACAATGTAACTATTGCAATGTTAAAAAAAATAGATTTTGAAAATATTTTTCTTAGTTTTTTTATTACTAAAAATATACATGGAGAGATTTTTTTAATCAACTTTTGAGAATATTAATTGAGATATTTTAAACAACGAAAGAAGAATCAAATAAAGATTTTCAAAGTCAATAAAGTATCGTTTAATTATTCTTCTCACTTTGAGGATACAAGTAATAGGAGATAACAAATTAAAATCTTTCAAATTATAAAAGTTATCATTAATTTGACAAAAATTATTTAAAAAATAGGAATATACTTTTTTTTTTTATCAAGTTAAAATCTTTCAAATTATGAAAGTTATCATTAATTTGATAAAAATTATCAAAAAAATAGAAATATACTTTTTGTTTAGCCCATAATATTATTTCAATTTAGCCCATTTAAGCCTCCAAAAAACAAAAAAGAATTGTTCAAATAAAAATTAACTATAGAATGCAAATAAATAAGTAGAAGAGTATTACAAATTAGAACCACTCTAAAATAAAGTTTTTTTTTCCTCTTTGGATCAAATGTTCTTTGATTACACTTCACTTTTATTCCCTAAATTTGTTGTATACCTTTGTTAATATAGATTGTCAATTTGTTTCTTTTCTAAGTAATTATAATGTTGTAAATTAGTTGAGAAATAGAATACAACACTAGCACAAACTAGGAGCTTCATAATCTAAGTTTGCATATCATGATGCTAAAAACTATTATTTAGTCCCTTGATTTTGACCAAAAAAATTATTAAGATTTCTTTATTTTGAGAAATTAACTAATCAATTTCTCAACCGTAAACCAAATACTATGTCTGTCTATTTTTGCAGTTAAATACCCATAAAAAGTTAAAACACTCCTTATTTCACTGTAAGTTTCCCCTCACTGTTATGAAAACTGATTATCTAATTGTCTCTATCTTTTCCTATTTTTGTTAGGTCTATTAATTAATTTATTAACTATAAATTAACAATATTTTACTCCTAACAAAAATTAATTTTTTAAATATAATTTTTTGTATTTATAGATGATATTTACTCTAAATCCTTTATTTCATACATCGTCACCATCACTAAATTTCTCTTTTTTTTTTTTCCTTAAATTTTTGGAAAAAGCACTGTAAAGTATCATGTGGTTTCACACTTATTTTAAAAGGAAGCTGTGGTTTGTATTGTAATACTTTAGTACCGTGTGGTATACAACGTTACAAACAAAAGTGACATTTTACATGACGCCATCAAAAATGCTAAAGTGGCACTTGGAAAATATGACATGGATTTTTAAATTATCAAAATATTTTTTAACGTGGCTCTATGGTAAGACAATAAAAAATGGAAAAAAAAAAAAAAAAGGAGAGAACACAACATTTCCCTATTAGTTTCTCCATGAAATCCCTAACTCATCCCAATTCATTAGATTGTGAAAATCCAAATTCGAAAAAGTGCATTTTGCAATGCAGTCACCTTCACTTTGCTCAAATTCTTCAGACATACAAACTTCAAATCTCTCACAAGTTAATGGTGGAGGTGGATCTACCGGTGCTCCTAGATGCAAATGCAATTTAATAGCACACATAACGACATCCTAGCAAAAAGACTCTCTGTGAAGAAGATTCAAAGCTTGTGCATGCTATCATCTAGGTTTAAAATGTAAGTTTTTTCAATGGATTGATATGAGAACATGTGATAGGGAGGTGTTACCTTGTCTACTAGGAAATATAGTAGAGTGTGAGGATGAAATTACTATGTGGAGTAAGGGAAGTTGATTCAAACATGGAAATATGTAGGAACAATGAAAAAAAAAAGTCAGTTAAAGGTTGAATTAGCTAGTTCACAATTAGAGGTGAGAAGGTTGGAATTGCAATTGGAGTTGATGTCGAAGGAAAAATTTATGTATGCTTGCAGTGGAAAATAATGGAAGACAAGCAAAAACCTAATATTACTAGTGATATTTGGATTGGTTTTGTCATTTTTGTTGTTACCAATGCAAAAGGATAAAGGGCAATGGCTATGGCTATTTGTGCTTACCGTAATGCATGTACTTATGTTCTCAGTATGATATATGAAAAGAGTTCGTAAAAATGCATCAATGAAATTAAGTGGAGTAATATGAATGTGTGACTTTATTTATTTACTAAAATCAATGAATTGATTTTGCATTCTAACTCATTTATCTACATAGTTGTTTATACATTTTTTTGCTGTTATGAAATTTAATTTTAGTTTGAAAGTAGTTTAATTTCTATTGGTGTGTGAATTTCATTTTAAAAGTTGAGATATATTGGTAAAAATAAAGTATAGAAAGAGGTAAAACATAATGAACGCATTTATCCATTATATTGAAACCCAAATGTATTTCCATTGTATAGGACAAAACATAAACGAAAAAGCTTCTAAAATCATATTTAAAGCTTATATATATATATATATATATATATATATATATATATATATATAAGCATCCTGTCATTACATACAAAAAGCCACCAACTTTAGTTTAAGATATACTAGAGTACATACAAAAAGATGTACCATATTACATATAAAAGAATACCAACTTTAGTTTTTTGTCTTAGAAATAGATGGTCCATGTTTCATTCTTGACTGGTAATATGCATTACTTGTTTGAATCTATGAAAGATGCAATTTCAACTGCTCTCTTGAAATTTTTGAAGCTTTGTGGACGTATGTTTGCAGTAGCAACTAAAGTAGTTTAAGGTCCTCTCTTATTATTGGCAGATATAGGTGCAGATGGACCTGCATTTTTGTTTGCTGAGTTTGATACTTGAGTAGATTTTGTATTCTTCAAATGATATGAATTAACCTACACCAAATTAATCAATGGCTGCAATTAAACTAAGAAAATCAATATTTATTTAATGTATCTCCAAGACTGTATAGTAATAAAGTAATGAAACATAGCAAAATCAATACATTTCCAGATAAATTTGTCCCCCTAACAGTAGGATGTAATGATGAAGTTGGTTTAGGTCTTGGTGGCCTAAAACTTAGTGGTTTCAATTCAGCATTCCTAGTTTCTTGTTATGATGAATGCATCCTGGTAGCTAGTTGGGAGGACTGCATCCTTGTAGTTGGTTGTGATGCATGTTTCCTGGTAATAGGTTTGTCACATCCCGCTCTAGAGATGGACGGTCCTAGGGATTGGGTAAGCCTAAAGCCACCTAAACCCGTAGAACCCCGGATTATTATATTAAGCAACTAGCATCCATTTAATTTACATATAATTTATACATTTAATATTTATTACAATTCCCAGTCTAAACTACACTAAACCACTAAGTACCATGGAGTTTCTAATATTTACAACCATCAAAATAAATACGAATATTACATGATAGGTTCCACGCAGGAGGGAGAAGCTTTGCTGGAACCACTGGTCTACTCACCACCTAAAAATTTATAAACCACTAAAATGATGAGATAAAATCCCAGTGAACAATATATGCATACATATATATACATATAAAAATAAAAGAGCAAGAGAAGCAATAGTTTAAATAAAGGTATGAAAATAAAGGTGACAATCATATTGGCTCTCAAATGACAGACTTCACTTAATCACACATTTATAATAAACAGAGGCTACTATCTTGGTAGCATGCTTTACCCACATATAGTTGATCAGACTATATGGCTAGGGGCTTAACCCTCCCTAGCTCGAGTTTATAATTCATTGTGCATAATGTCTGATGCAAAATTTATGCTACTCCATCATATGAGTAGCTCTGTCATTTGATATCCAATCAAATCACAGGGTTTACTCAATAATTAAATTCAAAGAAAAGGGATTAAACAACATAAGTTCATTTAAAGAATCAAAGTCATTCGAACATATCAGAAGGTGCTACAAAGCCAAACAAGGTAATTACAAAGAAGCAAAACAGGTTCCAAAGGTTTGCCATGAACAATTAGAAATTCAATGTAAGCAATAAGGTATTCCAAAGCAAGAAGGAATCAATGAAAAGGAAGCAATTCATATTCAAAAGGATCATCAAGGAGCATTTCACAAGCAAATATCATATAAGGGTATAAGTTCATTTTGGTATAAACATATATATACATATGCATATATTACTCACCAATGAAAGATGGAACCTGAAGCTTATCCCTTAATCCTCAACCTCCTTTTCTTGATCCTTAGAAGCTAAAGAAGCAAAATACATTGTTTTAATACTAAACATTATTGAGAATACTTAAACTAATAGCATAAAATGCATGATTTATGTTTATTTTTCTGTTTTGAGCATTTAATTTGTTTTCTTTAATTCTTTAGTTTAATTTAACTACATTTATGTTTATTAGCAATTTAGGCATACATAACCTATTTATTACTTTAGGGATGATACATTATGGAATTTACATATTAGGTATTTTCTTGGCAATTTTGTAGCAAGCATTGGTTGGCATTTGTTCATGGATTTTCTTTGGGACATTTTATGAAACACTTGGTGGCCATGACTTTGGTTGCATTTTAGAAGAGTTTTGGGGCAAATTGGAAGAAGCCCAATTTGCCCTACATAAATTCACATTGCCAACAATATATTCCATAACTCATTTGGAATTTAAAGGCCAAGCAAAGGGTTCATTTCAGCATGGAAAATCATGAAAAAAGTCAAGCATAAACAAAGGCAATTCTGCCTCCTATGGTTCTGCCAAGTATGATTTCTTCAAGGGAGTTTCCATAATTCAAACTAAGGTTATTTCCATGTTATTTGATACTAAACTAACACATTTAAGCAATAAAATTGGAAAAAAATAGCCTTGAAGTGGGACTTTGAAAATATGGGCATAATTTATGATTTTAAGCAACCTATGTATTTTTCTTCAAATTCAATGATTCCAATTGCTGGAATCCATTCCTTAAGCATTAGATTTAACTATTCTTAAGTCCTTTTTGGTGAATTCAAATTTTTAGCAACAATTTGATTTAAGATGCATTTGAAGAGTTATGAAGTTTCCATGCCAAATACACTAATCTATCACATAATTCTCATACTAAATCATCTTTTCCACTCACTAACATCTATTTCTATGAATTAAAATCAAGGAAAATGGACTAACCTTGCTTTTCGTAAAATGGCAGATTTCTTCCAATCTCTACTTCAATTTCTTGCTTATTTCTTGCTTAATTCTTGGTGGAAGTAATTTGGATGATGAAAAGAGGTTATTTGCTATAGGTTTTCAATAATTTTTCTAAAGAAAATTGAAAGAAAAAAGATGGAGAAGAAGGGTTAGAGAGGTTCAGCCAAGAGGAGAAGGAAGAAGAAAAATCTGATTTTTGTACAGAAAATTCTGGAGAAATATGTTATATGGGTGGTTTTTAGCCAAATTACAGTTTAGTCCTCTAATTTTTTAAGTTATGCAATTTGGTCCTTACAAATTTACAGTTTGGTCCTTCTCCATACATTTTTAAATATTAAGACTAAACTTAATTAAGCTTTAATTAATGTATTTATTCACTTTTAGATTATTATTCAAAAATTATAAATTTCACTAAACGAATTTCAGAAAATATGGTACTTTAAGTACGTTTACAATTTGGTAAATATATGGTTTCACTATGGTTTCATTTATGTTTCTCTTTGGTTTTACTTAGGTTTCTTAAACTTTTCATATATTCAAATGCTATGCAAAAATTTTATGCAAATCCTTAATATCAACTTCAAATTAAAATTCTAAAATTCACTACCTAACTAAAGCTAATTTCTAGGATGTTACAAGGTTGGGAGGACTATATCCTGGTAACTGATTTGCAGGACTGCATCCTGGTAGCTGGTTGTGAGGATGCTTTCCTGCTAGCTAGTTGTTGTACAAAATTTAAAATAATACCATATGTCAATAACTCAGTAGTATAGCAATCATCCATGCTAAACTAACAATTGCTAAATTTTACTAAATGTTGAATTTGTTATACTTGATTTTGGGCAGCCTGTGCTAGTTGGCTAACACTTTCATGAATCTTTTTTGGCCTTCCCCTTTTTCTTTTAACACCTTGAGACTACAAAGCACCTAATATAATTTCACTTTAGTCAATGTAATTATTCAACAAAATAAAAGTTTATGGTCTATGCATTTACCTATGTAGATGAGGATTTAATTATAGATCGTGGCCTTTCCATTCTTACTTGTGCACTGCTTTTACTTATGCTCTATCTTTGCCCTTTTAATCCCACACATTTTGCCACTTTATCTCTCCTGTAACATTAGCTTTGCAACCCCTAACATTATGCACTACCTGTCCACAATTCCCACACCTTACATTCTTTCCTGCCCTAGAAACTCTATAAGGATTTCTTGGTTCATCAACTACATTCAGTCTCTTTTTCCTTGGTCTTCCAATAGGCTTTCTCACTACATTGAGACAAATGTTAGTATATTTAGTCTTCTCCCACTCATTCTTGCTTGGTATTGGATTAATAATGTGCTTATACACAGTCAAATAAGTCTTTTCAGAGTAGTACTCATGCACATAACTATTTGGTTGCTCCCTATTCTTACATATGGCTGCACAGCATGTTTACATAAAATGTCAGACAAATCCCAAATCCTACAACTGCAAGTTTTCTCTCCTATATCTACTACATTTTGGTATCATAGAAATCAATCTCATACTTCTTCTTTCTATCTGGTGTAACAAAGCAATCCCTACTAGCTAGCTTGATTTCTCTAGCATGACTTGAATGGTTTAACAAATATCCCCTTCATACTTGAGCATCCCAGTATATTTCGCATAAAACCTCTTTATATATCTTCTCCTAATCCATTCAAACATGCTTAGTATTGGCATATCTCTACTTACACCAAGATATGAATTGAATGACTCACTCGAGTTATTTTGCAATGCATCACATTTGGTATTTGTGGAAAAATGGGATCTAGCTCATGTGTGTGGATCATGATCCATCACCCAATCATATGCTTTTTATCCAACTATTTCAGTTGACCAATGTGGTACTCAAAACTCTTTTTGCCAAACTGTAAACCAAAGTCTTTTTTTTTTTTTTTTTAAATTTCTTAAAATTCTCATACATATGTTTTACATAATGCCTATGCTCTACTCCTAGCATTACTTGTCCAAAAGCCTTTACTAAGCCCTAGTTGAATACTGAATTATCAATAAATGATATGTAATATGACTGCTCAACAGTAATAATGTTGAAACTTATGCATATTGAACAATAATGAAAGTAAATTGAAAGAATTATACCTTTTAATATGACATGAAGACCCATCCAGTCTCTTCGGGGTTTCCAAAATCTTTAAATAATAACTTTGAGAACCAAATCCAACTAACCTTCTCCTCTACATCAACACAAGCAAATGGAAACTTGTTTTTATTACCATCTCTCCTAACTGCACTTAATAATTGCATGCCCATTAAGGTTTTTAAATGGCAACCATCTAGACTAATGATTGGTCTTAGAACATAAAAAAAAAAAAAAAAAAGAACAACCTTGCTTTTGAGCTGCAAATCTCACATACATGTACTGAAATACAGGCACATATATGTATACATTGGGTATAGAATCTTTTTCTCCTATGTCAGTAGCTTGTTCTCTCTCATCTAGCAAGCTTTTCAGCATCTTTTTAGTCTCTAACTTCACCATACTACCAAGGTTTGTAATTCTGATTGTTGCTGCATAATCCCACTATCACGACCCACTTATTAAGCCGTGACGATCTTAGGGCATAGGGAGACATAAAGTTACCTAAACTCATAGAACCCCATTTAATTTATTATCTTTTACCATTTATCATGTTGAACTTTATCCCAAGATCGAAACTTGATTACCTTTCCTTATTGCCCATTGCTAGATTATCATTTTACATATTACCAAATACTTACTTACTAACACCATTTATGTATTCAACTCATAAAATTTTCTAGATTTGTATTTCATGTCATTCTCCAAATGTTCATAACTTAATACACTATTATAATAGTAATTACAATACAATTAACAATAGATGTAAACCCAAAGACATTTTAGTGTAAACTTTTGGTAACCATGGAGCTCTAAAACAATAGTCTTCCTAATCATATAACCAAGATTCATAACACTTGAATTCAATAGAGCAACATCCAAGCGGAAGAACAGGATTTGAAATTTACCTTGCTGACTCGTCAACCATACTTGAAAAATTTAAATAACTACGGAATGAGATAAAACTCAGTGAGTACATAATAATACAATATATATGGTGAGTATGTGGTTCATTATATGGCTCATGGTTTATTATTACAGTAACTTTGATGCTAGTAGTGCTTCCCGCACTCTTGGACAATATCTTTATCCTTGTCTTTAGAGTCTACACATTTGCATTTCAACTACACATTAATCACTTCTTTGTTATTTATTAGTTTAAATTTAGCTTAACTTGTTAACACTTTCATCTTGTTTATTGTAATACTAACTTATAAATTTTAAGGTCAAGACACACTATACACATACTTGTTAGTAATTTTAACACGTTCCTTAATTGTCTTTCTAATAGCCAAATATATTCACTTAAGGAAAGATAATTCCTTTCCTTCCAATTTCACATTTCAACTTTATAATAGTCAAGTAAAATCAATTTAAATAATTTTCCATATTCAATGGAACTAATTCCACTTTCACCTTCTAATTCCATAGACGAACCTAATTCATTACATTTGGGGAAAATCACTTCTATCAATTGAATTTTGAAATTAACATTATACAAATCATGTTGCACTATTCTTAAGCTTAATTCCCGTTTCAATTCCACGAATTCAAGTTTACTTCTCAAAATCCCCAATTTATCGATAAACTCTAGAATTTGGAGAAAACCATTAATTCCTCATCCAATCTTCAAATTGATCATAAAATTATGAAATTAACATATTAAAAAACCTATATTATCAATTAAATATGGAAAACAATTATTAGATCTTGAACTTCCTCTTTTAATCTAAGTTATGTCTTCAAAATTTCAAGTGTTGAAATAAGCTTCTGTAATTCAATTTGAAACTAATAAAGCATTTTTATCTATTCAAAATAACCATATATGCCTTCAAACATAATCTAGAATAATCCTTTACACCAAATCAAAGAGAGACTGAATCCAGTGCTAATGTTCCCTTACATGTGCTCTTTACTTCCCTTGCTTGTTTGATATACCTCAAGTTCTTAAGCCCAATTCCCATATATAATCAAAGAACATATAAAATAAACATTTCCTAATTATATTTTCTTTTTGTCGAATCCTATGGATGGAAGAAAGAAAGTTTTTATAACTATAACACCAAAGTCATGTTTAGAATACATAAAGGAAGAGATGAGCATAAACCCTTACCTTGGGAAGCCTTGTTTTGAATTGCTATTGATACGAACCCCAAGTATATTAAACTTGAGACCCAATTATCTTTACACTTGGAAGCAACTCCTTGGAAAGCTAAACCAGGTTTTTCCCAAGTTCGCAACCCAAATCCAACCCGTGATAGAGCACTTTGAAATATGATCACCTTTAGATGATGATCTCCAAGACACAATACCGAACTTGTGGAAGAGAACCTTAGAATAAATACGCACAAAGTAACTAGCTTTGATTGTATGAACTTGATTCAAGCAAGAATCAAAACCAAGAGATCATACTCTTAAGAAAACTAAATTTTATTGATCATAACATAACTTCTTTTTACATGAATGGTTGAGTTTATATAGAGGCTCAACCCTATATTAGAATCAACTATGGAATAGGAAATCTTCCTAAACAAGGATTGAAGATTCCTAATTAGAAACTAATTCCTAAATAATAACTAAGCTAGAACTGAATTCTAAAACAAGTTAGGAATCCTTCCTATACAAGAGAAGCTATTTCCTAACTAGAAACTGAAATCTAATTAATTAAACTATAAAATTCGGATGGGCCTTTGACCTAACATAAAATAGGCCCAAAACTAATTAAAACATGAAAATAAAGTAGTTTAAACAACTCTTAGGGTGTATACATAACATAGGCAGCCCAAACACTAAATAAAACATGATAAATTGAATTTGAAAAGCCCAAATATGGAGGATCCAATTTGAATGAAGAGTGGCAGCCTTGTAAACACTTGAATAGATTAGGCCCAAGCAAATCGGAATGTAATTTGGCTTTTTCATCTTGACATTGAGCTTGAATAGATTGATTAAGCTTTTGAAACTTCCTTGATTACAATTGGATCCATATGCAAAGCTCATGATCCAAATATCCTTGATTGGTTTATAGGAAACTTCATACAACCTTATTTTCTTCTTGAATGATCCATCAATCATGCACAATGGTTGTATTGCATGCTTCTGTAAGCTATCTTGATAGAAATGACAACCTTGAAGAACCTTCTTGAAATCTTTGTCATTCATGTATCAGTAAGCTTCTTGCAAGGTATATGGATTCTCATCAGCTATGGTGGTGTCATGAAATTTAGAGTCTATTCCTCTATTAGGATGTGTGTTTGTGATAGGTTTTGCAAAAATGGAGAAAAATGCTCATCTTATTGCTTATATATAGAAGATGGATGGTGTTGATTTAATCATTTCTAATCCAATGGTTATAACATAATCACAATGGATAGCTATGATTTAATTAAAGCTATGATTTAATTAAATTAGATGGCTAGGATCTTATCTAGGTTGATGATGTTCATCATAAGGTGTGGAAATAATAAAAATGAATGTGGACTTTGGTGTAAGAAAAATGAGATTTCAAGTTGGAAAAGGATTTGCCTTAGTAAAAATGGTGGCTTCTTAGTCAAATTTAATGGCTAGCTTTTCTAATAACAAACTTAACGTTGGTTAACCATTCTTAACTCTAGTTAAATATTTGGTCATTCAACCATAGGCCTAATGGCCAGCCATCCAAGTGGGCTTGAGCCTTTGGTGTTCAAAAGCCCATTAACATGCCTATATATGCACATTTCAAACTTGGTAACTTAATACATATTTGAATTCATTTATTTCACTTTAATATACATATTTCTACCTTCTAATATCACTATGCCCTCTAGAAATTACTAGATAAATCTTATTCACTCTATAGTGGACATTTTCTAGCCCTTCATTTGCATTGTTCAAGTATGTCAATCATATAGACTCGCTAGGTCAAATTAAGTTTGACTTTTATTGTACCATTGTAACTTTGATTGAAATTAACTTCTCACATCACTATTATCATCTCTGATGAGAATCAAGATTATTTGTAAGAATCCTACAAGTATTTGAAAGATAAAGATTTCAAGAAGGTTCTTCAAGGTTGTCATTTCTACCAAGATAGCGTACAAAGACATATAATCCAACCACTGTACATGATTGGTGAATCATCCAAGAAGAATATGAGATTGTATGAAGTTTCCTATAATCCAATCGAGGAAATTTGGATCACAAGCCTTGCATATGGATCCAATCATATTCAAGGAAGCTTCAAGGATTTTATCATCATATTCAAATCCAATGTCAAAATGAAAGATTAAAATACATTCTAAGTGATTGGGGTCACATACATGAAGAGTCAAGCTTAAAACATGGCCATAAGATGAAAGTGCACAAAAGCTAAAATTGGCAGCATCACGCCCGCGACAGGTGTTACGACCACGACAACAGCAGGTTGAGAACCTTCTATTGCAAGCGCAATAGTGTTGCGAGTGCAACGAAAGCTAAAGCTATGTAATTCATTTTATTTTTTGATTTTTGTTATTTTATTTTAATTCTAGATGTTTTGGGCCTTAAAACTTATCATGTAGCCCAACTCAGTAATAGCTTATTATTTGTTTAGGAATTAATTTCCAACTAGGAAACTTCGATCCCTGTTTAGAAAGATTTCCTATTCCATAGTTGATTCTAATTTAGGAGATTTCCTAATCCTTAGCTGATTCTAATTTAGGGTTGGGCCTCTAGATAAACTCAACCATTCATGTAAAATTAAGTTAACCATTCATGTAAAATTAAGTTAAGTTATGATCAATAAAATTTAGTTTCCTAATCCTTACTTTGTGCGTACTTATTTCAAGGTTCTCTTTCACGAGTTGGTATTGTGTCATGAAGATCATCATCCAAAGGTGATCATATTCTAAAGTGCTCTATCACATATTAGATTTAGGTCACGGACTTGGGAAAAATCTGATTTAGCTCTCCAAGGAGTTGCTTCCAAGCATAAAGATAATTGGGTCTCAAGTTTAATATACTTAGGGTTTGTATCAATCTCCCAATGGCTTAGGAGATATTAATGCCCATTCACTAGCACTTTAAATTCACTTTTCAAATAAATTATTAATATAGTCACATTAAGTCAAACTCGGTTTGATTTTCATTTTATCCTAAAAGTGCTTATCAAAATTGATTACATTTTTTACTCATTGTCACATTGTTCATTTAAAATTTCTTCTTATGGTATTATGATCATTCTCAATATGTTATAAAGACCTTGAATGGTATAGTAGATGAACATTATAGTATCACCATTTCTCACTCTAATAAGTTAGAAAAACCTTAGGTATTACATTTTTTATTTTATTTTGAATAATATCTATTTCTTTCAATCCCAGTTGTAAAAAATATCTTCAATTCAGTTTGAGTGTGTGAAAGAATATAAGATTGAGAGTGATCTTTCTTTGTCTTATTATTCAAACTATGTTCAAATCATCTTTTGTAAGTGATAAATTTTATGTCTATTTTGTTACAAGTTATTATTTTATATTTGATCTGGACTGCTTATTTGTATTATCCCTTATTAGTTTGCTTATTAGCTATTCTTCTTAAATTTCTCATTCATTTGCGCTAGCTTCCCCTATTGGTATCAAAGCCTAGACTCTATTTGATCTGTCTTTTGGTTTTGTGAAACCCAAGTCGCGTTTCCACAATATCCTGTTTAGCCGAGGATAGGCGTCTTTGGACTAGGAGTAAATCGTTAACCGTGATCAGAACAATGGACAGAGTCTTTGAAAGTTTAGGTAATCTTACTAGTAGCTCATCTAGCTCAGGAAGTAAGATTGATAAGAAGAATAAAAATAAGCAAATTCTTATGTTAGAAAATATAGATCAGAACTTATCTAACTGGAAACTTCCAGCTATTAGTTCTTCTGCTATTTATAAATCTAATACTAATTTTTCTTTTAAGTCTAATTATATTATCAAGAATGTAGAATAGGCAATACCAATCCACGAGGGATTCAACTCATTTTGCCTGTAATCACAAGATTTAATGGCAAAGCACCAGGAGAAATATCAATTCCTTCATGTTGGAATGGTGCAAGTGGTAGTCAAACCAGCCACTAGATTGGGACTAAACACATTAGCAATTCTATGTGTTCGTGATAAGAGATGCAACAAGTTCCATGACTCCTTATTAGGAGTAGTTGAATTAACCCTATGCGATGGTCTTGTTTACCTCTCTTGTTATCCTAACTTTACTCTATCTCTTTCAGATCCACATTTATTAAATGCTATTACTTTAGATATTAAGACAGATGGTTATGATATGCTGCCAGGATCAGAAAATGTAATCTTATTTACAGAATTCACTATAAGGCCATGAATTCAGTTGTCCCTAATTTAAGGGAATCATCCACTAAGCTCCTTACTCCGAAAGGTACCACTACCTTATTTTTTACTAATCTGTCAAAAGGAAATCTCATGGTTCCTAAAAATATTTCTTGGGATCATATTATTTTCCCTGATAAATGGATGCTATAAGAAGCAGTTCCTATTAAAAAAGAAGATTCTAGCTCCATCCAAGAAATCACGGAGCATAAAGATGGAAATGTCGAAATTGCTTTTTCCATAAGTAGATCGAAGGTCTTTTTCTAATCTGTCAAGAAATCCTTCTTTCAAATCATTTCAACCTCCCAAAAGTTCTTATTCAGAACCAACCATAAAATCACCCTCTTTATTAGGGGTAAAAAAGAGTTCAGAAAATGTAGGCCTTCCTCAATACAAGACTGAGGAAAGATAGTCTAGTCCTACAAGTCGTACCCCTCAAAGTCCTACTCCTTCTGACATGGGATACGATAAAGAAAGTATTCTCAATCTTGATAGCTTAAATCTAGTTATCATTTCCTCTGAAGAAGATCCTTTTGATAAATGGTTCCTTATTAATTTCTCTAAAAAGGAACAACAAAAATACAGAAATAAATATCGGCTTTATAAAGCCAAAGATGGTCTCAAAAATTTTCCTAAGTTCCTTCAACATTATTTTATGTTGTTAGGAAAATCTTATCCAGATTTCTCCAATTCTCAGTTTCTTATGACTTTAGAAACTGCTTATAAAATTTTCTTTACTCCCAAAGGCAAAATTATTAAAAGTATTCATCCTCCTGCAATGGATGTTTGTTTCAAAAATGAAAAGAAGAAGGAAATTATTTGCTCTCCTTTTAAAAGGGGACAGGGAGAAGGAAAAATAGAAGATATTGTCTAGCAAAATAATTTTTCAAATTTATCTCTTGATTCAATGGGAAAACAGTTACCAGAATAGAGAATCAAGTGTCTGCCTTAAAACAGGTTGACTATATTCCTCGAACAGAAGCATCTGCTCCTTCCACTGCTTATGAGAAGAGGGTTTTATTCAAACCTATGGAGTCTGCTAAGCTGGATATTAAATTAGCTAAAGAAGATAAGTCTACAGAAATGGTAGACGAATTAGTCAAAAGACTTACTTCTTTAGGATTAAAAACAAAAAAGTCAAAAGAAGAAATGGAGAAAAGTCTAACTCCTCTTATTAAAGAGGAAAAGAAAGAAGAGGAATCTGAGTCAAATTCTGGTACGAATTCAAAAACCAATTCTTAGAAGTCCGATTAAGGGTTTATTAAGAACCTTGAAGCCATGTTTATGGAAACTAGAAATACAAGTCAAGTCAATAGGATAACTTATCCTAAAAAGAGTTCTACTATGCCTTTAAAGCCTTATTATCCAAGGCCATCTCCAGTAGACCTCCAATACGAAGATACTTCATTTAATTATGTCTCTTATGATGGGACATCCATCGATGAATGGAATATTGATGGTCTATCTAAATATCAAATCAAAAATGTCATACATTATATGACTATGTATGCAAATGCTGCCAAAACCAAAGGAAATGCAGACAAAATGGTAGCCAAAGTAATAGTAGCAAGATTCACAGGCCAACTTAAAGGTTGGTGGGATTTTTATTTGACCCAATAAGGAAGAGTTCAAATATTAACAGCTACAAAAACAGAAATAATGGTTCAGCAACCAACTCAACCAGGAGGCCAGCCTACTACGAGCTCAAGGACCTTTATACCATCTTTATACCATTTGAAATGAGATAAATCTGGACATTATGAATTCAACATGAAAGGTTCATAATAATCGAATTCCATCAAGAAATATCATATCAAATAGCTCAATATTCAATAGGCAATTCATGCTCATCATGGAATTAGAATATTTCAATGATAATGGTTTGAACAATAAAGATTCAAAGAATATAGCACATGTCATATTATATTATTAAGTACTCATCTTAGACTCATTTGCTCCTATTTACATTTAACATTGATGCTAGTAGTTCTCTCCCGCACTTTTGAACAATATCCTTATCCTTGTCTTTAGATTCTACACATTTGCATTTCAACTACACATTAATCACTTCTTTTTTTATTCATTAGTTTAAATTTAGCTTAACTTGTTAACACTTTCATCTTGTTTATTGTAGTACTAACTTATAAATTTTAAGTTCAAGAAACATTATGCATATACTTGTTACTAATTTTAACACTTTCCTTAATTGTTTTCCAAATAGCCAAATATATTCACTTAAGGAAAGATAATTCCTTTCCTTCCAATTTCATATTTCAACTTCATAATAGTCAATTAAAATCAATTTAAACAATTTCCCATATTCAATGGAACTAATTCTACTTTCACCTTCTAATTCCATAAATAAACCTAATTTATTAAATTTGGGGAAAATCGCTTCTATTAGTTGAATTTCAAAATTAACATTATACAAATCATGTTGCACTATTCTTAAGCTTAATTCCCCTTTCAATTCCATGAATTCAAGTATACTTCTCAAAATCTCCAATTTATCCATAAATCCTAGAATTTGGGAACAACCATTAATTCCTCATCCAATCTTCAAATTGATCATAAAATTATGAAATTAACATATTAAAAAGCCTATATCATCAATTAAACATGGAAAACAATTATTAGATCTTGAACTTCCTCTTTTAACCTAAGTTATGTCTTCAAAATTTCAAGTGTTAAAATGAGCTTTAATAATTCAATTTGACACTAATAAACTATTTTTCTCCATCCAAAATAACCATAGATACCTTCAAACATAATCTAGAATAATCCTTTACACCAAATCAAAAAGAGGTTGAATCTAGTGCTAATGTTCCCTTACATGTGCTCTTTACTTTTCTTGCTTGTTTTCACTTGATATTCCTCAAGTTCTCAAGCCCAATTCCCATATATAATCAAATAACATATAAAATAAATATTTTCTAATTATACTTGCTTTTGGCCGAATCATATGGATGGAAGAAAAAGAAAGTTTTTACAACTACAACACCAAAGTCATGTTTAGAACACATAAAGGAAGAGATAAGCAGAAAATCTTACCTTGGGAAGCCTTGTTTTGAATTGCTATGGTGGTGGCAAGAAATTTAGAGTCTATTCCTTTATTAGGATGTGTTTTTGTAATAGGTTTTGCAAAAATGGAGAAAAATTCTCATCCCGTTGCTTATATATGGAAGATAGATGGTGTTGATTTAATCATTTCTAATCCATGGCTATAAATTAATCACAGTGGATGGCTATGATTTAATTAAATTAGTGAAGAAATGGTGGAACAAAATGCAATGGAAGGAAGGTGGTGGGTGAAATTTCAAATATTTTAAAATTTCACTTCACCCAATTTTGGTCCAAATATCCATTCAAGCAATCAATTAATTAATGTGCAAAACACATATGCATAGAAAGAAGAAGGAAGAGTAATCATATTACCTCTTGAAGGTTCCTTCTTTCTTTAATAAAGAGCTTCCCAAGTGTGAAGCATCTAGATCATCCACACCTAATTCACCTCCAAGTTTCCTTTGGTTTATTTGGAGTTCTTAAATCCCTCTTTTGGTTGCCTAAATTGATTCAAGATTTTACCCTCTTACTTTTAGGAAGTTAAGGTTTCTCTTTGATTTGTTTTAGACTAAACTCATTTTCAAATTGCAAGCAATTTTGTTCTTTTACAAAGAACTGAGAAAAGAATTGGGGATTAAAAGAAAATTTGAAGAAACTATTTCTTCTTTTCTTTTTCTCTCAACTTCTTTCTCTTAAAAATTGCTTCAACTTCAAAAATGATGTTCACTCTTATCTTCAAATAAAAACTCATAGCTTTTATATTTTTTCCAAGACTTAACCCTTAAGTCTTCACAAAAACCATAACACCCTTTTAGCTCATCATTTGGTGAAGGAAAATTTGACTTTTCTTCTTCACATGGTGAAACAACCATTTTATCCTTTAAGGGCAAAATGAACATTTCCATTAGGTAAAAAGATGTAATTACAATTTTAACCTTAGTAGAAAATTCTCTAACCCTTAAACCCATCAATGGACTTATGAATAATGAATTTTCTCTAACCCCTAAATTGCCTCTTTTCCATATCACGTATGGGTTTAGGCTACATTTCATGTGTTAAGGGTTTTCATTAAGCTTAAAATTAATTCTTTAATTTAGTCCAAATCAATTTTCAATTTAATCTTTCTCATTTGCATCATATACAAATTAAGATTTAATTGAATCGAAATCTTTTTAGATTTAACATCAGGACAGGCTAGGGTCATTATAAATTTAATTACATGTTTAATTATTTTACCACTAATTAATTAATTAAACACTTTAATTAATTATTATGGTAAATATTTTACACTTGAAAGGTGACCACTATTGCGTGTGTGACTTTCTAGGTTCATGTCTAATTAGTAATGGAAATGAGAAAATTTTTTTTTCTACTAATGTGAAATCTCCACTTCACACTTAGTCCCATAAATCGTGAGTAACAGCTAGCATTCCATATCATAACTACCTAATTAGAAATGAATATTTATAGTTGATAACTTTAAACATCACATAGACCATCAATCATAATTTATCATGTACTAAAATCTCTTTATTAAAGATCCCAATCTTGACTAGGGTAATAGTTTATGTCAAACCCTAATGTGCCTCGATTATATGTCCTTATCTTAGTTCTAATTCTTGATGAAATTAAATTCCTACTAGAAACTCTTTAGTTATCAAGAATAACCAAATAACATAGGATCTTAATCTCGTTTACTCAAGGTAATGAATTCTATCTTAGTTATCACTTACCTCTGTACATAATAAATCAAAACTATCACATGTCATATATCCATACATGAATAGTATGTTTATGTAAGTAGTAATAAATCCTAATTACCTATGTATGAGATACAGTATCCCTCAAGTCAAAGGATTATATGTACCATTATGAACTAAATGATAAATAATTGACAAGTAGTAAAATCTTATATTATTATCATCTAACGTCACAGTTCGACTAATCCTATGAATATCCACGTGTTTGTATCAACATCACATGTCAAGTAGCATGAGACTCACTGCCTCTATAATCATCCATATCACATACTAATTATAAAAAACAAACAGAGGTGATAGTCTTTCATAATTAATGATGTCTAGCCATTAATCCTACGACCATGAACATATTTAAAATATTTGTATAAAAGCAATCTGTCTCCCACATTCTCAATACTTGAGAAAAGATCCTCTTACAAATACTTAAGGACTATATTTAATAATATTAAACCCTTTTCACATTATGAATATATTTGTTATGCCATTAGGAATTAATATCTACTATTACATAACTATTATACGGCTTCTAGGGTACATAGTGCTATCAATTAGATGGCTAGGATCTTATCTAGGTTGATGATGTTCATCATAAGGTGTGAAAATAATAAAAATGAATGTGGACTTCGGAATAGGAAAAGTGAGAATTCAAGTTGGAAAAGGATTTGCCTTAGTAAAAAATGGTGGCTTCTTAATCAAATTTAATGGCTAGCTTTTCCAACATCAAACTTAACCTTGGTTAACCATTCTTAACTCTAGTTAAATGTATGTTCATTCAACCATGGGCCTAATGGGCTAGCCATCCAAGTGGGCTTGAGCCTTTGATGTTCAAAAGCTTATTAACAAGCCCATATATACACATTTCAAACTTGGTAAATTAATACATTTTTCATTTCATTTTTTTCACTTTAATATACATATTTCTACTTTCTAATATCACTACACCCTCTAGACATTGCTAGATAAATCTTATTCACTCTATAGTGTATATTTTCTAACCCTTCATTTGCATTATTTAAGTATGTAAATCATATAGACTCACTAGGTCAAACTAAGTTTGACTTCTATTATACCATTATAACTTTGATTAAAATCAACTTTTCATATCACTATTATCATCTCCCAATGACTTAGGAGATGTTAATGCCCATTCACTAGCACTTTGAATTCACATTTCACATTAAGTCAAACTCAGTTTGACTTTTATTTTATCATAAAATATTTATCAAAATTGATTACATTCTTTACTCATTGTCACTATTCATTTGAAATTTCCTCTTATGGTATTTTTATAATTTTTAATATGTTAGAAATGCCTTGAATGAATATCAGATGAATACTATAGTGTCACCATTTCTGACTCTAATAGGTTAGGGAAACCTTGGGTATTACACCCACAACCTATTGTATTGGTCCTTCATATCTCCATCAATAATCTTTTTGGCTTTTCTTTTTGCTTTATAGCATGTAGCAATGGAGACTTTAGCCTTTGGTTCTCTTTGGATTTTCTTCTGCAAAGCTTTCACATCCCATTTTGGATTTTCTCTTATATCTTGAAGGTACTTCTTAGCTAAATACCTTGAGTTCACAATGTAGTTATTCCAATCCCCAGAGCAAGTGTGGATGGGTTTGAAACTTTTTATTTCGAATATAGTAGTCTGGCCCACCAAAGAAGCATAAACCCTAAACCCACACTTATTCTTACAAACAGTTGTTATTCTCTTAGAGGAATTTTTTGTCAAAGTATATGGAAATCCTTTTCTTATAGTCCATTCCTTTAATGCTTTTCTAAACACCTTGAAGTTGCTAAATTTCATGCCTTTTAATAATTAGGGGTCATGCAAGTTTGAGTTTTCAACAAAATCTAGATATGTTTCAACATCATCATTTGATCCCTTTAAACTATACACTATCAATTGCATCCTCACAAAATTCCTTCAAATCAGCTTCATCTAAATTCATACCAATGTCTACCTCTGCATTCTGATTACCAGCTCCATCACTAACTCCATCTATATTCCCATCTCTATCAGTTGGATCAAATGTGACACCATTGAAAATGTCATCATCACTGCCCTCCATGTTATCATAAAGCCAATTGGGTTCATTAATATCATACTCATTTTCAAGTGAGCTTTCACTGGCTTCATCTAATGGAATATACTCACTGCCTGAATCACTACTCCACATTTCACTATCTCTATCTAACTTTGTTTCATTTTCCTCACTTTGTACCCCCTCACCATTAACCCCATTTGCAATATCATCTAACCAATTTCATCCATACCCACATTCTCAGGCTCAAGCTCATTCCTACACACATTGTTAGGCTCAAGTTTAGACTCATTACTACACACATCTTAGGGTTAGGCTCATCCCTACTTACGATGTCAGTCTCAACCTGCTATCCTATTTCATCTATGCCAACTAATGGACCTTTACCCTCTACATAATATAAGTCAATATATTTAAAACTCTCATTACACATCAACATATTTGACAAATCCTTATCTACAACGATTTCCTCCAAGGATATATTTCCTGTTAAGCCATTTATCCTATACCAAATCCTGCAACCTTTAATATATCCTCTATCAATACCATAATGCATCAATTCAAATGCAGAAAGATAATCAACAACAACATTCTCCAAATAACCTCTCATTCCCCCATGTACACCATATTATCTTCACTTTCCCATTGACCACCATGGTGTATCCTGAAATTCACTGTGACTAACGTTTTTCCTGCATACATTTCAATAATTAAATAAAATTAATAATAAAGCAAAAAAGCTCACAAAAATAAATCAAATATATAACTAAATCCATTCAATCATTATGCATTCATGGCAATCAACAATCCCATATTGCATTTCTTATATCCAATACCCTTGGCCACACATGTTATACTCAAACCCATTAACCACACTCATACCCGACACAACTAACAAAAGTTAACATGCGTGTTACATACCTTGGCCCTCAAGAAATTGCTTATATTTGAAGTCCACTTCTTCTAATCTTTAAAATTTTGGAAAACTTTGAATCAATTCCTCAAAATTCCAACTAAAATCAGGTTCAATATCCATCTACAAAGTCATTTGATTAAGTTTAATCAATTTGTCGCATTTGATCCAATTTTGATTTGCAAATTTTATTAGTCAGGGTTTTTGAGAGAAAAATTGGGAAAAGATTTGAAAATGAGAAAAATTTAGGGGTTTGTGACATTTTGTTGTTAAAACTAAATGAAACTTAAATAATTTGATTCAAAACGTAGAGCATTACGAGGAAATGCAATGTTTTTTTTTTTTTTTAATTTTGTCTTACCATAAAGCCACATCAAATAATATTTTGATAATTTAAAATCCACGTCAGATATTTTGAGCGCCACGTCATCAGTTTTGACATCGTCATATGAAATGTCATTTTTGTGTGTAACAATGTATACCACAAAGTACTAAACTATTACAAAACAAACCACAGCCCCCTTTTAAAATAAGGGTTGAACCACATAGTACTTATTATACTTTTCCCTTAATTTCTTAGATTTTAATGACTAAACAAAAATATTAATTTTTGTTTCTTTTGAGTTATTCGCAATTGTTAATTATTTGTAATAACCTTGAAAAAAAATTCATTTCTTTATACACTTACCGCCTACTTATTTAATGCAGAGGAAATTAAAAGGTACCATGGAGATAAAGATATATAAAATCCATTTAAGGTCTCATGGCATCGACGGTGGCTTTCAGAGAACTTTTGTTGTCCCATTGCTTCTCAACTCACTCAACTTTGTTTTGAAAATGGATTTCAATTCTTTAACATCTCAAATTTCAGTTCAGTTGGCAAAAGAGAAAGAACAAAAAGAAAGAAGAAAAAGAAGATAAAACAATGGTGGGTTTCATCTGTTCCACACCATGGTGTTAGTTTGGAGTCTCTCTTTCTTTGGTTCTCTCAATCTGTTCCACACCATGATCAGCTTTCGCCGCCATTGATTGTTGCTGCCAAAATCCATGAAAAAACAAAGGTATTGAATCCAAAGTCACGAAACTAGAAGACAACAGAAGATAGAGAAAGAGAACACCGAAGATGGCATGAGATTCTGACTTTAAGGAGAGTGTGGTGCTGGCAATGGCGATGAAGCTCGAGCTCGCAAGTGTGAATGGGTTTGTGAAGGTCAGATGGGTTTGTGAAAGATTGGGAGTAAATGAATGGATGGGCTAAGAAAGATCGGTAATGTGTGTATGGATTGAGGATTGAGAGAGAGAATGACACAAGAGATAGATTGAGAAAGAACGAATTAAGAGAGAGAAAAAGGCTGAGTGAAACTGTGTATAGTGTCTGTGGGTGGATGAAATCAAGTGAAAAGAATGGCTCCATAGGAGTGAAGCCGCCCACGGACAGAACAGGTGAGTGGCAGAGATTAACAGTGAGACCGAAAACTGAAAAAAAAAAAAAAAAAAAAGGTGCATTTTGATTATTAAATTTATTTTCTTTTTGTTGTTAATTTTTTTTAAATTTTTTAACGAAATTTATAGAAATAAAAAAAAAAAAAAAAAAAAAAAAAAAAAAAGTAGACAAAAGGATCAAAACGTGAGACGAAATATAAATATAGGACAGACTACAAATATAGGAACACAATAAATTTTTAAAATAAAAAAACTAGTAAAATAATATTTTTGATATTTCAATTCAACAAAATTTATCAATTAAGTGTTTGAACTTGCACTGTAAAAAAATTTTGATCAAGTATTATTAGCAGGTTACCAACCAGTAATTTTATATAAATTATAAAAAGGTCTTTAAAAAAATTATAAAATGATTCAAAAATTTTAAAATTCTTACAATTAAGCCATCTTTTTCATATTTTTCCATCGAATCTATTACTTAAATTTTTTATATCTTCACAAATTTAATTATTTTTTGTTCACAAATATTCAATTTAAGATATAACAAAAAATTATTAAATTTGTAATGAAGTAAAGATATTCTAATTTAGTTCATAAATTTAATTATTATTTGTTCACAAATATTCAATCTAAGATACAATAAAAAAATTAAATTTGTAATGAAGATAAAAATATTCAAATTTTTAACTTAGTTCACAAATTTAATTATTTTTTGTTCACAAATATTCAATCTAAGATATAATAAAAAATATATATATTTATTTATTTAAAAATTATTCAAAATTTAATTATTTTTTATTTTAAAAATTTTCAATCTAAGTTCCAAATTTCAAATAAATTTTTACTTATTATATTTTTATTCATGTACTTCATTTTAATTTAAGATTTCTTTATTTATTAAAAATGGAGATATTAAAAAGAAACATTGATTATGAAAATTTTAAAATGATAGATTTAGTGAAAAAAAATAAGAAGATAGTTTAGTTGTAAGGATTTTGAAATTTTTAAATCATTTTGTAATTTTTTAATGACCTTTTTACAATTTATACAGAGTTACTGGTTAATAACCTACTAATAACATTTTATTAAAATTTTTTTACATGTTACAATACTTAATTGAAACTTTTGTAAATTTAAATACTCAATTGATAAATTTTGTCAAATTGAGACATCAAAAAAGTCATTTTACCGAAAGAAACCTTAGTATTAATTTTGACAAAATCAAAATATTAAATAGTAAAACAAGCATTAAAAATCTTAGTTCCCTACTGTGTATACACTGCATTTTTGTGCATTTCTTCTAATAATCATGCATGACCCATTTTCCTTGACCTGGGAAATTTCTTAGCCAGAAAAGGAAATAAAAAAAAAAATAATTTTTATTTTTCTTCATTTATTTTCTTTTTTTTTATTTGAATAAAAAGAAAAATAAATTTATTTTTCACTCAATAAAATACATAAAAAAAAGTTTAAAAATAAAAAATTATTATTTTAATCTTTCATTTCTAAAGCTCATTGTTATTTTTTTCTTCTTTTTTTATTTTTTCTTCATTTTGAAGAGAAAATAAAAAGAAAAAATAATACATATTTTCTTTCTTTTTTATTTTCTCTTTATTTCCAAACAATAGAAAAAAAAAAAATTATTTTTCACTTTTATTTTCTTTCCTCATATTTTCCCTCATTCCAAACGTAAGGTAAATTTAAGTGATATATACCTAATCATAAATGCAAAATATACCACGGGATGCATCCATTTTGTTGAGCAGCACAGGCAAACAGGAAGCAACCATTGAACATATGATTATGTTCCGTGTGAAAGCTAAAATTACAACGTCAATGAAAAATATTTATCATACAGAATTATAATTAGTCCGCAGCTAAATCTCCTACTCCATTTTGTACAATTAAAATAAGAAACCACATAAAGAAATGGAACAGTGAGGGGGAAGTCTTCATTTTCTTTCTTTGCACAAAATTCCCCACACGAGCCAGATATTTCAGGAAACTGTCCGTCCATAGCATAAACAAGCAAGATAGAGATTCTTCGCCCATTTTTCCTGGAACACAAATAAACCCACGTCAAAATATTATCTAAAATTATTTATCAGAACAAATTATGCAGTATCATGTTTTATATCTCCTGAACTGTTAATCGTCAGCAGAGAAGATACCTATAATACAAATATTTGTAAAAAGATTTGATCGTTTTCAACATTAAAAAATGGGATCTGTTAAATAAAACTGAGAATTTTTGTGGGATAAAGACAGTAGAACATTGAGAAATACCACTAATAATCTCAAAGTTCTCATAATGCACAGGAGCTCCTATATCCTGAATAGGTAGACCCGTTTCTATATCTGGAATTCTACACTCATGCTCTATACAATCATTGGATGAGAAATAAAGAATGTGCCAGCCATGCACACGTTCTTGCAAGGTCACTACCAATACCAGTGTCAAAAAAATTGAAAACTAAACATTGCCAAAAGTCGCGAAAATCATGGAAGTGCATTTTGTACACAACCTAAGGAGTTGCATTTATGAAATCATATTCAATCTAGTAATTATAGCAGGTAAAATTTGAAATGGACAGACATTACTTTGGTTATTCAAAAACAAGATCTTTTGATTTGATAAAGGTGGAAACTGCAGTTTAATATTTTCCATAGCAATAGCAAAGCTGGATTCTAAAGCTTGTTTGTCTTTTGATAGCCTTAAGAAGACCACAGATGCTAAAAGCTGACAACCATTTCAGGATAAGTGAATAAACATACCAGATCCTAGAACTTTCAGAGAATTGAAGACTAGAGATAAACTCTACAGATAAGATACTGTATGAAGTTACCTTAACGTGTGTGCTTGGAAACTGAGATGTACGTAAAGTTTCCTGAGTTTCATCACCAGGTTTGCGCCTAGGGACACTCAAGATAAGAGCAGCTTGATCAAAAGTTGCAGCTGTTGATGTAATTCGGAAGCCATTATCCCAGCGTCTATGAATACCCTCACTCGGATAAAGAAAATCAAGCTCCACCACCTATTGAAGCCAACAAGAGAAAATATGTGTAGTTTGGCATAAAATGTTGCCATGCATAAATTTATAAGAATATGGTAGAAGAATTCTGAAACCAGCAACCATAACAAATCAGTATGACCTGCTTGCTTTACAAATCTGGCCACAAGGTTGAACTCACAAGTGGCCAGGTCAAGTTGTCTATGGACACCCACAAAATACATTAGTATGTCTATCATCTCAAAGTGCAGGACTTAATTATCCTATATCGATTTCGTATGCATTAAATTTTCCACAAGCTCCAAAGTTTAGTAAAACACAATCTGAAGAGCAAGGCAGACAATGCTTTCAGGCCATGCTTTTAAACTTCATTAAACTCGCAATAATATAGTCAAGCTTCTGCATAGTCAACTACAATTTTTGCTATTACCTTCATTAGTAAAGCAGCAACAAATGAAAAGAGAAACAGGAAACACTGGCAACAGAAAAGGGGCAGCGAAATTTAATATATCATGCTATTGAAAGAAAGCCTTGTAGAGTTTTAATTGGATAAAAAGATCTAAAAAAAAGAATATCAGCAAGTCATAATCTAAATGCACGACATTGTGAATATCAAAGAAAAAACAAGCACATAAAGGGGACACGGGGCACCATCTTCAAATTTAGAGTGGAAAGACAATGTAAAATTAAATTTTCTGCATGACAAAAGCAGCAATTGCCAGAATATACACAAAATTCAACCTGATCATTGAAGCCAGCATTGCGGGACATGACAACACCCCATCTGCTTCCAGCAGTTGCCATTGAGGTCACATGAAATCCTTCTCTCCACTTCTTGTTTATCCATTTAAAGGGGAATGAATCGCTAACCTTGTAAGACTGTTGAGTGTACTGTGTGCCTGCATAATTAACATGTTATCATGGATTTTAAGAAACAATAATAAATTTTATACGTAGGAATTGAATTATCCAGTAATATAACTTCTTGCTTAACAAAATTTTAAAATCACAATCACAAAAACACGTGTCAGAAATGGAGATTTTGCAAGTCAAGAAACCCCTGCTTCCAGATGGTGGAAGAAAAAAAAAACTTGGTACAAATAATGTGGAACAAGCGAATCCTAGAACACAGGGACATTAATCATTTAAAATACTGAGAAATGGTCAGCCTAAAAGCCCTGAAAGACTCTGCAGTTCAGCTAGGACTGCATATTGTGCTGGGCTAGCCCAAAGCCCAAAGTGTTTAGCCCAAAATTTTCAGGCCCAGCTTCATATGAGTTTGGGCTCAGATGAGTTTGGTCAACAATTATGAGCTTGAAGTTGAGCTAGGACTTGGATGAATTTAGCCCAAATAACCTGAATCGGCCAGAATACACACACACACACACATTCATATATGATATTTTTCTAATATAATTATAATAAATATTGTTAAACTTCTCATTCATTTATAATTTTCATGGTAGTTATATTAGAATAGTTCATATAATAATAATTTCTACTATATGTCTTTATTATTTTACTTCTATTAAATAAATAAATTTATTTTTAAAATATTAAAGTAATATATATTATAGAATAATACCTAATGGAAATAAATTTAAAAATTAAATTTGACAAATAAAAAGTAGATTATCAATGATGACAAAAATAAAACATGTAAATTGGCCAGCCAAAAACTTATTGTGAGCTACGGGGTAAGCTTGGCTGAAGTTCAACTAAATCAATCTGGGCTGAGCTTAGTCAAAATATTTTGGGCTGAGCTTGAGCTTGCCTCTAGCCCAACCCAGCCTGCCCGATTTACAGTCCTATGTTCAGCAAAATAGACCAATAGGCTTCTATCTTCCTCTCTTGTCTCATTGACCTTCTTCCATATCTAAAAGACTCAGGCCTTATCACCCATCTTTGAATAGGTCTGAGAGGCAGCATTCTATCTCTCCTATGCTGTCTTCAATAGGAGATACCCATTACCAGTGATTACATAGAATGAATCAACCAAGACACGACCAAAGGAATTCTTTAATTTCCACTTTGCACATGCAAGATCAAAAATATCTGGCTCCTCGCATATATAATGGAAAAGCAAATCATAGAACATGATGGCAATTAATCATATAAAATACTGAGACCAATGCATCCTATTTCATAATTGCTTTGGTTCCTATACAGAGAGTCCCCATCCCACATTGAATCTTTGGCTAGGCCACCAAGGTTTATTCAATTGAATTGAGAATTAAAAAATTTCAGGATATACTTGTGTTGTTTATTTTTTTGTTTGCTTACATATCACTAATCCTTTCCCCACTCTCAAAACAAGCCAAAAAACAGAATTTCAAGGATCAAATGCAAAAGCATGAACCATATTAAAAAAAAAAAAAAACACAAGACACTCTAGGTGCTAGGATTCACAAATAAAAATGAAATAAATTAAGTAAACAAACCTTTGGACATCACCACAAGGGAGCTTCCATTGCTTGCACCAGCAATAGAGCTAATGTAATAGTTCTTTTCCCATTGCTCCATAATCCATTCCTGTTATTTTGGAAGAACATTTTGGTTATTGTTTCTGCATTTGAATACTTGTATGAAAAGAAAGAAGATGCATATTGTATATACACGTGTGCAGCATAGAGATTCACCTTGTGTAAGAAAAAAGGTGACAGTTCATAAACTTGGTTTGAAAAACCAGTTCCAGCATCCATAATTAGTGCCCAAAGATTAGAACATGATGCTACACTACTTATAAGAAGACCGTCAGCAATTCCTCTCTCAACATGTTGAGCCAACCTTCCATCAGCCACATTATAATGGTACCTAGTTGCAAAGCAAATGTGAGTCATCAGACACACACACTACTGTGGTAGGAAAACATATCGAAAGCATTAAACAATTTGCCCCTTCTTACAATTTAAAAAGTTATCTGTTGGTGAAGCAATGGAGGGTCCACACCCCAAAAAACAGGGGGCCCTATGGCCCTGTGGGGACCATAGTGAAAGGCTCATTAAGGTTTCACATCAATACTAACTATTTTTCCTTCTTTCACTATATAATAACTGCAATATCTGTCAATTTTTTAGAGCTCTGATTCATTGGGGAATGTTACCCCAAGTACAATTCAGACTTACTTCAATTTAATAGATTTGTGAATTCAATAAATCTGTTTTATCAGGTCGAGAGAGTCAAGAGTTATGTTGAATGGAAAAATTACCAAGTTAAATATCAATGAGATTTAGCCCATATAAAGGCAAATTTATTCAAAATATTTATGTAAAAACTTCAGTCTTAAAGAGTTACATACAGAAAACTTTCGAAATAAATCTAATTGATTAGAAACTTGAAGCATAAGGATTAGATATATAAAACATTTGTCCATCATTTAGTTAATCCAAATTCAAAAGTCTAGTCACACAGGGAGTTATAGCTTCATGCAAGAATTTGTGCAACTTAAATATTCACACAAGTGAACTTGCCATTTCTACAACGGAAAGAGCTTGGAATTATGAATCAAAATGCATCTTTACCTTTGTTTCATTGGCAGCCTAGCATTGTAAATTGAAATCCATTGTGTAGCAGGAACTCCCAAGCGAACCTTCTTCTTGGGTTGCCCATCATCATCCTCCTCAATATTCAACCTCCCACGTTTTTGGCCAACTTGACAGATAATCTGATAGAGGATATATGAGTTATAATAAGCAAATAAAAAGGCAAACTACTTTTGTAGGCTCAAATACCAACTTAATTCACCTTTTGAGCACCCTCGGTGTTTATTGGCCTTATAGCTGGGTTTGGTCCTATCAAGCTCTCAAACAAAGATATTAGCTTGGAATAGCTCGGCTCCTCATCAAATTTCATATTCACAACAATCTCAAGAAATTGCTTAAGAGGTGGAGGACAGAAGCAACACAGCGTTTCTGGAGTTGTAGCCATCTTCTTTTTGCAAACTAGGAAGGACTTGTTATCACCCTAGAAGTTTTTTAAAAAAACAAAAAAGGTGACAAGTGTGAGCATATCATTCTGCAGAAGTAATCTATCAAGACAATACATTACAATTCTGTGTATATATGTCTGCACAGATGCATACAAATACACGTGCACACAAGTATCGAGCATTATTGATAATACCTGATATCCCTGCCATGGCAATCTGCCTCGATGCAGGAAGATGAGTGTATACGCCAGAGATTCGAGATCATCCCTCCTGCTAGCAGTCCTTCCCAAGTGAGCATGAACACTAGCATATCGAACAGTTCCCCTACAGAAATTGAACAAAAATGAAACCATGAATATCAGTCAGAAGAGTTAGATAGATCACCAGATCCCAAGTAGAAACTAGGAGAACCTCAACTCTCACCTAAACATATCAGGACGCTGATCATATTCAACATGCTGTCCGTTGCCACTATCTCTCCACTTTGTAGCTGTCATATTACGCATCAACCAGACATAAGGAACATAAAATGATTGGGAAAACAAAACTTAAAAGGATTAAGAAATTTACTCACCTAACCCAAGGTCAACAAGATACAACTTCTTCTCTTGCGCTGTACCTGGCTGACCAAGTAAAAAGTTCTCCGGCTTTACATCTCCATGGACATAGCTAAAATCAAACAAGGTCACATTGAAACAACCAGCAGCTAAAATATAGAAGCCTTGCTAAATTAACCTTCTGATCTTACAAATTTTACAAAGAACAACCAGTATAATCTGACATATGCAGCTAAATCACGTACCCTCTGGAATGCATCTTCTCTAGTATTGATAAAGATTCAACTGCAATACAAGCCACCATTTCTGAGGACATCCTAGGTACAAAAAGGAAAAGAAACACAGACATAAATATAGGCAAGAAAGTACAGTAAACAATCTACATGGAAAATATTTAGAATAAAATAATAGAACTGTGCAGGTAAGACAACGCAGCAACTCTATTAATTTGTTTAACATGATATATTGTGAACACAGGGAGGCAAAATATCAGCCTTCACAAATTGATCATCCCAATTCATCAGACCCAATGAAAAAGGACAAACAAATAAATAAATAAACTCCATACAAGCACAAAACAATAATTGCAAAAAATTTTAATGCATGAAATACTCACGCCTGCCCAGAAGAATTCCATACATCCCAAAGGCTAGGCCCTAGCATGTCCATAACCTGAAAATGTTTTGAGTAGAAGTTAGCACAAATTAAAATGGGGGATAAAAATAAAATAAAATAAAGGAGCTTGTTAACCATACCATTACATAATAATCTCCTTGTCTTCCTTTATAGTGTACTCTTGGCACACCATGGCTACCACCAAGAGTGCTGTGCAACAAAAGTACATGATAGGATCCTTAAAATATCAACAATAATTCCAAAAACAAAGACATGCAAACAGATAAAAAAAGGACTTACTTATATACTTGCCATTCATATGGGGGCCCATAGTTACAACCTTTGCTGTTTCTATGCTCAAATTTCAGGGCCACCTTAAGGGAACAAACTTAGGAGAAAAAGTTAGAAGATGATTAATCTTAAATATAAGTGAAGTTAATAATAGTATATAAGTAAACTTTACCTCCATGGCTCCAGGACCCATTGTGCGTTCATTTCCACCATTAACACGTCGACCAACAAATACCTGACCAAACCCACCCTTGCCCAACTTTCTTTCTATCTTATATATAGGAGAACCTCCCACTTGAACCTTGGAAAACAAAATAATAAACCCTTCAATAATTACAGTAAAGAAAACAAGAAAGCAAACCAATATCAGAAGCACAACATGTTTAATCTAAATCAACTTCAAATAAAAAATGTAAGTTAAGATAGATAAAATCTTTCCAATGCTAACAGATCACACAACAATAGAGTAACTCACAATCTAAAGAATCAAAAGCAGAAGCATTTAGTTTCAGTCTAATGCTTCGAAGAAACAATTGTGTACATACACATAATAATTATTATGTATAAATAACGCATGGTAAATGCTGAACAAATGACACTCGCAGATACATGACGGCTATCAGACAATCATATTGAATCACAATTTTGCAAGCACGAATACCGACAAAAATTAGAACTGACTAAAGGCTACTAAACAGCATGCCTTTTCAGGGAAAGGTGCAGTACTGCCCTCCTCTTCCTGGCCAACAGCCTTATTAGCACTCAAACCACCACTATCATCACCCATTACACCAACTTCAGCTTCCTTATTCTCTTTCCTGTCTTCTTCTTCTTCAACAGCAGGCAAATTATTCTTCTTTTTCCTATCGGAATTCGAAAAATCACTATCTTCTCTCCCCGATATCACAATCACCTTATTATTATCCTCTTGTTTCGCTTTTAATCTTTTCGTTTCCAATCTAGTCCTTGGCCTCTTTCTTTCTCTAGCTACAGCAGCGCGAGTCTTGACGTAATTTTGAACCAGAGAAGGGTCTGTTTGCTGGTTTTGCGGCGCTAACCCTGCGCGGCCTCTGCGAACACCTCTGCGAAGCTCAGGCATCGCTCAAGCCCATATAATTGGTGCCCTAAAAGTAAAACCCTACGCAATTCCACGTTGATCATTATACTGATATTGAGCTACCCATTTCTTTCCTGATAATTCAAATTCCAAAGATTTTCGGGCTTGGATTTGAATTCTGAGAAATATTAGAGATGTGTATAGTCAACTTCAAAGCTTGATTTGAAGGAAATTGCAGAGAATTTGGAGCTTTTTCTAGGTTTAGGGTTAGGGTTGGGTGCGGAGAAAGAAGAGGCGCAGACTCTCTAATCAGCTGCTGGCTATTCAATGGAAGGAGCGAATGGAAATTGGAAATGACGTTCGTAAGTCATGGTGGGACCCACTGATGAATGAGTCAAAAATTTAAACACGAATATGATGCCATGTCAGTTGTGCTGCACGGTACCGAGCGATGAATAGTTCAAAACAGATTTACGCGGTGCTAGATTAAACGCATTTGTTCTAAACGTTTCAATTAAATTACAAATGGCTAAATTTTTTAACTTAAAATTTACACTATAATAAATTATTATATTTTTAAATATATTTTATTTTATTCCACATTTACACTTAATTTTTTTAATTAAATATTTAAATATTTAAAATTTAATTTTTTATCTTATAAAACTTAATTTTATTATAATAATATTTAAATGGCATGATAAAATTATATGTCTATTCTATCTATATAAATAAATATTTTTATATACTAATAATACTCTATTTCTATTGTTATCTCTGTAATTTTTTACACCTATAAACAAGTATTACAATCAATGAAATTATATGCAGAAATTATTTTCTCTTCTATTTTTTCTTTACTTTTCTCTATATTTTTCTCTATTCTATAACACATTATTAGTAGAAATTAGTTCTACCATTTACTTTTTAACTGCTCATTACATCTCAATGAAGGTTTATGTAAGGAACATCAAAATCATTTTAAGTCTATTTACTTATTGTAATATGATTTCAAACTATATTAGAATATAATATAGTTATGGAAGAATTAAATTAATTAATTATAGTTTCTGAAAAACTTATATTCTAAATTTCTAAAGAATTAATATAAGTTAATACAATTCATGAAAAGCTAATAATATTTGTAGTTCTTAAAGAACTAATATTCTCTACAGTTCTTGAAAAATTAATATTTTCTATAATTTTTAAAAAACTAATATTTTTTACATTTCCTAAATAACTAATATTTTCACAGTTCCTGAAAAACTAATCAAATAAGTAAATAAATAAAATATAAATTTTTAAAGAATTGTTACCCTAAAATTCACGAAGAATTTGTACCTGAAAATTTCTGAAATATTAGTATCTTAAATTTTTAAAAAACTGGTATCCTACATTTGTGAAAGGACTAGTATTCTAATCCTAAAGAACTAGTATCTTAAATTATTAAAGAACTGATATTCTACATTCCTGAAAAATTAATAAATTTGATTTAAATATTTGAAAGATCAATTTAAATATGTGATGGATTTTCTTGGTATCTATTTTTCTACTTAGAAATAAATCAACACACGAAGTTTTTTTTTTTATTGGTTTTTTGAGATTTAATTGGTTACTATTTGACAAAATCATATATGTGGCGAGTGAAATATAATAATTTACACTTTTATTTGTGGATAATTCATGTATGTGTTGATATATTTTGGGCTTGATAATAATTAGATTCATGTATTTATTTAAATTAATAATATGAATTCTAAGGATAGTTTTTGTTTTTGGTGCATATGATGTGAGTACTACCTAATTTTAACTTCTAAGATCACATGGCATTATTTAGTATTCATTTAATTTTTATGTCTCAGTTTTACAATAATTGTGGGTTTATCAATTATGTATTTATTGGCTACTAAGTGTTATTGTTTTTGATGTTGCAAATTTGTTCAGCATCAAACAACCACTGAGCACCATTATTGATGAGATTCATTTGAGTGTGACATTAATTATACATGTTTAACTACTCACTGAGTTGACCTTGTTTACTGTTGGTATTCTTGTGATTATTTACTTTAACATGGATTTAGAAAATTCTAATTTTCGTGGTTTCATATGTCATTAACCCATAATCTACAAATCTTGAGTAATTTGTTTTGGTTGTATTCTTGAGTAATTATTATTATTATTATTATTATTATTATTATTATTATTATTATTATGGTATTAGTTTCTTGACCATGAAAATCTGTGATGATTATCGGACTACATTATATTATAGTTTGATATTTGCATTAATGTATAGTTTTTAATGTTCAAAGTTTTTACTTCATGTTTAAAATGACTTCTAAAAATTTGTGGAAATAAAGACAGTTCAGAGATTTATAATTGCCATAAGTTAAATTTACTTTGTGTTATCAAATATTTACTTTCATCTCATTTAATTCTTATCAACCGAGCATGGATTAATTGATTTGATATGTTATAAATTTTTGTGATAAAATTTTATGATATCTGATTTGAATTTGTTTTTGATTGACGAAAAAAAAATTATTGAAATCTAAACAAGGTAAAGGTTATGATCACACTAGACGTTATTTAAGTGAGAAAAAGCTGAATATCTTATTATTAAATATTTTTGTGTCTCTAAAAAAGCTTTAAAGATCGATATGATTACTTAAAAACTATGAACTTACCACAAGTTCAATATGACTGGCTAAACTTACTCTTACAAGATTTTAAATTTGTTTCATAATAAAATTAGCTACATTTTGAATTACTTCACAACTGAAATTATATGGTAACAAAATTACGAAATATGATATGTTAGAGAAGACATATACTACTCTTCATGCCTCTAGCATACTCTTACAATTGCAGTATAAAAAGTAAAAATTTAGAAATGTTGTTTATCTTCTAGTGATTGCAAAGAATAATTGCTAATGATAAATCATCAAATAAGGCCCACTAGTACAACTGCATTCCTTAAAGTAAATGTTATAAATTATTTGATAGATCATGAGAATTCTGGAAGAGTAACAACTGATATAGAGAACACAACTCAATTCAATATTGGTGATTTTGTGTAAACTCCCTGAAGGGCTAATTGGCAAAAATTTTACATTTTTATTCTTTCATTGGATTTTGCTTTTTAATGTCTTTAAATTTTAATTGGATTATATTTTATCAATAAGTTGTACATTACAATGAATTATTTCATTATTATTTTATTTTCAGTATATATGCACAACATATTACATTGAGCCTGCAGTTCAAGCATTGAACTTATAGTTTGATAATTAAATCTTGAAGATTTGGAATGACATGCCATTGTGCATGTTACTTTACTTTGGATTCGAACATTTGCATTAATAGATATTCTTCCTTACAACTTGTACGTGGACACGAGTCTAATATTTTTTTATGAGTTTTGGGTCATATGTACCAATAGCATTATCTCAATGTGTGAAAAAAAAAAAGTCCAAAAAAGAGACTTCAAATTCATTTTGATGAGCCATATTTTCCGATATTAGGGAAGGAAAAACACCTGTAGTGCTAAAAAATGTCAAGAAATTTCTTAAAAGGAAGATCTTTTAAATAATTTTGATCCATGTACAAGTTAAAATGAACCAAAAGTTCAGAAAATAACACACTTGCAATAAATTGCAACTCAACTACCAAATACATTTATAAATACTAAAAGAGTGAAAAAGTCTCATACTGCAGCTACTAAAATCTCAGCAAGGGTTGTAGTTCCAAATGCAAATAAAAAATCAATCAAGCTTACTACATGTCAGAAGCGTGGACAGTAAATTAAAACTAAAGATAAAAATCCGCAAAAAAGCAAAGCAGCATTACTAATTAAGAGAATCTCCTAAAGAGAAGCGTCTTAAAGAGGAATATCTCAATCAAAAAGATATAGCCAATGATAAGATACAGAATCAGATAATGAAATAATTAGATTTTCCAGATATGGCTCCTGGAGTTGGTGATCAAATGAATAAAAATTATGAGATCTCGATTAATTTTATGATATAGGAGAAAAATTTGATAGAAATTTATTTATTATCGATGATGAATTTGCCTTAATACTAACTATTAATGTCTCAAGAGATAATTTGGATCCATAACTTATGGTTATAACTAAATATCAGCATAGACATGATTGGCTATCATGGAAATAGGCAATCTATGCAATGACAAAATAGTGCAAGTAATATCCAAAGCGAGAAGTTTATAAATAAATTATTTTATGTGGAAATTATTTAAATGTATTTAGATATATAATTTGGAGAGATATGATGTTCAACGAATTCAATCAAATGATAATTTAGCAGATTTATTTACAAAAGCACTCTCTGCAATAACATTTAAGAAGTTAATGAACAAAATTGGCATGTGCTCGTTATGAGATCTTTGTTAAAAATCATGTATTCATAATGGAGAAATTCTTATACACTGTATTTTTTTTCCTTATATTAGATTTTATCTCATTAGATTTTTCAGTATTATGGCACAAGTTCTACAAGAATAATATACTATTTTTCCTTCATTAAAATTTTTTCCACATGATTTTTTTTCTTAATAAGGTTTTAATGAGACATATTCTTTGTAATAGATATCTAAGGGGGAGTGTTGTGATAATATTTAAGTGGTGTAATAAGATTGGATGTCTATTCCATCTCTATGGATAAATATTTTTATGTAAATAGAATTCTATTTCTTTTTCTATCTCTATAATCTTTTATACCTATAAATAGGTATTACAATCAATCAAATTACACATAAAAATTATTCTCTCTTCTATTCTTTCTTTAGTTTTCTCTATTCTTTTCTCTCTATTTTATAACAAATTTTTAGTTCTATTAAATATAATCTTATACATAAAATTTAGCGGGCATATATATATATATATATATATATATATATATATATATATATATATATATATATATATATATATATATATATATATATATATATATAGTCATTTAATACTTAATTATTTTAGATTATTTGGAAAATAATATTTTAAAAGTCCCAATTAAGATAAAAATCACTTAAAATAATAAGTGTTGATTATAAAATTTGGCACATGGATAATTTAGTAATTATGCGTGCGTGTCGCATGAAAACGAAGATGCACAAGCCTATAAATTGTGCCATTCTCACTTCTTAAGATCAGGTGACTATTCTTAAGATCTCTTATCACAGTTCACTTGGACTCTCAATAGTGTCTATGAAAGTAGTAACTAGGAAAATAAAACAATAGGTATAGAAAATGTAGAATTTTATTGATTGTAGGCAATAATACAAAAAATTTGAAATCAAAAAGCAAAAAAGGAAAACTTTGCCCAAGTGAACTGTGGTGTGATAAGTTTGTAGGCAATAATAAGTGGTGTGACAAGATTGGATATCTATCCTATCTCTATGGATAAATATTTTATGTAAATAGAATTCTATTTCTTTTCCTATTTCTATAATTTTTTATACCTATAAATAGGTGTTATAATTAATGAAATTACATATAGAAATTATTCTCTCTTCTATTCTTTCTTTAGTTTTCTCTATTCGTTTCTCTCTATTTTATAACAAATTTTTAGTTCTATTATATATGTGTATATATATATATATATATATATATATATAGTCATTTAATACTTAATTATTTTAGATTATTTGGAAAATAATATTTTAAAAGTCCAATTAAGACAAAAATCACTTAAAATAATAAGTGCTGATTATAAAATTTGGCACATAGATAATTTAGTAATTATGTGTGCATGCCACATGAGAATGAAGATGCACAAGCTTGTAAATTATGCCATTCTCACTTCTTAAGATCAGGTGACTATTCTTAAGATCTCTTACCATTGTTCACTTGGACTCCTAATAGTGTCTATGAAAATAGTAACTAGGGAAATAAAGCAATAGGTATAGAAAATGTAGAATTTTATTGATTGTAGGCAATAATACAGAAAATTTGAAATCAAAAAGCAAAAAGGAAAACTTTGCCCAATGGAGCTCATAGAAAGTCATAAGGCCTGTTGAGTGATTGATTGGTTGGCTTTGTACAGTAGGTTACACTTAGTTTAAATACTCTCTAGGGTGATAACCGCTTAGTTTAAATACTACCTATGTCAATAACCACTCCACTAGTGCTACAGTTCAATAACTATCACTTCGTTTCTCTAGGATGATGTAATCATTAGTAACATGCAGTAATTGTTAAGGACATTCTCTAGAATCCTCCATAGCTCTCTGGAATATTAATTGTCTCTCAACTGCTAACTTTGATTTAAAGTAATGATGGTGCCAATATTGTGGAAATAAGGTGCCAGAGTGAAACTTCAAATAATTTAAAATGTCATGTCACTCATTTTGGCCCAAAATTTATTAAAGCAAATCAACTAATTTATATGTAAGACATATATGCATAGAAATAAGAATGAAAAGTAATCATATTACCTCTTGAAGGTCTTCCAACAAAAACCCTTAAGAAGATAAGGATTCCCTTTGATTTGTTTTAGACTAAATTCATTTTCAATTTGCAAGCAATTATTCTGTCACAAAAAACAAAGAAAAGAATTGAAGATTAAAAGAAAAATAAAAGAAACTTTTTCTTCATCTTTTCTTTCAACTCTCTTAAATCTCTAATCTATTTGCTCCCCAAAAAAATAATGTTCTCATCCCTTGAAAAAGAAGAATAAAAAACTTTATGTACATATTTTCTCAAGACTTAACTCTTAAGTCTTCACTAAAAACTCTTATGCCCTTTAACACTTTATATTTTATTATGAAATGTCCATTTTACCCTTTAGAGTTCATGAATATTTCCATAGAGTCTTAAAGTGGAAAAGACTATTTTAACCTTAGTAGAAATTCTCTAACCCCTAAATCCATCCAATGAGCTTAGTGAATAGTGAATATTCTCTGACCCCTAAATTTACCTCCTTTCCATATCATATATGGACTTAGGTCACACTTCATATGCTTAGGGTTTTCATTAAATTTAAATTTAATTCTTTGAATTATTTAAGATCTGTTTGGCATTGAGTTTAACAAAAGCACCTTTCGATAAATTTTTTTGTATTTTCTACTTTTTAAAGCTGCTTTTAAGTAGAAGTAAGTAAATTGATACTTTTTCATAAACATGTTTGAAAAAGCAATTTATAAAAAAATAATAAAATCAATTAATTAAATAAAAAAATCTAAAAGCACTTTTTTAACCTCTAATAGCAATTTGAAATGCACCCTTAGTCCAAATCATATTCAATTAAATTTTTCTCATTTGCATTATATACAAATTAAGATTTAATTGAATCAAAATCTTTATAGATTTAAACTTTAGGACATACTAGGGTCCTTATAAATTTAATTATAAGTTCAATCCTTTTACCACTAATAAATTAATGAAACACTTTAGTTAATTATTATGATAAATCTTTTATACTTGAAAGGTGATCACTATAAGGTGTGTGACTTTCTAGATTCATAGCAATGGGAATGAGAAAATATTTTTCTCTACTATTGTGAAATCCCCACATCACACTTGGTCCTACAAGTTGTGAGTGAGAGCTAACATTCAATGTCATAACTATCTAATTAGAAATGAATGTTTATAGTCAATTACTTAAACATCACATGAACCATTAATCATAAATTATCATGTGTTAAAATTTTTTCATTAAAGATCTCAATCTTGGCTAGGGTAATGGTTTATGTCAAATCCTAATGTGTCTTGGTTATTTATCCTTATCTCGGTTCTAATTCTTGATGAGATTAGATTCCTACTAGAAACTCCTAGTGAATCTTATTGTTCTTACAAGAAACTTTAGTTATTAAGAATGACTAAATAGCATAATATCTTAATATCGTTTACTCAAGGTAATGAATTCTATCTTAATGAACACTTACATCTATACATAACAAATTAGAATTATCACATGTCATATATCCATACATGAATAGCATGTTTATGTAAGCAGCAATGAATCCTAATCAATTATGAATGAGATATAGTGTCCTTCAAGTCAAAGGACTATATATGCATTATGACCTAGATGATAAATAATTGATAAATAGTAAATCCCCATGTTATTATCATTTAATGTCATAATTTGACTATTCATCCAATGAATATCCATATGTTTTGTATTGACATCACATATCAAGTAGCATGAGACTCACTGCCTCTAGAATCATCCATATCACATATTAATTATAGAAAACAAACAAAAGTGATGGTTTTCTGAAATTAATGATGCCCAATCATTAATCCTATGACCACGAACATATTTAAAATATTTGTACAAAATCGATGTATTACTTATATTCTTAATACTTGATAATAGATCATCTTACAAATACTTAAGGACTATATTTGATAATATGATACCCTTTTCATATGGTGAATATATTTATAATGCAATTGAAAATTATTATCTACTATTGCATATAACTAATATAGGGCTCTTAGGCCACATACTGCTATCAATATCCCTCTTGCATTAGAGCCATTTGACTTAGTATTAGAAACTCATCTTCTTAAAATGAAGTATAGTTGTTATTAACTTTTGACTTTAATTAATAGACTAAGTTATAGTTAACACTATTTTTTGCAAGGCTAGAATGCACTATTCCAACAATTTATTTGATAATATCATAATGCCTGTCGAAATATTCTAGACTTCAGTGTGAGACTCAAGTTTCCTTGCCTTAAGTTAAGGCTCCATTATTATAACAGTAGAAAGATACTCATGAAGTACTGGAGAAACTTTTAAACAGTTTATAACTATTGAATCCAAAATAGCTTCTCATTTGCAACATCCAATGTAGCAAATGTGACTTCTGTAGTGAAGTTTGCAATAAAAATTTACTTAGAACTTTTCTAGCGAATTATTACTTCATCACATGTAACAACAATCAAAATAATAAACTCTCTATCATTTATGTAATAACATTTTTCATTTAACAAAATTAAATTTAATACTTCTTAAGTACTTTAGAATAATTCTGATTATATTTCTAATAATTTAATCCTAGATAAAATTAGAATCTGTTAGTTATAATAACAACATTCTTGATGTTCAGCCCATTATACAACTCTTGTATAATTTAGATCTTCTATAGTCGAACTATAAGAAATCCATGCTATATTTTCCTTCGGTATCTACGAACCCCAAGTATATTAAACTTGAGACCCAATTATCTTTACACTTGAAAAGCTAAATTAGGTTTTCCTCAAGTCCGCGATCCAAATCTAACTTGTGATATAGCACCTTGGAATATGATCACCTTTGCATGATGATCTCCGCAACATAATAACAACTCGTGAAAGAGAACCTTAGAATAAATACGCACATAGTAATTAGTTTTGATTGTATGAACTTGATTCAAGGAAGAATCAAAACCAAGAGATCACACTCTTAAGAAAACTGAATTTTATTGATCATAACTTAACTTCTTTGTACATGAATGGTTGAGTTTATATAGAGGCTCAATCCTAAATTTGAATTAGCTATAGACTATGAAATCTTCCTAAATAAGGATTGAAGTTTCTTAGTTAGAAATAGATTCATAAGCTAATATCTAAACAAGAAATAAACCTAAACTCATTTTAGGCTTTAAACCTAACATAAATAGGCTCAAAACTTATTAATTACATAAACAAACTTAATTTAATTAACTATGGGCTTATATCATATTGATAGGGATCCAAAAAATCTAAAATTAAAGTAAAATAACAAAAATCAGAAAATAAAATGAATTACACAGCCCAGGTGATGCAATCCAAGTGGCTAATAGCAAAGATCCAATGACTTTGCCAAATGGACCAATTACAAGAGCAAGGACAAAGAAGTTCAAAGATGCAATTCAAGGCTTAATGCAAGGCTTGTGGAACAATCTATCCACAATTAAAGATTGCAAAGAGGAGTCAAATATCAAATTGGGGATTCAAGATTCAAATTTAGATTTGATTAATTTGATTCAAGTGCTAGAAGACAAAACATAAAGATTCAAGGTTCAAGGATGGATTTTGAATAGGTCAATCAAATTAAATTCGAAATTCACTTTGTAATTGGGCTAATTTTGTTAAAGAAGCCCATATCGATCCTTTTTTTATTTTAAGTATTTTGATTAGTTATTATGGACTTTTTAGTTTTGTTTAATTAAGCCCAAACCCGAATTTTGTTAGTAAGAATTTATGGTTTGTAACCTAGCTAAAATGATATAAATACTTAGCTAATTTAGGAATAGAACAGACTTGATAATTTTGAAATTTGGTTTTGTGAGAAATTTCTTAGCTTTGGTTCTTACTTGAATCAATATTCCGAACTTCCAAAGTTAATCACTTTGTTTTGTTCACAATATTGTGAGGCCTCACGTGAGCACTGGTCCAATCTGCGGAGGAATCAAAATGCTCTTTGGGAGAAACTTCATGATTATAACTCGCTGTGAGTTCAGAAAATTAATTTGTACGATTTGTTATTGTGAAAGGGAGTTACCACTTTAATTTACTTATTTTAATTGGGAAATTAAAGAAAACCCAAATTGATTAACTCCAAAAATATTTTGATTTTGTCCCAATGGAAAAACACTAATTCGTAAGTGACCAAAGAGGGATCGGGGATCAAGTTTTGGTAATTACACAATTGAGAAAATATGATTCTCTTTGTTTGGCTAAAATTACAAAATAACTCTTAAAAAGGAATTTTCGTGTATGTATGAACATGAATAAAATGATGCATGAAACAGATATATGTGACAAGATGGAATGACAATTATAGATAAATAAGCAAAAATAAATCCTACTTAATTATTACAAAGCCAAAATGATTAAAATAAAGAAGATATTTCCTCTAGCCCTTATGGGTACTAGGGAAAACACACATTTCTCAACTAAGTTAATATAGAATCAGAAATAAAAGATTAATATAAATGTTATTGATACAGAACCTCCAAGAATAAGCTTGAGAACCCCTTTATGTATTTGAACCCCCAAAGCATTAACTTGAAAACCCCAATACTCAATTCGGCAACAACCCCTAAGAATGGTTAGAATTCAAATTGCTTAGATAAGATGATCAAAGAATTGGAATAAGGAAAAATTGTTTCTAAATTCCAATTTCGAAACACTCCACAAGAAGATGAACAATCTACTTGAATGTTCCTAAAGCATGTATTCTACACAAGAACACAAAGATAAAAGCAAACATCCTTTTGGTTTAATAGTTCAAACATATTCTGTCCAAAAACACGCAGCCAAGGCTTATTAATAGCCTTAACAAAGAAAACCCTAATGAGCAAGTTCCCATTAAATGACAAGAGTTGACAAATCAAACTCTAAGATTAAGAACTAATCTAATTTTATTAAAACTAATTAAATCTACCCATAACTAATATGGCCCATTACAAACTTAATTAAACCCATTAGTAACTTGGACTTGAATTAAGTTGTAAGGAACTTGGGCTGTACATGCTCCAAAGCTTTGGTGTCCTTGCAAACCCTCATTAGCCAAATTCACTAAGCCTTGTAGATGATGGATTAAGGCTTGTTGAAGCTTCTTAGAATGAGATCTTGTTATAGGTCCTTGAGGCATACTGATTGGACTAAAAACCTCTTGAACTTTATCCTTGCCTTCTTGATCTCTCTCATCTTCATGATGTTGAATCCGTTCCACTTGGTGTGTAGGCTTATCCATAACATTTTCGCTCTCCTCAAAAGGATTCGTTCTCGAATCAAAACCATCACCTATATCAAAAAGACTCAAATCAGCCACATTAAATGAAGTACTAACATTATACTCACCCGGTGAGTCCACTTTGTATGCATTGTCATTAATTCTTTCAAGGATTTGAAAAGGACCATCTCCTCTTGGGTTGAGCTTAGATTTCCTTTGAAGTGGAAACCTCTCTTTGCGAAAATGTACCCACACCCAATCCCCGGGCTGAAAGATCATTGGCTTCCTTCCTTTGTTCACACGTGAAGCTACCTTAGCATTTTGCTTTTCAATCCTCTCCTTAACTTGCTTATGTAACTTCTTCACCAAATCTGCTTTAGAATCAGCATCAATACTCACAAAATTGTTAGGTGGCAATGGTAATAGATCAATTGGAGTAAGTGGATTAAAGCCATAAACAATCTCAAATGGAGAACAATGAGTAGTGCTATGAACAGCCCTATTGTAAGCAAACTCTACCAATGGTAAACAATCCTCCCATGTCCTAATGTTCTTTTCTATAATTGCTCTAAGCAAGGTAATCAAAGTCCTATTTACTACTTTAGTTTGCTCATCGGTTTGAGGGTGACAAGTAGTTGAAAATATCAGCTTAGTTCCTAACTTTCCCCACAACACATGCCAAAAATGACTTAAAAACTTAACATCTCTATCACTAACAATGCTCTTAGGTATGCCATGTAAATGCACAACTTCTTTGAAAAATAAATCAGCAATCAATTGAGCATCATCAATTTTATGACATGGTATAAAATGAGCCATTTTACTAAATCTATCAACCACAACAAAGATACTATCACGACCTTTCCTAGTTCTAGGCAATCCAAGCACAAAATCCATAGACAAATCAGTCCAAGGTTCATTAGGAACAGGTAATGGTGTGTATAGCCCATGCGGTTTCAACCTAGACTTAGCTTCTCTATATGTAATGCAATGCTCACAAACTTTATGCACATCATGTTTCATACCAGGCCAAAAGAAATGTTCTAATAGTATATCATAGGTCTTATTGACCCCAAAATGTCCCATTAGGCCCCCTCCATGTGCCTCCTTAATCAACAATTCCCGCATAGAACATTTAGGAATGCACAGTCTATTTCTTTTGAACAAAAAACCATTAAACAAGTAAAAATCATTAGAAACAGCCCCATTATTACAAGAAATGTATATATCACTGAAATCAGCATCATGATGATACAACTCTTTTATAAACTCAAAACCTAGCAATTGAGCACTAAGTGAGTTAAGTAAAGTGTACCTTCTAGATAATGCATCAGCAACCACATTCTCCTTACCTTGCTTGTATTTAATCACATATGGGAATGTTTCTATGAACTCCACCCATTTAGCATGCCTACGGTTCAGCTTATCTTGACCCTTCAAATGCTTTAAGCTTTCATGGTCAGTGTGTATCACAAACTCCCTGGGCCACAAATAATGCTGCCATGTTTTTAAAGCTCGAACCAAAGCATATAATTCCTTGTCATATGTTGGATACTTCAAGGCTGCTCCACTTAACTTTTCACTAAAATACATTAGTGGCCTTTGATCCTGCATCAAAACAGCTCCAATGCCTATGCCACTAGCATCACATTCAATCTCAAAAGTTTAATCGCAGTTAGGTAAAGCAAGCAAAGGTGCATCACACAATTTAACCTTAAGCTCATTAAATGCATGTTCTTGTGCATCACCCCAAACAAAACCAACATTTTTCTTAACTAACTCATTCAAAGGTGTGGCTATAGTGCTGAAATCCCTAATGAATCTCCTATAGAAACCAGCAAGCCCATGAAAACTCCTCACCTCACTAGCACTTTTAGGTCTCGGCCACTCCTTAATGGCTTTAACCTTGTCTTCATCAACCTCAATACCTTGACTAGATACAACAAAACCAAGAAAATTAACCTTACCCATGCAAAAGCTACACTTCTTAAGGTTAGCATACAACTTTTCTTGCCTAAGTTTTTCTAGTACAAGTCGCACATGCATGACATGATCATCTAAGCACTTAGAGTAAATTAGAATATCATCAAAATAAACAACAACAAACTTACCCAAGTACTCATGCAACACATGGTTCATTAATCGCATAAATGTGCTAGGTGCATTAGTAAGACCAAATGGCATGACAAGCCATTTATACAACCCATACTTGGTCTTAAAGGCTGTTTTCCACTCATCACCAACATTCATTCGAATTTGATAATATCCAGATTTCAAATCAATTTTGGTAAATAAACAAGAACCATATAACTCATAAAGCATGTCATCTAATCTAGGAATAGGATGACGATACTTTACAGTGATTTTCTTAATGGCTCTGCAGTCCACACACATTCTCCATGTTCCATCCTTCTTTGGTACAAGAATAACAGGAACCGAGCAAGGACTCAGACTCTCCCTCACATACCCCTTAGCTAGCAACTCCTCCACTTGTTTGTGGATCTCCTTTGTCTCACTTGGATTCATTCTATATGCTGGCCTATTGGGTATAGCAGCTCTAGGAATGAAGTCAATTTGGTATTCTATGCCTCTAATTGGTGGTAAACCACTTGGCATCTCCTCGGGAAACACATCTTCAAATTCCTGCAAAAGATCATCAAACACACTAGGCAAAGATGGGTTAAGTTCATTAGTTGCTAAATAAGCCCCTTTGCACAAAAAGACAAATATAGGCCGATTGGAATACAAAGCTTGCCTAACCTCACTTGTCCTAGCTATCAAACTCACATTCTTGGCATTTTTCTCTCTAGGCCGAATCTGCTCTTTTTTTTTTCTCTTCCCTCTTTTTTTTTCACTCTTTTTATTTTCACTCTCTAAAGTTCTTTGTTTACTCTCTTTCTCTTTCTTTTCGGCTTCAACTCTCATCTTTTCCATTTTACATTGCTCTTCATACACTTCTTTTGAGGAAAGTGGTGTTAAGATTGTCTTCCTACCATCCTTGGCAAATGAATACCTATTGAGGTACCCATCATGTATAGCCTTTCTATCAAATTGCCATGGTTGCCCAAGTAATATTTCTCCAGCATGCATAGGCACTACATCACATAACACCTCATCATGATACTTTCCAATTGAAAATGAAATCCTGGCTTGTCTATTCACCTTTACCTCACCACAATCATTAAGCCATTGGAGCTTGTATGGACGTGAGTGTGGTATAGTAGGCAGCCCCAACCTGTTAATTAAAAGAGTACTCACTGCATTGGTGCAACTCCCACCATCAATTATCACACTACAAGCCTTGCCTTGAACATGACACCTTGTATGAAACAAGTTGTCCCTTTGCTCCTCATGACACTCCTCCTTCAATTGAGTACTAAGAACACGCCTTGTGACCAGCAAATCACCTCTTATTGGCTCCTCTATGCTCCCCTCACTATAATCCTCTAATTCGGGCATCTCTTCCTCTTCACTATCATTGCTGCCCCTTTCATCATCTGTCACTACTTCTCCATTCCTAATGACCATAGTTCGTCTATTAGGACACTCCCTACTTACATGACCTACTCTTTGGCACTTCCAGCACTTAATATCTCTATTTCTCCCCTTAGGCTCTTCAGGTTTGGATTTTTCTTTGGAATTTGAATCTGCCCTTCCTTTAGCAACATCATAGGCAGCCTTGTTCCCACCTTTAAATTCACCCTTTCCATCCTTTTTCCAAGTAGAATTAGAGTTGAAATAAGGCTTAGAAACATACCTTGCTGGTCCTTTTCTTTGGAGTTGTTTTTCTACCTTGACCGCAATGTGCACCATCTCCTCTAACTCCACATATGGTTGCAAATCAACTCAGTTAGCTATGTCTTTGTTCAAACTAGCCAAGAAATGTGCCATGGTAGTCTACCTATCCTCCTCTATGTCAGCCCTAGTCATAAGCATTTCCATCTCCTTATAGTAATCATCCACACTTCTACTTCCTTGTTTAAGAACTTGAAGTTTTTGCACAAGTTCCCTATGAAAATGTCTAGGCACAAACCTCTTTCTCATTATAGACTTAAGGTCATACCAAGTCTCTATTGGGTACTCCAAGTTTCTCCTTCGACTAGTCACTAATTGTTCCCACCAAGCTATGGCATAATCTACAAATTATGAAACAGCAAGCTTGACCTTCTTTTCCTCACTAAAATGGTGACAATCAAATATAAGCTCCACCTTCTTTTCCCATTGTAAAAAGCCTCTGGATCTGTTGTACCTTGAAAGGTAGGTATCTTAAGTTTAATACTCCCTCAATTCCTATCTACAAAATCTTCATTGCCTTGGTTTCTACCATAGTATGGATTCTCTTGCCTTCCTCCTTTACCTCTACCTAAGCCTCGGCCTCCTCTACCTCTATTTCTACCCATCCCAACAATAGGAACATCTTCCTCATCATGGTAGCCAAGGTCTTCATCTTCCCAGTCATGTTGAGGTATTTGGTTTCTACCTCCTGCTTGCACCTCATTGTGGTTTGGAGTTGCTCTTTCAACTGCTTGCAACCTTGCATCCATGCGCTCTAATGCATCCCTCATAGCCTCCATATTTTTGTTAAAATGTGCAAACTCTCCTTGTTGAGCCTCACGTAGTCTAGCCTCATCAACATGGACAGCCTCATTATTTCCACTTTGGTTTGACATTGCTGCAAAGGAACGTTAGTAAAACAAAGAAAAATAATTCAAAGGACCTCACAAGCACTCCCTCACGTGTTTTGCACTCAAATGATGGGGGTGGTCACTCGTGTTTAACTCAAGCAAATATTTCACTCACTGTTTCCTCACACCACTCTAGCTAATTCTTTTATGTTCTTAGGTGAATCACACTTTTAGAACTGTTCAAATAGCTTGTATTGTGTAGAATTTTGAAACTGAAATTGCAAAAACAAATTTGAAGCAATTCGGCTAAACAAGAAAAAAAAATAACAAATAAGAAGCAATAAAATTAGGAAAACTCAAATAGAAGCAAAGGACATGTAAAAATAAATAAATAAATAAATAAAAGGATCTGACCAGAATAGGAAAGAAACAATTTTAGAAGGTATTTTGAAAGAGGAAAGAAAAAAAAATATCAAATCAGCATTGATAATTGATATCACTTAAATGAGCAAGGAATTTAATGATATGCTAAATCCAATATAAGATATAACAAAATCTATTCAGATATGTCAATTATAAACTAAGTAGGAATATCAAATCTAAATCAGAATCAAATCTGATTAGTATATCAGTCACCCACAAATTCTGGATTCTTCCTTTTTGAATACTTTCTTCTTTTCTCTTTTTTTTTTTGTAAAATGATTTTTTTATTTATTTTATTTTATTTTTTTTAATCTTTAACTATAAACACAAAATCTGAATTTCAGATTGCAAACAATTAAATTAATTCAAAGAAGAACAAGAACAAGACCAACACAGGAAATCAGAATTGAAGAACATGAATTATAGAATGATAAAACCTGATCACAAAATCAGAATTTCAGATTGCAAACAATTGATTTAATTCAAAGAGGAACAAGAACAAAACAAACGCAAGAAATTCAGAATTGAAGAATGTGAATTATAGAAAGATAAAACCTGATCTAGAGCCAAGCTCTGATACCAAATGATACAGAACCTCCAAGAATAAGCTTGAGAACCCCTTTATGTATTTGAACCCCCAAAGCATTAACTTGAAAACCCCAATACTCAATTCGGCAACAACCCCTAAGAATGGTTAGAATTCAGATTGCTTAGATAAGATGATCAAAGAATTGGAATAAGGAAAACTTGTTTCTAAATTCCAATTTCGAAACACTCCACAAAAAGATGATCAATCTACTTGAATGTTCCTAAAGCATGTATTCTACACAAGAACACAAAGATAAAAGCAAACATCCTTTTGGTTTAATAATTCAAACATATTCTGTCCAAAAACACGCAGCCAAGGCTTATTAATAGCCATTACAAAGAAAATCCTAATGAGCAAGTTCCCATTAAATGACAAGAGTTGACAAATCAAACTCTAAGATTAAGAACTAATATGATTTTATTAAAACTAATTAAAACCAGCCCATAACTAATATGGCCCATTACAAACTTAATTAAACCCATTAGTAACTTGGACTTGAATTAAGTTGTAAGGAACTTGGGCTGTACATGCTCCAAAGCTTTAGCGTCCTTGCAAACCCTCACTAGCCAAATTCACTAAGCCTTGTAGATGATGGATTAAGGCTTGTTGAAGCTTCTTAGAACGAGATCTTGTTATAGGTCCTTGAGGCATACTGATTGGACTAGAAACCTCTTGAACTTTATCCTTGCCTTCTTGATCTCTCTCATCTTCATGATGTTGAATCCGTTCCACTTGGTGTGTAGGCTGAGTGGAACGGATTCAACATCATGAAGATGAGAGAGATCAAGAAGGCAAGGATAAAGTTCAAGAGGTTTCTAGTCCAATCAGTATGCCTCAAGGACCTATAACAAGATCTCGTTCTAAGAAGCTTCAACAAGCCTTAATCCATCATCTACAAGGCTTAGTGAATTTGGCTAGTGAGGGTTTGCAAGGACGCTAAAGCTTTGGAGCATGTACAGCCCAAGTTCCTTACAACTTAATTCAAGTCCAAGTTACTAATGGGTTTAATTAAGTTTGTAATGGGCCATATTAGTTATGGGCTGGTTTTAATTAGTTTTAATAAAATCAAATTAGTTTCTTAATCTTGCTCTCCAAGAGTTTGATTTGTCAACTCTTGTCATTAATAAGAACTTGCTCATTAGGGTTTTCTTTGTAAAGGCTATTAATAAGACTTGGCTGAGGTTTTTTGAGATAGATTATGATTGAATTATTAAACCTAAAGGCTGTTTGCTTTTATCTTTGTGTTCTTGTGTAGAATACATGCTTTAAGGAACATTCAAGTAGATTGGTCATCTTTTTGTGGAGTGTTTCGAAATTGGAATTCAGAAAAAAGTTTCCCTTATTCCAATTCTTTGATCATCTTATCTAAGCAATCTGATTTCTAATCTTTCTTAGGGGTTGTTGCCGAATTGAGTATTGGGGTTTTCAAGTTAATGCTTTGGGGGTTTAAATACATAAAGGGGTTCTTAAGCTTATTCTTGGAGGTTCTGTATCATTTGGTATGAGAGCTTGGCTCTAGATCAGGTTTTATCTTTCTATAATTCACGTTCTTCAATTCTGATTTCTTGTGTTTTTTTTGTTCTTGTTCTTCTTTGAATTAAATCAATTGTTTACAATCTGAAATTCAGATTTTGTGTTTATAGTTGAAGGTTAAAAAAAAAAAGAAAGAAATTCGTTTTACAAAAAAAAAAAAAAGAAAAGAGGAAAGTATTCAAAAAGGAAGAATCCAGAATTCGTGGGTGACTGATATGCTAATAAGATATGATTCTGATTTAGATTTGCTATTCCTACATAGTTTATAATTGACATATCTGAATAGATTTTGTTATATCTTGTATTAAAATTGTTTCTTTCCTATTCTAGTCAGATCCTTTTATTTTTCTTTTACATGTCCTTTGCTTCTATTTGAGTTTTCTTAATTTTATTGCTTCTTATTTGTTACTTTTTTTCTTGTTTGGCTGAATTATTTCAAATTTGTTTTTGCAATTTCAGTTTTGAAATTCTACACATTACAAGCTATTTGAACAGTTCTAAAAGTGTGATTCACCTAAGAACATAAAAGAATTAGCTAGAGTGGTGTGAGGAAACCGTGAGTGAAATATTTGCTTGAGTTAAATACGAGTGACCATCCCCATCATTTGAGTGCAAAACATGTGAGGGAGTGCTTGTGAGGTCCTTTGAATTATTTTTCTTTGTTTTTCTAACGTTCTTTTGCAGCAATGTCAAACCAAAGTGGAAATAATGAGGCTATTCATGTTGATGAAGCTAGACTACGTGAGGCTCAACAAGGAGAGTTTGCACATTTTAACAGAAATATGGAGGCTATAAGGGATGCATTAGAGTGCATGGATGCAAGGTTGCAAGCAGTTGAAAGAGCACCTCCAAACTGCAATGAGGTGCAAGGGGGAGGTAGAAATCAAATACCTTAAGATGACTGGGAAGATGAAGACCTTGGCTACTATGATGACGAAGATGTTCCTGTTGTTGGGATGGGCAAAAATAGAGGTAGAGGAGGCTGAGGCTTAGGTAGAGGTAGAGGAGGAAGGCAAGAGAATCCATACTATGGTAGAAACCAAGGCAATGAAGATTTTGTAAATAGGAATTTGGGGAGTATTAAACTTAAGATACCTACCTTTCAAGGTATAATAGATCCAGAGGCTTATTTACAATGGGAAAAGAAGGTGGAGCTTATATTTGATTGTCACCATTTTAGTGAGGAAAAGAAGGTCAAGCTTGCTGTTTCACAATTTGTAGATTATGCCATAGCTTGGTGGGAACAATTAGTGACTAGTCGAAGGAGAAACTTGGAGTACCCAATTGAGACTTGGTATGACCTTAAGTCTACAATGAGAAAGAGGTTTGTGCCTAGACATTTTCATAGGGAACTTGTGCAAAAACTTCAAGTTCTTAAACAAGGTAATAAAAGTGTGGATGATTACTACAAGGAGATGGAAATGCTTATGACTAGGGCTGATATAGAGGAGGATAGGGAGATTACCATGGCACATTTCTTGGCTGGTTTGAACAAAGATATAGCTGACCGAGTTGATTTGCAACCATATGTGGAGTTAGAGGAGATGGTGCACATTGCGGTCAAGGTAGAAAAACAACTCCAAAGAAGAGGACCAGCAAGGTATGTTTCTAAGCCTTTTTTCAACTCTAATTCTACTTGGATAAAGGATGGAAAGGGTGAATTTAAAGGTGGGAACAAGGCTGCCTATGATGTTGCAAAAGGAAGGGCAGATTCAAATTCCAAAGAAAAATCCAAACCTGAAGAGCCTAAGGGGAGAAATAGAGATATTAAGTGTTGGAAGTGCCAAGGTGTAGGTCATGTAAGTAGGGAATGTCCTAATAGATGAACTATGATCATTAGAAATGGAGAAGTAGTGACAGATGATGAAAGGGGCAACAATGATATTGAAGAGGACGAGATGCCCGAATTAAAAGATTGTAGCGAAGGGAGCATAGAGGAGCCAATAAAAGGTGATTTGCTGGTCACAAGGCATGCTCTTAGTACTTAATTGAAGGAGGAGTGTCATGAGGAGCAAAGGGACAACTTGTTTCATACAAGGTGTCATGTTCAAGGCAAGGCTTGTAGTGTGATAATTGATAGTGGGACTTGCACCAATGTAGTGAGTACTCTTTTGATTAACAGGTTGGGGCTGCCTACTATACCACACTCATGTCCATACAAGCTCCAATGGCTTAATGATTGTGGTGAGGTAAAGGTGAATAGACATGCCATGATTTCATTTTCAATTGGAAAATATCATGATGAGGTGTTATGTGATGTAGTGCCTATGCATGCTGGAGAAATATTGCTTGGGCGACCATGGCAGTTTGACAAAAGGGCTATACATGATGGGTACCTCAAAAGGTATTCATTTGCTAAGGATGGTAGAAAGACAATCTTAACACCACTTTCCTCAAGAGAAGTGTATGAAGAGCAATGTAAAATGGAAAGGATGAGAGTTGAGGCCGAAAAGAAAGAGAAAGAGAGTAAGCAAAGTACTTTAGAGAGTGAAAATAAAAAGAGTGAAAAGAAAGAGGCAAGAGAAAAAAGAGCAGATTCGGCCTTGAGAGAAAAATGCCAAGAATGTGAGTTTGATAGCTAGGACAAGTGAGGTTAGGCAAGCTTTGTATTCCAATTGGCCTATATTTGTCTTTTTGTACAAAGGGGTTTGTTTAGCAACTAACGAACTTAACCCGTCTTTGCCTAGTGTGTTTGATGATCTTTTGCAGGAATTTGAAGATGCGTTTCCCAAGGAGATGCCAAGTGGTTTACCACTAATTAGAGGCATAGAACACCAAATTGACTTCATTGCTGGAGCTGCTATACCCAATAGGCCAGCATATAGAACGAATCCAAGTAAGACAAAGGAGATCCAAAAATAAGTGGAGGAGTTGCTAATTAAGGGGTATGTGAGGGAGAGTCTTAGTCCTTGCTCAGTTCCTGTTATTCTTGTACCAAAGAAGGATGGAACATGGAGGATGTGTGTGGACTACAGAGCCATCAATAAAATCACCGTAAAGTATCGTCATCCTATTCCTAGATTAGATGACATGCTTGATGAGTTATATGGTTCTTGTTTGTTCACCAAAATTGATTTGAAATCTGGTTATTATCAAATTCGAATGAATGTTGGTGATGAATGGAAAACAGCCTTTAAGACTAAGTATGGGTTGTATGAATGGCTTGTCATGCCATTTGGTCTTACTAATGCACCTAGCACATTTATGCAATTAATGAACCATGTGTTGCGTGAGTACTTGGGTAAGTTTATTGTTGTTTATTTTTATGATATTCTGATTTACTCTAAGTGCTTAGATGATCATGTCATGCATGTGCGACTTTTACTAGAAAAACTTAAGCAAGAAAAGTTGTATGCTAACCTTAAGAAGTGTAGCTTTTGCATGGATAAGGTTAATTTTCTTGGTTTTATTGTATCTAGTCAAGGTATTGAGGTTGATGAAGACAAGGTTAGAGCCATTAAGGAGTGGCCGAGACCTAAAAATGCTAGTGAGGTGAGGAGTTTTCATGGGCTTGCTGGTTTCTATAGGAGATTCATTAGGGATTTTAGCACTATAGCCGCACCTTTGAATGAGTCAGTTAAGAAAAATGTTGGATTTGTTTGGGGTGATGCACAAGAACATGCATTTAATGAGCTTAAGGTTAAAATGTGTAATGCACCTTTGCTTGCTTTACCTAACTTTGGTAAGACTTTTGAGATTGAATGTGATGCTAGTGGCATAGGCATTGGAGCTGTTTTGATGAAGGATCAAAGGCCACTAATGTATTTCAGTGAAAAGTTAAGTGGGGCAGCCTTGAAGTATCCAACATATGACAAGGAATTATTTGCTTTGGTTCGAGCTTTACTCACTTGGCAGCATTATTTGTGGCCTAGGGAGTTTGTGATACACACTGACCATGAAAGCTTAAAGCATTTGAAGGGTCAAGATAAGTTGAACCATAGGCATGCTAAATGGGTGGAGTTCATAGAAACATTCCCATATGTGATTAAATATATGCAAGGTAAGGAGAATGTGGTTGTTGATGCATTATCTAGAAGGTACACTTTACTTAACTCACTTAGTGCTCAATTGCTAGGTTTTGAGTTTATAAAAGAGTTGTATCATCATGATGTTGATTTCGGTGATATATACATTTCTTGTGATAATAGGGATATTTCTAATGATTTTTACTTGTTTGATGGTTTTTTGTTCAAAAGAAATAGATTGTGCATTCCTAGATTGTGCATTCCTAAATGTTCTATGAGGGAATTGTTGATTAAGGAGGCATATGGAGGGGGCCTAATGGGACATTTTGGGGTCAATAAGACCTATGATATACTATTAGAACATTTCTTTTAGCCTAGTATGAAACGTGATGTGCATAAGGTTTGTGAGCATTGCATTTACATATAGAGAAGCTAAGTCTAGGTTGAAACCGCATGGGTTATACACACTATTACCTATTCCTAATGAACCTTGGACTGATTTATCTATGGATTTTGTGCTTGGATTGCCTAAAACTAGGAAAGGTCGTGATAGTATCTTTGTTGTGGTTGATAGATTTAATAAAATGGCTCATTTTATACCATGTCATAAAACTGATGATGCTTAATTGATTGCTAATTTATTTTTCAAAAAAGTTGTGCGTTTACATGGCATACCTAAGAGCATTGTTAGTGATAGAGATGTTAAGTTCTTAAGTCATTTTTGGCGTGTGTTGTGGGGAAAGTTAGGAACTAAGCTGATATTTTCAACTACTTGTCACCCTCAAACCAATGGGCAAACTGAGGTAGTAAATAGGACTTTGATTACCTTGCTTAGAGCAATCATAGAAAAGAACATTACGACATGGGAGGATTGTTTACCATTGGTGGAGTTTGCTTACAATAGGGCTGTTCATAGCACTACCCATTGTTCTCCATTTGAGATTGTTTATGGATTTAATCCACTTTCTCCTATTGATCTATTACCATTGCCACCTAACAATTTTGTGAGTGTTGATGCTAATTCTAAAGCAGATTTGGTGAAGAAGTTGCATAAGCAAGTTAAGGAGAGGATTGAAAAGCAAAATGCTAAAGTAGCTTCACGTGTGAACAAAGGAAGGAAGCTAATGATTTTTTAGCCTCGGGATTGGGTGTGGGTACATTTTCGCAATTAGAGGTTTCCACTTCAAAGGAAATCTAAGCTTAACCCAAGAGGAGATGGTCTTTTTCAAATCCTTGAAAGAATTAATGACAATGCATACAAAGTGGACTTGCCAGGTGAGTATAATGTTAGTACTTCATTTAATGTGGCTGACTTGAGTCCTTTTGATATAGGTGATGCTTTAGATTCGAGGACGAATCCTTTTGAGGAGAGGGGAAATGTTATGGATCAGCCTACACACCAAGTGGAGCGGATTCAACATCATGAAAATGAGAAAGATCAAGAAGGCAAAGATAAAGTTCAAGAGGTTTCTAGTCCAATCAATATGCCTCAAAGACCTATAACAAGATCTCAGTCTAAGAAGCTTCAACAAGTCTTAATCTGTCATCTACAAGACTTAGTGAATTTGGCTAGTGAGGGTTTGCAAGGACGCCAAAGCTTTGGAGCATGTACAACTCAAGTTCCTTACAACTTAATTCAAGTCCAAGTTACTAATGGGTTTAATTAAGTTTGTAATAGGCCATATTAGTTATGGGCTGGTTTTAATTAGTTTTAATAAAATCATATTAGTTTCTTAATCTTGCACTCCAAGAGTTTGATTTTTCAATTCTTGTCATTAATGAGAACTTGCTCATTAGGGTTTTCTTTATAAAAGCTATTAATAAGCCTTGGCTAAGTTTTTTTGAGACATTTTATGATTGAATTATTAAACTTAAAAGCTGTTTGCTTTTATCTTTGTGTTCTTGTGTAGAATACATGCTTTAAGGAACATTCAAGTAGATTGATCATCTTTTTGTGGAGTGTTTTGAAATTGGAATTCAGAAACAAGTTTTCCTTCTTCCAATTCTTTGATCATCTTATCTAAGCAATATGATTTCTAACCTTTCTTAGGGGTTGTTGCTGAATTGAGTATTGGGGTTTTCAAGTTAATGCTTTGGGGGTTCAAATACATAAAGGGGTTCTCAAGCTTATTCTTGGAGGTTCTTATCAATAAATAAATCAAAGTAAAAGGAAAAAATGTTAATAAAAAGATTTTAGAGTTGATGCCTTTTTAGAATGGCAGCCTGCATATCCTATTGAATAGGAATAAAACCTCATACAGTTCTTCCTTCTTGCGAAGAAAGGGTTCTGGAAAAAAGTATTGGTTTGTTTATTAATTTAATTCTGATTCTTAAATTAATAAATTTTAGATCTTTTTTATTTTAGACCTAAAGAGAATTCTAGATCTGAGTTTAGAATTTTGAAAATGGATAAAAGAAATTATACCTTTGCTTTCTTTGATTTTCGGATGAACGGAATGAGCTTAACTCCATATTTAAGCTCCACTTTGGATTTAGAATCCTGAAGTTGAACCTTAGATAGTGAAAGGTTAGCAAAACAATGTAATAAATGCAAATTAAAAGAATTTGAAATGATAGATTTTAGTATCAAATTTCGAACAGAATTTTAGTACAATTAGTAGAGCAATATAGAAGAGTTTTTGCATTGGGATCCCCCAAATGAGCTGAAAGGAGGCTCTATTTATATGTTGGGCATGCCGCCCTTGCCACCGGCAGGTTGGGCATGCCACCCTACCGCCGGCATGCCGAGCGTGCCACCCAAAGTGGTGGCACACCGCCAAACAACTAGTCCAACCTATTTTCGCATATTTTTGGCTGTTTATAGTCCATTTCAGATTCGATTTGAGTCCGGTTTGATTCTATGAGTTCTTGACTGAAAAGCAATCGACTAGAGGTGAAAGATTCAGGAAATTTATTTTTCAACGGGGCATTGCTTCGCACCTCGCAAGGGGCGCTGCACCCTAGACCCCTGCCCGCCTCGTATGCATAGTGCACTATTCCTATTCCTAGTAGGTGTCAAGCTGCAGTCGGATCATAAAAGTACAAATTTGAGGGTTCACAAACATACCAAGGTTCTTTAACATAGGTTCGTCATTGGGTTGAGGTTTTTCTTGTTCAAACCTGATTTGGCTTTCTAAGGAGTCACTTACAAGCGTAAAGGTATTGGGTCTCAAAGTAGGTCATTTGGTGATGCAAACAACATAGCATAACAAAGGCAAGGATCCAATTCAACTTCCCAATGGTCCCATTACAAGAGCAAGAATGAAGAAATTCTAGGAAACACTAAATGGGATGATTCAACGCTTGTGGGATGATCTTGCCACAATTCAAGAATGCAAGAATGAATCATTCATCAAAATGGGGATTCAAGACTCAAATCAAAGTTTGGTGACAATGATTCAAGTAGATGAAGGCCAAAACATGAGCATGTACCTAGGCCTTTAGTTTGTTTTTGATGTTTTTGGGCCCCTATCAATATGATATAAGCCCAAGTTCAAATAAATTAAGTGTGCTTATGTAATTAGTGAGTTTTGAGTCTATTTATGTTAGGTATAATGCCCAAAATGAGTTTAGATTTATTTTCTTGTTTAGGAATCAATTTCTAACTAGGAAACTTCAATCCTTATTTAGGAAGATTCCCTAGTCCATGTTTTATTCCAATTTAGGTTGAACTTATAATTATTAGTTGTCTAGGAATCAATTTCTAAGTAGGAAACTTTAATTCTTATTTAAGAAAGATTTCCTAGTCTATGTTTTATTCCAATTCAGGGTTGAACTTATAATTATTAGTTGTCTAGGAATCAATTTCTAACTAGGAAATTTTAATTCTTGTTTAGGAAATATTCCTTAGTCTATGTTTTATTCCCATTTAGGGTTGAGCCTCTATATAAACTCAACCATTCATGCAAAATGGTTAGATTTTGATAAATAAAAACTGAATACTCTTGTTTTTGATTCTTGCTTGAATCAAGTTCATACAATCAAAGTTAATTACTTTGTGCGTATTTATTCCAAGGTTCTCTTTCACAAGTTGGTATTGTGTTGTGGAGATCATCATCCAAAGGTAATCATATTCCAAGGTGCTCTATTACTAGTTGGAACTGGCTCACGGACTTAGGGAAAATCTAATTTATCTTTCCAAGGAGTTGCTTTCAAACGTAAAGATATTGGGTCTCAAGTTTAATATACTTGGAGTTCGTATTAGTTTGGTATCAGAGTTTAGGCTCTAAATTAGGTTATATCTTTCTGTTTGGTTTGTATTTTCCATTTTTCGTTTCTTTTTTTTTTGTTTGTTTTCCTTTTGTTAAATTCCTTTGTTTTCACTTTATTAATTTTGTTTGCTATTGTTTCAGGTCTAAAATTCAAAAAAAAAAAAATCCTAAAATCGTCTACCTTTATTAGTGTCTTATTATCATCTTCTTTACTTTGTCTCTTTGTTTCCTACCTTTTCGTATTATTTTTGTTCCTTTTCTATTCTTTGTGTTTATCAAAAATCAAGTGTTGGAAGGAATCAACTCCTAAATTATCAACTTTAATTCAGTTTGGAATTTTTGTACTTGATCTTCAATTAATCTTGTTAATCTTCAATATTTACTTGCTGCAATTGAACTTAAAAAAAAAAAAAAAGAAGAAGAGTAAAGAAAATCAGAATTTAAAAAAAAAAGACAAAAAAAAAAAAGAAGGAAAATTTGTCCAAAAAGAAAAGAAGCAAAAAGTGTTGAAATCTGACTTTTTTTGGAGTATTTATAAAAGTTATTTAGTTCCTAGAGTGAAGAGGACAAGGAAAGAAGCTGATTTTCAAGATTATATAAGGAGAATCAAAGATTTCAGCATTCTACAAGGAGTTTGACCAAAGTCTAAGCATCTTTCCAAAACAAGCTATGATTGTTTTCCTACTCCTTTCCAAATTTTGGTTTGACTTTTCTAATCCTATTTTCATTCTGATTTCTTCTTTCCTTACTCATTTTGGTTTTCTTTTTGTATTTAATTATTTTCAATCGTTATTCATGTCTCATTAGGTTTCCTAATCCCATCAGGATTCCTATATTTTTTTCCTAGTTCTATTAGGATTTCTAGTTCTCGTTTCATTGAGTCTTTAAACTTTGGATTTTATTCACATTGTAATTTAGTAAAAATTGTATTAATTTGATTTTTGCAACTAATCTTGGCAAGAAATTGAGTGGAAAAAGGCGAAGTGTGAGCACATCTAGAGAAAAGCCATTGATTGCGTGTAAAACTAAACACGAGTGAACTGGAGTGTCAAAACTACTTGAGTGAAACATGTGATGGAGTGAAGTGAGGAAACTATTCTCTACTTTACTAACTTTATTTTATAGCTTCAAGATGAGTGGAACCTAAGGGAATCCACATGAGGAACTACATAAATTCCAAGCCTTGCATGACTTACTGTGGGGAGAAGGACAAATGATAGATTGAATCAAATGGAGCAAAGAAGCAATGAAAGGATCAAAAGATTAGAAGTTTCAGTTACAAGAGGATAGCCACCCAATGCTCCTAGGCTAGGCGAATCCAAAGAAGAGTTTCAAATGAAGATGAGGATGAAATTGAGTCCCTTATTGATAATGAAGGGGAAGAAGAAGTAAGGCTAAAAGCTAGATAAGATAACAACAATGGTGGAATAAAATTGAAAATTCCAACATTTCATGGAAGAATAGATCCCGAAGCATACCTAGATTGGAAAAAGAAGATTGAGTTGGTGTTTAATTGTCATAACTACACCTAATCCAAGAAGTTGAAGCTTGCTGTGGCTATATTTGATGGATATGCCATTATTTGGTGGGATGATACCAAGCAAAAGAGGAGAAGAAATAGAGAAAGACTTATAGAAGAATGGAAGGACTTAACGGCAATCATGAGAAGGAGATTTGTACCAAGCCACTACTATAGGGAGCTGTACAATCGTCTTTAAGACCTATCTCAAGGGTCCAAAAGTATTGAGGAATACTACAAAGAGATGGAGGTAGCCATGATTCGAGCAAATGTGGAAGAAGATAATGAGGCTACAATGGCAAGGTTCCTTAATGGGTTGAATAAGGAGATTGCAAATGTGGTTGAGCTGCAACCATATATGGAGCTTGAAGATATGCTTCATCTTGCTTTGAAGGTTGAGAAGCAGTTGAAGAAGAGGAGTACCAATCGACTATCTACCTCCTACAATGCAACATTCAAATCAAATTGGAGAAAAGATGACAAGGCTTTTTCATCCAAGGCTAGAGCCGATTCCAAGGAAGTTCCAAAGACACCCATCCCAAGCAAGGACAAAGGTAAAGCTACACCTTCTAGTTTTGGAAATATTATATGCTTTAAATGTCAATGTGTAGGTCACTATAATAAGGATTGTCTAAATAAAAGAACAATGATCATGCTTGATGGGAAGTACTATTCGGCTAGTGAAGAAGAAGTTGAAGAAGAAAGAACACCACCTCTTAAAGATGCAAGTGACGAAGAGGATAATAACCAACCAGAAATAGCTGAATGTGAGAGGTCTCTTGTCACAAGGAGATCATTGAACATGCAAATTCAACATGATGATAATGTGCAACAAATGGAAAATCTGTTTCAAACTAGATGTCTTGTAAAAGATAGAGTTTGTGATGTAATCATAGATGGGGGTAGTGTAACCAATGTAGTAAGCACCACTTTAGTTGAGAAACTAGGGTTACTTACTACTAAGAATCCTCACCCTTATAAACTAAAATGGCTTAATGATTATAGGGAAATTAGGGTGACAAGGCAAGTTCCAGTAGCTTTTAAGATAGGCAGGTATAATGATGAGATTTTATTTGATGTTGTGCCTATGCAAGCAGGTCATCTATTGTTAGGACACCCTTGGCAATTTGATAGAAGGGTGATGCATAATGGCCACATCAATCACTACACTTTTGAGAAAGATGGAAGAAAGATAACTCTTGCACCACTTTTACCTAGAGAAATCTATGAGAATGAGCTGAAAAGAATTCAAAAGGAGAGAGAAGACAAGAGTGAGAAAAAAAGTGTAAATGATGTACCAAAAGAAAGAGAGAGTGCAAAAGAAAAAAGTGCAAAAATATTGAGAAAGGAAAGAAAGTAAGCTCGAGTGAGAAAATGAGAGAAAAGAAATTGTTGAAAGTAAAAAGAAACATGTGTACTTTTATGCAAAGGGAAGTGATGTTAGGGAAGTTTGGTTTTTAAAGAAAAGTATACTTATACTCATGTACAAGGAGCTTTATTTTAACACTAATGACCTTAATGTTTCTTTGCCTAGTGTTTTTGTTTCTCTTTTACAGGAATTTGAGGATGTCTTTCCTGAAGAGATACCCAATAGTTTGCCACCCATTTGGGGTATTGAGCATCAAATCAATTTTATTCCTGGTGCTTCAATTCCAAATAAACCAGCCTATAGAAGTAACCCCAAGGAAACAAAGGAGCTTTAAAGGCAAGTTATGGAGTTCTTAACTAAAGGACATGTTAGAGAAAGTATGAGTCCATGTGCTGTGCCCATTTTGCTAGTACCTAAGAAAGATTGTTCTTGGCGTATGTGTGTTAATTGTCGTGCAATTAATAACATTATGGTAAAGTATCGCCATCCTATTCCTAGGTTAATGATATGCTTGATGAGTTGCATGGTTATCCTATCTTTAGCAAAATTGATTTGAAAAGTGGATATCACCAAATTAGAATGAAGGAAGGTGATGAATGGAAAACTGCCTTTAAAACAAAATATGGTTTGTATGAATGGTTAGTTATGCCTTTTGGCTTGACTAATGCACCTAGTACTTTCATGAGACTTATGAACCATGTTTTGAGAAATTTTATTAGTAAGTTTGTTCTTGTATATTTTGATGATATTCTTGTCTATTCTAAAAGCATAGACAAACACTTAGAACATTTGAGGTGTGTGCTTAATGTGTTGAGAAATGAAAAATTATTTGCTAACCTTAAAAAGTGTTCTTTTTGTTTAGATAGGAAAGTGTTTTTAGGATTTGTGGTTAGTGCTAAAGGTGTTGAAGTTGATGTAGAAAAGGTAAGTGCTATAAAAAATTGGCCTATTCCTACATCGGTAAGTGAGGTAAGAAGTTTTCATGGTTTAGCTAGATTTTATAGATGTTTTGTAAAGGATTTTAGCACCATAGCTGCACCTCTAACAGAGGTAATTAAAAAGAATTGTGTTTTTAAGTAGGGAAAAGAACAAGAAGATGCATTTAATTCATTTAAAGATAAGTTATGTAAGGCACACATTCTTGCTTTGCCTAACTTTAATGATACTTTTGAGATTGTGTGTGATGCATCAGGAGTAGGTATTGGGGCTGTCCTTATACAAGGAAAAAGGCCAATTGCCTATTTTAGTGAAAAGCTCCATGGTGCCTCATTGAAGTACCCCACTTATGACAAGGATCTCTATGCTTTGGTTAGAGCTTTGGAGACTTGGCAACACTACCTTTGGCCTAAGGAGTTTGTATTTCACACCGACCATCAATCCTTGAAATTCCTAAAGGGGCAAGGTAAGTTGAACAAGAGGCATGCCAAATGGGTTGAGTTCATTGAGACCTTTCCATATGTGATAAAATACAAGCAAGGTAAGGAGAACACTGTGGCTGATGCACTGTCAAGAAGGTATGCTTTACTTAATGCTTTGGATGCAAGAATGATTGGGTTTGAAAATATTAAATCTCTATATGTTGATGATTCTGATTTTTCTAGCATTTTCAAAGCAAGTCAAAAAGTTGCATTTGGTAAATTCTATAGAATGGATGGGTTTTTGTTTAAAGAAAATAGACTTTGCATACTTATTTGTTCTATGAGAGAACTGCTTGTTAAGGAGGCACATGGGGGAGGGTTAATGGGACATTTTGGAATCACTAAAACTTCAGATACTTTACATGAACACTTCTATTGGCCTAAAATGAAAAGGGATGTACATAGAATTTGTGATAAATGTGTTGTGTGCAAGCAAGCTAAATCTTAAGTTTTGAATCAAGGTTTGTATACTCCTTTACCTGTTTCTAGTAATCCTTGGACTGATATTTCCGTGGATTTTATTTTAGGGTTGCCTAGATCAAAAAAAGGGAAAGATTCTATCTTTGTGGTGGTTGATAGGTTTTCCAAAATGTCACGTTTCATTCCTTGTAATAAAACTGATGATGCCACCAACATTGCTAATTTATTCTTTAGGGAAGTGATACGTTTGCATGGCATTCCTAAAACTATTGTTAGTGATAGGGATGTAAAGTTTCTAAGTCATTTTTGGAAAGTTTTGTGGAGTAAAATTGGAACCAAATTGTTGTTTTCTACTACTTGTCATCCACAAACTAATGGTCAAACTGAAGTTGTTAATAGGACTTCGGGAACTTTGTTGCGTGCTATTGTCCAAAAGAACTTAAAGAATTGGGAAGAATGCATTCCATTTGTTGAGTTTGCTTATAATAGAGTTGTGCATTCTACTACTGGTTTCTCATCTTTTGAAATTGTTTATGGTTTAAATCCTCTAACCCCTTTGGATTTAGTGCCTTTACCTTGTAATGAAAGGAGTAGTTTGGATGGGAAGAGAAAGGTAGATTTGGTGAAGAAACTACATGAGGAGATGCGCAAGAATATTGAGAAGAAATATCAACAAATAGCAAGTCAAGTGAATAAGGGAAGGAGGCATGTTGTATTCGAACCAGGTGATTGGGTTTGGGTGCATATGAGAAAAGAAAGGTTTGCAACTCAAAGGATGACCAAGGGGAGATGAACCTTTTCAAGTAGTTGAGAAGATCAATGACAATGCATACAAGCTGGACCTACCTGGTGAGTATAATGTGAGTGCTACCTTTAATGTTAGTGATCTTTCTCCTTTTGATGTAGGTGTTGGAGATTCATGGATGAATCATCTTGAGGAGGGAGGGAATGATGCAAACAACAAAGCATACAAAGGCAAGGATCCAATTTAACTTCCCAATGGTCCCATTACAAGAGCAAGAATGAAGAAATTCAAGGAAACACTAAATGGGATGATTTAAGGCTTGTGGGATGATCTTGCCACAATTCAAGAATGCAAGAATGAATCATTCATCAAAATGGGGATTCAAGACTCAAATCAAAGTTTGGTGACAATGATTCAAGTGGATGAAGGCCAAAACATGGGCATGTACCTAGGCCTTTAGTTTGTTTTTGATGTTTTTGGGCCCCTATCAATATGATATAAGCCCAAGTTCAAATAAATTAAGTGTGCTTATGTAATTAAGATTTCCTAGTCTATGTTTTATTCCAATTTAGGTTGAACTTATAATTATTAGTTGTCTAGGAATCAATTTCTAACTAGGAAACTTTAATTCTTATTTAAGAAAGATTCCCTAGTCTATGTTTTATTCTAATTTAGGGTTGAGCCTTTATATAAACTCAACCATTCATGTAAAATGGAGTTTGATTTTGACAAATAAAAACTGAATACTCTTATTGATACGAACCCCAAGTATATTAAATTGAGATCCAATATCTTTATGCTTGGAAGCAACTCCTTGGAAAGCTAAATCAGATTTTCCCCAAGTCCGTGACCCAATTCAAACCCGTGATAGAGCACTTTGGAATATGATCACCTTTGGATGATGATCTCCGCAACACAATACCAACTTGTGAAAGAGAACCTTCGAATAAATATGCACAAAGTAATTAGCTTTGTTTGTATGAACTTGATTCAAGCAAGAATAAAAAATAAGAGATAACACTCTTAAGAAAAACTAAATTTTTTATTTATCAAAATCTAACTCCATTTTACATGAATGGTTGAGTTTATATAAAGGCTCAACCCTAAATGGGAATAAAACATAGACTAAGGAATCTTTCCTAAACAAGAATTAAAATTTTCTAGTTAGAAATTGATTCCTAGACAACTAATAATTATAGGTTCAACCCTAAATTGGAATAAAACATAGACTAGTGAATCTTTCTTAAATAAGAATTAAAGTTTCCTAGTTAGAAATTGATTCCTAGTCAACTAATAATTATAAGTTCATCCTAAATTGGAATAAAACATAGACTAGGGAAGCTTCCTAAACAAGGATTGAAGTTTCCTAGTTAGAAATTGATTCCTAAACAAGAAATAAATCTAAACTCGTTTTGGGCTTTATACCTAACATAAATAGGCCCAAAACTCACTAATTACATAAGCACACTTAATTTATTTGAACTTGGGCTTATATCATATTGAAAGGGGCCCAAAAACATCAAAAACAAACTAAAGGCTGAGGTACATGCCCATGTTTTGGTCTTCATCCACTTGAATCATTGTCACCAAACTTTGATTTGAGTCTTGAATCCCTATTTTGATGAATGATTCATTCTTGCATTCTTGAATTGTGGCAAGATCATTCCACAAGCCTTTGAATCATCCCATTTAGTGTTTCCTTGAATTTCTTCATTCTTGCTCTTGTAATGGGACCATTGGGAAGTTGAATTGGATCCTTGCCTTTGTATGCTTTGTTGTTTGCAACATTCCCTCCCTCCTCAAGATGATTCGTCCATGAATCTCCAACACCTACATCAAAAGGAGAAAGATCACTAACATTAAAGGTAGCATTCACATTATACTCACCAAGTAGGTCCAGCTTGTATGCATTGTCATTGATCTTCTCAACTACTTGAAAAGGTCCATCTCCCCTTGGATGAAGCTTTGTCATCGTTTGAGTTGGAAATCTTTCTTTTCTCATATGCACGCAAACCCAATCATCTGTTTCGAATACAACATGCCTCCTTCACTTATTCACTTGGCTTGCTATTTGTTGATTTTTCTTCTCAATATTCTTGCGCATCTCCTCATGTAGTTTCTTCACCAAATATGCCTTTCTCTTCCCATCCAAACTACTCCTTTCCTTACAAGGTAAAGGCATTAAATCCAAAGGGGTTAGAGGATTAAAACCATAAACAATTTCAAAAGGTGAGAAACCAGTAGTAGAATGCACAACTCTATTATAAGCAAACTCAACAAATGGAATGCATTCTTCCTAATTTTTTGAGTTCTTTTGGACAATAGCACGCCACAAAGTTCCTAAAGTCCTATTAACAACTTCAGTTTGACCATCAGTTTGTGGATAACAAGCAGTAGAAAACAACAATTTGGTTCCAATTTTACTCCATAAAACTTTCCAAAAATGACTTAGAAACTTACCATCTCTATCATTAACAATAGTTTTAGGAATGCCATACAAATGTACCACTTCCCTAAAGAATAAATTAGCAATGTTGGTGGCATCATCAGTTTTATTACAAGGAATGAAATGTGACATTTTGGAAAAACTATCAACCACCACAAAGATAGAATCTTTCCCTTTTTTTTTTTTTTTGATCTAGGCAACCCTAAAATAAAATCCATGGAAATATCAGTCCAAGGGTTACTAGAAACAGGTAAAGGAGTATACAAACCTTGATTCAAAACTTTAGATTTAGCTTGCTTGCACACAACACATCTATCACAAATTCTATGTACATCCCTTTTCATTTTAGGCCAATAGAAGTGTCCATGTAAAGTATCTAAAGTTTTAGTGATGCCAAAATGTCCCATTAACCCTCCCCCATGTGCCTTCTTAACAAGCAGTTCTCTTATAGAACAAATAGGTATGCAAAGTCTATTTTCTTTAAACAAAAACCCATCCATTCTATAGAATTTACCAAATACAACTTTCTCACTTGCTTTGAAAATGCTAGAAAAATCAGAATCATCAACATATAGAGATTTAATATTTTCAAACCCAAGCATTCTTGCATCCAAAGCATTAAGTAAAGCATACCTTCTTGACAGTGCATCAGCCACAGTGTTCTCCTTACCTTGCTTGTATTTGATCACATATGGAAAGGTCTCAATGAACTCAACCCATTTGGCATGCCTCTTGTTCAACTTACCTTGCCCCTTTAGGAATTTCAAGGATTGATGGTCGGTGTGAATTACAAACTCCTTAGGCCAAAGGTAGTGTTGCCAAGTCTCCAAAGCTCTAACCAAAGCATAGAGCTCCTTGTCATAAGTGGGGTATTTCAATAAGGCACCATGGAGCTTTTCGCTAAAATAGGCAATTGGCTTTTTTCTTTGCATAAGGACAGCCCCAATACCTACTCCTGATGCATCACACTCAATCTCTAAAATATCATTAAAGTTAGGCAAAGCAAGAATGGGTGCCTTACATAGCTTATCTTTCAATGAATTAAATGCATCTTCTTGTTCTTTTCCCCACTTAAAAACACAATTCTTTTTAATTACCTCTGTTAGAGGTGCAGCTATGGTGCTAAAATCTTTTACAAAACGTCTATAAAAACTAGCCAAACCATGAAAACTTCTTACCTCACTTACCGATGTAGGAATAGGCCAATTTTTTATAGCACTTACCTTTTCTTCATCAACTTCAACACCTTGAGCACTAACCACAAATCCTAAAAACACAATCCTATCTAAATAAAAAGAACACTTTTTAAGGTTAGCAAATAATTTTTCATTTCTCAACACATCAAGCACACACCTTAAATGTTCTAAGTGTTTATCTATGCTTTTAGAATAGACAAGAATATCATCAAAACATACAACAACAAACTTACCAATAAAATTTCTCAAAACATGGTTCATAAGTCTCATGAAAGTACTAGATGCATTAGTCAAGCCAAAAGGCATAACTAACCATTCATACAAACCATATTTTGTTTTAAAGGTAGTTTTCCATTCATCACCTTTCTTCATTCTAATTTGGTGATATCCATTTTTCAAATCAATTTTGCTAAAGATAGCAGAACCATGCAACTCATCAAGCATATCATCTAACCTAAGAATAGGATGGCGATATTTTACTTCAATGTTATTAATTGCATGACAATCAACACACATACGCCAAGAACCATCTTTCTTAGGTACTAGCAAAACGGCATAGCACATGGACTCATACTTTCTCTAACATGTCCTTTAGCTAACAACTCCATAACTTGCCTTTGAAGCTCCTTTGTTTCCTTGGGGTTACTTTTATAGGCTGGTCTATTTGGAATCAATGCACCAAGAATAAAATCGATTTGATGCTCAATACCCCTAATGGGTGGCAATCCATTGGGAATCTCTTCAGGAAAGACATCCTCAAATTCCTATAAAAGAGAAACAAAAACACTAGGCAAAGAAACATTAAGGTCATTAGTGTTAAAATAAAGCTCCTTGTACATGAGTACAAGTATACTTTTCTTTGAAAACCAAGCTTCCCTAACATTACTTCCCTTTGCATAAAAGTTCACATGTTTCTTTTTTACTTTCAACAATTTCTTTTCCCTCATTTTTCTCACTCAAGCTCACTTTCTTTCCTTTCTCAAAATTTTTGCCACTTTTTTCTTTTGCACCCTCTCTTTCTTTTGGTACATCTTTTACACTCTTTTTCTCACTCTTGTCTTCTCTCTCCTTTTGAATTCTTTTCAGCTCATTCTTATAGATTTCTTTAGGTGAAAGTGGTGCAAGAGTTATCTTTTTCCATCTTTCTCAAAAGTGTAGTGATTGGTGTAGCCATTATGCATCACCCTTCTATCAAATTGCCAAGTGCGTCTTAACAATAGATGACCTGCTTGCATAGGCACAACATCAAATAAAATCTCATCATTATACCTGCCTATCTTGAAAGCTACTAGAACTTGCCTTGTCACCTTAATTTCCCCACAATCATTAAGCCATTTTAGTTTATAAGGGTGAGGATGCTTAGTAGTAGGTAACACTAGTTTCTCAACTAAAGTGGTGCTTGCTACATTGGTTACACTACCCCCGTCTATGATTACATCACAAACTCTGTCTTTTACAAGACATCTAGTTTGAAACAAATTTTCCCTTTGTTGCACATTATCATCATGTTGGATTTGCATGTTCAACGATCTCCTTATGACAAGAGACCTCCCACATTCGGATATTTTTGGTTGGTTGTCATCCTCTTTGTCACTTGCATCTTTACGAGGTGGTATTCTTTCTTCTTCAACTTCTTCTTCACTAGCTAAATAGTACTCCCCATCAAGCATGATCATTGTTCTTTTATTTGGACAATCCTTCTTGTAGTGACCTGCACCTTAACATTTAAAGCATATAATATTTCTAGAACTAGAAGGTGTAGCTTTACCTTTGTCCTTGCTAGGGATGGGTATCTCTGGAGCTTACTTGGAATCGGCTCTAGGCTTGGATGAAAAAGCCTTGTCATCTTTTCTCTAATTTGATTTGAATGTTGCATTGTAAGTGGTAGATAGCCGATTGCTACTCCTCTTCTTCAACTGCTTCTCAACCTTCAAAGCAAGATGAAGCAAATCTTCAAGCTCCATATATGGTTGCAGCTCAACCACATTTGCAATCTCCTTATTCAACCCATTGAGGAACCTTGCCATTATAGCCTCATTATCTTCTTTCACATTTGCCTGAATCATGGCTACCTCCATCTCTTTGTAGTATTCCTCAACATTTTTGGACCTTTGAGATAAGTTTTGAAGACGATTGTATAGCTCCCTATAGTAGTGGCTTGGTACAAATCTCCTTCTCATGATTGCCTTTAAGTCCCTCCATTCTTTTATAAGTCTTTCTCTATTTCTCCTCCTCTTTTGCTTGGTATCATCCCACCAAGTAATGGCATATCCATCAAATACAGCCACGGCAAGCTTCAACTTCTTAGATTCGGTGTAGTTATGACAATCGAACACCAACTCAATCTTCTTTTCCCAATCCAAGTATGCTTCGGGATCTATTCTTCCATGAAATGTTGGAATTTTCAGTTTTATTCCACCATGGCTGTTATCTTATCTAGCTCTTGGCCTTAATTCTTCTTCCTCCTCATTATCACTAAGGGACTCGATTTCATCCTCATCTTTATTCCAAACTCTTCTTTGGATTCGCCTAGCTTGCCTAGGAGCATTGGGTGGCTGTCCCCTTGTAATTGAAACTTCTAATCTTTTGATTCTTTCATTGCTTCTTTACTCCATTTGATCTAATCTATCATTTGTCCTTCTCTCCATAGCTTAGAGTAAGTCATGCAAGGCTTGATATTTATCTAGTTCCCCATATGGATTCCCTTGGGTTCCACTCATCTTGAGGCTGCAAAACAAAGTTAGTAAAGTAGAGAATAGTTTCCTCACTTCACTTGCTCATGTGTTTCACTCAAGTAGTTTTGACACTTAAGTTCACTCGTGTTTAGTTTTACACGCAATCAATGGCTTTTCTTTAGATGTGCTCACACTTAGCCTTTTTCCACTCAATCTCTTGCCAAGATTAGTTGCAAAAATCAAATTAATATGATTTTTACTAAATTACAATGTTAATAAAATCCAAAGTTTAAAGATTCAATGAAACAAGAACTAGAAATCCTAATAGAACTAGGAAAACAATATAGGAATCCTGATGGGATTAGGGAACCTAATGAGACACGAATAAAGATTGAAAATAATTAAATACGAAAAGAAAAACCAAAACAAATAAGGAAATAAAAATCAGAATGAAAATAGGATTAGAAAAGTCAAACCAAAATTTGGAAAGGAGTAGGAAAACAATCTTAGCTTGTTTTGGAAGGATGCTTAGACTTTGGTCAAACTCCTTGTAGAATGCTGAAATCTTTGATTCTCCTTGTATAATCTTGAAAATCAGCTTCTTTCCTTGTCCTCTTAACTCTAGAAACTAAATAACTTCTATAAATACTCCAAAAAAGTCAGATTTCAACACTTTTTGCTTCTTCTTTCTTTTTGGATGAATTTTCCTTCTTCTTTTTTTTTTGCTTGTTTTTTTAAATTCTGATTTTCTTTACTCTTCTTCTTCTTCTTCTTCTTCTTCTTTTTTAAAATTCAATTTTAGCAAGTAATTTTAAGGACAAATACTAAAGATTAACAAGATAAATTGAAAATCAAGTACAAAAATCCAAACCGAATTAAAGTTGACAATTTAGGAGCTGATTCCTTCCTTCTTAACTTCTTGAATTTGAATGATTGCAATAGGTATAACCTTCCAACACTTGATTTTTGATGAAACACAAATAATAGAAATGGGACAAAAATAATACGAAAAGGTAGGAAACAAAGAGACAAAACTAAAGAAGATGATAACAAGACACTAATAAAGGTAGACAATTTTAGGATTTTTTTTTTGAATTTTTGACCTGAAACAATAGCAAACAAAATTAAAAAAAGTGAAAACAAAGGAATTTAATGAAAAGGAAAATAGACAGAAAAAAAGAAACGAAAAAAATGGAAAATACAAACGAAACGGAAAGATATAACCTGATTTAGAGCCTAAGCTCTGATACCAAATTGATACGAATCCCAAGCATATTAAACTTGAGACCCAATATCTTTACACTTGGAAGCAACTCCTTGGAAAGATAAATCAGATTTTCCCCAAGTTCGTGACCCAATTCCAACCCGTGATAGAGCACCTTGGAATATGATCACCTTTGGATGATGATCTCTGCAATACAATACCAACTTGTGAAAGAGAACCTTGGAATAAATACGCACAAAGTAATTATCTTTTATTATATAAACTTGGTTCAAGCAAGAATCAATAACAAGAGATAACACTCTTAAGAAAAACTGAATTTTTTATTTATTAGAATCTAACTCCATTTTACATGAATGGTTGAATTTATATAGAGGCTCAACCCTAAATGGGAATAAAACATAGACTAAGGAATCTTTCCTAAACAAGAATTAAAATTTTCTATTTAGAAATTGATTCATAGACAACTAATAATTATAGGTTCAACCCTAAATTGGAATAAAACATAGACTAGGGAATCTTTCTTAAATAAGAATTAAAGTTTCCTAGTTAGAAATTGATTCCTAGACAACTAATAATTATAAGTTCATCCTAAATTGGAATAAAACATAGACTAGGGAATCTTCCTAAATAAGGATTGAAGTTTCCTAGTTAGAAATTGATTCCTAAATAAGAAATAAATCTAAACTCGTTTTGGGCTTTATACCTAACATAAATAGGCCCAAAACTCACTAATTACATAAGCACACTTAATTTATTTGAACTTGGGCTTATATCATATTGATTGGGGCCCAAAAACATCAAAAACAAACTAAAGGCCTAAGTACATGCCCATGTTTTGGTCTTCATCCACTTGAATCATTGTCACCAAACTTTGATTTGAGTCTTGAATCCCCATTTTGATGAATGATTCATTCTTGCATTCTTGAATTGTGGCAAGACGATTCCACAAGCCTTTGAATCATCCCATTTAGTGTTTCCTTGAATTTCTTCATTCTTGCTCTTGTAATGGGACCATTGGAAAGTTGAATTGGATCCTTGCCTCTGTATGCTTTGTTGTTTGCATCACTTGTTTTTGATTCTTGCTTGAATCAAGTTCATACAATCAAAGCTAATTACTTTGTGCGTATTTATTCCAAGGTTCTCTTTCACAAGTTGTTATTGTGTTGCGGAGATCATCATCCAGAGGTGATCATATTCTAAGGTGCTCTGTGACGGGTTGGAATTAGGTCATGGACTTGGGGAAAATATGATTTAGCTTTCTAAGGAGTTGCTTCCAAGCGTAAAGATATTGGATCTCAAGTTTAATATACTTGGAGTTTGTATCAATTTGGTATCAGAGCTTAGGCTCTAAATCAGGTTATATTTTTCCATTTCATTTATGTTCCCTATTTTCATTTGTTTTCTTGTTTCCATTCATTTTTTGTTTTTGTTAAAATTCCTTTGTTTTCATTTTTGTTAATTATATTTCCTTGTGTTTCAAGTCTAAATTTGAAAATAAAAAAAAAAAAAAGAAAAATCCAAAATCGTTTGTTTGTTCATTTCTTTGTCCTCCATCCTTTTGTATTTTTGTTCCTTTTGTTCTTGTGTTTTCATTGGAAACTAATTCAATTCAAGAAAAAGGAAGAGAGGAATTCATCTAAACTTGACTTCAATTTTGGTTTTGGTTTCTTGTATTTGATCTTTAATTTGTTTACTTTTATTTTTATTTTCCTTTTGATTTATTGCTGTAACTAAATTGAAAAAAAAAAAAGGAAAGAATCTTAGCAAAATCAGAATTATATAGGAATATATAAAGTGTTTGTTTCTAATTCTAGAGTAGAAAGGAAAAGGAAGATTGCTGGAATTCCAACCAAATCAAGGAGAATCAAGAAGTTAACCAAATCAAGCCTATCTTCCAAAACAAGCTAGGATTTGCTTCGAATTTTGGTTTGAGCTTCATTTTTCCATCTTGACTTGTTTTGACTTTTCTTTTATTGTTTCCTTTTTTGTTTGTAGTTGTTATGGAGCAGCCTACACACCAAGGTCCAAGGATTCAACATCAAGAGGATGAGCATCACTAGGGAGGCAAGGATCAAATTCAATAGGTTTCTAATCCAATTAGCCTGCCTCAAGGACCAATAACCATATCACAGACCAAGAAGATTCAACAAGCTTTAATTTGTCATATACAAGATTTGGTGAATTCGGCTTGTAATGGGTTGCAAGGACACTAAGGCTTTGAAACAATTGTAGCTCAAGTTCACTACAACTTAACTCAAGTCCAAATTCATAATGGGCTTACTTAAGTTTGTGTTTAGTTATAAGCCTTGTTAATTGGGGGCAATTATATGTGTTAATATTTTTCATAATGGGCTATCCAAACTTGTTAATTTAAAAGCCCATTAGTTTGAGTTTGTTTATTTTAGTTTATGTTTTTTAGGTCATGAAAAGGCTATATATGGCAAAAAAAAAAAACATGTTTTAAAAAAAAACTTTGGATGAATGGTAAAAAAACAAACCTAAAAGCTATTTGCTTTTGTCTTTGTGTTCTTGTGTAGAATACATACTTAAGGAACATTCAAGTAGACTGATCATCTTCTTGTGGAGTGTTTCAAATATGGAATTCAGAAATGGGTTTTCTTTATTCTAGATCTTTGATCATCTTTCTAAGTAATCTGATTTTCTAGCCTTTCTTAGGGGTTGAGACTAAATTGGCTATTAGGGTTTTCAAGTTAATGTTGTGGGGGTCCGTAATAATCAAAGGGGTTCTCAGGCTTATTCTTGGAGGTTCCGTATCATTTTGGTATCAGAGCTTTGGCTCTAGATCAAGTTTTATCCTTAACAATTTTGTGTTTTTAATTCTGATTTCTTGTTTTTCTTTGTTCTTCTAAGTTTCTCTCTTGGTATTCTTATGTTTTCTTTGTTCTTTTCATTTAGCATATTATTGTTTCTTTGAATTATGCTCTTGTTAGTTTGTTTGCAAATCAGATTTTGGTGTTTGTAGTTTAAAAAAAAACAAAATAAATAAATTCATCAAAAAAAATAATTTGCTGTCCAAAAGAAGAAAAAAAAAAGAAGAAAATTGAAAAAAAATCAGAAAAAAAAGGTTGATTGAAAAAAAAATTGGAGGTTTGGGCTTTAGATCTTCCTAATCAGATATGAATTATGTTTGACTCTTGAAATTCTAGTGTTATCTTTTGTTGTGTTTACCATTTATTATAGTCTTTACTCATTAAGTAATATATTACTTTGGGGCTGTTTGGGTTTTCTTTTAAACTACCTTCTAAATTTGTGTCTTTTCATATTCTAGGTAAATCTTTGTTATTCTTTCATATGTCTTTTGCTTCTATTTGAGTTTTCATAATTTTTTTGCTTCTAGTTTATTAAATTTTCTTGTTTTAGCCGAATTGCTTCAAACTTGTTTTGAAAATTTCAGTTTTGGAATTCTACACAATTCCAGCTGTTTGATTTGTTCTAAAGTGTGATTCACCTAAGAACATAAAAGAATTAGCTAGAGTGGCATGAGGAAAGCCGTGAGCAAAATTAATTTCTTGAGTGATACAAGAGTGACCATCCCCATCTTTTGAGTATAAACACGTGAGGGAGTGCTTGTGAGGTTTCTAATACATATTCTACTTTTTTCTTTATTTTCTAACATTTCTATTGCAGCAATGTCACACCAAAGTGGAGAATCTAGTGGTCATGTTGATGAAGCTAGGCTACGTGAGGCTCAACAAGGAGAGTTTGCACATTTTAATAGGACTATGGAGGCTATGAGGGACACCTTAGAACACATGGACATAAGGTTGCAAGCGGCTGAAAGAGTAGCTTCAAACCGCAATGAGATGCAAAGGGGAGGTAGAAACCAAATACCTCAAGATGATTGGGAAGATGAAGACCTTGGCTACCATGATGACGAAGATGTTCCTATTGTTGGGATGGGCAAAAATAGAGGTAGAGGAGGCCGAGGTTTAGGTAGATGTAGAGGGAGAAGGCAAGAGAATCCATACTATGGTAGAAATGAAGATTTTGTAGATAGGAATTTGAGGAGTATTAAACTTAAGATACCTACCTTTCAAGGTACAACAGATCCAGAGGCTTATTTACAAAGGGAAAAGAAGGTGGAGCTTATATTTGATTGTCACCATTTTAGTGAGGAAAGGAAGGTCAAGCTTGCTATTTCACAATTTGTAGATTATGCCATAGCTTGGTAGGAACAATTAGTGACTAGTCAATGGAGAAACTTGGAGTACCCAATTGAGACTTGGTATGACCTTAAGTCTACAATTAGAAAGAGGTTTGTGCCTAGACATTTTCATAGGGAACTTGTGCAAAAACTTCAAGTTCTTAGACAGGGTAGTAAAAGTGTGGATGATTACTACAAGGAGATGGAAATGCTTATGACTAGGGCTGATATAGAGGAGGATAGGGAGACTACCATGGCATGTTTCTTGGTTGGTTTGAACAAAGACATAGTTGACCCAGTTGATTTGCAACCATATGTGGAGTTAGAGGAGATGGTGCAGATTGCGGTCAAGGTGGAAAAACAACTCCAAAGAAGAGGACTAGCAAGGTATGTTTCTAAGCCTTTTTCCAATTCTAATTCTACTTGAAAAAAGGATGGAAAGGGTGAATTTAAAGTTGGAAACAAGGCTGCCTGTGATGTTGCAAAAGGAAGGGCAAATTTGAATTCCAAGGAAAAATCTAAACCCGAAGATCCCAGGGGAGAAATAGAGATATTAAGTGTTGGAAGTGCCAAGGAGTAGGTCATGTAAGCAAGGAGTGTCCTAATAGACGAACTATGGTCATTAGGAATGAAGAAATAGCGACAGATGATGAAAGGGGCAGCAATGATAGTGATGAGGAAGACATGCTCGAATTTGAGGATAGTAGCGAGGGGAGCATAGAGGAGCCAATACAAGGTGATTTGCTGGTCACAAGGCATGCTTTTTGTACTCAGTTGAAGGAGGAGTGTCATGAGGAGCAAAGGGACAACTTGTTTCATACAAAGCATGTTCAAGGCAAGGCTTGTAGTGTGATAATTGATAGTGGGAGTTGCACCAATGTAGTGGGTACACTTTTGATTAACAGGTTGGGGCTGCCTACTATACCACACTCACGTCCATACAAGCTCCAATGGCTTAATGATTGTGGTAAGGTAAAGGTGAATAGACAAGCCATGATTTCATTTTCAATTGGAAAATATCATGATGAGGTGTTATGTGATGTAGTGCCTATGCATGTTGGAGAAATATTGCTTGGGCGACCATGGCAATTTGACAGAAGGGCTATACATGATGGGTAACTCAATAGGTATTCATTTACCAAGGATGGTAGAAAGACAATCTTAACACCACTTTCCTCAAAAGAAGTGTATGAAGAGCAATGTAAAATGGAAAGGATGAGAGTTGAGGTTGAAAAGAAAGAAAAAGAGAGTAAACAAAGTACTTTAAAGAGTGAAAATAAAAAGAGTGAAAAGAAAGAGGGAAGAGGAAAAAAAGAGCAGATTCAGCCTAAAGAGAAAAAAAGAAAAGAATGTGAGTTTAATGGCTAGGGCAAGTGACGTTCGACGTGCTTTGTACTACAATCGGCCTAATTTGTACTCGTGTACAAAGGGGCTTATTTGGCAACTAATTATCTTAACCCATCTTTGCCTAGTGTGTTTGTATATCTTTTGTAGGAATTTGAAGATGTGTTTCCAGAGGAGATGTCCAATGGTTTACCACCAATTAGAGGCATAGAATACCAAATTGACTTCATTCTTGGAGCTTCCATACCCAATAGATCTACATATAGAACTAATCCAACTAAGACGAAGGAGATACAAAAACAAGTGGAGGAGTTGCTAGCTAAGGAGTATGTGAGGGAAAGTCTTAGTCCTTGCTTGGTTCGTGTTATTCTTGTGCCAAAGAAGGATGGAACATGGAGGATGTGTGTGGACTGCAGAGCCATTAATAAAATCATTATAAAGTATCTTCATCCTATTCCTAGATTAGATGACATGCTTGATGAGTTATATGGTTCTTGTTTGTTCACCAAAATTGATTTGAAATCTGGTTATTATCAAATTTGAATGAATGTTGGAGACAAATGGAAAACAACATTTAAGACTAAATATGGGTTATATGAGTGGCTTGTTATGCCATTTGGTCTTACTAATGCACCTTGCACATTCATGCGATTGATGAACCATGTGCTGCATCAATACTTAGGTAAATTTGTTGTTGTTTATTTTGATTTACTCTAAGTGCTTGGATGATCATGTTATACATGTATGTCTTGTATTAGACATAGTAAGGCATGAAAAGTTGTATGTTAACCTTAAGAAGTGTAGTTTTTGCATGGAAAGGGTTAACTTTCTTGGTTTTGTAGTGTCTAGACAAGGTATTGAGGTTGATGAGGAAAAGGTTAGGGCTATTAAGGAGTTGCTGAGACCTAAAAATGCTAGTGAGGTGAGGAGCTTTCATGGGCTTGCTAGTTTCTATAGGAGATTCATTAGAGATTTTAGCACTATAGCTGCACCTTTCAATGAGTTAGTTAAGAAAAATGTTGGATTTATTTGGGGTGATGCACAAGGACATGCATTTAATGAACTTAAGGATAAATTGTGTAATGCACCTTTGCTTGCTTTAGCTAACTTTGATAAGACTTTTGAGATTGAATGTCGTACAAGTGGCATAGGGATTGGAGTTGTTCTAATGCAAAATCAAAAGCCACTAATGTACTTTAATGAGAAGTTAAGTGGGGCAGCCTTAAAGTATCCAACATATGCTAAGGAATTATATGCTTTGGTTCAAATTTTACAAACATGGCAGCATTACTTATGGCTTAAGGAGTTTGTGATACACACTGACCATGAAAGTTTAAAGCATTTGAAGGGTCAAGACAAGCTAAACCGTAGGCATGCCAAATGGGTGGAATTCATAGAAACATTCCCATATGGGATTAAATACAAGTAAGGTAAAGAGAATGTGGTTGTTGATGCATTGTCAAGAAGGTACACTTTGCTTAATTCTCTTAGTGCTAAATTGTTGGGTTTTAAGCATATTAAGGAGTTGTATCTTAATGATGATGATTTTGGTGATATATATGCATCGTGATAATAGGACTGTTTCAGATGACTTTTACTTATTTGATGGTTTCTTGTTTAAGAAAAATAGATTGTGCATTCCTAAGTGTTCTGTGAGAGAATTGTTGATTAAAAAAGCATATGGAGGAGACTTAATGGGGCATTTTGGGGTAAATAAGACTTATGATATGCTATTAAAACATTTCTTTTGGCCTAGAATGAAGTTTGATGTGCATAAGGTTTGTGAGCATTGCATAACATGTAGAGAGGCTAAGTCTAGGTTGAAACCGCATGGGTTATATACACCATTACCTATTCCTAGTGAAGCTTGGACTGATTTGTGTATGGATTTTGTGCTTAGATTGCCTAAAACTAGGGAAGGCCATGATAGTATTTTTGTTGTGGTTGATAGATTTAGTAAAATGGCTCATTTTATACCATGTCATAAAACTAATGATGCTAAGTTGATAGTTGATTTATTTTTCGAAGAAGTTGTGCATTTACATGGCATACCTAAAAGCATCGTTAATGATAGGGATGTTAAGTTTTTGAGCCATTTTTGGCATGCATTGTGTGGAGATCATTATCCAAAGATGATTATATTCCAAATTGCTCTATCACAGGTTGGATTTGTATTGCGGACTTGGGAAAAACCTGATTTAGCTTTCCAAGGAGTTGCTTCCAAGCGTAAAGATAATTGAGTATCAAGTTTAATATACTTGGGGTTCATATCAGTTTGGTATCAGAGCTTAGGCTCTAAATCAGGTTATATCTTTTCGTTTCGTTTGTGTTTTCTATTTTCATTTATTTTCTTGCTTTCATTTCATTTCTTTTTTGTTAAATTTCCTCATTTTCATCTTGTTAATTCTATTTGTTATTGTTTCAGGTCTGAAAATTCAAAAAAAAAAATCCAAATCATTTTACATTTTTCTCTTTGTTAGTTTGTTCCTTCGTTCATTCCATCCTATTCGTATTTCTATTCCTTGTTTCATTGGAAGGTCAAATCCATTCTTACTTGGGAACCAATTCAAATTCAAGAAGAAAGAAGGGAGGATTCGCCCAAGCTTAAAGACTTCAAATTTGGTTTGGCTTGTATTTAATCTTCAATTTGTTTGTTAGTTTTCCTTGCAATTTGCTATTGTAATTAAAAAAAGAAAAGAAAATAAAGAAATCAGTCAAAAAAAGAGAAAAAAGAAAAAGAAAAGCAAGAAAAAAAAGAATTAATGAAAAAAAAGAAGGAAAATTCGTCCAAAAAGAAAAGAAGAACCAAAAAATTGTTGAAATCTAACTTTTTGGTGTATTTATAGAAGTTATTTAGTTCCTAAAGTGAAGAGGACAAGAAAAGAAGCTGATTTTCAAGATTATACAAGGAGAATTAAAGATTTCAGCATTTTATGAGGAGTTTGACCAAGTCTAAGCATCCTTCCAAAACAAGGTAGGATTGGATTCCTACTCCTTTCCAAATTTTGGTTTGACTTTTCTAATCCTATTTTCATTCTGATTTCTTTCTAATTTAATTATTTCTTTATTTGTTTTGGTTTTTATTTTTTATTTAATCCTTGTTCATATCTCATTAGGTTTCCTAATCCCATCAGGATTCCTATATTGTTTTCCTAGTTCTATTAGGATTTCAACTTTTTTTTTTTTCAACTTCAATTAGTATTTCTAATTTTATTTTCAAAGTCAAATTCTAATTCTTGTTTCCTAGTCCTATTAGGATTCTTGTTCTCCTAGTGTCATTAGGATTTGTTGTTTCTTGTTTCATTTTGAGCCTTTGGATTTTTATTCACATTGTAATTTAGTAAGATTGTATTAATTTGATTTTTGCAACTAATCTTGACAAGAGATTTGAGTGGAAAAAGGCTAAGTGTGAGCACATCTGGAGAAAAGCCATTGATTGAGTGTAAAACTAAACACGAGTGAACTTAAGTGACAAAATTACTTAAGTGAAACACGTGAGGGAATGAAGTGAGGAAATTATTCTCTACTTTTACTAACTTTGTTTTACAGCTTAATGATGAGTGCAACTTAAGGAAATCCACATGGGGAAATAGACAGATTCCAAGCCTTACATGATTTGCTCCAAGTGATGGAGAGAAGGACCAATGAAAGAATGGACCAACTTGAACAAAGAAGTGTGGAGATAATGGACCAGTTAGAATCTTCATTCACGAGGGGACAACCATTAAATTTTCCTAAACAAGCTATGCGTGTACCAAGGAGAGTGCGGGATGAGATTGAAGATGATGGTGAATCATTTGGTGATGTTGATGAAGAAGAATAAGTGAGGCGAAGAGCTAGAAAAGATGACAGCAGTGGTGGAATAAAACTGAAAATTCCTACATGCCATGGAAGAATAGTTCCCAAAGCATACTTGGATTGGGAAAAGAAGATTGAATTGGTGTTCGATTGTCATAACTACACTGAATCCAAGAAATTGAAGCTTGCTATTGCTGTATTTGATGGATATGCCATTACTTGGTGGGATGATACCAAGCAAAAGCGAAGAAGAAATAGAGAAAGACCCATCGAAGAATGGAGTGACCTAAAAGTAATTATGAGAAGAAGATTTGTACCAAGTCACTACTATAGAGAGCTATACAATTGTCTTCAAAACCTAACTCAAGGGTCCAAGAGTGTTGAGGAATACTACAAGGAGATGGAGGTAGCCATGATTTAAGCAAATGTGAAAGAAGATAACGAGGCTACAATGCCAAGGTTCCTCAATGGGTTGAATAAGGAGATTGCAAATGTGGTTAAGCTACAACCATATATAGAGCTTGAAGACTTGCTACATCTTGCTTTAAAGGTTGAAAAGCAATTGAAGAAGAAGAGCAATTGGTTATCTATCTCTTATAATGCACCATTCAAATTAGATTGGAGAAGACATGACAAGGCTTTTCCATCCAAGCCTAAGGCCGATCTCAAAGAACTTCTAAAGACGCCCTTCCCAAGCAAGGATAAAGGTAAAGCTACACCTTCTAGTTCTGGAAATATTATATGCTATAAATGTCAAGGTGCAAGTCATTACAAGAAGGATTGTCCAAACAAGAAGATAATGTATATGCAAGATGGGGAGTGCTATTCGGCTAGTGACAAAGAAGCTGAAGAAGAAAGAATGCCACCTCTTGAAGATACAAGTGACAAAGAGGAGGACAATCTACCTAAAATAGTCGAAGGTGGGAGGTCTCTTATTACAAGGAGATTGTTGAACATGCAAGTTGTTATGGATCAACCTACACACCAAGTGGAGCAGATTCAACATCATGAAGATGAGAGAGATCACGAAGGCAAGGATAAAGTTCAAGAGGTTTCTAGTCCAATCAATATGCCTCAAGGACCTATAACAATATCTCATTCTAAGAAGCTTCAACAAGCCTTAATCCATCATCTACAAGGCTTAGTGAATTTGGCTAGTGAGGGTTTGCAAGGACACCAAAGCTTTGGAGCATGTACAGCCCAAGTTCCTTACAACTTAATTCAAGTCCAAGTTACTAATGGGTTTAATTAAGTTTGTAATGGGCCATATTAGTTATGGTCTAGATTTAATTAGTTTTAATAAAATCAGATTAGTTCTTAATCTTAGAGATTGATTTGTCAACTCTTGCCATTTAATGAGAACTTGCTCATTAGGGTTTTCTTTGTAAAGGCTATTAATAAGCCTTGGCTGCATGTTTTTGGACAGAATATGTGTGAATTATTAAACCAAAAGGCTGTTTGCTTTTATCTTTGTGTTCTTGTGTAGAATACATGCTTTAGGAACATTCAAGTAGATTGATCATCTTCTTGGGGAGTGTTTCGAAATTGGAATTCAGAAACAAGTTTTCCTTATTCCAATTCTTTGATCATCTCATCTAAGCAATCTGAATTCTAACCATTCTTAGGGGTTGTTGCCGAATTGAATATTGGGGTTTTCAAGTTAATGCTTTGGGGGTTCAAATACATAAAGGGGTTCTCAAGCTTATTCTTGGAGGTTATGTATCATTTGGTATCAGAGCTTGGCTCTAGATCAGGTTTTATCTTTCTATAATTCACATTCTTCAATTTTGAATTTCTTGTGTTTGTTTTGTTCTTGTTCCTCTTTGAATTAAATCAATTGTTTGCAATCTGAAATTCTGATTTTGTGATCAAGTTTTATCATTCTATAATTCATGTTCTTCAATTCTGATTTCCTGTGTTGGTCTTGTTCTTGTTCTTCTTTGAATTAATTCAATTGTTTGTAATCTAAAATTCAGATTTTGTGTTTATAGTTGAAGATTAAAAAATAAAAAAAAAAATTCGTTTTACAAAAAAAAAAAAAAAAAAAAAAGAGAAAAGAAGAAAGTATTCAAAAAGGAAGAATCCAGAATTTGTGGGTGACTGATATACTAATCAGATTTGATTCTGATTTAGATTTGCTATTCTTACCTAGTTTATAATTGTCATATCTGAATAGATTTTATTATATCTTGTATTGGATTTTGCATATCATTACATTCCTTGCTCATTTAAGTGATATCAATTATCAATGCAGATTTGATTTTTTTTTTCTTTCCTCTTTCAAAATACCTTCTAAAATCGTTTCTTTCCTATTCTGGTCAGATCCTTTTTTTTTTTTAGATGTCCTTTGCTTCTAATTGAGTTTTCCTAATTTTATTGCTTCTTATTTGTTTTTTTTTTTTGTTTGGCCGAATTGCTTCAAATTTGTTTTTGCAATTTCAGTTTCGAAAATCTACACATGACAAGCTATTTGAACAAGTTCTAAAAGTGTGATTCACCTAAGAACATAAAAGAATTAGCTAGAGTGGTGTGAGGAAACTGTGAGTGAAATTTTTGCTTGAGTTAAACACGAGTGACCACCCCCATCATTTGAGTGCAAAACACGTGAGGGAGTGCTTGTGAGGTCCTTTGAATTATTTTTCTTTGTTTTACTAACGTTCTTTGCAGCAATGTCAAACCAAAGTGGAAATAATGAGGCTGTTCATGTTGATATGGCTAGACTACGTGAGGCTTAACAAGGAGAGTTTGCACGTTTTAACAGAAATATGGAGGCTATGAGGGATGCATTAGAGTGCATGGATGCAAGGTTGCAAGCAATTGAAAGAGCAACTCCAAATCGCAACGAAGTGCGAGGGGCATGATGATGAAGATGTTCCTATTGTTGGGATGGGCAGAAATAGAGGTAGAGGAGGCCGAGGCTTAGGTAGAGGTAGAGGAGGAAGGCAAGAGAATCCATACTATGGTAGAAACCAAGGCAATGAAGATTTTGTAGATTGGAATTTAAGGAGTATTAAACTTAAGATACCTACCTTTCAAGGTACAACAGATCCAGAGGCTTATTTACAATGGGAAAAGAAGGTGGAGCTTATATTTGATTGTCACCATTTTAGTGAGGAAAAGAAGGTCAAGCTTGTTGTTTCACAATTTGTAGATTATGCCATAGCTTGGTGGGAACAATTGGTGACTAGTCGAAAGAGAAACTTGGAGTACCCAATAGAGACTTGGTATGACCTTAAGTCTATAATGAGAAAGAGGTTTGTGCCTAGACATTTTCATAGGGAACTTGTGCAAAAACTTCAAGTTCTTAAACAAGGAAGTAGAAGTATGGATGATTACTATAAGGAGATGGAAATGCTTATGACTAGGGCTGACATAGAGGAGGATAGGGAGACTACCATGGCACGTTTCTTGGCTGGTTTGAACAAAGACATAGCTGACCGAGTTGATTTGCAACCATATGTAGAGTTAGAGGAGATGGTGCACATTGCGGTCAAGGTAGAAAAACAACTCCAAAGAAGAGGACTAGCAAGGTATGTTTCTAAGCCTTATTTCAACTCTAATTCTACTTGGAAAAAGGATGGAAAGGGTGAGTTTAAAGATGAGAACAAGGCTGCCTATGATGTTGCAAAAGGAAGGGCAGATTCAAATTCCAAAGAAAAATCCAAACCTGAAGAGCCTAAGGGGAGAAATAGAGATATTAAGTGCTGGAAGTGCCAAGGAGTAGGTCATGTAAGCAAGGAGTGTCCTAATAGACAAACTATGGTCATTAGGAATGGAGAAGTAGTGACAGATGATGAAAGGGGCAGCAATGATAGTGAAGAGGAAGAGATGCCCGAATTAGAGGATTGTAGTGAGGGGAGCATAGAGGAGCCAATAAGAGGTGATTTGCTGGTCACAAGGCATGTTCTTAGAACTCAATTGAAGGAGGAGTGTCATGAGGAGCAAAGGGACAACTTGTTTCATACAAGGTGTCATGTTCAAGGCAAGGCTTGTAGTGTGATAATTGATGGTGGGAGTTGCACCAATGCAGTGAGTACTCTTTTAATTAATAGGTTGGGGCTGCCTACTATACCACACTCACATCCATACAAGCTCCAATGGCTTAATGATTGTGGTGAGGTAAAGGTGAATAGACAAGCCATGATTTCATTTTCAATTGGAAAGTATCATGATGAGGTGTTATGTGATGTAGTGCCTATGCATGCTGGAGAAATATTACTTGGGCGACCATGGAAATTTGACAGAAGGGCTATACATGATGGTTACCTCAATAGGTATTCATTTGCCAAGGATGGTAGGAAGACAATCTTAACACCACTTTCCTCAAAAGAAGTGTATGAAGAGCAATGTAAAATGGAAAGGATGAGAGTTGAGGCCGAAAAGAAAGAGAAAGAGAGCAAACAAAGAACTTTAGAGAGTGAAAATAAAAAGAGTGAAAAGAAAGAGGGAAGAGAAAAAAAGGAGCAGATTCGGCCTAGAGAGAAAAATGCCAAGAATGTGAGTTTGATAGCTAGGACAAGTGAGGTTAGGCAAGCTTTGTATTCCAATCGGCCTATATTTGTCTTTTTGTGCAAAGGGGCTTGTTTAGCAACTAATGAACTTAACCCATCTTTGCCTAGTGTGTTTGATGATCTTTTGCAGGAATTTGAAGATGTGTTTCCCGAGGAGATGCCAAGTGGTTTACCACCAATTAGAGGCATAGAACACCAAATTGACTTCATTCCTGGAGCTGCTATACCCAATAGACCAGCATATAGAACGAATCCAAGTGAGACAAAGGAGATCCAAAAACAGGTGGAGGAGTTGCTAGCTAAGGGGTATGTGAGGGAGAGTCTTAGTCCTTGCTCCGTTCCTATTATTCTTGTATCAAAGAAGGATGGAACATGGAGGATGTGTGTGGACTGCAGAGTCATCAATAAAATCACTATAAAGTATCGTCATCCTATTCCTAAATTAGATGACATGCTTGATGAGTTATATGGTTCTTGTTTGTTTACCAAAATTGATTTGAAATCTGGATATTATCAAATTCGAATGAATGTTGGTGATGAGTGGAAAATAGCCTTTAAGACCAAGTATGGGTTGTATGAATGGCTTGTCATGCCATTTGGTCTTACTAATGCACCTAGCACATTTATGCGATTAATGAACCATGTGTTGCATGAGTACTTGGGTAAGTTTGTTGTTGTTTATTTTGATGATATTCTAATTTACTCTAAGTGCTTAGATGATCATGTCATGCATGTGCGACTTGTAATAGAAAAACTTAGGCAGGAAAAATTGTAAGCTAACCTTAAGAAGTGTAGCTTTTGCATGGATAAGGTTAATTTTCTTGGTTTTGTTGTATCTAGTCAAGGTATTGAGGTTGATGAAGACAAGGTTAGAGCCATTAAGGAGTGGCCAAGACCTAAAAGTGATAGTGAGGTGAGGAGTTTTCATGGGCTTGCTGGTTTCTATAGGAGATTCATTAGGGATTTCAGCACTATAGCTGCACCTTTGAATGAGTTAGTTAAGAAAAATGTTGGATTTGTTTGGGGTGATGCACAAGAACATGCATTTAATGAGCTTAAGGTTAAATTGTGTAATGCACCTTTGCTTGCTTTACCTAACTTTGATCAAACTTTTGAGATTGAATGTGATGCTAGTGGCATAGGCATTGGAGCTGTTTTGATGTAGGATCAAAGGCCACTAATGTATTTTAGTGAAAAGTTAAGTGGGGCAGCCTTGAAGTATCCAACATATGACAAGGAATTATATGCTTTGGTTCGAGCTTTAAAAACATGGCAACATTATTTGTGGCCTAGGGAGTTTGTGATACACACTGACCATGAAAGCTTAAAGCATTTGAAGGGTCAAGATAAGCTAAACTGTAGGCATGCTAAATGGGTGGAGTTCATAGAAACATTCCCATATGTGATTAAATACAAGCAAGGTAAGGAGAATGTGGTTGCTAATGCATTATCTAGAAGGTACACTTTACTTAACTCACTTAGTGCTCAATTGCTAGGTTTTGAGTTTATAAAAGAGTTGTATCATCATGATGCTAATTTCGGTGATATATACATTTCTTGTAATAATGGGGCTGTTTCTAATGATTTTTACTTGTTTAATGGTTTTTTGTTCAAAAGAAATAGACTATGCATTCCTAAATGTTCTATGCGGGAATTGTTGATTAAGGAGGCACATGGAGGGGGCCTAATGGGACATTTTGGGGTCAATAAGACCTATGATATACTATTAGAACATTTCTTTTGGCCTGGTATGAAACATGATGTGCATAAAGTTTGTGAGCATTGCATTACATGTAGAGAAGCTAAGTCTAGGTTGAAACCACATGGGTTATACACACCATTACCTGTTCCTAATGAACCTTGGACTAATTTGTCTATGGATTTTGTGCTTGGATTGCCTAGAACTAGGAAAGGTCATGATAGTATCTTTGTTGTGGTTGATAGATTTAGTAAAATGGCTCATTTTATACCATGTCATAAAACTGATGATGCTCAATTGATTGCTGATTTATTTTTCAAAGAAGTTGTGCATTTACATGGCATACCTAAGAGCATTGTTAGTGATAGAGATGTTAAGTTTTTAAGTCATTTTTGGCATGTGTTGTGGGGAAGTTAGGAACTAAGCTGATATTTTCAACTACTTGTCACCCTCAAACCGATGGGCAAACTGAAGTAGTAAATAGGACTTTGATTACCTTGCTTAGAGCAATTATAGAAAAGAACATTAGGACATGGGAGGATTGTTTACCATTGGTGGAGTTTGCTTACAATAGGGCTGTTCATAGCACTACTCATTGTTCTCCATTTGAGATTGTTTATGGCTTTAATCCACTTACTCCTATTGATCCATTACCATTGCCACCTAACAATTTTGTGAGTATTGATGCTGATTCTAAAGTAGATTTGGTGAAGAAGTTACATAAGCAAGTTAAGGAGAGGATTGAAAAGCAAAATGCTAAAGTAGCTTCACGTGTGAACAAAGGAAGGAAGCCAATGATTTTTCAGCCCGGGGATTGGGTGTGGGTACATTTTCGCAAAGAAAGGTTTCCACTTCAAAGGAAATCTAAGCTCAACCCAAGAGGAGATGGTCCTTTTCAAATCCTTGAAAGAATTAATGACAATGCATACAAAGTGGACTTGCCGAGTGAGTATAATGTTAGTACTTCATTTAATGTGGCTGATTTGAGTCCTTTTGATATAGGTGATGGTTTTGATTCGAGGACGAATCCTTTTGAGGAGAGGGAAAATGTTATGGATCAGCCTACACACCAAGTGGAGCGGATTCAACATCATGAAGATGAGAGAGATCAAGAAGGCAAGGATAAAGTTCAAGAGGTTTCTAGTCCAATAAGTATGCCTCAAGGACCTATAACAAGATCTTGTTCTAAGAAGCTTCAACAAGCCTTAATCCATCATCTACAAGGCTTAGTGAATTTGGCTAGTGAGGGTTTGCAAGGACACCAAAGCTTTGGAGCATGTACAGCCCAAGTTCCTTACAACTTAATTCAAGTCCAAGTTACTAATGGGTTTAATTAAGTTTGTAATGGGCCATATTAGTTATGGGCTAGATTTAATTAGTTTTAATAAAATCAGATTAGTTCTTAATCTTAGAGTTTGATTTGTCAACTCTTGTCATTTAATGGGAACTTGCTCATTAGGGTTTTCTTTGTAAAGGCTATTAATAAGCCTTGGCTGCGTGTTTTTGGACAGAATATGTTTGAATTATTAAACCAAAAGGCTGTTTGCTTTTATCTTTGTGTTCTTGTGTAGAATACATGCTTTAGGAACATTCAAGTAGATTGATCATCTTCTTGTGGAGTGTTTCGAAATTGGAATTCAGAAATAAGTTTTCCTTATTCCAATTCTTTGATCATCTTATCTAAGCAATCTGAATTCTAACCATTCTTAGGGGTTGTTGCCGAATTGAGTATTGGGGTTTTCAAGTTAATGCTTTGGGGGTTCAAATACATAAAGGGGTTCTCAAGCTTATTCTAGGTGGTTTTGTATCACAAGTCCAACATGATGATAATGTGCAACAAAGGGAAAATCTGTTTCAAACTAGATGCCTTGTAAAAGATAGAGTTTGTGTTGTCATCATAGATGGGGGTAGTGTAACCAATGTTACAAGTACTACTTTAGTTGAGAAACTTGGGTTACCTACTACTAAGCATCCTCACCTTTATAAAATAAAATGGCTTAACGATTGTGGGGAAATTAGGGTGACAAGGGAAGTTCTAGTAGCTTTCAAGATAGGCTGATATAATGATGAAATTTTATTTGATGTTGTGCCTATGCAAGCAGGTCATCTATTGTTGGGACGCCCTTGGCAATTTGATAGAAGCATGATGCACGATAGCTACACCAATCACTACTCTTTTGAAAAGGATGGAAAGAAGATAACTCTTGCACCACTTTCACTTAGAGAAATCTATGAGATTGAGATGAGAAGAATTCAAAAGGAGAGAGAAAACAAGAGTGAAGAAAAGAGTGTGAGTGAAGATGTGCCAAAAGAAAAAGAGAGTGCAAAAGTAAAAAGCAAAAAATTGGAGGAAAGAAAAAGAAAGAGTGATGATTTGAATAAAGAAAAACAAGTTTGTATGAGTGAAAAAGAAAAGATGGCTTTGTTTACTAACAAACTTAATTTTTCTTTGTCTAGTTTTCTTGTTTCTTTCTTTCAGGATTTTAAGGAAGGATTGTCATGTAGCAAATGAGATGTAAATTCTTCAATCCTAATAACCAAAAAGAATGGAGCTAAGATAGGAATTGTGTTTGGAAAGACTAGCTTATATGTGTTGATTGTACAAGTTCCTATCTATAGGCATAGAGCTTTGAGCTTTGAGCTTTGATGAATTGGCCCTCAATTTGCAATCTCAAGGTGAGTATTATGATATCTCTTAAAATTTTAATTCTAATTCCTATTTCCTTCATGTAATTACATATTTGAGGATGAATCATTCTGAGGAGGGAGGGAATGATGAGAATCAAGATTCCTTGCAAGAATCCTACAAATATTTGCAAGATAAAGATTTCAAGAAGGTTCTTTAAGGTTGTCATTTCTACCAAGATAGCCTACAAAGACATACAATCCAACCAATGTACATGATTGGTGAATCATCCAAGAAGAATATGAGATTGTATGAAGTTTCCTATAATCCAATTAAGGAAATTTAGATCACAAGTGTCACATCCAACTCTAGGGATGGACGGTCCTAGGGATTGGGTAATCCTAAAGCCACTTAAACCCGTAGAACCCCGGATTATTATATTAAACAATTAGCATCCACAAATATACAATAGACATTCTGATATTTATTAATATTCATTTAATTTACATATAATTTATACATTTAATATTTATTACAATTTCCAGTCTAAACTATACTAAACCACCAAGTACCATGGAGTTTCTAATATTTACAACCATCAAATTAAATATGAATATTACATGATAGGTTCCACGTAGAAGGGAGAAGCTTTGCTGGAACCATTGGTTAACTCACCACCTGAAAATTTATAAACCACTAAAATTATGAGATAAGATCCCAGTGAACAATATATGCATACATACATATACATATAAAAAAAATAAAAGAGCAAGAGAAGCAATAGTTTAAATAAAGGCATGAAAATAAAGGTGACAATCATATTGGCTCTCAAATGACAGACTTCACTTAATCACATATTTATAATAAGCAGAGGCTACTATCTTGGTAGCATGCTTTTCCCACATATAGTTGATCATACTATGGTTAGGGGCTTAACCCTCCCTGGCTCGAGTTTATAATTCATTGTGCACAATGTCTGATGCAAAATTTATGCTACTCCATCAGATGAGTAGTTCTGTCATTTGATATCCAATCAAATCACAAGGTTTACTCAATAATTAAATTCAAAGAAAGGGGATTAAACAACATAAATTCATTTAGAGAATCAAAGTCATTTGAACATATCACAAGGTGCTACAAAGCCGAACAATGTAATTACAAAGAAGCAAAACAGGTTTCAAAGGTTTGCCATGAACAATTAGAAATTCAATATAAGCAATGAGGTATTCCAAAGCAAGAAGGAATCAATGAAAAGGAAGCAATTCAGTTTCAAAAGGATCATCAAGGAGCATTTCACAAGCAAATATCATATAAGGGTATAAGTTTATTTTGGCATAAACATGTATATACATATGCGTATATTACTCACCAATGAAAGATGGAACCCGAAGCTTTATCCCTTAGTCCTTAACCTCTTTTTCTTGATCCTTAGAAGCTAAAGAAGCAAAATACATTGTTTTAATACTAAATATTATTGAGAATACTTAAACTAATAGCATAAAATGCATGATTTATGTTTATTTTTCTGTTTTGAGCATTTAATTTGTTTTCTTTAATTCTTTAGTTTAATTTAACTACATTTATGTTTATTAGCAATTTAGGCATACATAACCTATTTATTACTTTAGGGATGATATATTATGGAATTTACATATTAGGTATTTTCTTGGCAATTTTGTAGCAAGCATTGGTTGGCATTTATTCATGGATTTTCTTTGGGACATTTTATGAAACACTTGGTGGGCATGACTTTGGTTGCATTTTAGAAGAGTTTTGGGGCAAATTGGAAGAAGCCCAAATTGCCCTACATAAATTCACATTGCCAACAATATATTCCACAACTCATTTGGAATTTAAAGGCCAAGTAAAGGGTTCATTTCAGCATGGAAAATCATAAAAAAAAGTCAAGCATAAACAAAGGCAATTCTGCCTCCTATGGTTCGGCCAAGCATGGTTTCTTCAAGGGAGTTTCTATAATTCAAACTAAGGTTATTTCCATGTTATTTGATACTAAACAAACACATTTAAGCAATAAAATTGAAAAAAAAATAGCCTTGAAGTGGGACTTTGAATATATGGGCAGACTTTATGATTTTAAGCAACCTATGTATTTTTCTTCAAATTCAATGATTCCAATTGCTGGAATCCATTCCTTAAGCATCAGATTTAATTATTCTTAAGTCCTTTTTGGTGAATTCAAAGTTTTAGCAACAATTTGATTTAAGGTGCATTTGAAGAGTTATGAAGTTTCCATGCCAAATACACTAATTTATCACATAATTCTCATACTAAATCATCCTTTCCACTCACTAACATCTATTTCTATGGATTAAAATCGAGGAAAGTGGACTAACCTTGCTTTTCTTAAAATGGCAGATTTCTTCCAATCTCCACTTCTTCAATTTCTTGCTTAATTCTTGGTGGAAGTAATTTGGATGATGAAAAGAGGTTATTTGCTATAGGTTTTCAATAATTTTTCTAAAGAAAATTGAAAGAAAAAAAATAGAGAAAAAGGGGCCAAAGAGGTTTGGCCAAGAGGAGAAGGAGAGAAAATCTGATTTTTGTACAGAAAATTCTGGAGAAATCTGTTATATGGGCAGGTTTTTAGCCAAATTATAGTTTAGTCCTCCAATTTTTTAAGTTATGCAAGTTGGTCCTTGCAAATTTACAGTTTGGTCCTTCTCCATACATTTTTAAATATTAATATTCAACTTAATTAAGCTTTAATTAATGTATTTATTCACTTTTAAATTATTTTTCAAAAATTATAAATTTCACTAAACGAATTTCAGAAAATATGGTACTTTAAGTACGTTTACAATTTGGTATATATATGGTTTCACTATGGTTTCATTTATGTTTCTCTTTGGTTTTACTTAGGTTTCTTATACTTTTCATATATTCAAATGCTATGCAAAAATTTTATGCAAATCTTTAATATCAACTTCGAATTAAAATTCTAAAATTCACTACCTAACTAAAGCTAATTTTTAGGATGTTACAACAAGCTTTGCATATGGATCCAATCAAATTCAAGGAAGCTTCAAGGATTTTATCATCATTTTCAAACCCAATGTCAAAATGAAGAGATTAAAATATATTCTATGTAACATCCTAGAAATTAGCTTTAGTTAGGTAGTAAATTTTAAAATTTTAATTCGAAGTTGATATTAAGGATTTGCATAAAATTTTTGCATAGCATTTGAATATATGAAAAGTATAAGAAACCTAAGTAAAACCATAGAGAAACATAAATAAAACCATAGTGAAACCATATATATACCAAATTGTAAATGTACTTAAAGTACCATATTTTCTGAAATTCGTTTAGTGAAATTTATAATTTTTGAATAATAATCTAAAAGTGAATAAATACATTAATTAAAGCTTAATTAAGTTTAATATTAATATTTAAAAATGTATGGAGAAGGACCAAACTATAAATTTGCAAGGACTAAATTGTATAACTTAAAAATTGAAGGACTAAATTGTAATTTAGCTAAAAACCTGCTCATATAACAGATTTCTCCCGAATTTTCTGTACAAAAATTAGATTTTTCTCTCCTTCCTTCTCCTCTTGGCTGGACCTCTCTAGCCCCTCTTCTCCATTCTTTTTCTTTCAATTTTCTTTAGAAAAATCATTGCAAACCTATAGCAAATAACCTCTTTTCATCATCCAAATTACTTTCCACCAAGAACTAAGTAAGAAATAAGCAAGAAATTGAAGAAGTGGAGATTGGAAGAAACCTGCCATTTTAAGAAAAGCAAGGTTAGTCCACTTTTCTTGATCTTAATCCATAGAAATAGATGTTAGTGAGTGGAAAAGATGATTTAGTATGAGAATTATGTGATAGATTAGTGTATTTGGCATGGAAACTTCATAACTCTTCAAATGCACCTTAAATCAAATTGTTGTTAAAACTTTGAATTCACCTAAAAAGATTTAAGAATAGTTAAATCTGATGCTTAAGGAATGGATTCCAGCAATTGGAATCATTGAATTTGAAGAAAAATACATAGGTTGCTTAAAATCATCAATTCTGCCTATATGTTCAAAGTCCCGCTTCAAGGCTTTTTTTTTCAATTTTATTGCTTAAATGTGTTTGTTTAGTATCAAATAACATGGAAATAACCTTAGTTTGAATTATAGAAACTCCCTTGAAGAAACCATGCTTGGCCGAACCATAGGAGGCATAATTGCCTTTGTTTATGCTTGATTTTTTCATGATTTTCCATGCTGAAATGAACCTTTTGCTCGGCCTTTAAATTCCAAATGAATTGTGGAATATATTTTTGGCAATGTGAATTTATGTAGGGCAATTTGGGCTTCTTCCAATTTGCCCCAAAACTCTTCCAAAATGCAACCAAAGTCATGGCCACCAAGTGTTTCATAAAATGTCCCAAAGAAAATCCATGAACAAATGCCCACCAATGCTTGCTACAAAATTGCCAAGAAAATACCTAATATGTAAATTCCATAATATATTATCCCTATAGTGATAAATAGGTTATGTATGCCTAAATTGCTAATAAACATAAATGTAGTTAAATTAAACTAAAGAATTAAAGAAAACAAATTAAATGCTGAAAACAGAAAAATAAAGATAAATCATGCATTTTATGCTATTAGTTTAAGTATTCTCAATAATGTTTAGTACTAAAACAATGTATTTTGCTTTTTTAGCTTCTAAGGATCAAGAAAAGGAGGTTGAGGATTAAGGGATAAAGCTTCGGGTTCCATCTTTCATTGGTGAGTAATATATGCATATGTATATATATGTTTATGCCAAAATGAACTTATACCCTTATATGATATTTGCTTGTGAAATGCTCCTTGATGATCCTTTTGAATTTTAATTGCTTCCTTTTCATTGATTCCTTCTTGCTTTGGAATACCTTATTGCTTATATTGAATTTCTAATTGTTCATGGCAAACCTTTGAAACCTGTTTTGCTTCTTTGTAATTACATTGTTCGGCTTTGTAGCACCTTGTGATATGTTCGAATGACTTTGATTCTTTAAATGAACTTATGTTGGTTAATTCCCTTTCTTTGAATTTAATTATTGAGTAAACCTTGTGATTTGATTTGATATCAAATGACAGAGCTACTCATCTAATGGAGTAGCAAAAATTTGCATCAGACATTGTGCACAATGAATCATAAACCCGAGCTAGGGAGGGTTAAGCTTAAAACATGACCATAAGATGAAAGTGCACAAAAGCTAAAATTGGCAGTGTCGCACCTGTGATGGGTGTCACGACCGCGACGACAGGAAGTTGAGAACCCTCTGTTGTGAGCTTAACGAAAGCTAAAGTTGTGTAATTCATTTTATTTTCCAATTTTTGTTATTTTACTTTAATTCCAGATGTTTTGGGCCTTAAAACTTATCATATTTAGTAGCCCAACTCAGTTATAGCTTATTATTTGTTTAGGAATCAATTTCTAACTAGGAAACATCAATCCCTATTTAGAAAGATTTCCTATTCCATAGTTGATTCTAATTTAGGAGATTTCCTAATCCTTAGCTGATTCTAATTTAGGGTTGAGCCTCTAAATAAACTCAACCATTCTTGTAAAATTAAGTTATGATCAATAAAATTCAGTTTTCTTAAGAGTGTAATCTCTTGGTTTTGATTCTTGCTTGAATCAAGTTCATAAAAATCAAATCTAATTACTTTGTGTGTATTTATTCCAAGGTTCTCTTTCATGAGTTGGTATTGTGTAGCGGAGATCATCACCCAAAGGTGATCATATCCCAAGGTGCTCTATCACAGGTTGGATTTGTGTTGCAGACTTGGGAAAAACCTAATTTAGCTTTCTAAGGAGTTATTCTAAGCATAAAGATAATTGGGTCTCAAGTTTAATTTACTTGGGGTTCGTATCGAGAATATTATGGCTAATGCACTTTCAAGAAGGTTTGCTTTACTTAATGCTTTGGATGCAAGAATGCTTGGGTTTGAAAACATGAAGTCTTTATATGTTGATGATTCTAATTTTTCTAGCATTTTTAAAGTATGTGAGAAAGTTGCATTTGGTAAATTCTATAGAATGGATGGGTTTCTGTTTAAAGAAAATACATTTTGCATACCTGTTTGTTTTGTGAGGTACTTGGGGGAGGGTTAATGGGACATTTGGGTATCACCAAAACTTTAGATACTTTATATGAACACTTCTATTGGCCTAAAATGAAAAGGGATGTGCAATGAATTTGTGATAGATGTGTTGTGTGCAAACAAGCTAAATCTAAAGTTTTGAATCAAGGTTTGTATACTCCCTTCCTTATTTCTAATACCCTTTGGACTAATATTTCCATGGATTTTATTTTGGGCCTAGATCAAAAAAGGGGAAGATTCTATTTTGGTGGGGGTTGATAGTTTTTCTAAAATGTCACATTTCATTACTTGTAATAAAATTGATGATGCCACCAACATTGCTAATTTATTCTTTAGGGAAGTGGCACATTTGCATGGCATTCCTAAAACCATTGCTTGTGATAGGGATGTAAAGTTTCTAACTCATTTTTGGAAAGTTTTGTGGAGTAAAATTGGAACCAAATTGTTATTTTCTACTACTTGTCATCCACAAACTAATGATCAAACTGAAGTTGTTAATAGGACTTTAGGAAATTTGTTGCATGCTATTGTCCAAAAAAACTTAAAGAATTGGGACATTCCATTTGTTGAGTTTGCTTATAATAGTGATACGATCCTAGGTGAGGTCACCTTCATGTTAAGTCGATTATGGGATTCAAGTTTCAAATATTCAATATGAAGATGAACAAGGCTAGGAATTAGAAGAATAAGAGGCCAAGTAAAGAAATTATGCAAATGTTGAAAGCTAAGGTGTCGCCCCCTCGACAAGTGTCACAGGCGTAACAAAAGGCTATGCTATTGTTCTTCACGATCGTGACACTCGTCGCAGGCGCAATGCTCTGATTTTTCTATTTTTCTGTGTTTTTATTATTTTTAGCGAATTTCTAATGTCTGTGGGGCCTAAACTAACTATAATAAGTGGTCCAACTTAGACTTATTTTAATTACTTAATTTTAAGAGTTGATTTTCAATAAGGATTCTACTTTCCATATAAAGATAAGATTTCCTAAATCTTAAATGATTCTAGGGTTAGACTTGAATCTCTCTATATATATGTACTCAACAAAGCTTGTAAGAGGATTCAAATTATTGAGAATATTATTGATTAATAAAATATGAGAGTTTATTCTCCTTTTATTGTTTCAAATGATGTCTCTACATGATTGAAAAATCCTAGAACTTATCAAGGCCTGCCAAACCTTATGGCGTTCATATCTTTTTCCATGGCATTATAACTTCTATTCTTTGACACAGGTTTGTCATTGAGTGGGGTTATGTTTCTATGACTTGAATTTGGAGTTTCTCGAGTTGTTGATTTTCATTTTTTTTGTGGGTTCGATGGTCTCTACCATCCAGGTTCGATCAAATAGAGTTGTGCATTCTACTATTGGTTTCTCACCTTTAGAAAGCATTTATAGTTTTAATCTTCTAACTCCTTTGGATTTTGTTCCTTTACCTTGTAATGAAAGAAGTAATTTGGATGGAAAAAGAAAAGCAGATTTTTCCTTTTTCTTTTACTACTTTTAAGTTTTAACCATTGAGATTTCAAAATTTCAATAGAGTATTCTAATTTTACTCTTGCTTTTGCTTTATTTCTATTTTTTTAGTCTTTAATAAGTTATTGCTGATTTATCTTATTTTGTTTTGTTTTCAAACTTTACCAAGCTATTACTAGTTTGTTTTCTATATAATACTCTACTGTCTTTTTTTATTGCTTTTATTTTTTTTTTTTTCACTAACTGAGGCAATGATGATGCTTCCACCACTTATTTTTTTTTTATGCAATTAGGATTCTTTGGTTGTTCTAATATATGGTGGAGCACAATTTTAGTTGTAGCCAATTAAAGTAACTCATTCTAAACATGACATTAAAACTATAACCATGAGCCCTTATTTGCTTTTTTAAACTGATGTATATGTTTTTCCAACTTGAATGATTAATTCCATTTTTCTTTTTGTTTTGATTTTATATGGGTTATTGATATTTTGCTATTATGTTTGTACAGCTCATGCTACACTTACTGCTGGTCTTGCTATTGATTTCTTTCCTCCTACACTACATTGTTGGGTACTTTTATTTGTTATGTTGCAAGATTTTGTTTGCTACAAGTTGGATTCATCCCTAAAAATAGATTTTTTTTTTTTTTGTAAATTGTACAGGATTACTTTTGTAAGTAAATATAGCATTAATCATGATTCATTCTAACTGCCCAAATGCACATAAGAATTAGCAATCTATTCATTTTTGTATTTATATAACATATATAACTTTTTGTTTGTATAACTATTGACATGCTAACACTGAAGTAACCAGTCATTAGTGATGATAATTGATATTAGTTCATTTTAATGCAATTTATATAGATGATTAAAGTGGAAAATTAAGTTATGTACTTATGAATCCTCAATTCTGCACCTCTCAAAATTCTAAACCTTTAATCAAAAAATGAATCAAGAACATTAAGAAGAAAAACCAACAAATAGCAAGCTAAGTAAATAAGGGAAGGAGGCATGTTTTATTTGAACTAGGTGATTGGGTATGGGTACATATGCGAAAAGAAAGGTTTCCAACTCAAAGGAAGACAAAGCTTCATCCAAGGGGAGATGGACCTTTTAAAGTCATTGAGAAGATCAATGACAATGCATACAAGTTAGACCTACCTGGTGAGTATAATGTGAGTGCTACCCTTAATGTTACTGACTTTTCTCCTTTTGATGTAGATGTTAGAGATCTATGGACAAATCATCTTGAAGAGGGAGGGAATGATGCAAACAAGGAAGCACACAAAGGCAAGGATCCAATTCAACTTCCCAATGGTCTCATTACAAGAGCAAGAATGAAGAAATTCAAGGAAGCACTAAATGGGATTATTCAAGGCACGATGATCTTGCCACAATTCAAAAATGCAAGAATGAATATGATACAAACCCCAAGTATATTAAACTTGAGACCCAATATCTTTACGCTCGGAAGCAACTCCTTGGAAAGCTAAATCAGATTTTCCCCAAGTCCATGACCCAATTCCAACCCGTGATAGAGCACCTTGGAATATAATCACCTTTGGATGATGATCTCCGCAACACAATACCAACTTGTAAAAGAGAACCTTAGAATAAATACGCACAAAGTAATTAGCTTAGATTGTATGAACTTGATTCAAGCAAGAATCAAAAACAAAAGATAACACTCTTACGAAAAACTGAATTTTTATTTATCAAAATCTAACTCTATTTTACATTAATGGTTGAGTTTATATAGAGGCTCAACCCGAAATGGGAATAAAATATAGACTAAGGAATCTTTCCTAAACAAGAATTAAAATTTCCTAGTTAGAAATTGATTCCTAGACAACTAATAATTATAGGTTCAACCCTAAATTGGAATAAAACATAGACTAGGGAATCTTTCTTAAATAAGAATTAAAGTTTCCCAGTTAGAAATTGATTCCTAGACAACTAATAATTATAAGTTCAACCTAAATTGGAATAAAACATAGACTAGGGAATCTTCCTAAACAAGGATTGAAGTTTCGTAGTTAGAAATTGATTCCTAAACAAGAAATAAATCTAAACTCGTTTTGGGCTTTATACCTAACATAAATAGGCCCAAAACTCACTAATTACATAATCTCACTTAATTTATTTGAACTTGGGCTTATATCTTATTGATAGGGGCCCAAAAACATCAAAAAACAAACTAAAGGCCCAGGTACATGCCCATGTTTTGGCCTTCATCCACTTGAATCATTGTCACCAAACTTTGATTTGAGTCTTGAATCCCCATGTTAATGAATGTTTCATTCTTGCATTCTTAAATTGTGACAAGATCATCCACAAGCCTTGAATCATTCCATTTAGTGTTTGCTTGAATTTCTTCATTCTTGCTCTTGTAATGGGACCATTGGGAAGTTGAATTGGATCCTTGCCTTTGTATGCTTTGTTGTTTGCATCATTCCCTCCCTCCTCAAGATGATTCGTCCATGAATCTCCAACACCTACATCAAAAGGAGAAAGATCACTAACATTAAAGGTAGCACTCACATTATACTCACTAGGTAGGTCTAGCCTGTATGCATTGCCATTGATCTTCTTAATTACTTGAAAAGGTCCATCTCCCCTTGGATGAAGCTTTGTCTTCCTTTGAGTTGGAAACCTTTCTTTTCTCATATGCACCCAAACCCAATCACCTGGTTCGAATATAACACGCCTCCTTCCCTTATTCACTTGGCTTACTATTTGTTGATTTTTCTTCTCAATATTCTTGCACACCTCCTCATGTAGTTTCTTCACCAAATCTGCCTTTCTCTTCCCATCCAAACTACTCCTTTCATTACAAGGTAAAGGCACTAAATCCAAAGGGGTTAGAGGATTAAAACCATAAATAATTTTAAAAGGTGAGAAACTAGTAGTAGAATGCACAACTCTATTATAAGCAAACTCAACAAATGCAATGCATTCTTCCCAATTCTTTAAGTTCTTTTGGACAATAGCATGCAACAAAGTTCCCAAAATCCTATTAACAACTTCAGTTTGACCATCAGTTTGTGGATGACAAGTAGTAGAAAACAACAATTTGGATCCAATTTTACTCCACAAAACTTTGCAAAAATGACTTAGAAACTTTACATTCCTATCACTAACAATAGTTTTATGAATGCCATGCAAATGTACCACTTCCCTAAAGAATAAATTAGCAATGTTAGTGGCATCATCAGTTTTATTACAAGGAATGAAATGTGACATTTTGGAAAACCTGTCAACCACCATAAAGATAGAATCCTTCCCTTTTTTTGATCTAAGCAAGCCTAAAATAAAATCCATGGAAATATTAGTCTAAGGGTTACTAGAAACAGGTAAAGGAGTATACAAACCTTGATTCAAAACTTTAGATTTAGCTTGCTTGCACATAACACATCTATTACAAATTCTATGTACATCCCTTTTCATTTTAGGCCAATAGAAGTGTTCATGTAAAGTATCTAAAGTTTTAGTGATGCCAAAATGTCCCATTAACCCTCCCCCGTGCCTCCTTAATAAGCAATTCTCTCATAGAACAAATAGGTATGCAAAGTCTATTTTCTTTAAACAAAAACCCATCCATTATATAGAATTTACCAAATGCAACTTTCTCACTTTCTTTGAAAATGCTAGAAAAATCATAATCATCAACATACAGGGATTTAATATTTTCAAACCCAAGCATTCTTGCATCCAAAGCATTAAGTAAAGCATATCTTCTTGACAATGCATTAGCCACAATGTTCTCCTTACCTTGCTTGTATTTGATCACATGTGGAAAGGTCTCAATGAACTCAACCCATTTGGCATGCCTCTTGTTCAACTTACCTTACCCCTTTAGGAATTTCAAGGATTGATGGTCGGTGTGAATTACAAACTCCTTAGGCCAAAGGTAGTGTTGCTAAGTCTCCAAAGCTCTAACCAAAGCATAGAGCTCCTTGTCATAAGTGGGGTACTTCAATGAGGCACCATGGAGCTTTTCACTAAAATAGGCAATTGGCCTTTTTCCTTGCATAAGGATAGCCCCAATACCTACACCTAATGCATCACACTCAATCTCAAAAATATCATTAAAGTTAGGCAAAGCAAGAATGGGTGCCTTACATAGCTTATCTTTCAATGAATTAAATGCATCTTCTCGTTCTTTTCCCCACTTAAAAATACAATTCTTTTTAATTACCTCTCTTAGAGGTGCAGCTATGGTGCTAAAATCTTTTACAAAATGTCTATAAAAACTAGTCAAACCATGAAAACTTCTTACCTCACTTACCGATGTAGGAATAGGCCAATTTTTTATAGCATTTACCTTTTCTTCATCAACTTCAACACCTTGAGCACTAACCACAAATCCTAAAACATAATCCTATCTAAACAAAAAGAACACTTTTTAAGGTTAGCAAACAATTTTTCATTTCTCAACACATCAAGCACACGTCTTAAATATTCTAAGTGTTTATCTATGCTTTTAGAATAGACAAGAATATCATCAAAATATACAACAACAAACTTACCAATAAAATTTCTCAAAACATGGTTCATAAGTCTCATGAAAGTACTAGGTGCATTAGTCAAGACAAAAGGCATAACTAACCATTCATACAAACCATATTTTGTTTTAAAGGCAGTTTTCCATTCATCACCTTCCTTCATTCTAATTTGGTGATATATGCTTTTCAAATCAATTTTGCTAAAGATAGTAGAACCATGCAATTCATCAAGCATATCATCTAACTAGGAATAGGATGTTGATACTTTACCGTAATGTTATTAATTGCATGACAATCAACACACATATGCTAAGAACCATCTTAGGTACTAACAAAACGGGCACAGCACATGGACTCATACTTTCTCTAACATGTCCTTTAGCTAACAACTCCATAACTTGCCTTTGAAGCTCCTTTGTTTCCACGGGGTTACTTCTATAGGCTGGTCTATTTGGAATCAAAGCACCAGGAATAAAATCGATTTGATGCTCAATACCCCTAATGGGTGGCAATCCATTAGGTATCTCTTCAGGAAAGACATCCTCAAATTCCTATAAAAGAGAAACAAAAACACTAGGCAAAGAAACATTAAGGTCATTAATGTTAAAATAAAGCTCCTTGTACATGAGTACAAGTATACTTTTCTTTGAAAACCAAGCTTTCCTAACATCACTGCCCTTTGCATAAAAGTTCACATGTTTCTTTTTGCTTTCAACAATTTCTTTTCCCTCATTTTTCTCACTCAAGCTCACTTTCTTTCCTTTCTCAAGATTTTTGCCACTTTTTTCTTTTACACTCTCTCTTTCTTTTGGTACATCATTTACACTCTTTTTCTCACTCTCGTCTTCTCTCTCTTTTTGAATTCTTTTTAGCTCATTGTCATAGGTTTCTCTAGGTGAAAGTGGTGCAAGAGTTATTTTTCTTCCATCTTTCTCAAAAGTGTAATGATTGGTGTAGCCATTATGCATCACCCTTCTATCAAATTGCCAAGGGCATCCTAACAATAAATGACCTGCTTGCATAGGCACAACATCAAATAAAATCTGATCATTATACCTGCCTATCTTGAAATCTACTAGAACTTGCCTTGTCACCCTAATTTCCCCACAATCATTAAGCCATTTGTTATGGATCAACCTACACACCAAATGGAGCGGATTCAACATCATGAAGATGAGAAAGATCAAGAGGGCAAGGATTAAGTTCAAGAGGTTTCTAGTCCAATTAGTATGCCTCAAGGACCTATAACAAGATCTCGATCTAAGAAGCTTCAACAAGCCTTAATCCATCATCTACAAGACTTAGTGAATTTGGCTAGTGAGGGTTTGCAAAGATGCCAAAGCTTTGGAGCATGTATAGCTCAAGTCCCTTACAACTTAATTCAAGTCTAAGTTACTAATGGGTTTAATTAAGTTTGTAATGGGCCATATTAGTTATGGGCTGGTTTTAATTAGTTTTAATAAAATCATATTGGTTTCTTAATCTTGCTCTCCAAGAGTTTGATTTGTCAACTCTTGTCATTAATGAGAACTTGCTCATTAGGGTTTTCTTTGTAAAGGCTTTTAATAAGCCTTGGCTGAGTTTTTTTTTTTTGAATAGATTATGATTGAATTATTAAACCTAAAGGCTGTTTGCTTTTATCTTTGTGTTCTTGTGTAGAATACATGCTTTAAGGAACATTCAAGTAGATTGATCATCTTCTTGTGGAGTGTTTCGAAATTGGAATTTAGAAACAAGTTTTCCTTATTCCAATTCTTTGATCGTCTTATCTAAGCAATATGATTTCTAACCTTTCTTAGGGGTTGTTGCCGAATTGAGTATTAGGGTTTTCAAGTTAATGCTTTGGGGGTTCAAATACATAAAGGGGTTCTCAAGCTTATTCTTGGAGGTTCTGTATCATTTGGTATCAGAGCTTGGCTCTAGATCAGGTTTTATCTTCCTATAATTCACGTTCTTCAATTCTGATTTCTTGTGTTTGTTTTGTTCTTGTTCTTCTTTGAATTAAATCAATTGTTTGCAATCTGAAATTCAGATTTTGTGTTTTTAGTTGAAGGTTAAAATTAAAAAAAAAAAAGAAAGAAATTCGTTTTACAAAAAAAAAAAAAAGGAAAAGAAGAAAGTATTCAAAAAGGAAGAATCCAGAATTCATGGGTGACTGATACGCTAATCAGATCTAATTTTGATTTAGATTTGCTATTCCTGCCTAGTTTATAATTGACTTATCTAATAGATTTTGTTATATCTTGGATTAAAATCGTTTCTTTCCTATTCTAGTCAGATCCTTTTATTTTTCTTTTACATGTCCTTTGCTTTTATTTGAGTTTTCCTAATTTTTTCTTATTTGTTATTTTTTCTTATTTGGTCAAATTGTTTCAAATTTGTTTTTGCAATTTCAGTTTTGAAATTCTACACATTACAAGCTATTTGAACAATTCTAAAAGTGTGATTCACCTAAGAACATAAAAGAATTAGCCAGAGTGGTGTGAGGAAACCGTGAGTGAAATATTTGCTTGAGTTAAACACGAGTGACCATCCCCATCATTTGAGTGCAAAACACATGAGGGAGTGCTTGTGAGGTCCTTTGAATTATTTTTCTTTGTTTTTTTTCTAACATTCTTTTGCAGCAATGTCAAACCAAAGTGGAAATAATGAGGCTGTTCATGTTGATGAAGCTAGACTACGTGAGGCTCAACAAGGAGAGTTTGTACATTTTAATAGAAATATGGAGGCTATGAGGGATGCATTAGAGCACATGGATGCAAGGTTGCAAGCGGTTGAACGAGCACCTCCAAACCGCAATGAGGTGCAAGGGGGAGGTAGAAACCAAATACCTCAAGATGACTGGGAAGATGAAGACCTTGGCTACCATGATGACGAAGATGTTCCTATTGTTGGGATGGGTAGAAATAGAGGTAGAGGAGGCCAAGGTTTAGGTAGAGGTAAAGGAGGAAGGCAAGAGAATCCATAATGTGGTAGAAACCAAGGTAATGAAAATTTTGTAGATAAGAATTTGGGGAGTATTAAACTTAAGATACCTACCTTTCAAGGTACAACAAATCCAGAGGCTTATTTACAATGGGAAAAGAAGGTGGAGCTTATATTTGATTGTCACCATTTTAGTGAGGAAAAGAAGGTCAAGCTTGCTATTTCACAATTTGTAGATTATGCCATAGCTTGGTGGGAACAATTAGTGACTAGTCGAAGGAGAAACTTGGAGTACCCAATTGAGACTTGGTATGACCTTAAGACTACAATGAGAAAGAGGTTTGTGCCTAGACATTTTCATAGGGAGCTTGTGCAAAAACTTCAAGTTCTTAAACAAGTTAGTAAAAGTGTGGATGATTACTACAAGGAGATGGAAATGGTTATGACTAGGGTTGATATAGAAGAGGATAGGGAGACTACCATGGCACATTTCTTGGCTAGTTTGAATAAAGACATAGCTGACCGAGTTGATTTGCAACCATATGTGGAGTTAGAGGAGATGGTGCACATTGCGGTCAAGGTGGAAAAACAACTCCAAAGAAGAGGAATTATTTGCTTTGGTTCAAGCTTTACAAACATGGCAGCATTATTTGTGGCCTAGGGAGTTTGTGATGCACACTGACCATGAAAGCTTAAAGCATTTGAAGGGTCAAGATAAGCTGAACCGTAGGCATGCTAAATGGGTGGAGTTCATAGACAACATTCCCATATGTGATTAAATACAAGCAAGGTAAGGAGAATGTGGTTGCTAATGCATTATCTAGAAGGTACACTTTACTTAACTCACTTAGTGCTCAATTGCTATGTTTTGAGTTTATAAAAGAGTTGTGTCATCGTAATGCTGATTTCGATGATATATACATTTCTTGTGATAATGGGGCTGTTTCTAATGATTTTTACTTGTTTGATGGTTTTTTGTTCAAAAGAAATCGACTGTGCATTCCTAAATGTTCTATGAGGGAATTGTTGATTAAGGAGGCACAGGGAGGGGGCCTAATGGGACATTTTGGGGTCAATAAGACCTATGATATACTATTAGAACATTTCTTTTGGCCTGGTATGAAACATGATGTGCATAAAGTTTGTGAGCATTGCATTACATGTAGAAAAGCTAAGTCTAGGTTGAAACTGCATGGGTTATACACACCATTATCTATTCTTAAAGATTTGTCTATGGATTTTGTGCTTGGATTGCCTAGAACTAGGAAAGGTCATGATAGTATCTTTGTTGTGGTTGATAGATTTAGTAAAATGGCTCATTTTATACCATGTCATAAAACTGATGATGCTCACTTGATTGTTGATTTAATTTTCAAAGAAGTTGTGCATTTACATGGCATACCTAAGAGCATTGTTAGTGATAAAGATGTTAAGTTCTTAAGTCATTTTTGGCGTGTGTTGTGGGGAAAGTTAGGAACTAAGCTGATATTTTCAACTACTTATCACATCAAACTGATGGGCCAATTGAAGTAGTAAATAGGACTTTGATTACCTTGCTTAGAGCAATCATAGAAAAGAACATTAGGACATGGGAGGATTGTTTACCATTGGTGGAGTTTGCTTACAATAGTGCTGTTCATAGCACTACTCATTGTTCTCCATTTGAGATTGTTTATGGATTTAATCCACTTACTCCTATTGATCTATTACCATTGCCACCTAACAATTTTGTGAGTGTTGATGTTGATTCTAAAGCAAATTTGGTTAAGAAGTTACATAAGCAAGTTAAGGAGAGGATTAAAAAGCAAAATGCTATAAGTAGCTTCACGTGTGAACAAAGGAAGGAAGCCAATGATTTTTTGTGGGTACATTTTCGCAAAGAGAGGTTTCCACTTCAAAGGAAATCTAAGCTAAACCCAAGAGGAGATGGTCCTTTTCAAATCCTTGAAAGAATTAATGATTATGCATACAAAGTGGACTTGCCAGGTGAGTATAATGTTAGTACTTCATTTAATGTGGCTGACTTGAGTCCTTTTGATATAGGTGATGCTTTAGACTCAAGGATGAATCCTTTTGAGGAGAGGGGAAATGTTATGGATCAGCCTACACACCAAGTGGAGCGGATTCAACGTCATGAAGATGAGAAAGATCAAGAAGGCAAGGATAAAGTTCAAGAGGTTTCTAGTCCAATCAGTATGCCTCAAGGACCTATAACAAGATCTCAGTCTAAAAAGCTTCAACAAGCCTTAATCCATCATCTAAAAGACTTAGTGAATTTGGCTAATGAGGGTTTGCAAGGACGCCAAAGCTTTGGAGTATGTACAGCACAAGTTCCTTACAAATCTTAGAAAAATAATATAGGAATACTAATGGGATTAGGAAACCTAATGAGACATGAATAAAGATTGAAAATAATTAAATACAAAAAAAAAACCAAAATGAATAAGGAAATAAGAAATCAAAATGAAAATAGCATTAGAAAAGTCAAACCAAAATTTGGAAAGGAGTAGGAAAACAATCCCAACTTGTTTTGGAAGGATGCTTAGACTTTGGTCAAACTCCTTGTAGAATGCTGAAATCTTTGATTCTCCTTATATAATTTTGAAAATCAGCTTCTTTCCTTGTCCTCTTCACTCTAGGAACTACATAACTTCTATAAATACTCCAAAAAGTCAGATTTCAACACTTTTTGCTTCTCTTTTCATTTTGGACGAATTTTCCTTTTTTTTTTTTTTGCTTTTTTTTTTAAATTCCGCTTTTCTTTACTCTTTTTTTTTTAAGTTCAATTGCAGCAAGTAATTTTAAGGACAAATACTGAAGATTAACAAGATAAATTGAAGATTAATTACAAAAATCCAAACCGAATTAAAATTGACAATTTAGGGGCTGATTCCTTCCTTCTTAACTTCTTGAATTTGAATTATTGCAATAGGTATGACCTTCCAGCACTTGATTTTTGATGAAACACAAAGAATAGAAATGGAACAAAAATAATACGAAAAGGTACGAAACAAAGAGACAAACTAAAGAAGATGATAACAAGACACTAATAAAGGTAGACGATTTTAGGATTTTCTTTTTGAATTTTAGACCTAAAACAATAGCAAACATAATTAACAAAGTGAAAAAAAGGGAATTTAATGAAAAGGAAAATAGACAAAAAAAAAGAAATGGAAAATGGAAAATACAAACGAAATGGAAAAGATATAACCTGATTTAGAGCCTAAGCTCTGATACCAAACTGATATGAACCCCAAGTATATTAAACTTGAGACCTAATATTTTTATGCTTGGAAGCGACTCCTTGGAAAGCTAAATTAGATTTTCCCCAAGTCCGTGACCCAATTCCAACCCGTGATAGAGCACCTTAGAATATGATCACCTTTGGATGATGATCTCCGCAACACAATACCAACTTATGAAAGAGAACCTTAGAATAAATATGCACAAAGTAATTAGCTTTGATTGTATGAACTTGATTCAAGCAGGAACAAAAAACAGGAGATAACACTCTTAAGAAAAACTGAATTTTTATTTATCAAAATCTAACTCCATTTTACATGAATGGTTGAGTTTATATAGAGGCTCAACCCTAAATGGGAATAAAACATAGACTAAGGAATCTTTTTTGAACAAGAATTAAAATTTCCTAGTTAGAAATTTATTCCTAGACAATTAATAATTATAGGTTCAACCCTAAATTGGAATAAAACATAGACTAGGGAATCTTTCTTAAATAAGAATTAAAGTTTCCTAGTTAGAAATTGATTTCTAGACAACTAATAATTATAAGTTCAACCTAAATTGGAATAAAACTTAGATTAGGGAATCTTCCTAAACAAGGATTGAAGTTTCCTAGTTAGAAATTGATTCCTAAACAAGAAATAAATCTAAACTCGTTTGGGGCTTTATACCTAACATAAATAGGCCCAAAACTCACTAATTACATAAGCACACTTAATTTATTTGAACTTGGCCTTATATCATATTGATACGGGCCCAAAAATGTCAAAAAACAAACTAAAGGCCTAGGTACATGCCCATGTTTTGGCCTTCATCCACTTGAATCATTGTCACCAAACTTCGATTTGAGTCTTGAATCCCCATTTTGATGAAAGATTCATTCTTGCATTCTTGAATTGTGCCAAGATCATCCCACAAGCCTTAAATCATCCCATTTAGTGTTTGTTTGAATTTCTTCATTCTTGCTCTTGTAATTGAACCATTGGGAAGTTGAATTGGATCCTTGCCTTTGTATGCTTTGTTGTTTGCATCAGAATCATTCATCAAAATGGGGATTCAAGACTCAAATCAAAGTTTGGTGACATTGATTCAAGTGCATGAGACCAATACATAGAGAGTCAAGCTTCAAACATGGCCATGAGAAGAATTTGCACAAAAGCTAAAAATTGACCAGTGTCACAATCGCAATAGCTAAAAGATGGCTTGTTATTGCGAGTGTGACACCGTTGCAAGTGCAACGAAAGCTTAATGATGCAAATAATAAAGCATACAAAGGCAATGATCCAATTCAACTTCCCAATGGTCCCATTACAAGAGCAAGAATGAAGAAATTCAAGGAAACACTAAATGGGATGATACCAGGCTTCTGGGATGATCTTGCCACAGTTCAAGAATGCAAGAATGAATCATTCATCAAAATGGGGATTCAAGACTCAAATCAAAGTTTGGTGGCAATGATTCAAGTGGATGAAGGCCAAAACATGGGCATGTACCAAGGCCTTTTGTTTGTTTTTGATGTTTTTGGGCCCCTATCAATATGATATAAGCCCAAGTTCAAGTAAATTAAGTGTGCTTATGTAATTAGTGAGTTTTGGCCTATTTATGTTAGGTATAAAGCCCAAAACGAGTTTAGATTTATTTCTTGTTTAGGAATCAATTTTTAACTAGGAAACTTCAATCCTTGTTTACAAAGATTCCTTAGTCTATGTTTTATTCCCATTGTGGGTTGAGCCTCTATATAAACTTAACCATTCATGTAAAATGGAGTTAGATGTTGATAAATAAAAATTCAGTTTTTCTTAAGAGTGTTATTTCTTGTTTTTTATTCTTGCTTGAATCAAGTTCATACAATCAAAGCTAATTACTTTGTGCATATTTATTCCAAGTTTCTCTTTCACAAGTTGGTATTGTGTTGCGAAGATCATCATCCAAAGGTAATCATATTCCAAGGTGCTCTATCATGGGTTGGAATTGGATCACGGACTTGGGGAAAATCTGATTTAGCTTTCCAAGGAGTTGCTTCCAAGCGTAAAGATATTGGGTCTCAAGTTTAATATACTTGAGGTTCGTATCAGTTTGGTATCAGAGCTTAGGCTCTAAATCAGTTTTATATCTTTCTGTTTTGTTTGTATTTTCCATTTTCCATTTCTTTTTTTTATCTATTTTCCTTTTTGTTAAATTCCTTTGTTTTCACTTTGTTAAATTTGTTTGCTATTGTTTTGGTTCTAAAATAAAAAAAAATCCTAAAATCATCTACCTTTATTAATGTCTTGTTATCATCTTCTTTAGTTTGTCTCTTTTTTTCCTACCTTTTCATATTATTTTTGTTCCTTTTCTATTCTTTGTGTTTATCAAAAATCAAGTGTTGGAAGGTCATACCTATTGCAATCATTCAAATTCAAGAAGTTAAGAAGGAAGGAATCAGCTCCTAAATTATCAACTTTAATTCGGTTTGGTTTTTTTTTACTTGATCTTCAATTAATCTTGTTAATCTTCAGTATTTGTCCTTAAAATTACTTGTTGAAATTGAACTTAAAAAAAAAAAAAAAAAAAAAAAAAAAAAAAGAGAGAGGAAGAAGAAGTAAGGCCAAGAGCTAGACAAGATAACAGCAATGGTGGAATAAAACTGAAAATTCCAACATTCCATGGAAGAATAGATCCCGAAGCATACTTGGATTGGGAAAAGAAGATTGAGTTGGTGTTCGATTGTCATAACTACACTGAATCCAAGAAGTTGAAGCTTGCTGTGGCTGTATTTGATGGATATGCCATTACTTGGTAGGATGATACTAAGCAAAAGAGGAGAAGAAACAGAGAAAGACCTATAGAAGAATGGAGGGACTTAAAGGCAATCATGAGAAGGAGATTTATACCAAGCCACTATAGGGAGCTGTACAATCATCTTCAAAACCTATCTCAAGGGTCCAAAAGTGTTGAGGAATACTACAAAGAGATGGAGGTAGCCATGATATGAGCAAATGTGGAAAAAGATAATGAGGCTACAATGGCAAGGTTCCTCAATGGGTTGAATAAGGAGATTGCAAATGTGGTTGAGCTATAACCATATATGGTGCTTGAAGATTTGCTTCATCTTACTTTGAAGGTTGAGAAGCAGTTGAAGAAGAGGAGTACCAATCGGCTATCTACCTCCTACAATGCAACATTCAAATCAAATTGGAGAAAAGATGACAAGGCTTTTTCATCCAAGCCTAGAGTCAATTCCAAGGAAGCTCCAAAGATGCCCATCCCAAGCAAGGACAAAGGTAAAGCTACACCTTCTAGTTCTAGAAATATTATATGCTTTAAATGTCAAGGTGTAGGTCACTACAAGAAGGATTGTCCAAATAAAAGAATAATGATCATGCTTGATGTGGAGTACTATTTGGCTAGTGAAGAAGAAGTTGAAGAAGAAAGAATACCACCTCTTAAAGATGCAAGTGATGAAGAGGACGACAACCAACTAGAAATAGCTAAATGTGGGAGGTCTCTTGTCACAAGGAGATCGTTGAACATGCAAGTCCAACATGATGATAATGTGCAACAAAGGGAAAATTTGTTTCAAACTAGATGTCTTGTAAAAGATAGAGTTTGTGATGTAATCATAAATGGGGATAGTGTAACTAATGTAGCAGGCACCACTTTAGTTGAGAAACTAGGATTACCTACTACTAAGCATCCTCACCCTTATAAACTAAAATGGCTTAATGATTGTGGGGAAATTATGGTGACAAGGCAAATTCTAGTAGCTTTCAAGATAGGCAAGTATAATGATGAGATTTTATTTGATGTTGTGCCTATGCAAGTAGGTCATCTATTGTTAGGACGCCCTTGGCAATTTGATAGAAGGCTGATGCATAATGGCTACACCAATTACTACACTTTTGAGAAAGATGGAAGAAAGATAACTCTTGCACCACTTTCACCTAGAGAAATCTATGAGAATGAACTGAAAAGAATTCAGAAGGAGAGAGAAGACAAGAGTGAGAAAAAGAGTGTAAATGATGTACCAAAAGAAAGAGAGAGTGCAAAAGAAAAAAGTGGCAAAAATCTTGAGAAAGGAAAGAAAGTGAGCTCAAGTGAGAAAAATGAGGGAAAAGAGATTGTTGAAAGTAAAAAGAAACATGTGAACTTTTATGCAAAGGGAAGTGATATTAGGGAAGCTCAAAGGAAGTCTAAGCTAATGCCAAGAGGGGATGGTCCATTTTAAGTCCTTCAAAGATTCAATGACAATGCATATAAACTTGAATTACCAAGTGAGTATGGGAATGTTAGTGCAACCTTCAATGTTTCGGATTTGTCCTTGTTTGATGTAGGTTATGAAGGATCATATTCGAGGATGAATCCTTATGAGGAAAGGGGGAATGATGAGGATTAACAAATTGTAGCCAAGCACCAATCAACCAAGGAAGACCCATTAAGCACAAATGGAGGTCCAATAACAAGGACTAGAGCTAAAAAGATCAATGAAGCCTTAATCTCCTTCACAGATCAGATTTGAGAGAAACAATATACATGGATGCATGGAGAGCCCAAACTGGTCAACATAATTCAAGCAAGCCTAAACTCTTGAAGACACATGTCCAGCCCTATAAGAGTGAAGATTTTAGTCCATTTTGAAGAATAAAAGCCCATTTTGCCATGATCTTTAAGTCAATGGGCCAAGATAATTATGGGTTGTTTAAGACAATTTAAGTTTTATTGTGTGTCATCTTTTTAGATTATTAGCAATAGGATTTAATATTAATGAAAATCAGCTATTTGAGTCTGAAATATAAAGAAAAGGAGTTACAACTGATAGAGAATCAATGCCCCATGTTCAAAATGAGTTGGCAAAGTAGTGGAGTTGTTCTTTAGGAGTTATGGGGCTGTCATTTAATGTAGGAGTTACATCTTCTATTCCTTTAGTATTCTTGGACTTTGTTCTATATAAACAAGGCTGAGTCCTTTTGTAAAGGGACACTCAGATATAAAAAGTTGTTTTTGAGCACTTGTGAGTGTTTTGTCTTAAGTTCTTGCATGAACTTTGGAACTTATCAAGCTAATCAGCTTGTGGCGTTCAACCAAATCTTTGTTTTCTGCCTTAACTTATCAAACTCCATTGTTTGTGGCGTTTTGAAGGAAACAAAGTGCTATTCTAATTATCTAACCATTATTCCATTGATAAAAGTGATTAGAATAGTTGATCTTACTTCAATATTGAACGATCCAGATTTTAATTTATCTAGTTGGAGGTTGTTAATTTGCATTCCATATATATCATAGTTCCTTAACTATTGGGGTGTATGGTTGCTAAATTGATGATTTCCATCAAATCTACTCCACTTAGGGGATTTCCTTATCCAAGTCTATTGTCATGTTATGATATGAAGAGTCTCTCTTAGATGCTTTGGGAGTCTCATTTTTGGAATATTATTCTTTTGATAATGGATTTGGAGTCTTAAATGTTCTTTTCATATGGATTGTATTTAAAGTATATTAAAACTATTCTTCTGCTAGTTAAAGTTCTTTTTATTATTATTATGGAGCAGCCTACACACCAAGGTCCAAGGATTCAACATCAAGAGGATGAGCATGACCAGAGAGGCAAGGATCAAATTCAGGAGGTTTCTAATCCAATTAGCAAGCCTCAAGGACCTATAACTAGATCACGGGCCAAGGAGATTCAACAAGCTTTAATTTGTCATCTACAAGATTTGCTGGATTCAGCTTGTAATGGGTTGTAAGGACACCAAGGCTTTGAAACAATTGCAGCTCAAGTTCACTACAACTTAATTCAAGTCCAAATTCATAATGGGCTTACTTAAATTTGTTTTTAGTTATAAGCCTTGTTAATTAGGGCAATTATATGTGTTTATATTTTTCACTTAACAATTTTGTGTTTTTTATTCTGATTTTTTATTTTTTTCTTTTGTTCTTCTAAGTTTGTCTCTTAGTATTCTTGTGTTTTCTTTGTTCTTTTCATTTGGCATATTATTGTCTCTTTGAATTTTGTTCTTGTTAGTTAGTTTGATCTTATTTCTTTTGATCAAATCTAGTGTTTGCAAATCAAAATTTGGTGTTTTTAGTTTAAAAAAATAAATAAATAAATAAATTCATCAAAAAAAATTGCTGTTCATAAGAAGATGAAAAAAAAGAAGAAAAGTGAAAAAAAATAAAAAAAAAAAAGGTTGATTAAAAAAAAATTGGAGGTTTGGGCTTTAGATCTTCTTAATCTGATTTGAATTATGCTTGAATCTTGAAATTCTAGTCTTATTTTTTGTTGTGTTTACCATTTATTAAATTTTCTTGTTTTAGCCAAATTGCTTCAAACTTGTTTTGAAAATTTCAGATTTGGAATTCTACACAATTTCAGCTATTTAATTTGTTTTAAAGTGTGATTCACCTAAGAACATAAAAGAATTAGCTAGAGTGGTATGAGGAAAGCTGTGAGCGAAATTAATTTCTTGAGTGATACACGAGTGACCATCCCCATCTTTTGAGTATAAACATGTGAGGGAGTGCTTGTGAGGTTTCTAATACATATTCTATTTTTTTTCTTTATTTTTTAACCTTTCTACTGCAGCAATTTCACACAAAAGTGGAGAAACTAGTGGTCATGTTGATGAACCTAGGCAATGTGAGGCTCAACTAGGAGAGTTTGCACATTTATAGGACCCTAGGGGCTATGAGGGGCACCTTAGAATGCATGGATATAAGGTTGCAAGTGGTTGAAAGAGCAGCTCCAAACTACAATGAGGTGCAAAGGGGAGGTAGAAACCAAATACCTCAAGATGATTGGGAAGATGAAGACCTTGGCTACCATGATGACAAAGATGTTCCTATTGTTGGGATGGGCAAAAATAGAGCTAGAGGTAGAGGGAGAAGGCAAGAGTATCCATACTATGGTAGAAACCAAGGCAATGAAGATTTTGTAGATAGGAATTTGGGGAGTATTAAACTTAAGATACCTACATTTCAAGGTACAACATATCCAGAGGCTTATTTACAATGGGAAAAGAAGGTGGAGCTTATATTTGATTTTTACCATTTTAGTGAGGAAAAGAAGGTCAAGCTTGCTGTTTCACAATTTGTAGATTATGCCATAGCTTGGTGGGAAAAATTAGTGACTAGTTGAAGGAGAAACTTGGAGTACCCAATTGAGACTTGGTATGACCTTAAGTCTACAATAAGAAAGAGGTTTGTGCCTAGAAATTTTCATAGGGAGCTTGTGCAAAAACTTCAAGTTCTTAGACAAGGTAGTAAAAGTATGGATGATTACTACAAGGAGATGGAAATGCTTATGACTAGGGCTGATATAGAGGAGGATAGGGAGACTACTTGATATGGAACCTCCAAGAATAAGCCTGAGAACCCTTTTGATTATTACAGACCCCCACAACATTAACTTGAAAACCCCAATAGCCAATTTAGTCTCAACCCCTAAGAAAGGTTAGAAATCAAATTGCTTAGAAAGATTATCAAAGATCTAGAATAAAGAAAACTCATTTCTGAATTCCAAATTCGAAGCACTCCACAAGAAGATGATCATTCTCCTTGAATGTTCCTTAAGCATGTATTCCACACAAGAACACAAAGACAAAAAGCAAAACAGCTTTTAGTTTGTTTTTATCATTCATCCAAAGTTCTTTTTCCTAAAACACATTTTTTGATATATAACCTTTTCAAGACCTAAAAAAATATAAACTAACATAAACAAACTCAAACTAATGGGCTTTTAAATTAACAAGTTTGGACAGCCCATTATGAAAAATATTAACACGTATAATTGGCCCCAATTAACAAGGCTTATAACTAAAAACAAACTTAAGTAAGCCCATTATGTGTTTGGACTTGAGTTAAGTTATAGTGAACTTGAGCTGCAATTGTTTCAAAGCCTTAGTGTCCTTGTAACCCATTATAAGCCAAATTCACCAAATCTTGTAGATGACAAATTAAAGCTTGTTAAATCTTGTTGGCCTATGATATGGTTATAGGTCCTTGAGGCATGCTAATTGGATTAGAAACATCTTGAATTTGATCCTTGCCTCTCTGGTCATGCTCATCCTCTTGATGTTGAATCCTTGGACCTTGGTGTGTAGGCTGCTCCATAACATTACCGTGGCATGTTTCTTGGATAGTTTGAACAAAAACATAGCTGATCGAGTTGATTTGCAGCCATATGTGGAGAGTTAGAGGAGATGGTGCACATTGCCAAAAAGCTAGAAAAACAACTCCAAAGATGAGGCACAACAAGGTATGTTTCTAAGCCTTTTCCCAATTCTAATTCTACTTGGAAAAAGGATGGAAAAGGTGAATTTAAAGGTGGTAACAAGGCTACCTATGATGTTGTAAAAGGAAGGGCAGATTCGATTTCCAAAGAAAAATCCAAACCTGAAGAGCCTAAGGGGAGAAATAGAGATATTAAGGGTTAGAGAATATTCTACTAAGGTTAAAATTGTAATTATATCTTTTAGCTAATGGAAATGTACATTTTTCCCCTAAAGGATAAAATGATCATTTCACCATTTGAAGAAGCAAATTCCAACTTTGCCCCCTCACCTAATGATGAGTTAAAAGAATATAAAAGGATATTTAAGTCTTTGTGAAGACTTAAGGTTTAAGTCTTGAAGAAAAGAGGTATATAAATGTTATGTTCATCTTTTCTTCATAAGAGTGAACATCATTTTTCATTTGAAGCATTTTCGAGAGAGAAGTTGAGAGAGAGAGAAAAATGAAGAAAATGTGTCTTCAATTTTTCTTTTGATCTTCAATTCTCTTCTTTGTTCTTTATGAAAGAACAAATGCTTGCAAATTAAAAATATGTTTAGTCCAAAACAAATCAAAGAGAAACCTTAACTTCCTAAAGGTTTTTGAGGGAAAATCTTAAATCAAAATTGGGCAACCATGAGAGGGATTCAAGAACACCAAAAAAACCAAGGAAAACTTGGAGGTGAGCTACACCAAAGAAACTAAGGAAAATTTGGAGGTGAGCTAGGTGTGGATGATCTAGAGGCATTACACTTGGGAAGCTCTTTGTTAAAGAAAGAAGAAACCTTCAAGAGGTTACTCTTCCTTCTTCTTTCTATGCATATGTTTTTATACACAAATTAATTGATTGCTTGAATGGGTGTTTGGACCAAAAATGGGAGAAATGAAATTTTAGAATGTTTGAAATTTCACTCCACTACTTTACTTCCGTTGTTTTTGGCTCCACCATTCCTTTAATTAGTATCAAAGCCACTTAATTTCTATGTAAAACCTTTGTATATGTTGTTTTGGAGGTTTTTGATTTGGTTGAAAAGGAGTTGTTGCACAAGTGTTGTACTCTCTGACATAAAATTTGAGCCCGCGAATCAAGAATCCCGATTGTGATTGTCATATCACGACCGCAAAAATGATGTCGCACTCGTAAATGAATGGATCAGAACAAAAGTTGTTCATGTCGGTTTAGAGAATTGTGACCACAATTCAATTTTCATGCCAGCTAAATCTGTATCGCGGTTGTAATAGTGGTCGCTATTTCCTCTGTGTCTATACCCAACTTTAATTTTTTCCAAAATTGTTTAAATTTTATTTTTCAATCAAATAAATTTTTGTGGCTTAAAATATGATTTTAAGCCATAGAAACATTGAATTTGTGATATTCAAAATGGATTTTTTGGAAATGTTCCAATGATGAACAACATATCTATAAATGCAATTATTGTATATATATGTTTTGTTGTTGTTTGAGAGGCATGAATGGCTGATCATGGATTTGGAAACCATAATGTATGATTTCTAATATGAACATGTAATAATTAATTTTATTATTTGATGGGAAGTAATTAAATATTAATTACTAATTTAGGTTGTAAATTAATTTCATTGAGCCTATAAGCTCTTTTGTTTTTGTAATCTCACATTAGAATGCCAAGATTACTAATGTACATATGGAGATGTGGAGATGCAAGAACAAGAAAAGGTTCAACCCATAAGGATGCCTAGTGGAAGCATGAAGATACAAGTGTTGTAATTTCATGTTTGTAATTTGTTTAACCTAAATCTCATATCCATTCCTTGTGGCTAGGAAGTGGATCCATATAATCCATGATCACACCTATGTATGTTGTCCATTTTATGAAACATATATATATATGAATGCATATGATGTATGCTTAAAATGGATAATGTGCAAAGTAAGACTAATCTATAAAGCCCAACAATCTTCCAAAGAAAATATTGAGTCATGGTTCTCCATTGGAGCAATAATTTAAGAAAAATTTAAACACTTACGTCATCGGATATGGATACATAGGAGTGATATATTTGGTTTGAATGTTTTCTTGAAGTTATTATAAAGCATGTGATGTTACAAGTATAGGATACAATAACAACAATGAGTGTTTGAGACATATAACATTCAAATCATTACTTATTGATCTAATGGGTTTGACTTGACTAGTGTGAAAAGCCAATAATGACAATGCGTATTGAGGTTGGAAACACTAGGAACCGTATTGATTGAGCCTTATAAAGAGTTGTGATGAACAAGTATTGTTCACTTGTTAGATATCAAAATTCCATCTGAGGAACTTGTGATAATCTAATAAGAATTCAATCACTTACTAGAAATCCACCCCAACAGGATTTTTGTTTCCTATTTGGAAGTATAGGATTCATCAAATTAGTAGGATTATCACTTTGATTGAAGACCAAATCATTATGGTAGCTACATAATTACATAAGTTATTGATCTTGTTATCTTTTGTATTTTGATAATATGAAATTAACAAACCCATTTGCAAATATATTTGATTCTTTTAGGCTCACAAGGCCTAAATCTATGGTCCTTGCATTTGAGTACATAATGTATGTATTCAACTTGATTTGTTCTTGGACTTTTAGAGAAAAGACTACACCAAAGGAACATATCACTCTAAGTGCAATGGAAACAAAATATTAGATGAGGTTGATGCTATATGGTTGTATGATGAACATAAATACACTGATTAATATCAGATATTAAGGCAGTTATTTTGTTTGAATATGAAGAAAATTATAAAGAAAGAAATAGGAAAAGAAAAGAAAGAAAAAGGAAAGGAAGCGAAATGGTAAAGGAAGAAAAGGAGAAAGTGTTTCTTTTTGATCTTCATAACTTTATTTTTCTTTGTCTTCTCCATATTTTTCATTCTTGTTCTTATTCTTACTATTCAACTAGAGTAAGAAATTAGAGAAAAGAAATCAAAGAAGAAAATGTTTCATCTTTAATTTCTTGTTCTTCTATTTTTCTATCTAGTATTCTTTGTGAAAGAATTTGAATTGTGAGTAACCTCTTTTATTTCTCACTAATTTTTAATTAAACTAGATTTGGAGTTATTTTCATGTGATGAATAAATTCATCAAACAATTGGAGAGTCTAGATGTTTTGATAAATAATAATTTGCAAATAGTTTAGTTCTTCAAATTCATTCTAAATTTCCATTAGATGGAAAATGCACTTTAAGGTAATAGAAAAAGTTTCTATTGTAAATCTTAAAAGGGTTGCGAGGGACAAGTCCATAGATAATGCTATAGTTGACAAAAGAAAATGTTTCTACTGTCAATGTTATGAAAATTGGAAAAATAATTATTCTAAATATTATGAATATTAAAGGATAAGGAGAAGGATAGACATTGTGAAGGTAAATCTATCTCTTATTACTATATTCCAATGATTTGTATTGATACGAACCCCAAGTATATTAAACTTGAGACCCAATATCTTTACGCTTAGAAGCAACTCCTTCAAAAGCTAAATCAGATTTTTTCCAAGTCTGTGACCCAATTCCAAACCGTGATAGAGCACCTTGGAACATGATCACCTTTGGATGATGATCTCCACAACACAATACCAACTTGTGAAAGAGAACCTTGGAATAAATATGCATAAAGTAATTAGCTTTGATTGTATGAACTTGATTCAAGCAAGAATAAAAAACAAGAGATAACACTCTTAAGAAAAACTAAATTTTTATTTATCAAAATCTAACCCCATTTTACATGAATGGTTGAGTTTATATAGAGGCTCAACCCTAAATGGGAATAAAACATAGACTAAGATATCTTTCCTAAATAAGAATTAAATTTTCTAGTTAGAAATTGATTCCTAGACAACTAATAATCATAGGTTCAACCCTAAATTGGAATAAAACATAGACTAGGGAATCTTTCTTAAATAAGAATTAAAGTTTCCTAGTTAGAAATTGATTTCTAGACAACTAATAATTATAAGTTCAACCTAAATTAGAATAAAACATAGACTAGGGAATCTTCCTAAACAACGATTGAAGTTTCCTAGTTAGAAATTGATTCCTAAACAATAAATAAATCTAAACTCATTTTGGGCTTTATACCTGACATAAATAGGCCCAAAACTCACTAATTACATAAGCACACTTAATTTATTTGAACTTGGGCTTATATCGTATTGATAGGGGCCCAAAAACAACAAAAAACAAACTAAAGGCCTAGGTACATGCCCATGTTTTGGCCTTCATCCACTTGAATCATTGGCACCAAACTTTGATTTGAGTCTTGAATCCCCATTTTGATGAAAGATTCATTCTTGAATTGTGACAAGATCATCCCATAAGCCTTGAATCATCCCATTTAGTGTTTCCTTGAATTTCTTCATTCTTGCTCTTGTAATGGGACCATTGGGAAGTTGAATTGGATCCTTGCCTTTGTATGCTTTATTGTTTGCATCAGAATCATTCATCAAAATGGGGATTCAAGACTCAAATCAAAGTTTGGTGACATTCATTCAAGAGCATGAGACCAATACATGGAGAGTCAAGCTTCAAACATGGCCATGAGAAGAATTTGCACAAAAGCTAAAAATTGACCAGTGGCACAACCGCGATAACTAAAGGATGGCTCGCTATTGTGAGTGTGACACCATTGCTAGTGCAACGAAAGCTGAATGATGCAAACAACAAAGCATACAAAGGCAAGGATCCAATTCAACTTCCCAATGGTCCCATTACAAGAGCAAGAATGAAGAAATTCAAGGAAACACTGAATGGGATGATACAAGGCTTTTGGGATGATCTTGCCACAATTCAAGAATGCAAGAATGAATCATTCATCAAAATGGGGATTCAAGACTCAAATCAAAGTTTGGTGGCAATGATTCAATTGGATGAAGGCCAAAACATGGGCATGTACCTAGGCCTTTAGTTTGTTTTTGGGCACCTATCAATATGATATAAGCCCAAGTTCAAATAAATTAAGTGTGCTTATGTAATTAGTGAGTTTTGGCCTATTTATGTTAGGTATAAAGCCCAAAACGAGTTTAGATTTATTTCTTGTTTAGGAATTAATTTCTAACTAGGAAACTTCAATCCTTGTTTAGGAAGATTCCCTAGTTTATGTTTTATTCCAATTTTGGTTGAACTTATAATTATTAGTTGTCTAGGAATCAATTTCTAACTAGGAAACTTTAATTCTTATTTAAAAAAGATTCCCTGGTCTACGTTTTATTCTAATTTAGGGTTGAACTTATAATTATTAGTTGTCTAGGAATCTATTTCTAACTAGGAAATTTTAATTCTTGTTTAGGAAAGATTCCTTAGTCTATGTTTTATTTTCATTGTTGGTTGAGACTCTATATAAACTTAACCATTCATGTAAAATGGAGTTAGATTTTAATAAAAATTCAGTTTTTCTTAAGAGTGTTATCTCTTGTTTTTGATTCTTGCTTGAATCAAGTTCATACAATCAAAGCTAATTACTTTGCACGTATTTATTCCAAAGTTCTCTTTCACAAGTTGGTATTGTGTTGCGAAGATCATCAGCCAAAGGTAATCATACTCCAAGGTTCTCTATCACGGGTTGGAATTGGATCACGGACTTGGGGAAAATCTAATTTAGCTTTCCAAGGAGTTGTTTCCAAGAGTAAAGATATTGGGTCTCAAGTTTAATACACTTGAGGTTCATATCAGTTTGGTATCAGAGCTTAGGCTCTAAATTGGGTTATATCTTTTTGTTTTGTTTGTATTTTCCATTTTTCATTTTTTTTCTTTCTATTTTCCTTTTCATTAAATTCCTTTGTTTTCACTTTGTTAATTTTGTTTGCTATTGTTTTTGTTCTAAAATTTAAAAAAAAAAATCCTAAAATCATCTACCTTTATTACTGTCTTATTATCATCTTCTTTAGTTTGTCTCTTTGTTTCCTACCTTTTCGTATTATTTTTGCTCCTTTTCTATTCTTTGTGTTTATCAAAAATCAAGTGTTGGAAGGTCATACCTATTGCAATCATTCAAATTCAAGAAGTTAAGAAGGAAGGAATCAGCTCCTAAATTATCAACTTTAATTCGGTTTGGATTTTTTGTACTTGATCTTCAATTAATCTTGTTAATCTTTAGTATTTGTCCTTAAAATTACTTGTTGCAATTGAACTTAAAAAAAAAAAAAAAAAGAGGAAGAAGAAATAAGGCCAAGAGCTAGACAAGATAACAGCAATGGTGGAATAAAACTGAAAATTCCAACATTCCATGGAAGAATAGATCCCAAAGCATACCTGGATTGGGAAAGGAAGATTGAGTTGGTGTTCGATTATCATAACTACACCAAATCTAAGAAGTTGAAGCTTGCGGTGGCTGTATTTGATGGATATGCCATTACTTGGTGGGATGATACCAAGCAAAAGAGGAGAAGAAATAGAGAAAGACCTATAGAAGAATGGAGGGACTTAAAGGCAATCATGAGAAGGAGATTTGTACTAAGCCACTACCATAGGGAGCTATACAATCGTCTTCAAAACCTATCTCAAGATTCCAAAAGTGTTGAGGAATACTACAAAGAGATGGAGGTAGCCATGATTCAAGCAAATGTGGAAAAAGATAATGAGGCTACAATGGCAAGGTTCCTCAATGGGTTGAATAAGGAGATTGCAAATGTGGTTGAGCTGCAACCATATATGGAGCTTGAAGTTTTGCTTCATCTTGCTTTGAAGGTTGAGAAGCAATTGAAGAAGAGGAGTACCAATCGGCTATCTACCTCCTACAATGCAACATTCAAATCAAATTAGAGAAAAGATGACAAGGCTTTTTCATCCAAGCCTAGAGCCGATTCCAAGGAATTCAAAGACGCCCATCCCAAGCAAGGACAAAGGTAAAGCTACACCTTCTAGTTCTGAAAATATTGTATGCTTTAAATGTCAAGGTGTAGGTCACTACAAGAAGGATTGTTCAAATAAAAGAACAATGATCATGCTTGATGGGGAGTACTATTCGGCTAGTGAAGAAGAAGTTGAAGAAGAAAGAATACCACCTCTTAAAGATGCAAGTGACGAAGAGGACAACAACTAACCAGAAATAGCTGAATGGGAGGTCTCTTGTCACAAGGAGATCATTGAACATGCAAATCCAACATGATAATAATGTGCAACCAAGGGAAAATCTGTTTCAAACTAGATGTCTCATAAAAGATAGAGTTTGTGATGTAATCATAGATGGGGGTAGTGTAACCAATGTAGCAAGCACCACTTTAGTTGAGAAACTAGGGCTACCTACTACTAAGCATCCTCACCCTTATAAACTAAAATGGCTTAATGATTGTGGGGAAATTAGGGTGACAAGGCAAGTTCTAGTAGCTTTCAAGATAGGCAGGTATAATGATGAGATTTTATTTGATGTTGTGCCTATGCAAGCAGGTCATCTATTGTTAGGACGCCCTTGGCAATTTGATAGATGGGTGATGCATAATGACTACACCAATCACTACACTTTTGAGAAAGATGGAAGAAAGATAACTCTTGCACCACTTTCACCTAGAGAAATCTATGAGAATGAGCTAAAAAGAATTCAAAAGGAGAGAGAAGACAAGAGTGAGAAAAAGAGTGTAAATGATGCACCAAAAGAAAGAGAGAGTGCAAAAGAAAAAAGTGGCAAAAATCTTCAGAAAGGAAAGAAAGTGAGCTCAAGTGAGAAAAATGAAGGAAAAGAAATTGTTGAAAGTAAAAAGAAACATGTGAACTTTTATGCAAAGGGAAGTGATGTTAGGGAAGCTTGGTTTTCAAAGAAAAGTATACTTGTACTCATGTACAAGGGGCTTTATTTTAACACTAATGACCATAATGTTTCTTTGCCTAGTGTTTTTGTTTCTCTTTTTACAGGAATTTGAGGATGTCTTTCCTAAAGAGATACCTAATGGATTGCCACCCATTAGGGATATTGAGCATCAAATCGATTTTATTCATGGTGCTTCGATTCCAAATAGAGCAGCCTATAAAAGTAACCCCGTGGAAACAAAGGAGCTTCAAAGGCAAGTTATGGAGTTGTTAGCTAAAGGACATGTTAGAGAAAGTATGAGTCAATGTGCTGTGCCCATTTTGCTAGTACCTAAGAAAGATGGTTCTTGGCGTATGTGTGTTGATTTTTGTGCAATTAATAACATTATGGTAAAGTATCACCATCCTATTCCTAGGTTAGATGATATGCTTGATGAGTTGCATGGTTCTGCTATCTTTAGCAAAATTGATTTGAAAAGTGGATATCACCAAATTAGAATGAAGGAAGGTGATGAATGGAAAACTGCCTTTAAAACAAAATATGGTTCGTATGAATGGTTAGTTATGCCTTTTGGCTTGACTAATGCACCTAGTACTTTCATGAGACCTATGAACCATGTTTTGAGAAATTTTATTAGTAAGTTTGTTGTTGTATATTTTGATGATATTCTTATTTATTCTAAAAGCATAGATAAACACTTAGAACATTTAAGGTGTGTGCTTGATGTGTTGAGAAATGAAAAATTGTTTGCTACCCTTAAAAAGTGTTCATTTTGTTTAGATAGGATTGTGTTTTTAGGATTTGTGGTTAGTGCTCAAGGTGTTGAAGTTGATGAAGGAAAGGCAAGTGCTATCAAAAATTGGCCTATTCCTACATCGGTAAGTGAGGTAAGAAGTTTTCATGGCTTGGCTAGTTTTTATAGATGTTTTGTAAAAGATTTTAGCACCATAGCTGCACCTCTAACAGAGGTAATTAAAAAGAATTGTGTTTTTAATTGGGAAAAAGAATAAGAAGATGTATTTAATTCATTGAAAGATAAGCTATGTAAGGCACCCATTCTTGCTTTGCCTAACTTTAATGATATTTTTGAGATTGAGTGTGATGCATCAGGTGTAGGTATTGGGGCTGTCCTTAGCAAGGAAAAGGGCCAATTGCCTATTTTAGTGAAAAGCTCCATGGTGCCTCATTGAAATACCCCACTTATGACAAAGAGCTCTATGCTTTGGTTAGAGCTTTGGAGACTTGGCAACACTACCTTTGGCCTAAGGAGTTTGTAATTCACACCGACCATCAATCCTTGAAATTCCTAAAGGGGCAAGGTAAGTTGAACAAGAGGCATGCCAAATGGGTTGAGTTCATTGAGACCTTTCCATATGTGATCAAATACAAGTAAGGTAAGGAGAACATTGTGGCTTATGCACTGTCAAGAAGGTATGCTTTACTTAATGCTTTGGATGCAAGAATGCTTGGGTTTGAAAATATTAAATCTCTATATGTTGATCATTCTGATTTTTCTAGCATTTTCAAAGCATGTGAGAAAGTTGCATTTGGTAAATTCTATAGAATGGATGGGTTTTTGTTTAAAGAAAATAGACTTTGTATACCTATTTGTTCTATGAGAGAACTACTTGTTAAGGAGGCACATGGGGGAGGGTTAATGGGACATTTTGGCATCACTAAAACTTTAGATACTTTACATGAACACTTCTATTGGCCAAAAATGAAATCTATGTACATAGAATTTGTGATAGATGTGTTGTGTGCAAGCAAGCTAAATCTAAAGTTTTGAATCAAGGTTTGTATACTCCTTTACCTGTTTCTAGTAACCCTTAAACTGATATTTCCATGGATTTTGTTTTAGGGTTGCCTAGATCAAAAAAAGGGAAAGATTCTAACTTTGTGGTGGCTGATAGGTTTTCCAAAATGTCACATTCATTCCTTGTAATAAAATTGATGATGCCACCAACATTGCTAATTTATTCTTTAGGGAAGTGGTACGTTTGCATGGCATTCCTAAAACTATTGTTAGTGATAGGGATGTAAAGTTTCTACGTCATTTTTGGAAAGTTTTGTGAAGTAAAATTGAAACTAAATTGTTGTTTTCTACTACTTGTCATCCACAAACTGATGGTCAAACTAAAGTTGTTAATAGGACTTTAGGAACTTTGTTGCGTGCTATTGTCTAAAAGAACTTAAAGAATTGGGAAGAATGCATTCCATTTGTTGAGTTTGCTTATAATAGAGTTGTGCATTCTACTACTGGTTTCTCACCTTTTGAAATTGTTTATGGTTTTAATCCTCTAACCCCTTTGGATTTAGTGCCTTTACCTTGTAATGAAAGGAGTAGTTTGGATGGGAAGAGAAAGGCAAATTTGGTAAAGAAATTACATGAGGAGGTGCGCAAGAATGTTGAGAAGAAAAATCAACAAATAGCAAGCCAAGTGAATAAGAGAAGGAGGCGTGTTGTATTCGAACCAGGTGATTGGGTTTGGGTGCATATGAGAAAAGAAAGGTTTCCAACTCAAAGGAAGACAAAGCTTAATCCAAGGGGAGATGGACCTTTTTAAGTAGTTGAGAAGATCAATGATAATGCATACAAGCTGGACCTACTTGGTGAGTATAATGTGAGTGCTACCTTTAACGTTAGTGATCTTTCTCCTTTTGATGTAGGTGTTGGACATTCATAGATGAATCATCTTGAGGAGGGAGGGAATCATGCAAACAACAAAGCATACAAAGGCAAGGATCCAATTAAAATTCCCGATGGTCCCATTACAAGAGCAAGAATGAAGAAATTCAAGGAAACACTAAATGGGATGATACAAGACTTCTGGGATGATCTTGCCACAATTCAAGAATGCAAGAATGAATCTTTCATCAAAATGGGGATTCAAGACTCAAATCAAAGTTTGGTGACAATGATTCAAGTGGATGAAGGCCAAAACATAGGCATGTACCTAGGCCTTTCGTTTATTTTAGATGTTTTTGGGCTCCTATCAATATGATATAAACCCAAGTTCAAATAAATTAAGTGTGCTTATGTAATTAGTGAGTTTTGGGCCTATTTATGTTAGTTATAAAGCCCAAAATGAGTTTAGATTTATTTCTTGTTTAGAAATCAATTTATAACTAGGAAACTTCAATCCTTGTTTAGAAAGATTCCCTAGTCTATGTTTTATTCCAATTTAGGTTGAACTTATAATTATTAGTTGTCTAAGAATCAATTTCTAACTAGGAAACTTTAATTCTTATTTAAGAAAGATTCCCTAGTCTATGTTTTATTCCAATTTAGGGTTGAACCTATAATTATTAGTTGTCTAGGAATCAATTTCTAACTAGAAAACTTTAATTCTTGTTTAGGAAAGATTCCTTAGTCTATGTTTTATTCCCATTGTGGGTTGAATCTCTATATAAACTTAACCATTCATGTAAAATGGAGTTATATTTTGATAAATAAAAATTCAATTTTTCTTAAGAGTGCTATCTCTTGTTTTTTATTCTTGCTTGAATCAAGTTCATACAATCAAAGCTAATTACTTTGAGCATATTTATTCCAAGGTTCTCTTTCACAAGTTGGCATTGTGTTGCAGAGATCATCATCCAAAGGTGATCATATTCTAAGGTGCTCTATCACGGGTTGGAATTGGATCACGGACTTGGGGAAAATCTGATTTAGCTTTCCAAGGAGTTGCTTCCAAGCGTAAAGATATTGGGTCTCAAATACATGTATGATAAAGAATTCAAGAAGATTCTTCATATGTGTTATTTCTATCAAGATAGCTTACAAAGCAGGCAATCCAATCATTATACATACTTGATGAATCATCTAAGAAGAATATGAGGTTGCATGAAGTTTTCGATAATCCAATCAAGGAAATTTGGATAATGAGTTTTGCATGTGGATCTAATCATATTCAAGAAAGCTTCGAGGATTTTATCAACATGCTTAAGCCTAATGTCAAAATGAAGAGGTTAAAACATATTCCAAATGATTGGGATCTAATCTATTCACCAAAACCCCATGATCCAAGTGGATGAAGGCCAAAACATAGAGGTCAAGCTTCAAATCCATGAGAAGAAATTACAGAAGTGCTGAAAGTGGTCGCGACCGTGACATAAATACTTTTGTTCTCTATTGTGAGCGCAATGAATTTATGGGCTATTTAATTTGTTTTATTTTCTGAATTTGATTATTTTACTTTAATTTTTGATGTATTGGGCCTTAAACTTATCATATTTAGTAGCCCAATTTAGTTATAACTTATTATTTGTTTAGGAATTAATTTCTAATTAGTAAACTTCAATCCTTGTTCAAAAAGATTTCCTACACCATAGATGATTCTAATTTAAGGTTGAGCCTCCATAAAAACTCAAGTATTCATGTTAAATTAAATAAGTTTTAATCAATAAAATTCAGTTTTCTTAATTGTGTTATCTCCTTTTTTTTTTTTTTTAAATTCTTGCTTGAATCAAGTGCATACAATCAAAGCTAATTACTTTGTATGTACTTATTCCAAGGTTCTTTTTCACATGTTGGTATTGTGTCATAGAGATCATCATCTAAAGATGATCGATCATATTCCAACCAAGGTGCTTTATCATGGGTTGGATTTGGGTCACGAACTTAGGAACTCTGATTTAACTTTCCACAGAATTGCTTTCAAGCGTAAAGGTATTAGGTCTCAACTTTAATATATGTAGGATTTGTATCAATTTTGTATAAGAGCTTAGGCTCTAAATCAAGTTATATCTTTCCATTTTATTTATTTTCTTATTTCTATTTATTTTTTTTCATTAAATTTTGTTAGTCTTATTTCATTAATTCTATTTACTTTTGTTTCAGGTTAGAAAATTTAAAAAAAAAAAAGAGTCCACCTTGTTGTTTGTATCTTGTGTTCGACTACTTTAGTTTGTCTCTTTGTTTTTTATCTTTTCATATTTTTGTTTTGTTCCTTTTGTTCTTTGTGTTTCATTGAAATTTAAGTGCTGGAAGGTCAAATTCATTCATACTTACTTAGGAACCAATTCAAATTCAAGAAGAAGGAAGTGGAGGATTCATCCATCACAAGATTGAAGACTTGAATTTGGTTTGGCTTCTTGTATTTGATCTTCAATTTGTTTTTTAATTTCATTTTTTGTCCTTTCGATTCCTTGTTGTAATTAAAAAAAAAAAAGGAGAGAAAGAAAGAAAGAATCAGCCAAAAAAAGAGGAAAAAGAAAAAAATTTGGCAAAAATTAGAATTATATACAAATATCTATTTGTTTCAAATTCTGGAATGGAAAGGACAAAGAAAATTTTTGGAATTCCAACCAAATCAAGGATAATTAAAAAGGATTTTAGTTATCAATAAGGAGTTGACTAAGTCAAGCATCCCTCCACAACAAGCTAGGAGATTGTTTTCCTACTCCTTTTCAAATTCTAGTTTGATTTCCCTACTTCCATTATAAATTATCTTCTTTTATTTGTGTTCAATTATGTTTCCTAATGTAATTTGGATTCCTATATTTTTTCCGTAGTTCTATTAGGATTTCATCTTTTATTTTCCAACTTTAATTAGGATTTCTAAATTTACTTTTCTAAGCCAAATTCTAATTCTTGTTTTCCTAGTCCAATTAGGATTATTGTTTTCTTAGCATCATTAGGATTTTTAGTTTCTTATTTCATTGAGCTCATCCTTTAAACCTTGGATTTCATCATTTGCATTGTAAATTACTAAAGATTGTATCAATTTGATTTTTGCAGCTAATCTTGGCAAGAGGTTAAGGCTAAGTGTGAGCACATCTAGAGAAAAGCAATTAATTGAGTGTAAAACAAAAAAAAAATACAAGTCAACTTGAGTGATAACATTACTTGAGTGAAACATGTGAAGGACTAAAGTGAGAAAATATTTTCTTTACTTTATTAACTTTGTTTTACAGCTTAAAAGATGAGTGGGACCTAAGGTAATCCATGAGATAAAATAGATTAGCACCAAGTCATAATCGAAATGTTGCAAGCCATGAATGATAGATAGGATAGACTAGCACAAAGAACCAAAGAAAGAATGGATCAATTGCAGGCTTCTTGGTGAGAATCAAGATGCCTTACAAGAATCCTACAAATATTTGCAAGATAAAATTTTCAAGAAGGTTCTTCAAGGTTGTCATTTCTACCAAGATAGCCTACAAAGACATGCAATCCAACCATTGTACATGATTGGTGAATCATCCAAGAAGAATATAAGATTGCATGAAGTTTCCTACAATCCAGTCAAGGAAATTTGGATCACAAGCTTTGCATATGGATCCAATCATATTCACCAAAGCTTCAAGGATTTTATCAACATATTCAAATCCAATGTCAAAATGAAGAGATTAAAACACATTCCAAGTGATTGGAGTCAAATACATGAAGAGTCAGGCTTAAACATGGCCATGAAATGAAAGTGCGCAAAAGCTGAAAACTAGCAGCGTTGCTCTCACGATGGATGTTGTGCCCATGATGATTGCAAATTGAAAGGGCTCTATTGCAAGCGCAACGAGAACTAGGCTATATAATTCATTTTTTTCTATTTTTGTTATTTACTTTAATTTTAGATGTTTTTGGGCCTATTTATGTTAGGTTTAAAGCCCAAAATGAGTTTAGGTTTATTTCTTATTTAGAAATTAGTTTAGGAATTTATTTCTAACTAGGAAACTTCAATCCTTGTTTAGAAAGATTTTCTAGTCCTTAGCTAATTCCAATTTAGGGTTGAGCCTCTATATAAACTCAACTATTCATGTAAAAAGTTAAAAAAGTTATGATCAATAAAATTCAGTTTTCTTAAGAGTGTGATCTCTTGGTTATATGAACCCCAAGTATATTAAACTTGAGACTCAATATCTTTACGCTTGGAAGCAACTCCTTGGAAAGCTAAAACATATTTTTCCCAAGTTCATGACCCAATTCCAACCCGTGATAAAGTACCTTGGAATATGATCACCTTTGGATGATAATCTCTGTAACACAATACCAACTTGTGAAAGAGAACCTTGGAATAAATATGCACAAAGTAATTAGCTTTGATTGTATGAACTTGATTCAAGCAAGAATCAAAACAAGAGATAACACTCTTAAGAAAAACTGAATTTTTTATATATCCAAATCTAACTCCATTTTACATGAATGGTTGAGTTTATATAGAGGCTCAACCCTAAATGGGAATAAAACATAGACTAAGGAATCTTTCCTAAACAAGAATTAAAATTTTCTAGTTAGAAATTGATTCCTAGACAACTAATAATTATATATTCAACCCTAAATTGGAATAAAACATAGACTAGGGAATCTTTCTTAAATAAGAATTAAAGTTTCCTAGTTAGAAATTGATTCTTAGACAACTAACAATTATAAATTCATCCTAAATTAGAATAAAACATAGACTAGGAATCTTCCTAAACAATGATTGAAGTTTCCTAATTAGAAATTGATTCCTAAACAAGAAATAAATCTAAACTCGTTTTGGGCTTTATACCTAACATAAATAGGCCCAAAACTTACTAATTACATAAGCACACTTAATTTATTTGAACTTGGGCTTATATGATATTTATAGGGGCCCAAAAACATCAAAAACAAACGAAAGGCCTAAGAACATGCCCATGTTTTGGCCTTCATCCACTTGAATCATTGTCACCAAACTTTGATTTGAGTCTTGAATCCCCATTTTGATGAATGATTCATTCTTGCATTCTTGAATTATGGCAAGATCATCCCATTTAGTATGAGCAATGCATTCCATAATTCTAGTTGGTCAAGTCAAGATTTGAGGATGAATCATTTCAAGGAGGGAGGGAATGATGAGAATCAAAATGCCTTATAAGAAATCTACAAACATTTGCATGATATAGATTTCAAAAAGATTCTTCAAGGTTGTTCTTTCTATCAAGATAACTCACAATTAAGAGAATTCCAACCAATTTGCTTGTTTGTTGGATCATTCAAGAGGAAAAGGAGGTTGCATGAAGTTTCTTACAAGCTAATCAAGGATATTTGGTCATGAGTTTTGCATATGGATCTAATTGCATTTAAGGAAGCTTCAATGTCACATCCTACTCTAGGCATGGACGGTCCTAGGGATTGGATAAGCCTAAAGCCACCTAAACCCATAGAACCCCGGATTGTTATATTAAACAATTAGCATCCACAAATATACAATAAACATTTTGATATTCATTAATATTCATTTAATTTACATATAGTTTATACATTTAATATTTATTACAATTCCCAATCTAAACTATACTAAACCACCAAGTACCATGGAGTTTCTAATATTTACAACCATCAAAATAAATATGAATATTACATGATAGGTTCCACGCAGGAGGGAGAAGCTTTATTAGAACCACTGGTCTACTCACCACATGAAAATTTATAAACCACTAAAAATGATGAGATAAAATCCCAGTGAATAATATATGCATACATACATATACATATAAAAAAAATAAAAGAGCAAAGAGAAGCAATAGTTTAAATAAAGGCATGAAAGTAAAGGTGACAATCATATTGGCTCTCAAATGACAGACTTCACTTAATCACACATTTATAATAAGCAAAGGCTACTATCTTGGCAGCATGCTTTATCCACATATAATTGATTAGACTATATGGCTAGGGGCTTAACCCTCCCTAGCTCGGGTTTATAATTCATTGTGCACAATGTCTGATGCAAAATTTCTTTTGCTACTCCATCAGATGAGTAGCTCTGTCATTTGATATCCAATCAAATCACAGGGTTTACTCAATAATTAAATTCAAAGAAAGGGGATTAAACAACATAAGTTCATTTAAAGAATCAAAGTCATTCGAACATATCACAAGGTGTTACAAAGCCGAACAATGTAATTACAAAGAAGCAAAACAGGTTTCAAAGGTTTGCCATAATCAATTAGAAATTCAATGTAAGCAATAAGGTATTCCAAAGCAAGAAGGAATCAATGAAAAGGAAGCAATTCAGATTCAAAAAGATCATCAAGGAGCATTTCACAAGCAAATATCATATAAGGGTATAAGTTCATTTTGACATAAACATATATATACATATGCATATATTACTCACCAATGAAAGATGGACCCCGAAGCTTTATCCCTTAATCCTCAACCTCCTTTTCTTGATCCTTAGAAGCTAAAGAAGCAAAATACATTGTTTTAATACTAAACATTATTGAGAATACTTAAACTAATAGCAAAAAATGCATGATTTATGTTTATTTTTTTTGTTTTGAGCATTTAATTTGTTTTCTTTAATTCTTTAGTTTAATTTAACTACATTTATGTTTATTAGCAATTTAGGCATACATAACCTATTTATCACTTTAGGGATGATATATTATGGAATTTACATATTAGGTATTTTCTTGACAATTTTGTAGCAAGCATTGGTTGGCATTTATTCAAGCATAAACAAAGGCAATTCTGCCTCCTATGGTTCAGCCAAGCATGGTTTCTTCAAGGGAGTTTCTATAATTCAAACTAAGGCTATTTCCATGTTATTTGATACTAAACTAACACATTTAAGCAATAAAATTGGAAAAAAACAGCCTTGAAGTGGGACTTTGAACATATGGGCAGAATTGATGATTTTAAGCAACCTATGTATTTTTCTTCAAATTCAATGATTCCAATTGCTGGAATCCATTCCTTAAGCATCAGATTTAACTATTCTTAAGTCTTTTTAGGTGAATTCAAAGTTTTAGCAACAATTTAATTTAAGGTGCATTTAAAGAGTTATGAAGTTTCCATGCCAAATACACTAATCTATCACATAATTCTCATACTAAATCATCTTTTCCATTCACTAACATCTATTTCTATGGATTAAAATCAAGAAAAGTGGACTAACCTTGCTTTTCTTAAAATGGTAGGTTTCTTCCAATTTCCACTTCTTCAATTTCTTGCTTATTTCTTGCTTAATTCTTAGTGGGAAGTAACTTGGATGATGAAAAGAGGTTATTTGCTATAGGTTTGCAATGATTTTTCTAAAGAAAATTGAAAGAAAAAAAATGGAGAAGAGGGCTAGAGAGGTTCAGCCAAGAGGAGAAGGAAGGAGAGAAAATCTGATTTTTGTACAGAAAATTCTGGAGAAATCTGTTATATGGGCAGGTTTTTAGCCAAATTACAGTTTAGTCCTCCAATTTTTTAAGTTATGCAATTTGGTCCTTGCAAATTTACAGTTTGGTCCTTCTCCATATATTTTTAAATATTAATATTAAACTTAATTAAGCTTTAATTAATGTATTAATTCACTTTTAGATTATTATTCAAAAATTAGAAATTTCACTAAACGAATTTCAGAAAATATGGTACTTTAAGTACGTTTACAATTTGGTATAGATATGATTTCACTACGGTTTCATTTATGTTTCTCTTTGGTATTACTTAGGTTTCTGATATTTTTCATATATTCAAATGCTATGCAAAAATTTTATGCAAATCCTTAATATCAACTTCGAATTAAAATTCTAAAATTCACTACCTAACTAAAGCTAATTTCTAGGATGTTACATTCAATATTGATGAATTGCATAAAGGGGGTTAGAAAAAGGCAAAACATGGAAGTTCAAGCTTTATGCATGATCCATGGGAGATGAATTGAAAGGGGTAGAAGGAAGTTGAGTGTAGTGCAAATCATGGCTGTCCAAAATTTTATACTTTTTATTTTTATTCGAATTTCATTATTTTAACCTAGTTTCTATTATTTTGGGCCTCTATCAATATGATATAAGCTCATGTTCAATTAAATTATGTTTGCATATGTAATTAGTGAGTTTTGGGCTTGTTTATAATTGGTTTAAGCCCAAAAATGGGATTAGTTTGTTTTTCATGTGTAGGAATAACAAGTAGTTTAGGAGTTTTAAAAAATTAGGAATCTTCAACCCTTGTATAGGAAGATTTCCTAGTCCTTACCTAATTCTAATTTAGGATTTTTGTAACACTAAAAATACTTAGCCATTCATTCAATAAAGGAGTTAAGTTGGTTTTCCACAAATTTAAGCTTTAAGCTTGTGAGAGTTTTCTCAAATTTGGTTCTAGGATTTAGAATCAACCCGAACTTTCAAAGATAATTACTTTTCTTGTTCACAATATACCAAAGTTCCTTGACATAGGTTTATAAGAATCAAGATGCCTTGCAAGAGGATCTTCAATGTATGCATGATAAAGATTTCAAAAAGGTTCTTCAAGGCTATCCTTTTCATCAAGCTAGCATGGAAAGGGAATCAATGGAGCTTCAATTCATGTTTAATGGCTCTTTCAAGAGGAATCCAAAGAAATGCAAAGCTTTCTACTATGTTATCAAGAAGACTTGCATAATGAGCAACACTTTTGGAAAGCATTGCATTCAAGAAAGCTTCAACATTGATGAATGGCATAAAGGGGGTTGGAAAAAGGCAAAATATGGAAGTTTAAGCTTCATACAATGTAAAATGGGAGAGAAATTGAAAAGGAGTAGAAGGTAACACGCATAGGTACATGGGCATGTCCTTGGGCTTGTAGCATTTTGTATGTTCATTTTTATTTTCAAAATTTTATTATTTACTTTAGTTTTTTTTATGTTTTTAGGCCCCTATCAATATGATATAAACCCATGTTAAATTAAATTAAGTCTAGATATGTAATTAATAAGTTTTGATCCTGTTTATATTAGGTTTAAACCTAAAATTAGGATTAGCTTGTTTTCTTATTTAGGAATTAGTTTTCTTGTATAATTAGGGGTTATTTCTAATTAGGAATCTTCAATCCTTGTATAGGAAGATTTCCTAGTCCTTAGATAATTCTTATTTAGGGTTTTTGTAACACAATAAATACTTAGCTATTTTATCAATAAATATATAAGTTGATTTCCCCCCATTTTAAGCTTTAAGCTTATAAGAGTTTTCTCAAATTCAGTTCTTGGATTAGAATAAAAAACCTACACTTTGAAAGCTAATTACTTTGCTTGTTCACAACATACCAAGGTTCCTTAACATAGGTTCGTCATTAAGTTGAGGTTTTTCCTTGCAAACTTAATTTGGCTTTCCAAGAGAGTTGCTTCAAGCATAAAGATATTAGGTCTCAAAGCATATCATTTGGGGTTCGTATCAATTTGGTATAAGAGCCAAATTCTAAATTAGGTTATATCTTTCCATTTCATTTGCATTTTTTGTTTTCATTTGCTTTTTTGTTTCCATTTGTTTTCGTTTTCGTTTAATTCCTTTTTTTTCATTTTGTTAATTCTATTTTCTTGTGTTTCAAGTCTGAAATTCGAAAAAAAAAAATTGTACACCTTTCTTTGTTCATGTCTTATTTTTGTCTATCTTATTGTTTTCTATCCTTTCGTATTTCAGTTCCTTTTGTTTTTTGTGTTTAGTTGGAAGGCCAAATTCAGCTATACTTACTTGGAAACCAATTCAAATTCAAGAGAAAGGAAGTGGAGGAATTCATCCATCATAAGTTTGAAATTCAGTTTGGCTTCTTATATTTGATCTTCGATTTGTTTGTAATTTTTGTTTCAAATTGTTGCTATAACTATATAAAAAAGAAAAAAGGAATCAGCCAAGAAAAAAAAAAGGAAAGAAAAGAAAAGAAAAGAATCTTGGCAAATTAGAATTATATAGGAATATATATAGTATTTGTTTCTAATTTTAGAGTGGAAAGGACAAGGAAGATTGCTAGAATTCCAACCAAATCAAGGAGAATTAAAAAGGATTTTAGTTTTCAACAAGGAGTTGACCAAGTCAAGCACCCCTCCACAACTAGCTAGGAGTTGGTTTCCTAATCCTTTTCAATTTTTGGTTTGACTTTCCTACTTTCATTCTAAGTTTATCTTCTTTTATTTGTGTCCAATTAGGTTTCCTAACACAATTAGGATTTCTATATTATTTTCCTAGTTCTATTAGGATTTCAACTTTTATTTTCCAAATTCGATTAGGATTTCTAATTTTGTTTTCTAAGTCAAATTGTAATTTGTGTTTCCTAGTTCAATTAGGATTTTCATTTTCCTAGTGTCATTAGGATTTCTTATTTCTTGGTTTCTTTGTTTTGTGTCTTCATTTCATTTTAATTTTCAATTATTCTTGTTTTCTTTCAAATTTGTGTCAAATTCTTCCTTACTCTTGGTTGTTGTGAACCATTCAAACATTAAATTTTGTTTGGGTTGGAATTAAGAATTGAGTGGTAAAAAGTTAGAGTGATTAAACACGAGTGAACTTGAGTGATTTATCACTTGAGTGAAACATGTGAGGGAGTGAAGTACATAATTATTTCTTTTGCTTTACTAACATTCTTTTCAGTTTTTCACAATGAGTACCAATGATGGGCAAAATTTCTTAGAGTTCCTAGAACAACTTAACCAAGAGATGGACAAAAAGTGGAATGAATTTCAAAGAAGATGTCACTTTAGAGATACGAATGTGATCCTCGAACAATGTCAAGCCATGGAAAGAAAATTTGATAGAGTTCATGACCAGTTTGAGAGGCTTATGAGTAAACTCACAAGGGGATGACAACCAAAAGCTCAAAATTCCTCTAGGCAACTTCCAAGACGACATCAACAAGTTGATGAAGATACAAGAAAGAACACATCCAAGCCACAATTGGAGAAGATGAAGAATAAAGAATAAAAGGTTGAAGTCATCATAGCTAGGCCAGTTCAAGCTCCATATGAAGCTGATTGGATTTATGCTAGTGACTTGTTGCTTATGAAGCATGATTCTTCCATTGGTGATGAAGAAGAAGACATTGTTATTATTCATGAAGAGGTTCCAATGATCTATACTCATTTAGAGATCTTAAAGGAAGCACAAGATGTGGTTGAGTTAGATGTACAAGAAGATGAACAATAATAAGAAGATGGTATGAGCAAAGCATTCCCTAATTGCAGTTGTTCGAGTTAAGATTTGAGGACGAATCATTTTGAGGAGGGAGGGAATGATGAGAATCAAGATGCTTGGCAAGAAGATCTTCAATGTATACATGATAAAGATTTCAAAAAGGTTCTTCAAGGCTATCCTCTTCATCAAGCTAGCATGGAAAGGTAATCAATGGAGCTTCAATTCATGTTTAATGGCTCTTTCAAGAGGAATCCAAAGAAATGCAAAGCTTTCTACAATGTTATCAAGAAGACTTGCATAATGAGCATCACTTTTGGAAAGCATTGCATTCAAGGAAGCTTCAACATTGATGAATGGCATAAAAGTGGAAAAGGGCAAAACATGGAAGTTCAAATTTCATAAAATGTAAAATGAGGGAGAATTAAAAGGGGGCAAAAGCCAACACGCCTAGGTACATGGGCATGTCCTTGGGCGTGTAGCATTCTATGTGTTCATTTTTATTTTTGAACTTTTATTATTTACTTTAGTTTTTGATGTTTTTGGGCACCTGTCAATATGATATAAGCCCATGTTCAATTAAATTAAGTTTGGATATGTAATTAGTAAGTTTTGGGCTTATTTATATTAGGTTTATATCTAAAAATGGGATTAGCTTTTTTTCTTATGTAGGAATCAGTTTTCTTATATAACTAGGAGTTATTTCTAATTAGGAATCTTCAATTCTTGTAAAGGAAGATTTCCTAGTCCTTAGGTAATTCCTATTTAGGGTTTTTGTAACACTATAAATACTTAGCTATTCTATTAATAAATATATAAGTTGATTTCCCCCAAATTTAAGCTTTAAGCTTGTGAGAGTTTTCTCAAATTCAGTTCTTGGATTAGAATCAAAAACCTAAACTTTCAAAGCTAATTACTTTGCTAGTTCACAACATACTAAGGTTCCTTGACACAAGTTCGTCATTGATTTGAGATTTTTCCTTGCAAACTTGATTTGCCTTTCCAAGGAAGTCGCTTCCAAACGTAAAGGTATTAGGTCTCAAAGCAAGTCAAGGTTTGTCATTGAGTTGAGGTTTTTCCTTACAAACTTGATTTGGTCTTCCAAGGGAGTCACTTCCAAGCGTAAAGGTATTAGGTCTCAAAGCAGGTCATTTGGGATTGTATTAATAACTAGCTACTAAATATGATAAGTTTGAGTCCCAAAAACATAAAAAAAAATTGAAGTAAAATAATCAAATTCAGAAAATAAAATGAATTAAACAGCTCAAACATTCATTGCACTCGCAATGAAGACCAAAAATATTTCTATCGCGGTTATGACACTTGTCACGATCATGACAATTTTTAGTTTTCAGCACTTGTGCAATTTCTTCTCATGGTCATGTTTGAAACTTGACTCTCCATGTTTTGGCCTTATCCACTTGAATCATGGGCTTTTGGTGAATAGATTAGACCCTAATCATTTGGAATGTGTTTTAACCTCTTCATTTTGATATTAAGTTTGAACATGTTGATAAAATCCTTGAAACTTCCTTAAATATGATTGGATCTATATGCAAAGCTTATGATCTAAATTTCCTTGATCAGATTGTAGAAAACTTCAGGCAACCTCATATTCTTCTTGAATGATTCATCAATCATGTACAATGGTTGAATTACATGTCTTTTGTAGGCTATCTTGATAAAAATGACAACCTTGAAGAACCCTCTTGAAATCTTTATTATTCATGTATATGTAAGCTTCTTGCAAGGCATATGGGCATCATTTACCTCCCTTAAGAGGCATTGAATATCAAATTGATTTCATGCCTGGAGCTTTAATTCCAAACCATTAAGCTTATAGAGCCAACCTGAAGGAGACAAAAGAGATTCAAAGGCAAGCGGATGAATTGGTAGAGAAAGGATTTGTGAGGGAGAGCCTTAGCCTACATTTAGCGCATGTGTGTGGACTGCTAAGCCATCAACAAAATCACTATAAAGTATGGACATCCAATCCCTAGATTAGATAATATGTTGGATGAATTGCATGGCTCTTATTTGTTTACTAAAAGAGATTTGAAAATAGATTTAAAGAATGGCTACTATCAATTTAGAATGAAAGAGGGAGATGAATAGAAAATTGTATTTAAAACTAAATATGGTTTGTATGAATAGTTAGTCATGCCATTTGGTTTAACTAATGTACCTATTATATTCATGAGGTTAATGAATCATGTGTAGCATGCTTTTATTGGTAAATTTGTGGTAGTGTACTTTGATGACATTTTAATGTATAGTAAAAGTTTGGATGAGCATGTCAATAATTTACATGCTGCCTTTTGTGTGTTGAAGGAGCACAAATTGTAAGCTAATCTTAAAAAGTGCTCATTTTGCATGAAATATGTTGTGTTTCTTGGATTTGTTATGAGTTCACATGGAATTAGTGTTGATGAGGAAAAGGTAAAGGCAATAAGGATTAGGCCTGCACCTAAAAATGTGAACGAGGTAAGAAGTTTCCATGGTTTAGCAAGTTTTTATCAAAGGTTTGTTAAATTTTAGTTCTATTGTTGCACCTTTGAATGAACTTTTAAAAAAGAATGTTGTATTTAAGTGGGCTGATGTGCATGAAAGAGCTTTTAATACTTTGAAAATTATATTAACAAATGTACCATTATTGAGCTTGCAAAATTTTGATAAAGCTTTTGAGATTGAATGTGATGCATCTGAAATTGGCATTAGGGCTGTTTTGATGCAAGATACCAAATCTATTGCATATTTCAATGAAAAGCTTAATGGGGCAGCTTTGAATCACCCTACTTATGACAAAGAATTATTTGCATTAGTTAGGACTTTACATACATGGCACCATTATCTTTGGCCTAGGAAATTCATCATTCATTCTCATCATGAAAATTTAAAATTTTTGAAATCCTAAGGTAAGCTTAACAAAAGGCATGCTAAGTAGTTAGTGTTTATAGAAACATTTCCTTATGTAATCAAGTATAAACTTGGAAAGGAAAATGTTGTGGCTGATGCATTATCTAGGAGGTATGCATTAATTACTTCATTGTAAACTAAATTACTTGGTTTTGAATTTCTTTAAGGAATTGTATGTTGATGATGTTAATTTTGGCCAAGTATGGGATACGTGTGATAAGTATGCATTTGGAGAATATTATAGGCATGATGAGTTCTTATTTAAAAGGGATAAATTGTGTGTGCCTATATGTTCTATTCATGAATTGCATGTGAGGGAAACTCATGGGGGTGGTTTGATGGGGCACTTTGGTATGCAAAAGACTTTGGACCTCTTGCATGAACATTTTTATTGGTTTAAATGAAGCATGATGTGCAATTTGGTTGTAATAAGTGTATTAATTGTAAACAAGTGAAGTCTAAAGTCAAACCACATGGATTTTATACCCCTTTACCTATGTCGAGCCATCCTTGAACTGACATTTTAATGAATTTTTTGTTAGGATTAACTAGATCTCAAAGTTGTAAGGATAGCATATATATTGTTATTGATAGGTTTAGTAAAATGGCTTACTTTATTGCTTATTCTAAAACTAATGATACAACAAATATTGCTGATTTGTTCTTTAAATAAGTAGTTCATTTGCATGGTTTGCCTAGGACACTTATGAGTGATATGGATGTCAAGTTTCTAAGCCATTTTTGGCACACTTTATGATCAAAATCCATATGCCTTGAAAGAATCCCACAAATACATACAAGTTAAAGATTTCAAGAAGATTCTTCAACGTTGTCATTTCTATCAAGTTAGCTTACAAAAAGGTAAACAATACAACCATTGTGCATAATTGATAGGTCATTCAAGAAGAAAATAAGGTTGTATGAAGTTTCCTAAAAACCAATCAAGAATATTTGGATCATGAGCTTTGCATATGGATCCAATTGTATTCAAGGAAGCTTCAAGGGAATAATCAATCTATTCAAGCCCAATGTCAAGATGAAGAGGCCAAATTATATTCCAATTTGCTTGGGCCTAATCTATTTAAGTGTTTACAAGGCTGCCATTCTTCATTTAAATTGGACCCTCCATATTTGGGCTTTTTAAATTCAATTTATCATGTTTTATTTAGTGTTTGGGATGCCTATGTTATGTATACAGCCCAAGACTTGTTTAAACTACTTTATTTTCATGTTTTAATTAGTTTTGGGTCTATTTTATGTTAGGTCAAAGGCAGATCCAAATTTCATAGTTTAATTAATTAGATTTCAGTTTCTAGTTAGGAAATAACTTCTCTTGTATAGGAAGGACTCCAAACTTATTTTAGAATTCATTTCTAACTTAGTTATTAATTAGGAATAGTTTTATAATTAGGAATCTTCAATCCTTGTATAGGAAGATTTCCTAGTCCTTAGTTGATTCCAATTTAGGGTTGAGCCAGATATAAACTTAACCATTCATGTAAAGTTAAGTTAAGTTATGATCAATAAAATTCAATTTTTCTTAAGAGTGTGATCTCTTGGTTTTGATTCTTGCTTGAATCAAGTTCATACAATCAAAGCTAATTACTTTATGCATATTTATTCCAAGGTTCTCTTCCATGGGTTCTGATGAGAATCCTTATACCTTGCAAGAAGCTCACAAATACATGCATGACAAAGATTTCAAGAAGGTTCTTCAAGGTTGTTATTTCTATCAAGATAGCTTACAAAGGCATGCAATACAATCATTGCGCATGATTGATGGATCATTCAAGAACAAAATAAGGTTGTATGAAGTTTCTTGTAAATCAATCAAGGATATTTGGATGATGAGCTTTGCATGTGGATCCAATTGTATTCAAGGAAGCTTCAAGGGCTTAATCAACCTATTCAAGCTCAATGTCAAGATGAAGAGGCCAAATTACATTCCAATTTGCTTAGGCCTAATATGTTCAAGTGTTTACAAGGCTTCCATTCTTCATTCAAATTGGACCCTCCATATTTAGGCTTTTCAAATTCAATTTATCATGTTTTATTTAGTGTTTGTGCTGCCTATGTTATGTATACAGCCCAAGAGTTGTTTAAACTACTTTATCTTCATGTTTTAATTAGTTTTGGGCCTATTTTATGTTAGGTCAAAGGCCCATCCGAATTTTATAATTTAATTTATTAGATTTCAGTTTCTAGTTAGGAAATAGCTTCTCTTGTATAGGAAGGATTCCTAACTTATTTTAGAATTCTATTCTAGCTTAGTTATTATTTAGGAATTAGTTTCTAATTAGGAATCTTCAATCCTTGTTTATGAAGATTTCCTATACCATAGTTGATTCTAATTTAGGGTTGAGTCTCTATATAAACTCAACCATTCATGTAAAAAGAAGTTGAAGTTATGATTAATAAAATTCAGTTTTCTTAAGAGTGTGATCTCTTCATTTTGATTCTTGCTTGAATCAAGTTCATACAATCAAAGCTAATTACTTTGTGCGTGTTTATTCCAAGGTTCTCTTTCACGAGTTGGTATTGTGTCGTGGAGATCATCAACCAAAGGTGATCATATTCCAAGGTGCTCTATCACTGATTAGATTTGGATCACGGACTTGGGAAAAACCTGATTTAGCTTTCCAAGGAGTTGCTTCCAAGTGTAAAGATAATTAGATCTCAAGTTTAATATACTTGGGGTTCGTATCAGGTTTGACATTGTGTTGCAGAGATCATCATCCGAAGGTGATCATATTCCAAGGCACTTTATCATATATTGGATTTAGGTCATAGACTTGGGGAAAACCTAGTTTAGCTTTCCTAACTAATATGAACCCCAAGTATATTAAATTTGAGACTCAATTATCTTTACAATTAGAAGCAACTCCTTGGAAAGCTAAACCAGGTTTTCCCCAAGTCCATGACCCAAATCCAACTAGTAATAGAGCACCCTGGAACATGATCACCTTTTGATGATGATCTTTGTGACATAATACCGAACCCATGGAAGAGAACCTTGGAATAAATACACACAAAGCAATTAGCTTTGATTGTATGAACTTGATTCAAGCAAGAATCAAAACCAAGACATCACACTCTTAAGAAAAACTGAATTTTGTTGATCATAACTTAACTTTACATAAATGATTGAGTTTATATAGAGGCTCAACCCTAAATTGGAAACAACTAAGGACTAGGAAATCTTTCTATATAAGGATTGAAGATTCCTAATTAGAAAACTATTCCTAATTAATAACTAAGTTAGGACTGAATTTTAAAACAAGTTAGGAATCCTTCCTATACAAGAGAAGTCATTTCCTAACTAGAAATTGAAATCTAATTAATTAAACTATGAAATTCTGATGGGCCTTTGACCTAACATAAAATGGGCCCAAAACTAATTAAAACATGAAAATAAAGTAGTTTAAACAATTCTTGAGCTGTATACGTAACATAGGCAGCCCAAACACTAAAACAAAACATGATAAATTGAATTTAAAAATCCCAAATATGGAGGGTCCAATTTAAATGAAGAATGGTAGCCTTGTAAACACTTGAATAGATTAGGCCCAAGCAAACTGGAATGTAATTTGGCTTCTTCATCTTGACATTGGTCTTGAATAGATTGATTAAGCCCTTGAAGCTTCCTTGAATGCAATTGGATCCATATGCAAAGCTCATGATCCAAATATCCTTGATTGGTTTATAGGAAACTTCATACAACCTTATTTTCTTCTTGAATGATCCATCAAACATGCACAATAGTTATATTGTATGCCTTTGTAAGCTAACTTGATAGAAATGACAACCTTGAAGAACCTTCTTGACATCTTTAACTTGTATGTATTTATGGGATTCTTTCAAAGCATATGGATTCTCATCACTTTATGGGGAAAATTGGGAACTAAACTATTGTTTTCTATTGTTGCACACCCTCAAACGAATAGACAAATTAAGATAGTCAATAGGACACCCTCTACTTTATTGCATGCAATCATACAAAATGCCTACCACACATTGAGTTTGCATATAATAGAACTATTCATTTGACTACTTCCTTTTCACCTTTTGAGATTATTTATGGATTTAACCCTTTAACTCCTATGGATATTTTGCCTTTGCTTACTAATGAGTATAAAAATTTGGATGGTAGAAAAAAGGTTGAATTTGTGAAGGACCTTTATGCCAAGGTGTGAACCAACATTGAAAGGAAGAATGAACAATATGCAAATGATGAGAATCCATATACCTTGCAAGGTGCTCACAAATACATGCATGATAAAGATTTCAATAAGGTTCTTCAAGGTTGTCATTTCTATCAAGATAGCTTACAAAGGCATGCAATACAACCATTGCGCATGATTGATGGATCATTCAAGAAGAAAATAAAGTTGTATGAAGTTTCCTATAAACCAATCAAGGTTATTTGGATCATGCTAATATGATCCCTAAGTATATTAAACATGAGATCCAATTAACTTTACACTTGGAAGTAACTCCTTGGAAAGCTAAACCAGGTTTTCCCCAAGCCCATGACCCAAATCCAATCTGTGATAGAGCACCTTGGAATATGATCACCTTTAGATGATGTTCTTCGTGGCACAATACCAACTCCTAAAAGAGAACCTTGGAATAAATACTCACAAAGGAATGAGCTTTGATTGTATGAACTTGATTGAAGCAAGAATAAAAAACAAGAGATAACACTCTTAAGAAAACTGAATTTTATTAATCAAAACTTAATTTATTTTACATGAATGGTTAAGTTTATATAGAGGCTCAACCCTAAATTGGAAACAACTAAGGACTAGGAAATCTTCTTATAAAAGGATTGAAGACTCCTAATTAGAAAACTATTCCTAATTAGTAACTAAGTTAGAGCTGAATTCTAAAACAAGTTAGGAATCCTTCCTATATAAGAAAAGTTATTTCCTAACTAGAAACTAAAATCTTATTTAATTAAACTATGAAATTCAGATGGACCTTTGACTCAAGAACTTTGAAAAGAATTAATGGCTATTAGGCAAGAAGTAGGTATGAGGATATTGAAGGATGAAGAATATAATGATGTTTTTCATATAAGATGTCGCATCCAAAAGAGAGTATGCCATATGATCATTGATAGATTGAGTGTTGTCAATTTTACAAGCCTTGAGCTAGTTGAGTAACTAAATTTGCCCACTAGAAAGCACCCGAGGCCACACTCAATGTATTTATTAGATAATATGTCAAGATTAAAGAGCAAGCTTTAGTTTCATTTTCTCTAGGAAGATATAAAAGTGAAGATTGGTGTGATGTTATACCAATGAATGTGACACATGTTTTGTTTGGAAAGCTATGGATACATTTCAGTCAAGCAAAACACATCAAATATACTAACCACTACAAAGTTCCACTTGATACGAACCCTAAGTATATTAAACTTGAGACCCAATTATCATTACATTTGGAAGAAACTCCTTGGAAAGCTAATCCAGGTTTTCTCCAAGTCCACAACCCAAATCTAACCCGTGATAGAGCACCTTGAAATATGATCACCATTGGATGATGATTTTTGCGACACAATGCCAACTCGTGAAAGAGAACCTTGGAATAAATACGCATAAAGTAATTAGCTTGATTGTATGAACTTGATTCAAGCAAGAATCAAAACCAAGAGATTACACTCTTAAGAAAACTTAATTTTATTGATCATAACTTCACTTCTTTTTACATGAATTGTTGAGTTTATATAGAGGCTCAACCCTAAATTAGAATCAACCATGGAATAGGAAATCTTTATCATACATGTATTTGTGAGTTTCTTGCAAGGTATATGGATTCTCATCAGTAAGGCAAGCAAACAAAGGACAAGTCAAGATTGTGTTTGAACCTAGAGATTGGGTGTGGGATCACACAAGAAAGGTACCCAAAAGGAAGACTAAGTTTCGACCTAGAGGAGATGGACCATTCAAAGTCTTGGAGAGACTCAATGACAATGCCTACAATCTAGATTTACTAAGCAAACATCATAATGTTAGTGCTACCTTCAATGTTGTTGATCTTTCTTTCTTTGATGTAGGTGATTCGACAATGAATCCTTTTGAGGAGTGAGGGAATGATAGAGATTAAGGAGCTATGATTACAAGATTTCCCTAAGATTTTTTACAAGGGATTGGAAGTCCAATGACAAGGTCAAGAATAAAGAGAATAAAAGAAGCCTTGCAAAGGTTGATCTTGAAAATGCAAGATGAGGAATAAGCTTTAGAAGGATTCCATACTATCCAAAAGCTTCCTGAAAGTTGATCACCTACTCTTGGCTACAAAATGGTGGCAAAATGGAAGGGAATGCTGAAGACTGATGGTGTTGTGGTCGCATTGATTCCAAGCATCAACCTATCTAATGAGAGTCAAGATGCCTTGAATGCATGATAAAGATTTCAAAAAGGTTCTTTAAGGCTGTACTTTTCATCAAGCTAGCATGGAAAGAGAATCGATGGAGCTTCAATTCATGTTAATGGCTCTTTCAAGAGAAATCCAAAGAAATACAAAGCTTTCTACAATATTATCAAGAAGATTTGCATAATGAGCATCACGTTTTGAAAGCATTATATTCAAGGAAGTTTTAAGATAATATATAATTTGGAGACATATTTGAATGGAATAGAGACTTAAAGCATCAATCATGGTTGTGTGAAGGAAGAGAGGCTGATTGAGGATAAGTTACATGTTTGATTTTTATTATTTTAATTTAGTTTTTGTTGTTTTGGGCTTATTTATGTTAGGTTTAAAGCCCAAAATGAGTTTAGAATTATCTTTTATTTAGAAGTCAGATAGCTAAGTCTAAATTAGGGTTTATGTAACACTATAAATACTTAGCTATTCTATCAATAATGAACAGAAGCTGATTTCCCCAAATCTAAGCTTTTAAGCTTGTGAGAGTTTTCTCAAATCTAGTTTTAGGATTAGAATAAAAAACCTCAACTTTCAAAGCTAATTATTTTGTGTGTTTGCAACATACCAAGGTTCCTTGACATAGGTTCGTCATTGAGTTGAGGTTTTTCCTTACAAACTTGATTTGGCTTTGCAAGGGAATCGCATCCAAGTGTAAAGGTATTTGGTCTTAAAGCAAGTAGTTTGGGGTTCGTATCACTATCACTCGGGCATGACAGGCCATGCGGGCACAACAACAAGTTTCTTTCTTCCTTGTTGCAATTGCAATGGCTGTCGCGAGTGCAACGAATGCCCAGCTGCTGTTTTTTTGAGTTTTTTTTGTTTTCATCTTATTTCTTGTATTTATGGGCCCTAAACTCATTATATTAGTTAGTCCAAGTCAGATCTATTTTATTTGGATTATTTTAGGAGCTAATTTCTTAAATTAGGATTCTATTTTCAATAAGGATTCTTATTTCCTTATAGAGATTGATTTCCTAAATTTTACTGGATACTAGGGTTAGGGTTTTAAAGATAAGACCCTCCCTATAAATGAAATTCTCATTGTAAGTTTTAATTAGTTTTTGATAAAATCATAATTTTCTTTGAATTTTCTTAAGTGAGAAAATTTTTGAGTCTTCTTTAGAACTTGAATATGAGCTTATAAAGGTAACTTGTGGTGCTCACCCTTATAGCTTTGGTTCTCTTCAACAGATGTGGATTGGGTCATGCTTTCCTTTTCCTTTGTTCTTGTTTTGTTCAATCCTTGGGTTTGATTAAATATAATTGGTTCCTAGTACTCTATAGCTATCGGCTTGCATCAACAATTGAAATAACAAGAACACATTCAAGAATTTTAGCAACGAATGCTTTTTTTTATTCAAAACTAAAGACTAAAAATTAAGAGAGATACATATTCTTGAATTGAAAAGCCAAAGCTCCGATACCAAATGATACAACACGCTAGCTATAGTGAGCTAGGAACCGACTATATTGAATAAAAAACCCTAGCATTGAACAAAACAAGAACAAAGAAAAATCTTAACCCAATTCACACCTATTGAAGAGAACCAAAGCTATAAAGAATGAGTGCCATAAGTACCTTGATAAGCTTGGAGATGAGCACCACAAGTTGCCTCGATAAGCTCAGATTTGAGTTTTATGCAAGAACCAAGAAGGATTTTCTCACCAATGCGAAGAAAACTCTCAAATATCATTCAATAAACATCTAATTTTTTGATGACTACCTAGCTAAGTATTTAATATTCAGATGCAACCAAGAACAATAAAGAATTTCAAAATCACAAGAATGCAAACTGGAATTAGGTATGATTTTTTTTTTAAACTCTAATCCAGCAAAAGAATAAAGGAAATTAACTAAGAACACAAATAATAATTTAGACTGATTTTTTTAAAGAATTTGAAACTTTCAGAAATAAGAAACTAAAAGATATGTATTCTTGATTTGATGAGCCAAAGCTCTGATACCCAATGATGTGCCCCACTAGCTATAAAGACCTAGGAACTTATCATATTAAATCAAAACCCTAGGATTGAATACAAAACAAGAACAATGAAAGCTTGACCTGATCTAAACCTATTAAAGAGAACCAAAGCTATGAAGGGTATGAGGCCACAAGTTTCCTTGACAAGCTCATATTTGAGTTCTATGCAAGAACTAAGAAGAATCCCTCACCAAAGTGAAAGAACACTTAAATTTTAATTCAATGATCATCTAATGTCTTTGACGGCTGCCTAGCTAAGTATTTATAATGGCTTAGCTATGTTACAAAGCTTAGAAATAACTTAAACTCATTTGGGCTTTAATTTTTGGGCTTCAATTTAAAACAAAACAGGCCCAAAATTTAATAATTATATGTTCAAACATAAATTAAATACATATGGGCTTATAATATAACAAAAGGAGCCCAAAACAACTAAAAGTAACAAAATTCAGAATAAACTACAAAATACTAAAATTTATACAGAATGGGAATCCAAGTACATGGCCGTGTAAACCAAAATAAATATGCCCCTTTTTACTTTGTCCTCCCTTTGCTTGGTCCATGGCCCTTTTTGGTTTGCATGCCATTTGTCCTCCCTTTGCTTGGTCCATGGCCTTCAAGTCTTATTCTTCCAATTTCAAGCTTTGTAAAGTTAAGTTAAGTTATGATCAATAAAAACTCAGTTTTCGTAAGAATACGATCTCTTAGTTTTGATTCTTGCTTGAATCAAGTTCATACAATCAAAGCTAATCACTTTGTGCATATTATTCCAAGGTTCTCTTCCACGAGTTTGGTATTGTGTCGCAGAGATCATCATCCAAAGGTAATTATGTTCCAAGGTATCACGGGTTGGATTTGGGTCACAGACTTGGAAAAAACCTGATTTAGCTTTCCAAGGAGTTGCTTCCAAGTATATAGATAATTAAGTCTCAAGTTTAATATACTTGGGGTTCGTATCACTTGACTTGAGCACTTGGAAGTAGGAAATGCATTGCTTTATCACCTTTTTTATTCCATGAGAATCCTTCTTTATGATCCTAAAAAAAGAAACAAAACTAAACAAAGAAATTTCAAGCTTGTTACTATTAGAAAACAAAACATTCTTGACACTTTTGTTTTCAATCATGCACAGTTGCTTTCTATTTTCTCTATTAATCTCTTCTTTTGAACTCTCCAATATTTTCTCTCATTTGAAAGTTCTTTATTTTCTTCCTCACTCACTAATTCTTTCTTTTCACTCTATTTCTTTATGCACTTTTTCTTTTATTTCACTATTTTCAACTTTAAAACTTCTTGAGGAGGATCATATGTTGGAATTTCTTCATGAATAACTTCTTCACCCTTTAATAAGGACTCTTCATTTGTAAACTCCAAAGGTTTTAAGTCATTTTCATGAGTAACTTCCATAGCTTCATTTTGCATATTGCTTTCCAGCTTTTTGAAACTCTCATCACTTTCATTCTCCCTTTTTGACACACTAAATTCTGGCACTACAAGCTCAACATCACCATTTTGTCTTTGAAGTTCTTCCTCTCTTTTTCTTTGTATCTTCACTTGATCTTCATACAATTCTTCTTGAGAAAGAGGACCAAGGGTAGTATGCTTACCATTTTTTAATGGTGATGAGAATCCATATACCTTGAAAGAATCCCACAAATACATACAAGTTAAAGATTTCAAGAAGGTTCTTCAAGGTTGTCATTTCTATCAAGTTAGCTTACAAAGGCATACAATGCAACCATTGTGCATGATTAATGGATCATTCAAGAAGAAAATAAGCTTGTGTGAAGTTTCTTATAAACTAATCAATAATATTTGGATCATGAGCTTTGCATATGGATCCAATTGTATTCAAGGAAGCTTCAAGGGCTTAATCAATCTATTCAAGCCCAATGTCAAGATGAAGAGGCCAAATTACATTCCAATTTGCTTGGGCCTAATCTGTTCAAGTGTTTACAAGGCTGCCATTCTTCATTCAAATTGGACCCTTCATATTTGGGCTTTTCAAATACAATTTATCATGTTTTATTTAGTGTTTGGGCTGCCTGTTATGTATACAGCCCAAGAGTTGTTTAAACTACTTTATTTTCATGTTTTAATTAGTTTTGGGCCTATTTTAGGTTAGGTCAAAGGCCCATCCGAATTTTATAATTTAATTAATTAAATTTTAGTTTATAGTTAGGAAATAGCTTCTTTTTTATAGGAAGGATTCCTAACTTGTTTTAGAATTCAGTTCTAGGTTAGTTATTATTTAGGAATTAGTCTCTAATTTCAATCCTTGTATAGGAAGATTTCCTATTCCATAGTTGATTCTAATTTAGGGTTGAGCCTCTATATAAACTCAACCATTCATGTAAAAAGAAGTGAAGTTATGATCAATAAAATTCAGTTTTCTTAAGAGTGTGATCTCTTGGTTTTGATTCTTGCTTGAATCAAGTTCATACAATCAAAGCTAATTACTTTGTGTGTATTTATTCTAAGGTTCTCTTTCACGAGTTGGTATTGTGTCATAGAGATCATCATCCAAAGGTAATCATATTCCAAGGTGCTCTATCACGGGTTGGATTTGGGTTGCGGAATTGAAGAAAACCTAGTTTAGCTTTCCAAGGAGTTGCTTCCAAGCGTAATGATAATTGGGTCTCAAGTTTAATATACTTGGGATTCGTATCAGTTTGGTATCAGAGCTTAGGCTCTAAATCAGGTTATATCTTTCCATTTCATTTGTGTTTCTTGTTTTTGTTTGTCTTTGTGTTTGTTAAATTCCTTTGTTTTCATCTTGTTAACTCTGTTTGTTCATGTTTCAGGTTTGAAAATTAAAAAAAAAAATTATTTTACCTTCTTTGATTTGTGTCTTATTTTCGTTCATCTCTTTGTTTCGTATCCTATTCATATTTCTATTCCTTGTTTCGTTAGAAGGTCAAAAACCATACTTACTTAGGGAACCAATTTGAATTCAAGAAGAAAGAAGGGAGGACTCACCCAAGCTTGAAGACTTCAAATTTGATTTGGCTTCTTGTATTTGATCTTTAATTTGTTTATTAATTTTCCTTTCAATTTGTTGTTGTAATTATATTAAAAGAGAGAGAGAGAGAGAGAGAGAGAGAGAGAGAGAGAGAGAAGGAAAAAAAAGAGAAAATCAAAATTTAAAAGAAAAGCAAAAAAAATAAAAAGAAGGAAAATTCGTCCAAAAAGAAAAGAAGTAAAAAGTGTTGAAATCTAACTTTTTGGTGTATTTATAAAAGTTATTTGGTTCCTAAAGTGAAGAGGACAAGAAAAGTAGCTGATTTTCAAGATTATACAAGGAGAATCAAATATTTCAGCATTCTACAAGGAGTTTGACCAAGTCTAAGCATCATTCCAAAACAAGCTAGGATTGGTTTCCTACTCCTTTCTAAATTTTGGTTTGACTTTTCTAATCCTATTTTTTATGATTTCTTTCTAATTTAACTATTTCCTTATTCATTTCAATTTTCTTTTTATTTCAATCCTTGTTCATGTCTCGTTAGGTTTCATAATCCCATCAGGATTTCTATATTGTTTTCCTAGTTCTATTAGGTTTTTAACTTTTATTTTTCAATTAGGATTTCTATTTTTCTTAGTCAAAATTCTAATTTTGCTTTCCTAGTTCAATTAGGATTCTCATTTTCCTAGTGTCATTAGGATTTCTTATTTCTGTTCCTTGTTCCTTGTTTCATTTTTTTAGTCTTTGGATTTTTATTCACATTGTAATTTAGTAAGATTGCATGAATTTGATTTTTGCAACAATCTTGACAGGAGATTTGAGTGGAAAAAGGCTAAGTGTGAGCTCATAAAGAGAAAAGCACAACAAATTGAGTGAAACACAAGTGATTGACAATACTTGAGTGAAATACGTGAGGGAGTGAAGTAAGGTATTATTTTACTTTGCCAACATTCTTTTCAGGTTTTACAATGGAAGTTTATCAAGAATTTCGAAAAGAATTAATGGCTATTAGGCAAGAAGTAGGTATGCGGATATTGAAGGATGAAGAATGTAATGATGTTTGTCATACAAGATGTCACATCTAAGATAGAGTATACCGTATGATCATTGATAGGTTGAGTGTTGTCGATTTTGCAAGCCTTGAGCTAGTTGAGAAACTAAATTTGCCCACTAAAAAGCACCCAAGGACACACTCATTGTATTTGTTGAATAAATATGTCAAGATTAAAGAGCAAGCTTTAGTTTCATTCTCTCTAGGAAGGTATAAAAGTGAAGATTGGTGTGATGTTATACCAATGAATCTGACACATGTTTTGTTTGGAAAGCCATGGATACATTTTAGTCAAGCAAAACACAGCAAATCTACTAACTACTACAAAGTTCCACTAAAAGATGGTAAGCATACTACACTTGCTTCTCTTTCTCAAGAAGAATTGTATGAAGATAGAGTGAAGATACAAAGAAAAAGAGAGGAAGAACTTAAAAGGCAAAATGGTAATGTTCAGCTTGTAATGTCATAATTGAGTGTGTCAAAAAGGGAGAATGAAGGTGATGAGAGTTTCAAAAAGGAGGAAAGCAATGTGCAAAATGAAGCTGTGGAAGTTAATCATGAAAATGACTTAAAACCTAAGCTTATGAATGAAGAGTCCTTATTAAAGGGTGACCAAGTTATTCATGAAGGAATTCCAACATATGATCCTCCTCAAGAAGTTGTTGTAAACAAAACTGACTTTGTTGAAAATAGTGAAATAACAGAAAAAGTGTGCATAAAGAAAGAGAGTGAAAAGAAAAATAATGAGTGTGAAAAGAAAGAATTAGTAAGTGAGGAAGAAAATAAACTTCAAATGAGAGAAAAGAAATAATAGAAAGTTCAGAGTGAAGAGAGAAAACAAGTGAGCATAGTTGAAAAAGAAAGTATCAAGGATGTTTTTTTTTTTCTAACTCTAACATGCTTGACTTTTCTTTTTTTAGTTTTTTTTCTCTTTTTCAGGATTTTAAAGAAGGATTTTCATGGAAGAAAAGAGGTAATAAAGCCAATGCATTTCCTACCAGGTGCTCAAGCCAAGATTCGAGGATGAATTATCTTGAGGAGGGAGGGAATAATGAGAATCCATATACCTTGAAAGAATCCCACAAATACATACAAGTTAAAGATTTCAAGAAGGTTCTTCAAGGTTGTCATTTCTATCAAGTTAGCTTACAAAGGCATACAATACAACTATTGTGCATGATTGATGGATCATTTAAGAAGAAAATAAGGTTGTATGAAGTTTCTTATAAACCAATCAAGGATATTTGGATCGTGAGCTTTGCATATGGATCCAATTGTATTCAAGGAAGCTTCAAGGGCTTAATCAATATATTCAAGCCCAATGTCAAGATGAAGAGGCCAAATTACATTCCAATTTGCTTGGGCCTAATATGTTTAAGCGTTTACAAGGCTTCCATTCTTCATTCAAATTGGACCCTTCATATTTGGGCTTTTCAAATACAATTTATCATGTTTTATTTAGTGTTTGGACTACCTATGTTATGTATACAGCCCAAGAGTTGTTTAAGCTACTTTGTTTTCATGTTTTAATTAGTTTTGGGCATATTTTATGTTAGGTCAAAGGCCCATCCGAATTTTATAGTTTAATTAATTAGATTTTAGTTTCTAGTTAGGAAATAGCTTCTCTTTTATAGGAAGGATTCCTAACTTGTTTTAGAATTCAATTCTAGGTTAGTTATTATTTAGGAATTAGTTTCTAATTAGGAATCTTCAATCCTTGTTTAGGAAGATTTCCTATTCCATAGTTGATTCTAATTTAGGGTTAAGCCTCTATATAAACTCAGCCATTCATGTAAAAAGAAGTAAAGCTAAGATCAATAAAATTCAGTTTTCTTAAGAGTGTGATCTTTTGGTTTTGATTCTTGCTTGAATCAAGTTCATATAATCAAAGCTAATTACTTTGTGCGTATTTATTCCAAGGTTCTCTTTCACGAGTTGGTATTGTGTCTCAGAGATCATTATCCAAAGGTAATCATATTCCAAGGTGCTCTATCACAAGTTGGATTTGGGTTGTGGACTTGGAGAAAACCTAGTTTAGCTTTTCAAGGAGTTGCTTCCAAGCATAATGATAATTGGATCTCAAGTTTAATATACTTGGGATTCGTATCAAGTGGAACTTTGCAGTGGTTAGTATATTTGATGTGTTTTGCTTGACTAAAACATATCCATGGCTTTCCAAACAAAACATGTGTCACATTCATTGGTACAACATCACATTTTTTTTCACTTTTATATCTTCGTAGAGAGAATGAAACTAAAGCTTGCTCTTTAATCTTGACATAATTATCTAATAAATACATTGAGTGTGGTCTTAGGTGCTATCTAGTGGGCAAATTTATTTACTCAACTAGCTCAAGGCTTGCAAAATTGACAACACTCAATCTATCAATGATCATATGGCATACTCTCTCTTGGATGCGACATCTTGTATGAAAAACATCATTATATTCTTCATCCTTCAATATCTACATACCTACTTCATGCCTAATAGCCATTAATTCTTTTCGAAGTTCTTGATCAACTTCCATTGTAAAAAATCTGAAAAGAATGTTAGTAAAGTAAAATAATACCTCACTTCACTCCGTCACATGTTTCACTGAAGTATTGCCACTCAATCACTCATGTTTCACACAATTTATTATGGCTTTTCTCTTTATGAACTTACACTTAGCCTTTTTCCACTCAAATCTCTTGTCAAGATTAGTTGGAAAAAAATCAAATTAACACAATCTTACTAAATTACAATGTGAATAAAAATCTAAAGACTCAAAATGAAACAAGAAACAAGGAATAAGAAATAAAAAATGAGAAATCCCAATGACACTAGGAAAATGAGAATCCTAATTGAACTAGGAAAACAAAATTAGAATTTTGACTTAGAAAAATAGAAATAGAAATCCTAACTAAAATTGGAAAACAAATGTTAGAATCCTAATAGAACTAGGAAAACAATATAGGAATCCTAATGGGATTGGGAAACCTAATGAGACACAAACAATGATAGAAATAAAAAGAAAACCAAAATGAATAAGGAAATAATTAAATTAGCAAGAAATCAGAATGAAAATAGGATTAGAAAAAGTCAAACAAAAATTTGGAAAGGAATAGGAAACCAATCCTAGCTTGTTTTGGATGGATGCTTAGACTTGGTCAAACTCCTTGTAGAATGCTGAAATTTTTGATTCGCCTTATATAATCTTGAAAATTAACTTCTTTCCTTGTTCTCGTCACCCTAGGAACTAAATAACTTCTATAAATACACCAAAAAGTCATATTTTAAACTTTTTGCTTCTTCTTTTCTTTTTGGATGAATTTTCCTTCTTTATTTTTTGATTTTTTTTTTCAGTTTTTTAATAATTATAGCAATTTGAAAAGAAAATTAACAAATAAACTAAAGATCAAATACAAGAAGCCAAACAAATTTTGAAGTCTTCAAGCTTATGATTGATGAATCCTCCACTTCCTTCTTCTTGAATTCGAATTGGTTTCCAAGTAAGTATGGATGAATTTGACCTTTCAACACTTGAATTTCAATGAAACACAAAGGATAAGAATAGGATAGAAAATAAAGAAACAAAAAGACACAAACATAATTGGGTAGACAATCTAGGATTTTTTTTTTTTTTGAATTTTCAGACTTAAAACAATACAAATAGAATTAACGAGATGAAAACGAAGGAATTTAATGTAAACAAGGACAAACAAAAACAAGAAAACAAACAAAAATAGAAAACACAAATGAAATAGAAAGATATAACCTAATTTAGAGCCTAAGCTCTGATACCAAACTAATACAAACCCCAAGTATATTAAACTTGAGACCCAATTATCTTTATACTTGGAAGCAACTTCTTGAAAAGCTAAACCAGATTTCCCCTAAATCCGCGATCCAAATCCAACCTCTGATAGAGCACCTTGGAAAATGATCAACTTTGGATGATGATCTCCACGACACAATACCAAACCCGTGGAAGAGAACCTTGGAATAAATATACACAAAGTAATTAGCTTTAATTGTATGAACTAGATTCAAGTAAGAATCAAAACTAAGAGATCACACTCTTAAGAAAAACTAAATTTTATTGATCATAACTTAACTTAACTTTACATGAATGGTTGAATTTATATAGAGGCTTAACTCTAAATTGGAATCAATTAAGGACTAGGAAATCTTCCTATATAAGGATTGAAGATTCCTAATTAGAAAACTATTTCTAATTAACAACTAAGTTAGAACTAAATTCTAAAACAAGTTAGGAATCCATCCCATACAAGAGAAGTTATTTCCTAAATGTAAACTAAAATCTAATTAATTAAACTATGAAATTCAGAGGGCCTTTAACTTAACATAAAATAGGCCCAAAACTAAGTAAAACAAAAAAATAAAGTAGTTTAAACAACTCTTGAGCTATATACATAACACAGGCAACCCAAATACTAAATAAAACATGATAAATTGAATTTGAAAAGCCCAAATATGGAGGGTCCAATTTGAATGAAGAATGGCAGCCTAGTAAACACTTGAATAGATTAGGCCCAAGCAAATTGGAATGTAATTTGGCATCTTCATCTTGACATTGTGATACGAACCCCAAACGACTTGCTTTGAGACCCAATACCTTTATGCTTGGAAGCGACTCCCTTAGAAAGTCAAATCAAGTTTATAAGGAAAACCTCAACCCAATGATGGTGTCAAAGAACCTTGGTATATTGTGAACAAAACAAAGTGATTAACTTTGGGAAGTTCGGATTATTGAGTCAAGCAAGAACCAAAGTTGAGAAAATTCTCACAAAACTAATTTTGAATTATCAAAGTCTGCCCTATTCCTTGTTTAGCTAAGTATTTATATCATCTTAGCTAGGTTACAAACCATAAATTCTTACTAATAGAAATTCGGGTTTGGGCTTAATTTTAAACAAACTAAAAAGCCCAAAAAAAACTAATTAAAATACTTAAAATAGAAAAGAGGATAGATATGGGCTTAATTAACAAAATCAGCCCAATTACAAAGTGAATTTTGAAATTAATTTGATTGACCCATTTGAAATCCATCCTTGAAGCTAAATCTTCATGTTTTATCTTCTAACACTTGAATCAAATTAATCAAATTGAATCTTGAATACCCAATTTGATATTTGACTCCTCTTTGCAATCTTCAATTGTGGATAGATTATTCCACAAGTCTTGCATTAAGCCTTGAATTGCATCTTTGAACTTCTTTGTCCTTGCTCTTGTAATTAGCCCATTTGGCAAACTCATTGGATCCTTGCTATTAGCCACTTAGATTGCATCATTCCCTCCCTTCTCAAAAGGATTCACCTTTGAATCTTCACCTGCATCAAAAGGAGAGAGATCACTTACATTGAAAGTAGCACTAACATTATACTCACCAGGAAGGTCCAATTTGTAGGCATTGTCGTTGACTCTTTCCAAAACTTGAAAAGGTCCATCTCCTCTTGGATGCAACTTAGATTTTCTGTGACTTGGAAATCTTTCCTTCCTCATATGCACCCAAACCCATTTGCCTGGTTCAAAGATTACTTTCCTTCTTCCTTTGCTAGCTTGATTTGCAATTTGTTGATTTCTTTTCTCTATGTTCTTTTGCTATCCTCATGAAGTTTTTTAACCATTTCAGCTTTCTTCTTACCATCTAAACTGCTCCCTTCCTGAATAGGTAAAGGAACGAAATCCAAAGGGGTTAGTGGATTAAAACCATAAACAATATCAAATGGTGAATAACTTATAGTGGAATGCACAACACAATTATAAGCAAATTCAACAAATGGAAAACAATCTTCCCAATTTTCCAAATTCCTTTGAATGATAGCATGCAATAAAGTACCTAAAGTTTTATTCACTACCTCAATTTGTCCATCAGTTTGGGGATGACCAGTAGTAGAAAACAAAATTTAGTTCCCAATTTACCCCACAAAACTTTCCAAAAGTTGCTCAAAAACTTTACATCTCTATCACTTACTCTCCTAGGAATGCCATGGAGTTGTACTATCTCCCTAAATAATAAATCATCAATATTTGTTGCATCATCAGTTTTACTACATGATATAAAATGTGCCATTTTAGAAAACCTATCAACAATAACAAAGATTACATCCCTCCCCTTTTTCGACCTAGGTAAACCTAACACGAAGTCCATTGATATATCAATCCAAGGTTCATTAGGTAAGGTAACGAGGTGTACAAACCATGTGGCAAAACTTTAGACTTAGCCTATTTATAAGTAACACATCTATCACATATTCTAATGACATCCCTTTTCATTTTAGGCCAATAGAAGTGCTCACTCAAAGTATCCAAAGTTTTTGCAATCCCAAAATGACCCATTAAACCACCCCCATGAGCTTCTTTTACAAGCAATTCATGCATAGAACATATAGGTACACATAATTTATTTTCTTTAAACAAATACCCATCCATTCTATAAAATTTACCATGAGCCATTTTCTCACATGCATCATAAATACTAGAAAAATTAGAATCCTCACCATACAAACCTTTATGTATTTGAATCCCAACATTTTTGCATTCAAGGTGTTAATGAGAATATACCTTCTAGACAAGGCATTGCCGACCACATTTTCTTTACCTTGCTTGTATTTTATCACATATAGGAATGTTTCAATGTACTCACTCCACTTGGCATTTCTTTTATTTAACTTACCTTGCCTTTTGAGATATTTCAATGATTAGTGGTTTGTGTGGATCACGAACTCCTTGGGCCAAAGATAGTGCTGCCAAGTTTCCAATGCCCTCACCAAAGCATAAAGCTCCTTGTCATAAGTTGGGTAGTTCAAAGTAGCACCATGGAGTTTTTCACTAAAGTAGGCAATCGGCCTCCTTGCTTGCATCAAAACAGCCCTAATCCCTAAACCTGAAGTATCACATTTAATCTCAATAGTTTTTGCAAAGTTAGGCCAAGTCAGAATGGGTGCCATACTCAACTTCTCCTTAAGTGAATTAAATGCAATGTCTTGCTCATTACCCCACTTAAAATGAACATTCTTCTTTATGATTTCAGTGAGTGGTGCAACAATTGTGCTAAAATCCTTTACAAAATGCCTATAAAAACTAGCCAAACCATGAAAACTCCTTACCTTAGAAATTGATTTTGGAGTTGGCCAACTTTTAATGGCACTTACCTTTTCTTCATCCATTTCAACACCATGTGCATTTACCACAAAACCTAGAAAAACAATCCGATCTAAACAAAAAGAACATTTTTTTAGGTTAGCATATAATTTTTCTTTCCTCAAAACATCAAGCATAGCTCTTAAATGCTCTAAATGTTCATCCAAATTTTGTGAGTATACAAGGATATCATCAAAATATACAACTACAAACTTACCAATAAAAGGTCTTAAGACATGGTTCATCAATCTCATAAATGTGCTAGGTGCATTAGTTAAACCGAAAGGCATAACTAACCATTCATACAAACCATGTTTTGTTTTAAAGGCAGTTTTCCATTCATCACCTTCTTTCATGCGAATTTGATCATACCCACTTTTCAAATCAATCTTGCTAAAAACATAAGAACCATGCAATTCATCCAACATATCATCTAACCTAGGAATGCGATGTTTATACTTTACCATTATATTATTGATCGCTCTACAATCAACACACATGTACCAAGTACCATCCTTCTTAGGAACAAGCAAAATAGGAACCGCACATGGACTCATGCCCTCACGAATGTATCCTTTTGACATCAACTCCTCAACTTGCCTTTGTAACTGCTTCGTTTCCTCAAGATTACTCCTATAGGTTGGTCGATTTGGAATTGGCACTCCAGGAACAAGATCAATTTGATGCTCAATGCCTCGAATGGGTGGCAATCCATTGGGCACTTCCTCAGGAAAGACATCTTTAAAATCTTGTATCAAAGAAACAAAAGGACTAGGCAAAGCATTATCAAGATCATTAGTAAAAAACATAAGCTTCCTTGTACATAAGCACAAGTATGGTCCTATTACTATACATGGCATCTTTCATATCACTCCCCTTAGCATAAAAACTCATAAGTTTCTTTTGGCACTTAATTTCCTTTTCCATACCTGAATCTACCCCTCTCTTTTTTTCTTGTTGAATTCAATTTTTCTTTTTTTTTTTTTTCACTCACTTTCTCATCTCTTGCCACTCTATCTTTTGATTCACTCAAATTTTCTCTCTCAAATTCGGGCACTCTTCGTCTTTCCCACTCTTCAAGTTGTCTCATTCTTTTGAGGTCATCTTCATACACTTCCCTTGGAGACAATGGATTAAGGGTAGTGTCACATCCTGCTCTAAGGATGAACAGTCCTAGGGATTGGGTAAGCCTAAAGCCACCTAAACCCGTAGAATCCCAAATTATAAAGCAACTAGCATCCATTTAATTTACATATAATTTATACATTTAATATTTATTACAATTCCCAGTCTAAACTATACTAAACCACCAAGTACCATGGAGTTTCTAATATTTACAACCATCAAAATAAATATGAATATTATATGATAAGTTCCACGCAGGAGGGAGAAGCTTTGCTGGAACCACTGGTTTACTCACCATCTGAAAATTTATAAACCACTAAAATGATGAGATAAAATCCCAGTGAACAATATATGCATACATACATATACATATAAAAATAAAAGAGCAAGAGAAGGAATAGTTTAAATAAAGGTATGAAAGTAAAGGTGACAATCATATTGGCTCTCAAATGACAAACTTCACTTAATCACACATTTATAATAAGCAGAGGCTACTATCTTGGTAGCATGCTTTACCCACATATAGTTGATCAGACTATATGGCTAGGGGCTTAACCCTCCCTAGCTCAGGTTTATAATTCATTGTGCACAATGTCTGATGCAAAATTTATGCTACTCCATCATATGAGTAGCACTGTCATTTGATATCCAATCAAATCACAAGGTTTACTCAATAATTAAATTCAAAGAAAGGGGATTAAACAACATAAGTTCATTTAAAGAATCAAAGTCATTCGAACATATCACAAGGTGCTACAAAGCCAAACAAGGTAATCACAAAGAAGCAAAATAGGTTTCAAAGGTTCGCCATAAACAATTAGAAATTCAATGTAAGCAATAAGGTATTCCAAAGCAAGAAGGAATCAATGAAAAGGAAGCAATTCACATTCAAAAGGATCATCAAGGAGCATTTCACAAGCAAATATCATATAAGGATATAAGTTCATTTTGGTATAAACATATATATACATATGCATATATTACTCACCAATGAAAGATGGAACCCGAAGCTTATCCCTTAATTCTCAACCTCCTTTTCTTGATCCTTAGAAGCTAAAGAAGCAAAATACATTGTTTTAGTACTAAACATTATTGAGAATAAGTAAACTAATAGCATAAAATGCATGATTTATGTTTATTTTTCTGTTTTGAGCATTTAATTTGTTTTCTTTAATTCTTTAGTTTAATTTAACTACATTTATGTTTATTAGCAATTTAGGCATACATAACCTATTTATTACTTTAGGGATGATACATTATGGAATTTACATATTAGGTATTTTCTTGGCAATTTTATAGCAAGCATTGGTTGGCATTTGTTCATGGATTTTCTTTGGGACATTTTATGAAACACTTGGTGGCCATGACTTTGGTTGCATTTTTAGAAGAGTTTTGGGGCAAATTGGAAGAAGCCCAATTTGCCCTACATAAATTCACATTGCCAACAATATATTCCACAACTCATTTGGAATTTAAAGGCCAAGCAAAGGGTTCATTTCAGCATGGAAAATCATGAAAAAAGTCAAGCATAAACAAAGGCAATTCTGCCTCCTATGGTTCTGCCAAGTATGGTTTCTTCAAGGGAGTTTCTATAATTCAAAATAAGATTATTTCCATGTTATTTGATACTGAACTAACACATTTAAGCAATAAAATTGGAAAAAAATAGCCTTGAAGTGGGACTTTGAACATATGGGCAGAATTTATGATTTTAAGCAACCTATGTATTTTTCTTCAAATTCAATGATTCCAATTGCTGGAATCCATTCCTTAAGCATCAGATTTAACTATTCTTAAGTCCTTTTTGGTGAATTCAAAGTTTTAGCAACAATTTGATTTAAGATGCATTTGAAGAGTTATGAAGTTTCCATGCCAAATACACTAATCTATCACATAATTCTCATACTAAATCATCTTTTCCACTCACTAACATCTATTTCTATGAATTAAAATCAAGGAAAGTGGACTAACCTTGCTTTTCTTAAAATGGCAAATTTCTTCCAATCTCCACTTCTTCAATTTCTTGCTTATTTCTTGCTTAATTCTTGGTGGAAGTAATTTGGATGATGAAAAGAGGTTATTTGCTATAGGTTTTTCAATAATTTTTCTAAAGAAAATAGAAAGAAAAAAGATGGAGAAGAAAGGTTAGAGAGGTTCAGCCAAGAGGAGAAGGAAGAAGAAAAATCTGATTTTTGTGCAAAAAATTCTGGAGAAATCTGTTATATGGGCCTTTTTTAGCCAAATTACAGTTTAGTCCTCCAATTTTTAAGTTATGCAATTTGGTCCTTACAAATTTACAATTTGGTCCTTCTCCATACATTTTTAAATATTAATATTAAACTTAATTAAGGTTTAATTAATGTATTTATTCACTTTTAGATTATTATTCAAAAATTATAAATTTCATTAAACGAATTTTAGAAAATATGGTACTTTAAGTACGTTTACAATTTGGTAAATATATGGCTTCACTATGGTTTCATTTATGTTTCTCTTTGGTTTTACTTAGGTTTCTTATACTTTTCATATATTCAAATGCTATGCAAAAATTTTATGCAAATCCTTAATATCAACTTCGAATTAAAATTCTAAAATTCACTACCTAACTAAAGCTAGGATGTTACATTCTACCCTCCTAAAAATAAATTCATCCTCGAATTTAAAATGAGCTTACCAGCCTAATCTTGAAACAAGTATAGATATTTTTGTCTCATTTCGGATTCGCTTTCCCACGTACACTCCTCCACATTGTGATTCCGCCACAACACTTTGACCATAGGAATCTCTTTACTCCATAATTTCTAGATTTGCCTATCCAGGATCTTTTCTGGAACCTCTTCATATGACAAGGTTTCATCAATTTCCACAATTTGCGAAGAGAGGACATGGTATGGATCCGGTACATATTTACGCAGCATAGAAATATGGAATACTGGATGTACATGACTAAGACTTGGAGGAAGGGCAAGTCGATAGGACACATTCCTGACTCTTTCCAAAATCTCAAATGGCCTTAGATATCTCAGTGTCAGCTTACCCTTCTTACCAAATCTCATGACACCTTTCATAGGAGAGATTTTTAAGAAAACATGATCATCGACAACAAATTGCACATCTTTTCTTTTCGGATCAGCATAGCTTTTCTGTTGGCTAAAAGCTGTTTTCATTCTCTCCCAGATCAAAGGCACCTTTTCCATGGTCTCACGAATTAAATCAGGTCCTTCCAATTGTTTCTCTCTAGGTTCAACCCAACAGATTGGCGACCTGTATTTTTGACCATATAATGCTTCATAAGGTGCCATACCAATGGTGGAGTGGTAGCTATTATTATAAGCAAATTCCACCAATAGTAAATATTTATCCCAACTACCTCCAAAGTCAAGAATACATAATCTGAGCATATCTTCCAATGTTTGTATCATCCGCTTAGATTGTCCATTCGTTTGGGGATGGAAGGCAGTATTGAAACTCAATTGAGTTCCCAAAGCTTCTTGAAATTTCTGCCAAAATTGAGAAGTAAATTGTGGTCCCCGATCGGATATGATGGTGGTAGGAACTCCATGAAGTCTCACAATATTATCAATATAAGCTTGTGCATATCGAGTAGCAGAATATGTTGTTTTTACCTCCAAGAAGTGGGCTAATTTTGTAAGTCTATCAACAATCACCCAGCTAGAATCATACCCACGTGTAGTTCGAGGCAACCCTACGACAAAGTCCATAGTGACTTGCTCCCATTTCCATGCAAGAAGTTCAATTTGCTGGAGCAGGCCAGTAGGTTTTTGATGCTCAAACTTGACCTGTTGGCAGGATAAACACTTTGACACATACTATGCTATTTGCTTCTTCATTCCGGGCCACCAATAATATTCTTTCACCTCATGATACATCTTGCATAATGGAATTCTTGTAAAATTCTTTCTCGAATTCCATTCACCTCCAGTACACACAAACGGTCTCCCTGTTTAAGGACACCACCATCTAACCGGAACTCCGATGACTTTCCCGATTGGACATCCTCTTTAAACTTTACTAATTGTGGATCCAGGTCCTATGAATCCTTGATTTCATTAAGTAGCAAAGGCTTCACTTGAAAGGATGCAATTAATGCTGAAGAAGCAGTTATTTCTAACTGCACTCCCATATCGAATAAATCCTGCAGAGATTTAACAATTTGCCTGTGTTCCACCACAATATGTGATAAGCTCCCCAGAGATTTGCAACTTAGAGCATCAGCAACAATATTTGCTTTCCCTGGATGGTATAAAATCTGGCAATCATAGTCTTTTACCAGCTCCATCCATCGCCTTTGTCGCAAATTAAGATCTTTCTACTGTAGAATATATTGGAGACTCTTATGATCAATGTAGATTTCACACTTTTCACCATAAAGATAATGTCTCCAAATCTTTAATGCAAAGACTACAGCAGCCATTTCCAGGTCATGGGTGGGATAATTTACCTCATGCTTCTTCAATTGTCTAGAAGCATAAGCTATTACCCTTCCATTTTGCATAAGTACACAACCCAAACCCACTCGGGAAGCATCACAATATATTGCAAATCCCCCCGTGCCTGATGGTAGAGCCAATACCAGAGCATATGTGAGACATGTTTTGAGTTTCTAAAAACTCTCTTCACAAGCATCGTCCCACTGAAATTTTACGTCTTTCCGGGTCAACCGAGTTAAAGGAGCTGCAATCTTGGAAAAATCTTCACAAACCTCCTATAATACCTAGCCATACCCAGAAAACTCCAGATCTTAGTAACATTTGTAGGGCGAGGCCAATTTAGCGCCGCCTCCACCTTCTTTGGATCCACTTTGATTCCCTCTTCACTAATCACATGCCCGAGGAAACATACTTCTTTAAGCCAAAAGTCACATTTTGACAATTTAGCGTATAATTTATGTTCCCTCAGAGCTGTAGTACCACCCGAAAATGTTCTTCATGCTCCTTTTGACTTTTAGAATAGACAAGTATATCATTAATAAATACAATGACAAACTTGTCTAAATACGACTTAAACACCCGATTCATTAAATCCATAAAGGCTGCGGGTGCATTAGTTAAGCCAAAAGGTAGTACTAAGAACTCATAATGCCCATAGCGTGTTCGAAAAGTAGTTTTCGGTATATCCTCTTTCCGAATTCTCAACTGATGGTATCCAGACCGCAAATCAATCTTTGAAAACCAACCCGCACCTTGCAACTGGTCGAATAGGTCATTGATTCTGGGCAATGGATATTTATTCTTCACCGTCATCTTATTCAATTGCCTATAATCAATGCACATTCGCAAGGTCCCATCCTTCTTTTTCACAAATAGGACAGGTGCTCCCTACGGTGAGCTGCTGGGTCTAATAAACCCCTTGTCTAACAATTCTTGCAACTGAATTTTTAATTCTTTCAACTCTACAGGAGCCATCCGATACGGGGGAATAGAAATAGGATCCGTTCCCGGATATACTTCTATTTCAAATTCTATCTCCCGTTCAGGTGGTAGTCCCGGTAATTCTTCTGGAAATACATTTGAAAATTCATTCACAACTAGAATTTGTTCAATTCCTGCTGCAGTCACCCGGGTATCCAGTACATTAGCTAAATACCCTTGGCATCCTTTTCTTAATAGTCTCCGAACTTTAACTACGGAAATGAGATGGGTCACCACATTTTCCCTTTCACCCTGAAATACAAATACCGGCTGTCCCTCTAGTCGAAATTCCACTTTCTTCCCGTGGCAATTGATAGAGGCATGGTGCAAAGATAGCCAATCCATACCCAGGATTACATCAATCTCTAATACAGGAAGTTCTGTCAATGTAGCTACAAGCTTCCTGCCATCAATCTCCACCATACAATCGGTATATTGCTGATCTACGATTACTACTCGACCTAAGGGAGTGGAGACTTCTAATGGTTCTGACATTTTATTACTAGCCCTTCCCAAATTCGTAGCAAATGCAGATGAGACAAAGGAATGTGTAGTGCCAGAGTCAAATAATACATTAGCCATAACATTTTGTATAGAAATCATACCTCCAACCGTGGTGTTAGAGGTTCTAGCCTCCAGCTGATTCAATGCAAATACTCTTCCTTGTCCCCTAGTAGGCTAAGTCTGGAAAGGGGTAGGTGCTAAACTCTGGCCCTAGCCTCTCCTAGCAGATCCCCGAGACCCTGTCTGGCTCTGCTGAACTGTAGCCTGTCATGCTAGTGGCCCTTCTTGTTGTGATCTCAGCAATGGACAGTCTCGAATCATATAGCCTAGTTGACCACATCTAAAACATGCTCCGCTTGCCCATCTACAGGTACCAGGGTGAGCTTTGCCACATCTTGAACAAGTGGCAATGGTTGTCTGTACAGCTTGGCCTGCTCTACTAGATGCTCGGGGAGCTGAAGAACCTGTCCAGACTTAGTCTCTCCACATCTAGAACCGGTCAATGACTATGGGAAAAAAGTCTATGACCCACTAGCTATAGGCTTACTCTGAAATGATGGTCCTCCAGTCTTTTTCTGGTTGCTCTGGCTCTTCCCTAAATTCTTTCTTTGCTCCTTTTCTGCTTTTTCCTCATTATATTTTTCTTCCATCTGAACAGCTTTATCAATCAGCTTTGTCAAAGAGGTGAACTCTGAGGTCAATAAAAGGTTGTGTAATGGAGCATGCAAGCCACGCTGGAATCTAATAATTTTTGAAGCTTCATCAGGAACTAAAGCCTGGCCATATCGAGATAGTCTAATAAACTCCTTTGCATATTCCGCAACAGACATGCTCCCCTATTTAAGTTGTTCAAATTGCACCAATCTACGTCCTTTTTCCCCTTCAGTAAGAAACTCGTCAATCAGCTGCTGGTTGAATTCTCCCTAAGTTGGTGGCGTGTCGCTATACAAAGGGCCTTCAATGTGTTGCTCATACCAATCGGCTGCTTGCTCCTTGAGCAACAAACCCACTAACTCAATTACTCTGAACAAGCCATTCTCTTTATCACTGTATCCACCTCTCGAAGAAAATCACTCGGATCTTCCCCCTGTTCACCTTTAAATGTAGGCAAACCCAATTTGAGGAATGTGGACATTTTCATTCCTCCTTCATCAATAGTCCTCCTAGCACTAGCTGGAGTAGGTGGAGGAACTGGTGTCGGAGATGACACTGGTGGAGGTACATTAACAGGTAGTACTGGGGGTATTGGAGGCTCCTATCTAGCTCTTCTAAGTTCTTCATTTTCTCTTCTTAACCTTAGAATCTCTTGCTGCAATGCCTCAATATTTCTATTCTCAGAAGACCCAACCTCATCTTCATGATGAACTCTCCTCCTAACCGGTGGAGGTCCAACAGATTCGGCTTCATTTGGAGCCACCTGTGAAGCCATCTCAACCTCCACTGGTCTCTTGGGCTGCGGTTGCCGAGGTTGCTTGCCTCGAACCCGACCCCGTCCTCGGGTATATCTCCGTGGTGGCATCCCACTATAAAAGAAACAAGAAAATATTAATTTACGCTACGCAGATAATCCTAACAAAGTGAAAGACAGCAAAAGACGAAATAGGAAATCCTATACTCCATGGTTTACCTAATACTTATTCCTAGGTAAAGACTATCGAACCTAGGCTCTGATACCAACTTTGTCACATCCCGCTCTAGGGATGGACGGTGCTAGGGATTAGGTAAGCCTAAAGCCACCTAAACCCGTAGAACCCCGGATTATTATATTAAGCAATTAGCTTCCATTTAATTTACATATAATTTATACATTTAATATTTATTACAATTCCCAGTCTAAACTATACTAAAACACCAAGTACCATGGAGTTTCTAATATTTACAACCATCAAAATAAATACGAATATTACATGATAGGTTCCACGTAGGAGGGAGAAGCTTTGTTGGAACCACTGGTCTACTCACCATCTGAAAATTTATAAACCACTAAAATGATGAGATAAAATCCCAGTGAACAATATATACATACATACATATACATATAAAAATAAAAGAGCAAGAGAAGCAATAGTTTAAATAAAGGTATGAAAGTAAAGGTGACAATCATATTGGCTCTCAAATGACAAACTTCACTTAATCACACATTTATAATAAGCAGAGGCTACTATCTTGGTAGCATGCTTTACCCACATATAGTTGATCAGACTATATGGCTAGGGGCTTAACCCTCCCTAGCTCGGGTTTATAATTCATTGTGCACAATGTCTGATGCAAAATTTATGCTACTCTATCAGATGAGTAGCTCTATCATTTGATATCCAATCAAATCACAGGGTTTACTCAATAATTAAATTCAAAGAAAGGGGATTAAACAACATAAATTCATTTAAAGAATCAAAGTCATTCGAACATATCACAAGGTGCTACAAAGCCAAACAAGGTAATTACAAAGAAGCAAAACAGGTTTCAAAGGTTTGCCATGAACAATTAGAAATTCAATGTAAGCAATAAGGTATTCCAAAGCAAGAAGGAATCAATGAAAAGGAAGCAATTCATATTCAAAAGGATCATCAAGGAGCATTTCACAAGCAAATATCATATAAGGGTATAAGTTCATTTTGGTATAAACATATATATACACATATGCATATATTACTCACCAATGAAAGATGGAACCCGAAGCTTATCCCTTAATTCTCAACCTCCTTTTCTTGATCCTTAGAAACTAAAGAAGCAAAATACATTGTTTTAATACTAAACATTATTGAGAATACTTAAACTAATAGCATAAAATGCATGATTTATGTTTATTTTTCTGTTTTGAGCATTTAATTTGTTTTCTTTAATTCTTTAGTTTAATTTAACTACATTTATGTTTATTAGCAATTTAGGCATACATAACCTATTTATTACTTTAGGGATGATACATTATGGAATTTACATATTAGGTATTTTCTTGGCAATTTTGTAGCAAGCATTGGTTGGTATTTGTTCATGGATTTTCTTTGGGACATTTTATGAAACACTTGGTGGCCATGACTTTGGTTGCATTTTAGAAGAGTTTTGGGGCAAATTGGAAGAAGCCCAATTTTCCCTACATAAATTCACATTGCCAACAATATATTCCACAACTCATTTGGAATTTAAAGGCCAAGCAAAGGGTTCATTTCAGCATGGAAAATCATGAAAAAAGTCAAGCATAAACAAAGGCAATTCTGCCTCCTATGGTTCTGCCAAGTATGGTTTCTTCAAGGGAGTTTCTATAATTCAAACTAAGGTTATTTCCATGTTATTTGATACTAAACTAACACGTTTAAGCAATAAAATTGGAAAAAAAAAGCCTTGAAGTGGGACTTTGAACATATGGGCAGAATTTATGATTTTAAGCAACCTATGTATTTTTCTTCAAATTCAATGATTCCAATTGCTGGAATTCATTCCTTAAGCATCAGATTTAACTATTCTTAAGTCCTTTTTGGTGAATTCAAAGTTTTAGCAACAATTTGATTTAAGATGCATTTGAAGAGTTATGAAGTTTCCATGCCAAATAAACTAATCTATCACATAATTCTCATACTAAATCATCTTTTCCACTCACTAACATCTATTTCTATGAATTAAAATCAAGGAAAGTGGACTAACCTTACTTTTCTTAAAATGGCAGATTTCTTCCAAGCTCCACTTCTTCAATTTCTTGCTTAATTCTTGGTGGAAGTAATTTGGATGATGAAAAGAGATTATTTGCTATATGTTTTCAATAATTTTTCTAAAGAAAATTGAAAGAAAAAAGATGGAGAAGAAAGGTTAGAGAGGTTCAGCCAAGAGGAGAAGGAAGAAGAAAAATCTAATTTTGGTACAAAAAATTCTAGAGAAATCTGTTATATGGGCCTTTTTTAGCCAAATTACAGTTTAGTCCTCCAATTTTTTAAGTTATGCAATTTGGTCCTTATAAATTTACAGTTTGGTCCTTCTCCATACATTTTTAAATATTAATATTAAACTTAATTAAGCTTTAATTAATGTATTTATTCACTTTTAGATTATTATTCAAAAATTATAAATTTCACTAAACGAATTTCAGAAAATATGGTACTTTAAGTACGTTTACAATTTGGTAAATATACGGTTTCACTATGGTTTCATTTATGTTTCTCTTTGGTTTTACTTAGGTTTCTTATACTTTTCATATATTCAAATGCTATGCAAAAATTTTATGCAAATACTTGATATCAACTTCAAATGAAAATTCTAAAATTCACTACCTAACTAAAGCTAATTTCTAGGATGTTACAGGTAGTGCGCTTGTCATCTTTCTCAATCATGTACTGGTTAGTAAATACATCATGTTTGGCCCTTCTGTCAAATTGCCAAGGCCTTCCCAAGAGTAAATGACCAGCTTGCATAGGTACTACATCACACAGAACTTCATCTTTGTACCTACCAATAGAAAAGGAAAATAAAACTTGCTTGTGAACCCTAATTTCACCACATTCATTTAACCACTTCAGCTTATAGGGTTTTAGGTGTTTGATTATGGGTAAGTTAAGCTTTTAAACTAAGTAGTAGCTTGTTGCATTAGTACAACTTCCCCCATCAATGATTGCATGATAGACCTTATTTTGCACAAAACACCTAGTATGGAACAAGTTTTCCCTTTGTTGATTGACCTCATTTTCTTCCTTCACTTTTGCACTCAAAGCACGCTTGGTGACAAGCATTTCTCCACGAACTGCATCTTCACCATTTTCTTTTAGTTTATGATCACTTGCATCTTCCAAAGAGGGCATGCTATCATTGTCATCTTCCTTTTCTCTTTCAGAAAATTTCTCTCTATGGAATATGATCATCACTTCTTGTTAGGGCATTGAGAAGCTATATGACCTGAACCCAAACATTTAAAACATTTAATATCTCAAGAGCGATTTGGGAATTCAGTTTTACCTTTTTCTTTCTCTTTCAAAACTGGTTTAGCCTTTCCTTTGCTAGAATTGAATTTTGGCTTGAAATAAGCCTTTTCATCCTTCTTCCAATTAGATTTCCATAGCTTGGATGTATTTGAAGAGGATGAGCTCCGATTGTTGCTGTCCTTATACTTAAGTTGCTTTTCAATCTTGATGGCCAAATGAAACATCTCTTCAAGCTCTACATAATGCTATAATTCAACAACATTGGCAATGTCTCGATTTAGCCCATGTAGAAACCTAGCCATGGTGGCCTCTCTATCTTCATCAATGTTGGCTCGAATCATAGCAACTTCCATCTCTTTGTAATAATCTTCCACACTTCTGGACCTTTGAGTAAGGCTTTGTAGTTAAAAATCGCCTTCTCATTAAAGCTTTAAGATCTTCCCAATCCTCAATGGGTCTTTCTCAATTCCTTCTTCTTTTTTGCATGGTATCATTCCACTAAGTAATGGCATAATCTTCAAATGCAGCCACAACAAGCCTCAATTATTTTGTTCCAGAGTAGTCATGACAATCAAATACTAGCTCTGTCTTCTTTTCCCAATCAAGGTATACTTCTAGATCATTTTTGCCTTTGAATGGAGGAATTGTTAACTTGATACCCACATTACCTTCTTGCCTTCTTTCCCTTCTGTATCCTCTTCTTTCTATGGTATCATCTTCAAAGTCATTATTGGATCCAGAATCTTCATCATCTTGCCTTCTTCTATAGACTCTCCTCCTAGCTGGAGTTTGTTATGAGCTTGCTCTTTTCAACTCATCAAGATCAAAACTGTATCTTTCCATGGCGTCCATCATGCCATCCAATCAAACATTCAGCCGTTGAAAGTTTTGTTGAATAGCTTGCATGTTGAAGGCTGGATCTTTATCTTTATCTTAGTTATTAGTCATTTTTTTTTTGAACCTGCGAGAAAAGGTAAGTAAAGTAAAGTAACCTCACTTCACTCCCTCAAGTGTTTTCACTCAAGTAATTGAATCACTCAAGTTCACTTGCGTTTATTTTCATACAAACCAGTAGGCTTTTCTCTAGATAAATTTACACTATTGCCTTTTACCTCTCAATTCTCTCTTTCAATTCTTACAAAAGTCAATTTCCAAAATGACACAAAAATTAATTTTTTTTTGCTCAACAATTAACCAAGATTTAAAAGTAAAATTTGACACAAATTGAAAATAAAACAGAAACCCTAGATGATTTTGACAAGGACAGAACGAAGACACAAAACACGAATTTTGCTAATAAATTGGGAAAATTATAAAATTAAATAGAAATAAAATAGATAACAAGATAAGAACACAATTGACAGCGCTCAAAATGGAGTTTCCAATAGAAAGTTATAGCAAGACGAAATTTACCGAGAAACCGAAAAATGCGAATTTCAAGGCCTAAATGTTGGAATTTAGCCAAAAGGTGATGGACATCACAAGCAAAGCTAGTGACGTTTGATCATTGGCCTGTTTCCCTTGAAACTATATACTCAAAAGTATCAAAGAGTGTGATTTTTCCAACACTAAATTTTTTTTTTTGAATTTCTGAATTACAACTACGAAGGCGCAAATTAGGATTAACAAACGAAAAGGAAAACAAATACAATACTGCAGACGAAATAGGAAATAATAAAAGAGAATTTAAAACAAATCAGGATGGAAAAAGGAAACTCAAACTAAATTGGAAGCAAATCCTAGCTTGTTTTGGAAAGTAGGTTTGATTTGGTTGGAATCCCAGCAATCTTCGTTTTCCTTTCTACTCTAGAATTAGAAACAAACACATTATATATTCCTATATAATTCTGATTTTACCAAGATTCTTTCCTTTTTCTTTTCTTTTCCTTTTCTTGGCCAATTTTTAGGATTCTTTTCCTTCTTTTTTTCAATTTACTTATAGCAACAACTTAAAAGGAAAATAAAAAAAATAAAAGTAAACAAATCAAAGATCAAAATCAAGAAGCCAAAACTGAAATTAAAGTCAAACTTGAATGAATTCCTCTCTTCCTTCTTCTTGAATTGAATTGGTTTCGAACAAAAACACAAGAATGAAAAGAATAGTGATATGAAAGGATGGAAGACAAGGAAACGAACAGACAAACGATTTTGGATTTTTTTTTTTGAATTTCAAACCTGAAATCACAAGAAAACAAGATTAATGAAAACGAAAACAAAGGTATCAAAGAAATGAAAATAGGTAAAATAGAAAATAACAAACAAAAATGAAATTGACGAAAACAATAAAATGAAAATAGAAAACACAATGAAATGGAAGGAGATAACCTGATTTAGAGCCTAAACTCTGATACCAAACTGATACAAACCCTAAACAACCTGCTTTGAGACCCAATACATTTATGCTTGGAAGCGACTCTCTTGTAAAGCCAAATCAAGTTTATAAAGAAAATCTTAACCCAATGATGAACCTGTGTCAAAGAACCTTGGTATGTTGTGAACAAAACAAAGTGATTAACTTTGGGAAGTTTGGATTATTGATTCAAGCAAGAATCAAAGTTGAAAAAATTCTCACAAAACTAATTTCGAATTATCAAAGTTTGCCTTATTCCTAGTTTAGCTAAATATTTATATCATCTTAGCTAGGTTATAAATCATAAATTCTTACTAACCAAAATTCAGGTTTGGGCTTAATTTTAAACAAACTAAAAAGCCTAAAAAAAACTAATTAAAATACTTAAAATAGAAAAAAGGATAGATATGGGCTTAATTAACAAAATCAGCCCAATTACAAAGTGAATTTCGAAACTAATTTGTTGACCCATTCGAAATCCATCCTTGAAGCTGAATCTTCATGTTTTGTCTTCTAGCACTTGAATCAAATTAATCAAATCTGAATTTGAATCTTGAATACCCAATTCAATTATGGATAGATTGTTCCACAAGCCTTGCATTAAGCCTTGAATTGCATCTTTGAACTTCTTTGTCCTTACTCTTGTAATTAGCCCATTTGGCAAAGTCATTGGATCCTTGCTATTAGCCACTTGGATTGCATCACATTGGGCTTGAATAGATTGATTAAGCCCTTGAAGCTTCCTTGAATACAATTGGATCCATATGCAAAGCTCATGATCCAAATATCCTTGATTGGTTTATAGGAAACTTCATACAACCTTATTTTCTTCTTGAATGATCCATCAATCATGCACAATGGTTGTATTGTATGCCTTTGAAAGCTAACTTGATAGAAATGACAACCTTGAAGAACCCTCTTGAAATCTTTAACTTGTATGTATTTGTGAGATTCTTTCAAGGCATATGGATTCTCATTACTTTATGGGGAAAATTAGGAACTAAACAATTGTTTTCTATTGTTGCACATCCTCAAACGGATAGACAAATTAAGGTAGTTAATAGGACACCCTTTACTTTACTGCATGTAATCATACAAAAGAATTTGAAACAATGGGAGAAATGCCTACAACACATTGAGTTTGCATATAATAGAACTATTCATTTGACTACTTCCTTTTCACCTTTTGAGATTATTTATGGATTTAACCTTTTAACTCCTTTGGATATTTTGCCTTTGCCTACTAATGAGCATACAAAATTTGGATGGTAGAAAAAAGGCTAAATTTGTGAAGGACCTTCATGCCAAGGTGTGAACCAACATTGAAAGGAAGAATGAATAACATGCAAGGCAAGCAAACAAAGGACAGGTCAAGATTGTGTTTGAACATGGAGATTGGGTGTGAGTTCACATAAGAAAGAAATGATTTACCACCAAAAGGAAGTCTAAGTTGCAACCTAGAGGAGATGGACCATTCCAAGTCTTGGAGCGAATCAATCACAATGCCTACAAGCTAGATTTACCAAGCAACTATGGTAAAGTTAGTGCTACCTTTAATGTTGCTGATCTTTCTTTGTTTGATGTAGATGATTCGAGGACGAATCCTTTTGAGAAGGAGGGAACGATAGAGATCAATGAGCTATGATTACAAGATTTCTCCAAGATCTTTTACAAGGGATTAAAAGTCCAATGATAAGGTCAAGAACAAAGAGAATAAAAGAAGCCTTGCAAGGGTTGATCTTGAAAATGTAAGATGAGGAATTAGCTTTAGAAGGCTTCCATACTATCCAAAAGGTTCCAAAAGCTTCTCAAAGGTCGATCACCTACTCTTGGCTACAAAATAGTGGCAAAATGGAAGGGAATGCTGAAGACTAATAGTGTCGTGGTCTCGACGATTCCAAGAATCAAGCTATCTAATGAGATTCAAGATACCTTGCATGATAAAGATTTCAAAAAGATTCTTTTCATCAAGTTAGCATGGAAAGAGAATCAATGGAGCTTCAATTTATGTTAATGGCTCTTTCAAGAGAAATCCAAAGAAATATAAAGCTTTCTACAATATTATCAAGAAGATTTGCATAATGAGCATCACATTTGGAAAGCATAGCATTCAAGGAAGTTTCAAGATAATATATTATTCTTTGGAGAGCTATTTGAATGGAATGGAGACTCAAAGCATTAATCATGGCTATGTGAAGGAAGAGAGGCAAATTGAGGGTAAGTTATATGTCCAAATTTTGTTATTTTAATTTAATTTCTATTATTTTAAGCCCTTATCAATATGATATAAGCGCATGTTCAATTAAATTCAGTTTGCTTATGTAATTAGTAAGTTTTGGCCTATTTATGTTAGGTTTAAAGCCCAAAATGAGTTTAGAATTATTTCTTATTTAGAAGTCAGTTAGCTAAGTCTAAATTAGGGTTTATGTAACATTATAAATACTTAGCTATTCTATCAATAATGAACAAAAGTTGATTTCCCCAAATTTAAGCTTTTAAGCTTGTGAGAGTTTTTTCAAATCTAGTCCTAGGATTAGAATAAAAAACCTGAACTTTCAAAGCTAATTACTTTGTGTATTCACAACATACCAAGGTTCCTTAACACAAGTTCATCATTGAGTTGAGGTTTTTCCTTGCAAACTTGATTTGGCTTTTCAAGAGAGTCGCTTCCAAGTGCAAAGGTATTGGGTCTCAAAGCAAGTCGTTTGGGATTCGTATCACTATCGCTTGGGAGTGATAGGCCATGTGGGCACAACAGTAAGTTTCTTCCTTCCTCATTGCAGTTGCAATGGCTATCGCAAGCACAACGAATGCCCAGCTGCTGTTTTTTTGAGTTTTTATGTTTTCATCTTATTTCTTATATTTGTAGGCCTTGAACTCAATATATTAGTTAGTCCACATTAGATCTATTTTATTTGGATTATTTTAGGAGTTGATTTCTTAAATTAGGATTCTATTTTCAATAAGGATTCTTATTTCCTTATAGAGATTGATTTCCTAGATTTTACTAGGCTAGGGTCAGGGTTTTAAAGATAAGAGCCTCCTTATAAATGAAATTCTCATTGTAAGTTTTAATTAGTTTTTAATAAAATCATAATTTTCTTTGAATTTTCTTCAAGTGAGAAATTCTTCTGAGTTTTGTTTAGAACTTGAATGTGAGCTTATAAAGGTAGTAAGCGCTCACCCATAAGCTTTGGTTCTCTTCAACATATGTGAATTGGGTCAAGCTTTCCTTTTCCTTTGCTCTTATTTTTTACGATCCTTGGGTTTTGATACGAATCCCAAGTATATTAAACTTGAGACCCAATATCTTTATGCTTAGAAGCAACTCCTTGGAAAGCTAAATCAGATTTTTGCCAAGTCTGTGACCCAATTCCAACCCGTGATAGAGCACCTTGAAATATGATCACCTTTGGATGATGATATCTGCAACACAATACCAACTTGTGAAAGAGAACCTTGGAATAAATATGCGCAAAGTAATTAGCTTTGATTGTATCAACTTGATTCAAGCAAGAATAAAAAACACGAGATAACACTCTTAAGAAAAACTGAATTTTTATTTAATCTTTCTTAAACAAGAATTAAATTTTCCTAGTTAAAAATTGATTCCTAGACAACTAATAATCATAGGTTCAACCCTAAATTGGAATAAAACATAGACTAGGGAATCTTTCTTAAACAAGAATTAAAGTTTCCTAGTTAGAAATTAATTCCTAGACAACTAATAATTATAAGTTCAACCTAAATTGGAATAAAACATCGAGTAGGGAATCTTCCTAAACAATGATTGAAGTTTTCTAATTAGAAATTGATTCCTAAACAAGAAATAATTCTAAACTCATTTTGGGCTTTAATCCTAACATAAATAGGCCCAAAACTCACTAATTACATAAGCACACTTAATTTATTTGAACTTGGGCTTATATCATATTGATAGGGGCCCAAAAACATAAAAATAAAAAAAAAAAAAACTAAAGGCCTAGGTACATGCCCATGTTTTGGCCTTCATCCACTTGAAACATTGTCACCAAACTTTGATTTGAGTTTTGAATCTCCATTTTGATGAATGATTCATTCTTGCATTCTTGAATTGTGACAAGATCATCCCATAAGCCTTGAATCATCCCATTTAGTGTTTGCTTGAATTTCTTCATTCTTGCTCTTGTAATGGGACCATTGGGAAGTTGAATTGGATCCTTGCCTTTGCATGCTTTGTTGTTTGCATCATTCCTTCCCTCCTCAAGATGATTCATCCACAAATCTCCAACACCTACATCAAAAGGAGAAAGATCACTAACATTAAAGGTAGCACTCACATTATACTCATTAGGTAGGTCCAGCTTGTATGCATTGTGATTGATCTTCTCAACTACTTGAAAAGATCCATCTCCCCTTGGATGAAGCTTTGTCTTCCTTTGAGTTAAACCTTTCTTTTCTCATATGCACCCAAACCCAATCACCTGATTCGAATACAACACACCTCCTTCCCTTATTCACTTGGCTTGCTATTTGTTGATTTTTCTTCTCAATGTTCTTGTGCACCTACTCATGTAGTTTCTTCACCAAATCTACCTTTCTCTTCCCATCTAAACTACTCCTTTTATTACAAGGTTAAGGCACTAGATCCAAAGGGGTTAGAGGATTAAAACCATAAACAATTTCAAAAGGTGAGAAAACAATAGTAGAATGCATAACTCTATTATAAGCAAACTCAACAAATGGAATGCATTCTTTCCAATTCTTTAAGTTCTTTTGGACAATAGCACGCAACAAAGTTCCTAAAGTCCTATTAACAACTTCAGTTTGACCATCAGTTTGTGGATGACAAGTAGTAGAAAACAACAATTTGGTTCCAATTTTACTCCACAAACTTTCCAAAAATGACTTAGAAACTTTACATCCCTATCACTAACAATAGTTTTAGGAATGCCATGCAAACGTACCACTTCCCTAAAGAATAAATTAGCAATGTTGGTGTCATCATTAGTTTTATTACAAGGAATGAAATGTGACATTTTGGAAAACCTATCAATCACCACAAAGATAGAATCTTTCCCTTTTTTTGATCTAGGCAACCCTAAAATAAAATCCATGGAAATATCAATCCAAGGGTTACTAGAAACAGGTAAAGGAGTATACAAACCTTGATTCAAAACTTTAGATTTAGCTTGCTTGCACACAACACATCTATCACAAATTCTACGTACATCCCTTTTCATTTTAGGCCAATAGAAGTGTTCATGTAAAGTATCTAGTTTTAGTGATGCCAAAATGTCTCATTAACTCTCCCCCATGTGCCTTCTTAACAAGCAATTCTCTCATAGAACAAATAGGTATGCAAAGTCTATTTTCTTTAAACAAAAACCCATCCATTCTATAGAATTTACCAAATGCAACTTTCTCACTTGCTTTGAAAATGCTAGAAAAATCATAATCATCAATATACAGAGATTTAATATTTTCAAACCCAAGCATTCTTGCATCCAAAGCATTAAGTAAAGCATACCTTCTTAACAGTGCATCAGCCTCAATGTTCTCCTTACCTTACTTGTATTTGATCACATATGGAAAGGTCTTAATGAACTCAACCCATTTGGCATGCCTCTTGTTTAACTTACCTTGCCCCTTTAGGAATTTCAAGGATTGATGGTTGGTGTGAATTATAAACTCCTTAGGCCAAAGGTAGCGTTGCCAAGTCTCCAAAGCTCTAACCAAAGCATAGAGCTCCTTGTCATAAGTGGGGTACTTCAATGAGGCACCATGGAGCTTTTCACTAAAATAGGCAATTGGCCTTTTTCCTTACATAAGGACAACCCCAATACCTACACTTGATGCATCACACTCAATCTCAAAAATATCATTAAAGTTAGGCAAAGTAAGAATGGGTGCCTTACATAGCTTATCTTTCAATGAATTAAATGCATCTTCTTGTTCTTTTCCCCACTTAAAAACATAATTCTTTTTAATTACCTCTGTTAGAGGTGCAGCTATGGTGCTAAAATCTTTTACAAAACATCTATAAAAACTAGCCAAACCATGAAAACTTCTTACCTCACTTACTGATGTAGGAATAGGCCAATTTTTTATAGCACTTACCTTTTGTTCATCAACTTCAACACCTTGAGCACTAACCACAAATCCTAAAAACACAATCCTATCTAAACAAAAAGAACACTTTTTAAGGTTAGCAAACAATTTTTTATTTCTCAACACACCAAGCACACGTCTTAAATGTTCTAAGTGTTTATCTATGCTTTTAGAATAGATAAGAATATCATCAAAATATACAACAACAAACTTACCAATAAAATTTGTCAAAACATGGTTCATAAGTCTCATGAAAGTACTAGGTGCATTAGTCAAGCCAAAAGGCATAACTAACCATTCATACAAACCATAGTTTGTTTTAAAGGCAGTTTTCCATTCATCACCTTTCTTCATTCTAATTTGGTAATATCCATTTTTCAAATCAATTTTGCTAAAGATAGCAGAACCATGCAACTCATCAAGCATATCATCTAACCTAGGAATAGGATGGCGATACTTTACCGTAATGTTATTAATTGCATGACAATCAACACACATACGCCAAGAGCCATCTTTCTTAAGTACTAGCAAAATGGGCACAGCACATGGACTCATACTTTCTCTAACATGTCCTTTAGCTAACAACTCCATAACTTGCCTTTAAAGCTTCTTTGTTTCCTCAGGGTTACTTCTATAGGCTGGTCTATTTGGAATCGAAGCACTAGGAATAAAATCGATTTGATGCTCCATACCCCTAATGGGTGGTAATCCATTGGGTATCTCTTTGGGAAAGACGTCCTTAAATTCCTATAAGAGAGAAACAAAAACACTAGGCAAAGAAACATTAAGGTCATTAGTGTTAAAATAAAGCTCCTTGTACATGAGTACAAGTATACTTTTCTTTGAAAACTAAGCTTCCCTAACATCACTTCCCTTTGCATAAAAGTTCACAAGTTTTTTTTTACTTTCAACAATTTCTTTTCCCTCAATTTTCTCACTCGAGCTCACTTTATTTCCTTTCTTAAGATTTTTGCCACTTTTTTCTTTTGCACTCTCTCTTTCTTTTGGTACATCATTTACACTCTTTTTCTCACTCTTGTCTTCTCTCTCCTTTTGAATTATTTTCAGCTCATTCTTATAGATTTCTCTACGTGAAAGTGGTGCAAGAGTTATCTTTCTTCCATCTTTCTCAAAAGTGTAGTAATTGGTGCAGCCATTATGCATCACCCTTCTATCAAATTGCCAAGGGCGTCAACAATAGATGACCTGCCTGTATAGGCACAACATCAAATAAAATCTCATCATTATACCTACCTATCTTGAAAGTTACCAGAACTTGCCTTGTCACCCTAATTTCCCCACAATCATTAAGCCATTTTAGTTTATAAGGGTGGATGCTTAGCAGTAGGTAACCCTAGTTTCTCAACTAAAGTGGTGCTTGCTATATTGGTTACACTACCTCCATCTATGATTATATCACAAACTCTATCTTTTACAAGACATCTAGTTTGAAATAGATTTTCCCTTTGTTGCACATTATTGTCATGTTAGATTTACATGTTCAACAATCTCCTTGTGACAAGAGACCTCCCACATTCGGCTATTTCTGGTTGGTTGTCGTCCTCTTCGTCACTTGCATCTTTAAGAGGTGGTATTTCTTCTTCAACTTCTTCTTCACTAGCCGAATAGTACTCCCCATCAAGCATGATCATTGTTCTTTTATTTGGATAATCTTTCTTGTAGTGACCTACACCTTGACATTTAAAGCATATAATATTTCTAGAACTAGAAGGTGTAGCTTTACCTTTGTCCTTACTTGGGATGGGCATCTTTGGAGCTTCCGTAGAATCAGCTCTAGGCTTGGATGAAAAAGCCTTGTCATCTTTTCTCCAATTTCATTTGAATGTTACATTGTAGGACGTAGATAGCCGATTGGTACTCCTCTTCTTCAACTGCTTCTCAAACTTCAAAGCAAGATGAAGCAAATCTTCAAGCTCCATATATGGTTGCAGCTCAACCATATTTGCAATCTCCTTATTCAACCCATCAAGGAACCTTGCCATTGTAGCCTCATTATCTTCTTCCACATTTGCTCGAATCATGGCTACCTCCATCTCTTTGTAGTATTCCTCAACACTTTTGGACCCTTGAGATAGGTTTTGAAGACAATTGTACAGCTCCCTATAGTAGTGGCTTGGTACAAATCTCCTTCTCATGATTGCCTTTAAGTCCCTCCATTCTTCTATAGGTCTTTCTCTATTTCTTCTCCTCTTTTGCTTGGTATCATCCCACCAAGTAATGGCATAACCATCAAATACAGTCACAACAAACTTTAACTTCTTGGATTTGGTGTAGTTATGACAATCGAATACCAACTCAATCTTCTTTTCCCAATCCAGGTATGCTTCGGGATCTATTCTTCCATGGAATGTTCGAATTTTCAGTTTTAATCCACCATTGCTATTATCTTGTCTAGCTCTTGGCCTTACTTCTTCTTCCTCTTCATTATCACCAAGGGACTCGATTTCATCCTCATCTTCATTCCAAACTCTTCTTTGGATTCGCCTAGCTTGCCTAGGAGCATTGGGTGGTGGTCCCCTTATAACTAAAACTTCTAATCTTTCAATCCTTTCATTGCTTCTTTGCTCCATAGCTTGGAGTAAGTCATGCAAAGCTTGGAATTTATCTAGTTCCCCCATGTGGATTCCCTTGGGTTCCACTCATCTTGAAGTTGCAAAACAAAGTTAGTAAAGTAGAGAATAACTTCCTCACTTCACTCCCTCACGTGTTTCACTCAAGTAGTTTTGACACTCAAGTTCACTCATGTTTAGTTTTACATGCAATCAATGGCTTTTTCTCTAGATGTGCTCACACTTAGCCTTTTTCTAATCAATTTCTCGGTAAGATTAGTTGCAAAAATCAAATTAATACAATTTATACTAAATTACAATGTGAATAAAATAGAAAGTTTAAAGACTCAATGAAACAAGAACTAGAAATCCTAATAGCACTAGGAAAACAATATAGGAACCCTGATGGGATTAGGAAACCTAATGAGACATGAATAAAGATTGAAAATAATTAAATACAAAAAAAAAACCAAAACGAATAAGGAAATAAGAAATCAGAATGAAAATAGGATTAGAAAAGTCAAACCAAAATTTGGAAAGGAGTAGGAAAACAATCATAGCTTGTTTTGGAAGGATGCTTAGACTTTGGTCAAACTCCTTGTAGAATGCTGAAATCTTTGATTCTCCTTGGAAATCAGCTTCTTTCCTTGTCCTCTTCACTCTAGGAATTAAATAACTTCTATAAATACTCCAAAAAGTCAGATTTCAACACTTTTGCTTCTTCTTTTCTTTTTGGACGAATTTTCCTTCTTTGTTTTTTGCTTTTTTTTTTAAATTCTAATTTTCTTTACTCTTCTTCTTCTTCTTCTTCTTTTTTCTTTTTTTTTTTTAAGTTCAATTGCAGCAAGTAATTTTAAGGACAAATACTGAAGATTAACAAGATTAATTGAAGATCAAGTACAAAAATCCAAATCAAATTAAAGTTGATAATTTAGGAGCTGATTCCTTCTTTCTTAATTTCTTGAATTTCAATGATTGCTATGTATGAACTTCCAACACTTGATTTTTGATAAACACAAAGAATAGAAAAGGAACAAAAATAATACGAAAAGGTAGGAAACAAAGAGACAAACTAAAGAAAGATGATAACAAGACACTAATAAAGGTAGATGATTTTAGGATTTTTTTTTTTGAATTTTAGACCTGAAACAATAGCAAACAAAATTAACAAAGTGAAAACAAAGGAATTTAATGAAAAGGAAAACAGATAGAAAAAAAAAAAAAGAAACAAAAGAATGAAAAATACAAACAAAATGGAAAGATATAACCTGATTTAGAGCCTAAGCTTTGATACCAAACTAAGACCCAATATCTTTATGTTTGGAAGCAACTCCTTGGAAAGCTAAATTAGATTTTCGCTAAGTCCATGACCCAAGTCCAACCTGTGATAGAGCACCTTGGAATATGATCACCTTTGGATGATGATCTCCGCAACACAATACCAACTTGTGAAAGAGAATCTTGGAATAAATACGCACAAAGTAATTAGCTTTGATTGTATGAACTTGATTCAAGCAAGAATAAAAAACAAGAGATAACACTCTTAAGAAAAACTGAATTTTTATTTATCAAAATCTAACCCCATTTTACATGAATGGTTGAGTTTATATAGAGGCTCAACCCTAAATGGGAATAAAACATAGACTAAGGAATCTTTCCTAAACAAGAATTAAATTTTTCTAGTTAGAAATTAATTCCTAGACAACTAATAATCATAGGTTCAACCCTAAATTGAAATAAAACATAGACTAGGGAATCTTTCTTAAACAAGAATTAAAGTTTCCTAGTTAGAAATTGATTCCTAGACAACTAATAATGATAAGTTCAACCTAAATTGGAATAAAACATAGACTAGGGAATCTTCCTAAACAAGGATTGAAGTTTCCTAGTTAGAAATTGATTCCTAAACAAGAAATAATTCTAAACTCGTTTTGGGCTTTAATCCTAACATAAATAGGCCCAAAACTCACTAATTACATAAGCACACTTAAGTTATTTGAACTTGGGCTTATATCATATTGATAGGGGCCCAAAAACATAAAAAACAAACTCAAGGCCTAGATACATGCCTATGTTTTCACCTTCATCCACTTGAATCATTGTCACCAAACTTTGATTTGAGTCTTGAATCCCCATTTTGATGAATGATTCATTTTTGCATTCTTGAATTGTGACAAGATCATCCCACAAGCCTTGAATCATCCCATTTAGTGTTTGCTTGAATTTCTTCATTCTTGCTCTTGTAATGGGACCATTGGGAAGTTGAATTGGATCCTTGCCTTTGTATGCTTTGTTGTTTGCATCAGGTTTAATTCAATATAATATGTTCCTAGCACTCTATAGCTAGCAGCTTGCATCAACAATCAAAATAGCAAGAACACATTCAAGAATTTTAGGAATGAATGTTTTTTTTTTATTCAAAACTAAAGACTGAAAATTAAGAGGGATACATATTCTTGAATTGAAGAACCAAAGCTCTGATACCAAATGATACAACATGCTAGCTATAGTGAGATAAGAACCGATTATATTGAATCAAAAACCCTAACATTGAACAAAACAAGAACAAAGAAAAAACTTAACCCAATTCACACCGTTGAAGAGAACAAAAGCTATAAAGAATGAGCACCACAAATAGCTTGATAAGCTCGGAGATGAGCACCACAAGTTGCCTCGATTAGCTCAGATATAAGTTCTATGCAAGAACCAAGAAGTATTTTCTCACCAATATGAAGAAACTCTAAATATCATTCAATAATCATCTAATTTTTTGATGAATACCTAGCTAAGTATTTAATATTTAGATGCAACTAAGAACAATAAAGAATATCAAAATCACAAGAACACAAACTAGAATAAGGTATGATGCAACATCCTAGAAATTAGCTTTAGTTAGGTAGTAAATTTTAGAATTTTAATTCAAAATTGATATTAAAGATTTGCATAAAATTTTTACATAGCATTTGAATATATGAAAAGTATAAGAAACCTAAGTAAAACCAAAGAGAAACATAAATGAAACCATAGTGAAACCATATATATGCCAAATTGTAAACGTACTTAAAGTATCATATTTTCTGAAATTCGTTTAGTAAAATTTATAATTTTTGAATAATAATCTAAAAGTGAATAAATACATTAATTAAAGCTTAATTAAGTTTAATATTTATATTTAAAAATGTATGGAAAAGGACCAAACTGTAAATTTGTAAGGACCAAATTGCATAACTTAAAAAATTGGAGGACTAAACTGTAATTTGGCTAAAAAGGCCCATATAACAGATTTCTCCAGAATTTTCTGTACAAAAATCAGATTTTTCTCTTCTTCCTTCTCCTTTTGGCTGAACCTCTCTAATCCTTCTCCATTTTTTTTCTTTCAATTTTCTTTAGAAAAATTATTGAAAACCTATAGCAAATAACCTCTTTTCATCATCTAAATTACTTCCACCAAGAATTAAGCAAGAAATTGAAGAAGTGGAGATTGGAAGAAATCTGCCATTTTAAGGAAAGCAAGGTTAGTCCACTTTCCTTGATTTTAATTCATAGAAATAGATGTTAGTGAGTGGAAAAGATGATTTAGTATGATAATTATGTGATAGATTAGTATATTTGGCATGGAAACTTCATAACTCTTCAAATGCACTTTAAACCAAATTGTTGCTAAAAGTTTGAATTCACCAAAAAGGACTTAAGAATAGTTAAATCTGATGCTTAAAGAATGGATTCCAGTAATTGGAATCATTGAATTTGAAGAAAAATACATAGGTTGCTTAAAATCATAAATTCTGCCCATATATTCAAAGTCTCACATCAAGGCTGTTCTTTTCCAATTTTATTGCTTAAATGTGTTAGTTTAGTGTCAAATAATATGGAAATAATCTTAGTTTGAATTATAGAAACTCTCTTGAAGAAACCATGCTTGGCCGAACCATAGGAGGCAGAATTGCCTTTGTTTATGCTTGATTTTTCTTCATGATTTTCTATGCTGAAATGAACCTTTTGCTTGGCCTTTAAAATCCAAATGAGTTGTGGAATATATTGTTGGCAATATGAATTTATGTAGGGCAATTTGGGCTTCTTCCAATTTGTCCCAAAACTCTTCTAAAATGCAACCAAAGTCATGGCCACTAAGTGTTTCATAAAATGTCCCAAAGAAAATCCATGAACAAATGCCAACCAATGCTTGCTACAAAATTGCCAAGAAAATGCCTAATATGTAAATTCCATAAGATATCATCCCTAAAGTAATAAATAGGTTATGTATGCCTATATTGCTAATAAACATAAATGTAGTTAAATTAAACTAAAGAATTAAAGAAAACAAATTAAATGCTCAAAACAGAAAAATAAACATAAATCATGCATTTTATGCTATTAGTTTAAGTATTCTCAATAATGTTTAGTATTAAAACAATGTATTTTGCTTCTTTAGCTTCTAAGGATCAAGAAAAGGAGGTTGAGGATTAAGGGATAAGCTTCGGGTTCCATCTTTCATTGGTGAGTAATATATGCATATGTATATATATGTTTATACCAAAATGAACTTATACCCTTATATGATATTTGCTTGTGAAATGCTCCTTGAGGATCCTTTTGAATCTGAATTGCTTCCTTTTCATTGATTCCTTCTTGCTTTGGAATACCTTATTACTTATATTGAATTTCTAATTGTTCATGGCAAACCTTTGAAACCTGTTTTGCTTCTTTGCAATTACATTGTTCGGCTTTGTAGCACCCTGTGATATGTTCGAATGACTTTAACTCTTTAAATGAACTTATGTTGTTTAATCCCCTTTCTTTGAATTTAATTATTGAGTAAACCCTGTGATTTGATTGGATATCAAATGACAGAGCTACTCATCTAATGGAGTAGCATAAATTTTGCATCAGACATTGTGCACAATGAATTATAAACCTGAGCTAGGGAGGGTTAAGCCCCTAGCCATATAGTCTGATCAACTATATGTGGGAAAAGCATGCTACCAAGATAGTAGCCTCTGCTTATTATAAATGTGTGATTAAGTAAAGTCTGTCATTTGAGAGCCAATATAATTGTCACCTTTACTTTCATGCCTTTATTTAAACTATTGCTTCTCTTGCTCTTTTATTTTTATGTATATGTATGTATGCATATATTGTTCACTGGGATTTTATCTCATCATTTTAGTGGTTTATAAATTTTCAGGTGGTGAGTAGACTAGTGGTTCCAGCAAAGCTTCTTCCTCCTATGTGGAACCTATCATGTAATATTTGTATTTATTTTGATGGTTGTAAATTAAGCTCCATGGTACTTGGTGGTTTAGTATAGTTTAGACTGGGAATTGTAATAAATATTTAATGTATAAATTATATGTAATTAAATGGATATTAATGAATATCAGAATGTTTATTGTACTTTTTTTTGTAGATGCTAGTTGTTTAATATAATAATCCGGGGTTCTACGGGTTTAGGTGGCTTTAGGCTTACCCAATCTCTAGGACTGTCCATCCCTAGAGTGGGATATAACATATGATTTTTTTTTTTTAACTCTAATCTAGCAAAGAACAAAGGAAATTAACTAAGAACACAAACAAGAATTTAGAATATTTTTTTAAAGAATTTGAAACTTTCAGAAATAAGAAATTAAAAGATATGTATTATTGATTTGATGAGCCAAAGCTCAAATAGCTTGATAAGCTCGGAGATGAGCACCACAAGTTGCCTTGATAAGCTCAGATTTAAGTTCTATGTAAGAACCAACAAGTATTTTCTCACCAATACGAAGAAACTCTCACATATCGTTCAATAATCATCTAATTTCTTGATGAATACCTAGCTAAGTATTTAATATTTAGATGCAACTAAGAACAATAAAGAATATCAAAATCACAAGAACACAAACTAGAATCAAGTATGATTTTTTTTTTTTTAAACTCTAATCCAGCAAAGAACAACGTAAAATTAACTAAGAACACAAACAAGAATTTAGAATTTTTTTTAAAGAATTTGAAACTTTCAAAAATAAGAAATTAACTGATATGTATTATTGATTTGACGAGCCAAAGCTCTAATACCAAATGATGTGCCCTACTAGTTATGGAGAGCTAGGAACTTATTGTATTGAATCAAAATCCTAGGATCAAATACAAAACAAGAACAATGATTGCTTGACCCGATCCAAACCTATTAAAGAGAACCAAAGTTATGAAGGGGATGAGTGCCACAAGTTTCCTTGATAAGCTCATATTTGAGTTCTATGCAAGAACCAAGAAGAATCCCTCACCAAAGTGAAAGAACACTTAAATTTTAATTCAATGATCACCTAATGTCTTTGACGGCTACCTAGCTAAGTATTTATAATGGCTTAGCTAGGATACAAAGCTTAGAAATAACTTAAACTCATTTTGGGCTTTAATTAGACTCATTTTGGGCTTTAATTTAAAACATAATAGGCCCAAAATTTAATAATTATATGTCCAAACATAAATTAAATACGTATGGACTTATAATATAACAAAAGGAGCCCAAAACAACTAAAATTAACTAAAAGTAACAAAATTCAAAATAAATTATGAAATACTAAAATTTGTACAGAATGGGAATCCAAGTACACAGCCATGTAAACCAAAATAAATCTGCCCCTTTTTGGTTTGCACACCATTGTCCTCCATTTGCTTGATCCATGGCCTTCAGGTCTTGTTCTTCCAATTTCAAGCTTTGACCATCATTTAGCATATATGATGAGAATCCGTATACCTTGTGTAACAACCCACACCCACCTTAGGAATTTTCGTGATAAATTGCTTGATTTAGAACTATTAAGGTTAAGTGTGTGCTTTTGTGAAAATTAGCGATCTAAGTGATTGATGAGTATGTGGCATATTAAATTAATTTTTAATATGTATAATATGAGTTTCTATTGTGAAATAAATGATTTACATGAAGTGCATTTGTATAAAAGAATTTATTTAGAATAAAATGAATTTTCATGCATAAAACAATTTTTAAGCATAAAATAATTTTATGAGTATTTTTAAAATATTTTAAAATAAATATTTTTGGGGGAAATATTACAGAAATAATAAGAAAAATATTCTTTTTATTTGTAATTTTATTTAGCCTGAAATTTAAATAAAAGCTCAAATGCCCAAAAGCCCACTACACAAAAATCCTCCTAACCTAGTTCATTAAGGATATTAGTGAAAATTTCACCGAAACCCTAATATATATTCTAAATTTCAGCCAGAATAGAGTTCCAGAAGCCATCCCCTTATTCTTTCTATATCTTGGCAGAAAAATCCTCTCAAAATATTTCTCTCCACCGAAATTAAGAAAACACCTTTCCGTTTTGCGATTTCTTGACCGTAATCGTAAGTTTTTCTTCTCTTTCGATTTCTAAACTGATTTCTATGAAATAAATTATGGAAAAATTATTTTGAACTGGTTGATTACTGATTTTTATATATTTAATTTTGTTTGGGTGAGTTTTTGGGAGAGAAAATTTATTTTCTACCGAAAACACGATTCTTTCCGCGAGATTTCTAAAATGATTTTTGTTGTGTTTACATGAAAAATCTTGGTTCAAACAATGTTTTTACATATTTTTGAAATAGATGGAAAGTGCGAAAAGAAGAAGAAATTTAGTTTTTACCTTGGTGATGCATTCGGCCTACATGAATCTTTTTGTCCTAATGTTTATAAATTTTATGTGATGTATTTTGATGATTGTTGACATGTATATATGTATAATAAATGATAAAATTGCATGTTAGTTGAAGGTATGATCCTAGATAAACTTAAATGCATTTTGGTATACTTAAGGTATCTTAACCTTATATTGCGTTTAGAATGCAACTGTGGTTGAGAAATATGGAACTAGATGTTATGATGACTTGGTGATGAGCACATGTTATGAGTTGATGAAGTGACAATTGAATAAAAAGGATCATAAGAGTTAAGCATGACACTTGAAAGGTTAATTGTTAAGTTGACATGTAAAGTGAATTAAGATAATTGTTGAAGTGAATTGATATTGAGTTAATAATATTGTGATGATCTTAAAAAGGTATTGATGTTATTGTAATGTGTTGTCATGAGAGCCTGTAAGGCTAAGTATGCAAAACTTTTAAAGTCAACGTGTTATGTGCAAGTGACGAGTACACTTATTTGTGGACTCTAAGTGTATGTGTATGCTATATGTGCATGGGGTAGTTATGGGATAGGAGCATCATGAGTAAATAAATACTAAGTATTAAATCAAATATTGTATTAGAGTTTGAGGAGCTTTAGAAGTGCAAAGGGACTGCATATACTAGGAGCAAAGGAACCCCAAGGTGAGTAAATATTGTATTCATTCTACAAGTGTGAGTAAATGCCATATTCATGTTATAAGTGTGAACAACATTATGTTGTGTTATAAGAATGTGATATATTGTGATGTAAGCCCTTGTGATCTTTGAAACCCAAGTTATTTCTATTCTAAATATTATTGTATGATTTCTTTGACAAGCTTGGGTTGCCAAGGGACATTTGGTCCAAAACTATTTTGCTTATCCAATGAGAATTTCTTGTGATTAACACCCCAACTTAAATTCTTTCTGGAACTATACTATCATTGTATCTTTTATTTGAAAGTTAAACCACTATTGTTATTGGAATACATGTTATTGTTGCCTTATGTGATATTGCTAATTGTGATTACCATTAGCTCTAGCTATGGTACCTTTTACCCTTTATGCAGAATCCTTGTGTCGATGCGGGTAATCATCGGAACCTATGCACATGGTCTTAACCCATTGGATAGGGGTAGTGTATCCACCTCAGCTAGAAAGGCGTGGTTCTAGCCATGGAGCCTGATAAGCTTCATGCCTTATAAGTGATAGGAGTTGGAATTTGGTATAAGGCCACCTCTTCTTTAAGTGTTCGAGTGATAGAGCAATAGCCTTCACTCTTTATAAGTGATAAGTGTGATTTCTGCAAACTTGCCAAATTGAACCCTTGCTAAATTGCAACCTGATTCATGAATTATAAATCATGAACTATGTGTATAAGTTATGTGTTTCCTTTTCAAAGGAATATGTGATATATATGTGCCTTATTGTTTACTCATTGAGATCATCTATCTCACCCCTTTTTCCTTGTGTGGTTCCAGGTGAGCAAATGTGAGGAGGCAAGGTGATGGCTCAAGCATTCTACTTTGCTTGGGGAATTCCTTGTCTAAGTTATCAATAATACTATTTTATGAAGTCTTGTCATTAGATGCTCCGGGAATATTGATTGATACTTACTGATATATATTATTTTCCTCATGGATTCTATATGTAATGATTTATTTTTAGACTTCTGCAATTTAAAGTATTCATCTAAATGTTTTAATAATTTAAAGTATCAATAAAGAGGTTTGGTAAGACTCTAAGCATGATTTGTTTATATGTAAGCGGGTTCTATGGGCATGGGTGACCTTATGTCTCCCCATGTTCTAGGACCATCATATCTCTAAGGTTGGGATGTGACACCTTACAAGAAGCTCACAAATACATGCACGATAAAGATTTCAAGAAGGTTCTTTGAGGTTGTCATTTCTATCAAGATAGCTTACAGAGGCATGCAATACAACAATTGTGCATGATTGATGGATCATTCAAGAAGAAAATAAGGTTGTATGAAGTTTCTTATAAACCAATCAAGGATATTTGGATCATTAGCTTTACATATAGATCCAATTGTATTCAAGGAAGCTTCAAGGGCTTAATCAATCTATTCAAGCCCAATGTCAAGATGAAGAAGCCAAATTACATTCCTATTTGCTTGGGCCTAATCTATTCAAGTGTTTACAAGGTTGACATTCTTCATTCAAATTGGACCCTCCATATTTGGGATTTTCAAATTCAATTTATCATGTTTTTTTAGTGCTTGGGCTGCCTATGTTATGTATACAGCCCAAGAGTTATTTAAACTACTTTATTTTCATGTTTTAATAAGTTTTGGGCCTATTTTATGTTAGGTCAAAGGTCCATCCGAATTTTATAGTTTAATTAATTAGATTTCGGTTTCTTGTTAGGAAATAGCTTCTATTGTATAGGAAGGATTCCTAACTTGTTTTAGAATTCAGTTCTAATTTAGTTATTATTTATGAATTAGTTTCTAATTAGGAAACTTCAATCCTTGTATTGGAAGATTTTCTAATCCTTAGCTGATTCTAATTTAGGGTTGATCCTCTATATAAACTCAACCATTCATGTAAAATTAAGAGAAGTTATAATCAATAAAATCAGTTTTTCTTAAGAGTGTGATCTCTTGGTTTTGATTCTTGCTTGAATCAAGTTCATACAATCAAAACTAATTGCTTTATCCATATTTATTCCAAGGCTCTCTTCCACGGGTTTGGTATTGTGTCGCGGAGATCATCATCCAAAGGTGATCATATTCCAAGGTGCTCTATCACAAGTTGAATTTGGGTCTCGGACTTGGGAAAAACCTGGTTTAGCTTTCCAAGGAGTTGCTTCCAGGCATAAAGATAATTAGGTCTCAAGTTTAATATACTTGGGGTTCGTATCAATATAGATATGCCACCATCCTTGATGGAACTTTGAAAACTTCTTAAATAGCTTAGAAACCTTCAAGAATAGATTCTTTGACTTGCACTTCCATGAATAAGTCATTCAAAGCCTCTTTCACTTTGTTTATCCTTGCTTTCTTCTTTGGACCTCTAATTCCTTTCAAGTAGTCTTAGGAATTTGGGGATGGTTCCTTAATCTCTATCACCTTGTCCTGGTCAGTGATAGTTACCACTTCACCAGCATGGGTTGGGCCCTCGATTTCTATTACCTCACCCTAAATAATAGCGTCAACAATCTCATTTGGATGAGTTGGATCCTCCACATCTACATCTTCCTGAGGAATAGTGGTATCATGATTCTTTATCACTAGAACATATTTGTCTTCTTTACCTTGCTCTACGCACCTCCTCGATTCTAAGCAAAGTATTTTTTGGATATGGCAACTCATCATTTAAGTTTTGATCTAGCAAGAGGTTTGGATCAAATATTGGGATAGCATAAGATGGAACAATGGCGCTAGCTTGCTCCATTTTCTCTATGAAGTCTTCCATGGATATCTACTGCATGGGTAGCATAGGAAGAATAACTAGAATTGAACTCGCAACTTCTAAAAAATACAAAAAAATTTTAAAAAAACAAAAAAGTAAAGGGGGAGAGAAAGAAAAGGACTGATGAACTTAATAGTGAATAAGTATTGTACCAATATGAGGCTTAGAAATTTATTCAGAAGGCCGAGGTGGATCCCTCTCCAAGAAGGACCGGATGTTGTCATGAGCAATTTCTCGTGCAGGCACCCCCTCACGGACCCATTTGGCTATCATATCAAAAAGTCTACTATTAATAAGAAAATCTCTAGAGGAATCAGAAGTTCTGTTTAAAGGAGGAAGAGTCACTTGTAGCTCGTTGGACTAGTTGGGTCACTATTAGGTCATCATCTCTATCACTAAAATCCAACACATTGATTAGAGGGCCTATTAGCAAGATTCCAACAAGTGTTAGCCTAGTACTCATGCCCTTAGCCATAGTTTTTGTTTTTGATTTTGAACCCTTAGTTACTATCAAGGATTTTTTGGTTCTCTTCTTTTTTTTTGGCCTCTCTTTTTGTGGGGATGCTTTCCTCTTCTCCCTGACGAAAGACTCAGCTTCCTAATCTACCACTGTGGCAACCTTTAATTCCTCAATTCGTTCTACCAGCAGAGGCAGAAAGCCAACTTCATTGTAAGGGAGCGAAGTGAGACCTTTCGTGAGTTTTCTTATAGGTTTTGTCTTTATTAGTGATATAAACTACGAAGTGAAGAAAATCCTTGGAAACGTATAAGCAAAGTGAAAAATAATGAAACTTTAAGGAAAAAAGGGCAGAGAGGTGAAAACTCACCCCTGATCTCTTTAACAACAAGATGCATGGTGATGCAATCCAAGTAGCTAATTGTCACATCCCGCTCTAGGGATGGATGGTCCTAGGGATTGGGTAAGCCTAAAGCCACCTAAACCCGTAGAATCCCGGATTATTATATTAAGTAACTAGCATCCATTTAATTTACATATAATTTATACATTTAATATTTATTACAATTTCCAGTCTAAACTATACTAAACCACCAAGTACCATGGAGTTTCTAATATTTACAACCATCAAAATAAATACAAATATTACATGATAGGTTCCACGCAGGAGGGAGAAGCTTTGCTGGAACCACTAGTCTACTCACCACATGAAAATTTATAAACCACTAAAATGATGAGATAAAATCCCAGTGAACAATATATGGATACATACATATACATATAAAACTAAAAGAGCAAGAGAAGCAATAGTTTAAATAAAGGTATAAAAGTAAAGGTGACAATCATATTGGCACTCAAATGACAGACTTCACTTAATCAATCATTTATAATAAGCAGAGGCTACTATCTTGGTAGCATGCTTTACCCACATATAGTTGATCAGACTATATGGCTAAGGGCTTAACCCTCCCTAGCTCGGGTTTATAATTCATTGTGCACAATGTCTGATGCAAAATTTATGCTACTCCATCAGATGAGTAGTTCTGTCATTTGATATCCAATCAAATCACAGGGTTTATTCAATAATTAAATTCAAAGAAAGGGGATTAAACAACATAAATTCATTTAAAGAGTCAAAGTCATTCGAACATATCACAGGGTGCTACAAAGCCAAACAAGGTAATTACAAAGAAGCAAAACAGGTTTCAAAGGTTTGCCATGAACAATTAGAAATTCAATGTAAGTAATAAGGTATTCCAAAGCAAGAAGGAACCAATGAAAAGGAAGCAATTCATATTCAAAAGGATCATCAAGGAGCATTTCACAAGCAAATATCATATAAGGGTATAAGTTCATTTTGGTATAAACATATATATATACATATGCATATATTACTCACCAATGAAAGATGGAACCCAAAGCTTATCCCTTAATCCTCAACCTCTTTTTCTTGATCCTTAGAAGCTAAAGAAGCAAAATACATTGTTTTAATACTAAACATTATTGAGAATACTTAAACTAATAGCATAAAATGCATGATTTATGTTTATTTTTCTGTTTTGAGCATTTAATTTGTTTTCTTTAATTCTTTAGTTTAATTTAACTACATTTATGTTTATTAGCAATTTAGGCATACATAGCCTATTTATTACTTTAGGGATGATACATTATGGAATTTACATATTAGGTATTTTCTTGGCAATTTTGTAGCAAGCATTGGTTGGTATTTGTTCATGGATTTTCTTTGGGACATTTTATGAAACACTTGGTGGCCATGACTTTGGTTGCATTTTAGAAGAGTTTTAGGGCAAATTGGAAGAAGCCCAATTTGCCCTACATAAATTCACATTGCCAACAATATATTCCGCAACTCATTTGGAATTTAAAGGCTAAGCAAAGGGTTCATTTTAGCATGGAAAATCATGAAAAAAAGTCAAGCATAAACAAAGGCAATTCTGCCTCTTATGGTTCTGCCAAGTATGGTTTCTTCAAGGGAGTTTCTATAATTCAAACTAAGGTTATTTCCATGTTATTTGATACTAAACTAACACATTTAAGCAATAAAATTGGAAAAAAGAAGTGGGACTTTGAACATATGGGCAGAATTTATGATTTTAAGCAACCTATGTATTTTTCTTCAAATTCAACGATTCCAATTGCTGGAATCCATTCCTTAAGCATCAGATTTAAGTATTCTTAAGTCCTTTTTGGTGAATTCAAAGTTTTAGCAACAATTTGATTTAAGATGCATTTGAAGAGTTATGAAGTTTCCATGCCAAATACACTAATCTATCGCATAATTCTCATACTAAATCATCTTTTCCACTCACTAACATCTATTTCTATGAATTAAAATCAAGGAAATTGGACTAACCTTACTTTTCTTAAAATGACAGATTTCTTCCAATCTCCACTTCTTCAATTTCTTGCTTAATGCTTGGTGGAAGTAATTTGGATAATGAAAAGAGGTTTTCAATAATTTTTCTAAAGAAAATTGAAAGAAAAAAAGATGGAGAAGAAGGGTTAGAGAGGTTCAGCCAAGAGGAGAAGGAAGAAGAAAAATCTGATTTTTGTACAGAAAATTCTGGAGAAATATGTTATATGGACCTTTTTAGCCAAATTACAGTTTAGTCCTCCAATTTTTTAAGTCATGCAATTTGGTCCTTACAAATTTACAGTTTGGTCCTTCTCCATACATTTTTAAATATTAATATTAAACTTAATTAAGCTTTAATTAATGTATTTATTCACTTTTAGATTATTATTCAAAAATTATAAATTTCACTAAATGAATTTCAGAAAATATGGTACTTTAAGTACGTTTACAATTTGGTAAATATATGGTTTCACTATGGTTTCATTTATTTTTCTCTTTGGTTTTACTTAGGTTTCTTATACTTTTCATATATTCAAATGCTATGCAAAAATTTTATGCAAATCCTTAATATCAACTTCGAATTAAAATTCTAAAATTCACTACCTAATTAAAGCTAATTTCTAGGATGTTACACTAATAGCAAGGATCCAATGACTTTGCCAAATGGACCAATTACAAGAGTAAAGACAAAGAAGTTCAATGATCCAATTCAAGGCTTGATGCAAGGCTCGTGGAACAATCTATCCACAATCGAAGATTGCAAAGAGGAGTCAAATATCAAATTGGGGATTCAAGATTCAAATTCAAATTTGATTAATTTGATTCAAGTGCTAAAAGACAAAACATGAAGATTCAAGCTTCAATGATGGATTTCAAATGGGTCAATCAAATTAAAGTTAAGTTCAAAATTCATTTTGTCATTGGGCTAATTTTGTTAATTAAGCTCATATCTATCCTTTTTCTATTTTAAGAATTTTAATTAGTTATTTGGGCTTTTTAGTTTGTTTAAATTAAGCCCAAGCCTAAATTTTGTTAGTAAGAATTTTAGGATTTGTAACCTAGCTAAGAAGATATAAATACTTAGCTATTCTATTAATAGGAGGCAAACTTGATAATTCCAAAAGATAGCTTTGTGCATTTTGTGAGAAATTTCTCAATTTTAGTTCTTGCTTTGAATCAATAATATGAACTTCCAAAGTTAATTACTTTGTTTCATTCACAACATACCAAGGTTTTTTTACACAAGTTTGTCATTGGATTGAGGTTTTCATGTTCAAACCTGATTTGGCTTTCCTAGGAGTCACTTCCAAACATAAAGGTATTGGGTCTCAAAGCAGGTCATTTGGGATTCATATCAATTTGGTATCAGAGCTTAGACTCTAAATTAGGTTATATCATTCCATTTCATTTATGTTTTTCCATTTTTCATTTTCGTGAATTCCTTTGTTTTCATTTCGTTAATTCTGTCTTCCCTCATTTCAGGTTTGAAAATTAAAAAAAAATAATCCAAATTCATCAATCCATTCTGTTTGGTTCTCTGTCTTCTATCCGTTCATATTTCTATTTCTTTTGTTCCTTGTGTTTTCGTTGGAAGGTCATACCTATTGCAATCATTGAAATTCAAGAAGTTAAACAGGAAGGAATCAGCTCCTAAATTGTGAACTTCAATTCAATTTGGATTCTTGTATTGATCTTCATTTTGTTTGTTAAATTTATCATTTCAATTTGTTGCTATAACTAATAAAAAAAAAAGGAGAAAAAAAAGAAAGAAATCAGCCAAGGAAAAAAAAAAGGAAAGATTATTGAAATCAACCAAGGAAAAGAAAAGAAAAAGGAAAGAATCTTGGCAAAATTAGAATATATAGGAATATATAGTGTTTGTTTCCAATTCTAGAGTGGGAAAAAAAAAAAAAAAAAGGAAGATGGTTGGAATCCAATCAAATCAAGGAGAATGATTTCAGCCTATAAACAAGAAATTGACAAAATCAAGCCTACCTTCCAAAAACAAGCTAGGATTTGCTTCTAATTTCAGTTTGAGCTTCCTTTTCCATCCTGATTTGTTTTTTATTTTTCTTTTATTATTTCCTTTTCATTTTCATTGTTCTCTTTGTTTCCTTTTTTAGCTTTTCTTTCAACCTTAATCTGTTCCTTTGTATTTGCAACTTAGAAATTCAAAAAAAAAAAAAAATTGCTAGTATTGAGAAAAGGGCATTTTTTATCCTTCTGAGTGCATAATTCAAAGGGAAACAGGCCAACGATCAAAATCCACCAGCTTTGTTGTGATGTCCGCTGTTTTTTGGTCAAATTTCATCATTTAGACCTCGAAATCCGTGTTTTTTTTTTGTTCTTTAGCAAATTTCATTTCGTTATAACTTTCTATAGAAAACTCTATTTTGAGTATTATTAGTTGTGTTTTTCTCGTCTTGTTATCTATTTTATTTCTATTTAATTTCATAATTTTTCCAATTTTTGGCAAAATTCGTGTTTGGCATCTTCATCTCATCATTGTCGAAATCATCTAGGGTTATTATTTTAGGTATTCTCGTTTCTATTTTGCCTTAAATTTATGTCAAATTTCACTTCTAAATCTTGGTTAATTGTTGGGCAATTCAAAAAAAAAGAGTAAAAAAAAAAAAAGAACATTTAATTAATTTGTGTAGTTTGGAAATTGACTCTTGTAAGAACTATAAGAGAGAATTGAGAGGTAAAAGGCAAGAGTGTAAGTTTATCTAGAGAAAAGCCTGCTGATTTGTGTGAAAATAAACACAAGTGAACTTGAGTGAAACACGTGAGGGAGTGAAATGAGGTTGTTTTTGCTTTACTTACCTTATTTTTTCAGGTTCAAAAAAATGAATAATAATCAAGATAATGATCAAGCCTTCAATATGCAAGCTATTCAACAAAGCTTCCAATGATTGAATGTTCCGTTAGATGGCATGATGGACACCTTGGAAAGATATAGTTTTGATCTTGATGAGTTGAAAAGAGCAAGCTCACAACAAACTCCACCTAGGAGAAGAGTCCAAAGAAGGCAAGATGATGAAGATTCTAAATCCAATAATGACTTTGAAGATGATACCACAGAGAGAAAAGGAAATAGAAGGGAAAGAAGGGAAAGAAGGCAAGAAGGTAATGGGGGTATCAAGTTAATGATTCCTCCTTTCAAAGCCAAAAATGATCCAGAAGTATACCTTGACTGGGAAAAGAAGATGGAGCTAGTATTCGATTATCATGACTACCCTAAAATAAAATAATTGAGGCTTGTCGTGGCTACATTTGAAGATTATGCCATTACTTGGTGGGATGACACCAAGCAAAGAAGAAGAAGGAATTGAGAAAGACCCATTAACGAATGGGAAGGTCTTAAGCTTTAATGAGAAGATTTGTTCCTACCTACTATTATAGGGAATTGCACAACAAATTACAAAGCTAAGACTCAAGGGTCCAAAAGTGTGGAAGATTTCTACGAAGAGATGAAAGTTGTTATGATTCGAGCCAACATTGATGAAGATAGGGAGGCCATTATGGCCCAATTTCTACATGGGCTAAATTGAGACATTACCAATGTTGTTGAATTACAGCATTATGTGGAGCTTGAAGAGATGTTTCATATGGCCATCAAGATTGAAAGGCAACTTAAGTATAAGGGAAGCAACTTAAGTATAAGGGCAGCAACAATTGGAGCTCATCCTCTTCAAATACATCCAACCTATGGAAATCTAATTAGAAGAAGGATGACAAGGCTTATTTCAAGCCAAAATTCATTTCAAGCAAAGGAGAGGCTAAACCGATTTCGAAAGAAAAAGAAAAAGGTAAAACTGAGTTTCCAAATTGCTCTCGTGATATTAAATATTTTAAATGTTTGGGTTTAGGTCATATAGCTTCTCAATGTCTTACAAGAGAGTGATGATCACATTCCATGGAGAAATCTTTTCTGAAAATGAAAAAGAAGATGACAGTGATAGCATGTCATCCTTAGAAGATGCAAGTGATCATGAACCATAAAAAGATGGTGAGGATGCAGTTTGTATCAGTTTGGTATCAGAGCAATCCAAGTAGCTAATAGCAAGTGATATGGGACCTCCATGAATAAGCTTGTGAACTCTTTTGTATATTTAAACCCCTTACACATTAAAATGAAAACCCCAAGACCAATTCAAATTCAACCCCTAAGGAAGGTTAGAAATCATATTGCTTAGATTAAATGATCAAGAATTAGAATAAAGAAAACTTAGTTTCTAAACTCTAATTTTGAAACACTCCACAAGCAGGTGATCAATCTACTTGAATTTTTCTTTAATTAAACATAAGAGTAAACATTCTTGATTTATTAGTCCATGATAAAAGTTTTCATAATATTCAATCTCTTCTTGTGGTTACATCATGGTAGCCTTTATATAGGCTTCTAGGAACATCCCTCCAAGAATAGGAAAAGCCGAAAGCCAAATAAGATAATTAAAGACCATTAATACCTAACAATTAAAGGTAATCAATAACTTTAATTGTGTATAGTAAAGACAACTAACTTAGTTTATCTTAATAACTTAACAAACTAAATTGTGGGCTTAATAACTAACATGGACAGCTCAAATACATAATAAACTAAATAAAACCCAAATTTTATTTAGAAATTTGAATTCGAGCAGTAGCATATTTGATCTCAAATTTGGTCTTGACAAATCAAATCAACTCAAGCGTAGATAATAGAAGTTGTAGCTATGAATGTTAGCTTTCTAATGCATCTTGAATCCCTCAATCCGAGTTTTGTAACGAGAGTTATGGCCCAAATAGTGTAGACTGCTTTATTAGTACGAACTTAAATATTTGTGCTCCTTCAATTTCCCATCAACAAGGATCCAATGACTTTTCCAAAAGGACCAATTACAAAAGAAGTTCAAAGATCCAATTCATGGTTTGATGCGAGGCTTGTGGAACAATCTATCCGCAATTGAGGATTGCAAAGAAGAGTCAAATATCAAATTGGAGATTCAAGCTTCAAATTCAGATTTGATTAATTCGATTCAAGTGCTAGAAGACAAAACACGAAGATTCAAGCTTCAAGGATGGATTTCAAATGGGTCAATCAATTTAAATTCAAGTTCGGAATTCATTTTGTCATTGGGCTAATTTTGTTAATTAAGCCCATATCTATCCCTTTTTTGTTTTAATTATTTTAATTAGTTATTTAGGCTTTTTAGTTTATTTAAATTAAGCACAAGCCCGAATTTTGTTAGTAAGAATTTTAAGATTTGTAACCTAGCTAAGATGATATAAATACTTAGCTATTCTATGAATAGGAGGCAGACTAGATAATTCGAAATTATAGCTTTATGCTTGTGAGAAATTTTTCAATTTTGGTTCTTACTTTGAATCAATAATCTGAACTTCCAAACTTAATTACTTTGTTTCGTTCATAACATACCAAGGTTCTTTGACACAGGTTCATCATTGGATTGAGGTTTCTTGTTCAAATCTGATTTGGCTTTCTAAGGAGTCGCCTCCAAGTGTAAAGGTATTGGGTCTCAAAGTAGGTCATTTAGGGTTCATATCATATGGTTTTAATTCTACCATCCTTAATTTGAGATGCAAAGTCCAGCCTCGCCATGCCATAAGAACAATTGTTCTTAGGGTCAATATGGGGACAATCTCCTCTGGTAACAAGTTCATTAGGATGTGGAAGTCCATATACAATAAGAACTTGCAGGGCACCCCTAAATCCAAATCCCTCTCCACCTCAGTACTTTTCTTGTATCACCACAGTGCAAACTTGATATGCCAGTTGTTTACTTTTGTCACATCCTCATTTCAAAGATATGACGGTCCTAGAATATGGGGAGACATAAGGTCACCCACGCCCGTAGAACCCACTTATGCGTATACAATTCATGCCTAGGATAGTACCAAACCTAATTCATTAACTTAAATATCCAATAATATAAGAAACCTCAATATGCGGAAGAATAGTTTAGTAAAACACTTGAGGAACATCTCATAAGAAAAATAACATTTAAAGTTTTAAGACAAATCATCAATAATTAATATCCCAAAATAAACTCCCGGAGCGTCTACGAATATCTCTTCATAACATAGTATTACTAAAGACTTGAATCCCCAAGCGAAGTAGAATGCTTGAGTCATCACATTGCCTCCTCATATTGCTCACCTAGAACCACACAATAAAATGGGGTGAGATAGATGATCTCAATAAGTAAACAATATAGCATAAACGATATCATATATCCCATTTTTAAGGAATGCCCATTGCATATAACACATAGTTCATGGTTTACAAATCATGGGTTCACAATTTTCAATTTAGCAGGTTTGCAGAAATCACACTTATAACACTTACTACCTAATAAGAGTAAATGACTATACTAGCTCATTCACTCAAGAGAGAGGTGGCCTCATACCTAATTCTAACTCCCAACCCATTAATTATAAAGTCATAAAACTGATCAAGCTCTACGGCTAGAACCGCCCTTCTAGCTAAGGTGGATACACAACCCCTATCCATTGGGTTAAGACCATGTGCACAAGTTCCAATGATTACCTGCATCGACATGAGGATTTCTGCATAAAGGGTTACAGGTAACATGTAGCATGATAGCAATAGCAGTTGTACTTATTGATCAAAGGATAAAATAATATGTGGTTCTAGAAAGAAAATAAGGTAAGGCAGTAATTACAAAGGATTTTTCACATCATTGAATAAATAATAAAGGCTTTGGACCAATTGTCTGTTGACAACCCAAGCTTAGCAAAGAAATCAAATAATTATAATTGAAAGACTTGGGTTTCAAAAGTCTCAAAGATTCCCATTACAAAATCACTTGTACTTATAACATGAATATAATGTTTACTCACCTTGTGGTTCCTTTGCTCCTAATACTTATAGCCCTTGACTTTTAATAGTCCTCAAGCTCTAACATAATATTTAATTCAATACTTAGTATTTATTTAATCATCATGCTATCCTATCTCATAACTACCCCATGCACACATAACATTCATATACACTTAGAGTTGCACTTGGAAGTGCACTCATCACTTGTACATAGCATGTTGACTTTAAAAGTCTTGCCCATTTAGCCTTCATAGGCTCACATGAAAACACATTATAATTCATACCAAAAATTTTTCAAGTCAAACACAATGTCATAATCTTAATATCGATTTACTTTAACAATCATCTTAGTACTCTTAACACTTCCATACATGTCAACTTATTAATAGCCTTTCAAGTGTCATGCCTATCTCTTATGCCCAATTCATTCAATCGATCTTTTCATCAATTCAAGATCATTAATTCATTATTGATTCATCATAAAACCAATTTCCATATTACCTAATCACATTCACATTCTAAGCACAACATAAGTTTAAGATACCTTAAGTATACCAAATTGCCTATCTTGTCTAGGGTCATTCTTTCAACCAACATGCAATTTAATCATTTATCATTCATTCATACATGTTAATAATCAACAAAATACATCAAATAAAAATTATAAATATTGGGATAAAAATCCCAACAATGGCCGAATACCCCATTAAAGAGAAAATTTGAATTTTCTTACTTTTCATACTTTCTGTTTATTACAGGAATATGTAGAAACATGGTTTGAACCAAAATTTTTCTTGTAATCGAAACAAAAATCATTTTGTAACATAAACATGTAGAAATCGGCACATATATAAATCCATATGCATGAAAATTTTTAACTTTAGGTTTTAGGATGAAAAACCATGAGTTTTCTTATTTTCGGTATTTTCTGGTCATTACAGCAATATATAAACATGTGATTTAAACCATTATTTTTCATTCAATAAAGACAAATATCAGTTTGGAACATCAATACACACAAATCAGCAGTCATAGATATTTATTATGCAATAAAATTCCAAGTTTAGAGTTCAAAGTGAAAATCATGAGTTTTCCAGCGTCAAGTGTTTTCCAATCATTACAGTAATATGTAAACACATGATTTAAATCATTATTTTTCATCCAAACAAAACAAATATCAGTTTAGGATTCCATCATGCACAAATTGGTAGCCATATGTATATATAATCATAGAATTTTCTAACTTTTATGTTTTAGAACGAAAATCTTAAATTTTTTTGTTTTCTGAAACATTTCGGTCATTACAATAATATGCAAAAATATGATTTAATTTAATATTTTTCATCTAAACATATTAAAAATCAGTTTAAAACAGAAGCATGTAAAAATTGCCCCACCCCTCGGGGTAATGTTTATGCATGAAAATTTCAATTTTGAGTTGTAGGATTCACCTTTGGAAAAATCGTGTAGAGAGGTTAGTGTTTTCGGTAGAAAAATTAGTTTCTCTCTCAAGAATTCACCTAGGCCAAATTTAATTAATAAAAATCAGTAAATATTTAGTTCAAAATAAATTTTCCATTATTGGTTTCATAAAAATCAAAAAGCAAATTGAAAGGAAAGGAAAAACTTATGAAACGGTCGCGAAATCGCAAAGTTTGAAGGTACTTCATGAATTTTAGTTGAGAGATTATTTTTGGCAGAATTTTTCTATAAAAATTCTGAAGAATAACATAGTGGAGGCTGTCTAACTTATGGGGGCCAAATTTTACATTAAATACTAGGGTTCGGAGTGCAATTTCCAAGTTGACCTTTAATGAGTTAGGTTAGGAGTGTTTTGGTGTAATGGGTTTTTGGGTATTTAGGTTTTTTAATTAATTTTGAGATGATTATAGGCCATTAAAATAAAAACATCTTTCTTATTATTTTCACTAAAATTTTTCCCAAAATATTTATTTAAAAATTATTTTAAAATACTCATAAAATTATTTTATGCTTAAAAATTGCCTTTTTGCATGAAAAATCATTTTATGTAAAATAAATTATTTTATGCTAATGCACTTAATGTAAATCATTTATTTCACAATAATAACTCGTATTAGGCATACTAAAATTAATTAACATGCCCCAAACTCGTAAATCATGTCACACATAATTTTCACATAGTCACACAATTTATCACAATAACTCTAAATTCAAATAATTTGTCACTAAAACTTCTAGGGTAGATGTGGGTTGTTATAACTTTATTTGGTTTGCTATTAAAGAGAGACCTCCCAGGCTTCGCTCCAATACACCACACTCGCTGGTCACATGAGTGAGCAAATAAAAAAAAGCATTGGAACATTCAAGCAGTAGGTTAGAGTCCTTGAGCTTTACAAACAACCTCAAATTGATGAAGATCTTGAATGGAATTGGGGGAAAGCATCATGGGATTGATGCAAAAGTAGTTAAAACATTCAATTAGAAAAGGAAAAGGGGGAATTGAAGCCAACTTCAATTTGGTGATAAAAAAAAAAAATGATGTAGTCATTATCTTTCAACAACTCTTGGGTATTATTGACCTAGGATTTTGGTAGATTCTTTTGAATGGTTTGGGAGATCTACTGCAAATCTTTCCTAGTTTTCTAGATTTTTAGAAAAACCACTTAATTCAATACTTTTTAGAGTTGAAGCAACATCCAAGTACCTTCTAAGTCAGCCCTGATACTACTGTAAGAGATTTCTTCTTTTTTAGGAACCAAGTTTCTTCTTTTTTGGGAACCATTGTATAAACTTTAGTGAAGAAATTAGCACATAGAGCAGGAAAATAGAAATACTAAGGGAATAAGGAAGAAAATGGTAAACAAAGGATCTAGATAGAAAGAAGACTTGAGAAACTGAAGAAGATGAAGGCAATGGATTTTTGAATTAAATCTAAACCCTAAAACCATCCACCAGTTAATGATTTTAAATTCAGAAATGGTGAAACGTACAGTTGTATGGCTATGATGGAGCCACATGGCAGTGCCTTTAAGAAAAGGACAGTTGTACATTTAAGGCCAAAAACCAGTCAAACACATTTAAGGGAAGCGCAAACATTCGAACTTTTGTAGCAAGACAATGGGACCTAGTCAAAAGCTGAGATAAACAATATAAAATGAGGGGGCAACTCGCGAAAGTAACCTCTAGATATACAACTAAACTGCTCAAAACAAGGTAAGCACTTCACACATGAGATTGTTTCAACCGAAGTACACATATTGCTCACTTCGGTAAAATAGGGAGCCACTGACAAGGAACAAAATATGCCTACTCGAACCCAACCCAATGAGCGAATCAAGCCCAGCGAAGCCTAGACTACTAGGAAGATTCTTCGCCTCATCACTTGTAAAGTGAATTCAAAACAAACTAGTAGAGAAAAGTAAAACTAAAGTCAACAAAAATTTAGAATTTTTGTCTAAATATTGCATGGACACATTATCTATAGATACCTTGAATGTAAGCCTTCAAGAGGCAGATTATCTTTTGATAAACTTACATTCAACCAACTTTGCAAACATTCAATTTCCCTCAATAAGATACAATTCAATTTATCATCCAATTAATCTCTATTTGATCAAATTTTTCTCGATTAGTAGAGAAGAGGGTGATGAGAATCCATATATCTTGCAAAAGCTCACAAATACATACATGATAAAGATTTTAAGAAGGTTCTTCAAGGTTGTCATTACTATCAAGATAGCTTACAGAGGCATGCAATACAACTATTGTGTATAATCGATGGATTATTCAAGAAGAAAATAAGGTTGTATGAAGTTTCCTATAAATCAATCAAGGATATTTGGATCATGAGCTTTGATCGAATATTTGGATTATGAGCTTTGCATATGGATCCAATTGTATTTAAGGAAGCTTTAAGGGCTTAATCAATCTATTCAAGCCCAATGTCAAGATGAAAAAGCCAAATTACATTGCTATTTGCTTGGGCCTAATCTATTTAAGTGTTTATAGGGCTGCCATTTTTCATTCAAATTGGACCCTCCATATTTGGGCTTTTCAAATTCAATTTATCATGTTTTATTTAGTGTTTGGGCCACCTATGCTATATAGAGTTGTTTAAACTACTTTATTTTTATGTTTTAATTAGTTTTGGGCCTATTTTTTGTTAGGTCAAAGGCCCATTCAAATTTTATAGTTTAATTAATTAGATTTCAGTTTCTAGTTAGGAAATAACTTTTCTTATATAGGAAGGATTCCTAACTTGTTTTATAATTCAATTTTAACTTAGTTATTATTTAGGAATTAGTTTCTAATTATGAATCTTCAATCCTTGTATTGGAAGATTTCCTAGTCCTTAGTTAAGCCTCTATATAAACTCAACCATTCATGTAAAATTAAGAGAAGTTATGATCAATAAGATTCAATTTTTCTTAAGAGTGTGATCTCTTGGTTTTGATTCTTGCATGAATCAAGTTCATACAATCAAAAGTAATTATTTTGTGCGTATTTATTCCAAGGTTCTCTTCCACAGGTTCGGTATTATGTCGCGGAGATCATCATCCAAAGTGATTGTATTCCAAGGTACTCTATCATGGGTTGGATTTAGGTTGCAAACTTGGGAAAAACCTTATTTAGCTTTCTAAGGAGTTGCTTCCAAGCGTAAAAATAATATGGGTCTCAGGGCTTAAGTTTAATATACTTGGAGTTTATATCCAAGGGTCTCTCCAATTTTCAAATTCTAGGAAGAAAAAAGAAATCCTCATAAACTATTAAATTAGTAGTTCAATCATCAAGGGTGCGTTTGTTTTGCATGATAGGACTGGATAAAATTGGACAAATTTAATTTGTCTAGTAATTAGCATAATTTTATACATGGAAGAACTGGATAAAAAGTCACCTTTTGTTCGATTCCATACCTTTTTTCAGTCCTCCTATTTTATGAAGTACTCACTTGTCTAATTCTTATAACTCAACTAATAAAAAATTATTCTCGAATAACCCTCGATAAACAATTTTATTTTTATTTTATTTCTTATTTCCTTTAAACTCAATTAACAAAAATTTATTTTCAAATTATTCTTAATAAACATAATTTTATTTTGTTTGAAAATTTAATATTTTATTTCTTTTTTCCTTAGGTCCCAATTAATAAAAAATTAATTCTTGAATTACTCTCACTAAACATAATTTTATTTTGTTTGAAAATTTAATATTTTTTTTTTTAGGTCTCAATTAATAAAAATTTATTTTCAAATTACCCTCAATAAATATAATTTTAGGCGATATATGATAACATCATTCATCGCTTAAAATTAAAATTTTCAGCACTTAATCATTTTAAGTTTATTTGATAACTATATCTTAAAAGTCTAAATTAAGTAAAAAAAACCACTTAAAATGATAAGTCAACAATTTTAACTTGAAACTTATATTGAGTGTAATAAGTGATTAAATTTTTAAATATTTTTATTATTTAAAAATTATTGCTTATTTTATTTGATACTTAATTTTCAATTTTACCAAATACCACCTTATTTTGTTTGAAAATTTAATATTCTATATCTTTTACCTAATGACGCAATTAATAAAAAATTATTCCCAATACTCTCAATATATATAATTTCTCATATTTGAAAATAAACATGAGAAATTTTTAAAAATTATTATAATTAAATTTTAAGTAATTACTGATAAAATAATTTTATTGTTTGAAAATTTAATATTTTATCTCTTTTCATATAGATTTGTTGTGTCCATAATAAAATTTCAACAAAATACAAAACTAGATAAAAGTATTGAGATTATTTTTACATAGTAATTAGTCTTATACCTTGATAACTAAACACAAAATATGACAAAATTATAATTTAGTCCCAGCAAACACAAAACAAAATAAATATTTATCCAATCATATCTTATTTTTGTCCCATATTATTCTACCCATGCAGCCAATATGCCAAACCACTACAGCCCCACCCATTTAAAGAATTTTCAAAAAAAAAAAAAAAATCAAAGAAACTATTGAACACAAAACCAATTGAAAAATGCAGCTGCCTTCTTAATTCTGTCAATTTAGCCAAACCGATCATACAAATGAAAGCAATTGATGTTACTTGTTTACAGGGGACACATTTATTGACACCCTTTATTTTCTGAGTGCAATATTCTTCAAGAAGCTTGCAGTTTATATATCTTACTGGTCTTTCCATATGCGGCCTGCCACTTTCAGCTTCAGCTCCTGTTGATCACCACCGGAAAAGAAAAGTGCCATGTTTCTCTGAATTATTAGTCCGTCTTGGCTATCTCGAACTTTCTTATGGCTATCACGGATACTTCTAGGAATTCCTTGCCATGTAAGCTTTCTGCCGTTCCCGCCAACTTCTAGACTGTAACTAAATTGCCTTGCCTCATCTTCACTGCCCATAAATCTCAGGAAAGCCATGTAAACAGGTGCCATGCCAAGTTGAAAAGCCTCGAAATGCAAGCAGAACTGTCGGCCAAAACAATTGAAAACCTGCATCGAATAAGATACTTTTATTTTGTGTCCAGGAGTAGCACAAATGCTTGTTTTTCTAACAATGCATGAGGAATGGCCAGGGAGATAGGAGAATGTTAAAGAATGGCTTGCCTATTTTCATAATTTTACTTTTTTCTAGTTTCCTTACGATTTCATCTAAAAGTTTAGAAAGATTCCGTTGTTGTATTAGAGCAAAATGAAATTGATTCTCATAGAAAAACCATATTAAAACGGGTTGCCAAGCATCACAAGAAGAAAAGCTTAAAACAATTATTTGAAAATCTGAGTTCCTATATGGCTGAATTTTCTGCTCTCAGCTAACAAGAAAATGCATGATCTCACACATGAAATTTCTCATACGTAGTCCATATGAACAAAACCCGCTACAAAGATAAACCCAGTATCATTTATTATGTGAAAATTATCTAAAATGATAACCAAGTCGCTGAATAAACAGATCCATATTGTTTGGTTATACTTTTCATGGTTCAAACATGCATTAGTTGGAATTGTCTAAAACATTCAGTCAGTATCAAGGCTGCACCAACTAAGCAGAACATGATGTGATTTAGTCAAACACCTTTGTCATTGCTCATATGGTGTTTAAGACTTTATTTGAAGTGACAAATCATGAATTAGCAGTAAAAAATAAAAAAAGAATCTGTACCAAGCAGAAAAGTTAAATATAGCAATATTTGCCCAGGCAGTATTGAAAATATTTATATACTATACATGATTTTATCACAAAAGACAGCGGAAGGACTTGAGAAGTTCAAGACTAATTGTATTGATGGAAAAGAGAATGAATGGTTGCAATCCTAGAAACTCTCAAAACTTCAACAGTAATTTAAACTAGTAATCATTGAAAAGAAAATTCAGGTTCTGTATTCTTTAAAGAGAAATCTTACAGTTAACATCCATGTTGCATTATCAATTTCTTGGGGATTGGATTTGACATATCTGTGATTGAAGGAACACCCATCGTGCATGTCAACCTTGTGATCATTCTTGAGATGCATAACAAGGAGTGGGATGTCACCGGTGACAGAACATTCAGCTCCAGCATATGGGCAATTGAATGGACGAAATTTGCAGTTCTTTTCATGCTTTAGCTTGATATAGTATGGAAATATATCAGGGCAACCCATGATCTGGTATTTGCAAGGGAGTTCTAGTGACTCAGCAACTTTCTCCAGAGCCAAGCATCTTATATTACCAAGCTCTCCACGGCAAGTCGGGCAAGAGTTGTGTACTCTTGCCTTGCAAAAAGAACATAGAGTATGACCATTCGGACACTGACATACAAAATCAGTAACTTTTTATTACAATAAGATGATAGATGAAACTTTTTATACTGTCAGCACTGTGTTTATTGTGCATTGATCAATTTGACCAAATTAACTAGAAGAGTTATGTTGCTGGCAAATATGGTTAATCATTTCACAAGTAAAATATAGTTCAACAAAATCCAGTTACCAATAGAATTAACTGTGATCACTTCCTTCAGATTCCACAGGAAAAAACAAAAAGGAACTTCAAAGACATTTCTTTTTAACATCTGTTTTGTTTTTTTACAACTCAGCACTAAAACTTGATGCTAGTAAGAGCCATCATTCAAAAAATATTTGTTTCCTTTTGCTGATAAAGAGATTATAGATTCTTAAAGAGAATAGAAACCTTTAAAACTTTCTAATTTTTACAATGAAAAAGCATACCTGGTAAATGGGAGGACACATTAAATTCATGCAGACAGGGCATTCAAGCAGGTTTTGCACATCACTAGATGATGTTCCAAGATTTCCACCCAAACAAGTTGCAGCTTTTCTGAAAGGGGAACCTCGTAACTCAGCATCGGAAGTTGCTGTTTCATAATCTGCAAATGCAATGCGTGACTCAATCATCTCCTTGCAGATGATACCTCCAGGGGCCATTATTGACAATTATTAATGCACTATTGTCTCTATCTCAGAATCAGCACCGAAATCATAGTTTTCTGGTATCCAGAAATGGACTTACCCTGCTAAGCATAATTGACAAAAATAAAAATTGGAAAAAAAAAATCATTTTTGCTGTGAAGATTCAATTGTAAAGAATTCTGTTTCCAGTTTCCTATCTCTTTAAGTAACTATAATATTTATAATTTTTTTTGGGACTATAAGTTAACTTGTCAATGAAGATTGAGAATCAACAAACAATACACAGTGCTAAAAAGCAATTGAAAATACCCATTACAGTAAAGTAAAAAGTACAAGACTAACTAGTTCTTAATAATGAAGAATATTAAGATACTATGGACAGTTACAATGCTACTGTACACAAGTACTATGTTTTTGTTAGGTACAAATAGTTTCATTAAGTTTGCATTTTAAGCTATATTATTCAATTTGCCACATAAAGATATGAAAAAGTTGAAAATCAGAGTTTTAATCACTGTCTGATGGAATGCATATTGCACAAATTGAACTGATATAATTTGCAAATTTATAATCTTAATGTAGTGCATTTACCAAACTTTCCCAAATTGACAGACTTTCTGCTCATGCTTACGTTATGAATTGTGAAAACTGTCTTGCAGATACCTAATGCAAGTCGGCTTGTAATTTTAACAGAATCTAAGGGAAGTCCATACAGCCCCAAATTTCATGCATTAATTTTGGTACCAAATAGTGTTAAAATAGTTTTAAAAAAAAAATAATTTATTGATGTTCATAGAATGATCAAAATTCCCTATAGGACGACAAAATATGCCAATATCAAAATTTAATGGAGCTTCCAATAAATTATAAACATATTGTATGATGAAGCTGTGAGAGACTTGATTAGAGGCTTGTTTTCTGATGTTTCAAGGAGGCATGAATACTCAATTCCCATTAATGGAAAATCTAACCAGAATGAAAGAAGAATAGTATAAGCCTATTAAAGATTCAAGCACTATAAAGAAATTATATGGTTTCAATTTCTACTGAAAGCATGCCGTTTTTTATAAGAAAATGGGAGGCTTTTAGACTAACTCAAATCCCCAGCAGAACATTTAGAAGTGGGTATCTTTGCCGATGAAGTTATACTACCAACCCCATTTTACAGTAAATAAGACTCCAACTCTCAAACTTTTGACAGTGTTTTGATTCGTTTACCACTCAAACAATCTGTAGTCTGCTATGTTGCAGAAGAATAACACAGAATAATGGTGATTTCACCATACCAAAATTGCGCAGAAATCTGAAATTTCAAAAAGAGATTCGACAACTTCAAGCAAATTCCAGGAAAATAAAAACCGCCCAGATTAAAACTAAGTATGAATTAGAATTTACCCTTTTCAATTGAATAATCAATCTAAACCAAACACCAGCATAGGATTATCTAACCAACCAAACAACCATTTAAAGTAGTAATCTAACACATGAATGTGAAAATTTACAAGTCACAACAATGGCAAAAAAAAAAAAAATTGAAAAAACATAAAATGGAAGAAAATCTAACCAAATAATTCAAAACCCAGATGAGAAATTGAACCCAAAAACTTGATCAACCAACAAAACAGAGGAAGTAACGGTAACTCCAGCCAGAAGAGACAGAGTAAAAAAACTTGAATATTCAATCAACTTTAGCTATACCCAATAATTGGCATAGGCATCAACTTAGAGAGCCAAGAAAAACTTGACAAGAAGCAAAGAGAAGTGGTGACGTGGAAGAAGGAGCGTGATTGTAGGGCACCGGGAATTGCGTGTCTAAGCTTAGAACAAACTATGCCTACACAAAGAGTCAAAGAAATTGGATCTGCCTTTCCATGCAATTGACATCTATATATTTATTTTTGCTTGTTATCTTTACACCTTTGCATTCTAAGCTTATTTCTTTAACATTTTATTTTTGTTTCTGCTTAACAAAATATTTTATTTTTTTATTTGTATTGATTAATTCCCGATGTTGATTTGATTGGCCACTGGCGTAATTCAGACAAAATTTTTAGAAGTGATTAGATATGTTCGTGGATGGGTTTGGGCAGGTTTCGGAATGGGACTTGAAATTTTTTATTTATGTCTCAGATCTGATCAAGTCTGAAATTAATTTATTTTAAATGAAGTCCAAGCTCTCCATCTTTAGAAAAGCTGTTAAAACCTAGTTTGGTATATATATATTAAAAAATTTAGAAATATTATCAAGATATGTAATGTTGTGGTGCCTTAGGATAGCAATGGAGTGGGAAATTTTCATTCCTTACGGGAATTCGCTCAATACTAAGCGGAGATTCCCCGATTTATCTCATCATGGAAACGGAGATAGGGAAAATTTTTCCTCCATTAGTGAAAACAGGGCGAAGATTGGGAGTATATTTTTCATCTCGTAGGGATCCTTATTCCGTCCCTATGGGATCCAATTATATGATTATATAATTACTCCTAATATAATTAATGATAATTTACATAATTACCCTATAATATAATTAGCAATTATTGAAAGAAATTTATTTAAGTATTTTCATATTTATATATACTGTTTTAATATTTTACTAAAAAAATTGTAGAACATTTTTAATATATTAAGAATATTTACATTTTAATTTTGTTTGATTGATGTTTTGTGGGTTTGAATCTATTAATATTTTTTAAATATATTTATTTTTATTTTTTGTTATTATTTATGAATTATATAAATATATATAAATTTAGTAAAATAAAATTCAAATGGGCATAGAAATCCCTACGGGGACGAGGATCCCCATAAGGATGGGGATGAGAATTAAATTATCCCCGTATGTGAGGTGGGGACAAGGACAGGGATTCTCTGCTAAGGTGGAGATGGAGATGGGCGATAGTTCCTCCGCCTCCGCCTCCGCCCTGCCCTATCCTGCCCCGTTGCCATCCCTAGTGGTGCCCACCTCTAAATATACATTTTATTTATATACCTTATAAATATCGAGTTGGGCTTGGAGCAGTCCTGAGTTTTATTACATATAACGAGGCTTGCCTGTTAACATATTTGATTTTAGCCGGTGAGAACATTTTAACCAGTTATATGATTCTAGGTAAGACCATCTTCAAGCTATAAAATCAAATATTCAAAATGAAAATACAAGCTTGGTGACTTTATTAAGTTATGTACAAGATGACGAACAATGGCTCTGTCACTCTCCAGCAGGAGAGCACGCGATCGGCATTGGGATATAGGTGATGCATATAGCAACCAATGCCCATAGTTAGCTTGACAACTTGGTAAATGACAAAACTATCACATGACAACTGTAAGAATAAGGCTATAGGCTCATATGTTAAGCAGAACCTGTACAAACATCATGTCAAATTAATGACATTTAGGGTAATCATTACAATTACATTATTATCATAACCTCATCAAGTTCATGCTTAATAAAATATTTCAATCATCTCATCAAACTCATCACCATGTTCTTGCTTAACAGAACATCTCAATTAGCCCAAAAGATAGTAACCACATACGAATAATTTAGAATTATACATACAAAGAAAAATAATAATGTGGAGTGCTAAAGAATTAATTTACAGAATAATAGAAAATTTATAACATACTTGAATAATAATATAAAATTCACTGCCGAAAAATAAAAGGCAGGAATATTCAATTAAAATATCTTCACAAGCTCATCATGTAACTTGGGAAAAATATTAAATAGGAATGAGCATTTGACTCAGTGAACTATATAATATTAATATAATTTACCATTTGAAAATCAGAAATACTGATGCACATGTCAATCAAACAAACAATTCACATAATCATATAAGGATGGAAATCAGTCTATAGGAACCACGCTAATTCTCAATTTGGAGAGCCTATCCCTCATACCTAGCTCTCTTAATTCAAAACTATCTCTTAAATCCAATAGGGTCCGGCTGTCACTAATCTATACCATACAGCCTTGACCTGACTAGCAGCAGCCCTAGCGATGAGCAAGCCTGGTCGTCACACACCAATCATAGCTCATCTTTATATTTATTGCAATAGTCAAAATCACATCTCTAAGTGGCCCTTATGTCATTCCAATCCCCGTCCAACAACTACAAGTAATATGCAATACAAATGTAATCAAAACATTCATATAATATGCTAGGATGCTTAACTTATATTCTTAATGCATAGTTATATATACAGTATGTAAACAAGCGATACATGTATACAAGTGAAGCCTTAATTAAATAGTAAAATGGAAAGTTATATTAAATTATATAACTCACAGATCTAACGAGATCCAATTAGGTCTCCTACACTAATTGATAACTTGGAAGACGCTAGAATGCCAAGTATTGGATAATGATACAAAGATTCATTAGAACTAGAATAACCTAACTAATATATACTCAAGTAACTCTAAAGATTTTGCCAAAATTTTGGCAAAACTTTCCCTTTAATTAGGACATTTTCCCAGCTATAGCAAAGGAAGATCATTTCTAAATAACCTCAACAACCTACATCGACTAACTATAACATCAATGACCCATCTGGGTCTTCAAACTCAACTTACAATGATACCAATTCTTCAACTAACTCTGGAACATATTATAATTCATATACATGTACCTATATACATGAAGAAAATTATATGAACAAATTCTTATAATTCCATAAAAGATTAAAAATTATCAATTTACTCTAATAAGATGCATCAACATACAAATTTATCTCAAATAATTGATTTCATTATAATGATCTTAATTTAAGTTATAAACTTTTAAATTCTTTTGTTGAATTTAATAACTCAAATTCCAAAATTCACATTCATTTCTATAAAATTCAACTTAACAATACACACACACACACACACACACACACACACACACACACACATATATATATATATATATATATATATATATATATATATATATATATATATATATATATATATATATATATATGTAGATACATACATACATACATACATACATACATACATATATATATATATATATATATATATATATATATATATATATATATATATATATATATATATATATATATACACATACATACATACATACATACATACATATATTGTTAAGTTGAATTTTATAGAAATGAATGTGAATTTTGGAATTTGAGTTATTAAATTCAACAAAAGAACTTAGAGTAAAGGTCTATTTAGTTAATGAGGTTTGACAAAATTAATGATTTCATCCCTATAGTTTGAAAAAGTCACTAATTAGTCCCTGTAGTCTTATTCCGTTAAATAATTTAGTCTTTCTGTTAAGAATTTCAAAAAATTCCTTTAGTCAACCTTGAAAATAATATTTTTGTATAAAAATCAATATTTTTCTACCTAAAATACTTTTCTTTGAATCAATAAGTAAATAGGTACCCTATTAGTTTTTGGCTCACTTTTTTCCCTCCCAATTTCTCACACTCTCTTTCTCTTTTTGGTACTCTCATATATTTTTTTTTTTGTAGGTAACAATCAGAAATCCATCATCGTTTTTCAAGTTCATCATTTAAATGTGATATTGCATATCGGGCTATTGAATTGGATTTCATATTATTAGTTTTTCATTTGTTGTTTTTAGTTGATATTTTATTTTTGGATTTTGGGTTTTGGTATTTTTAAATGATAGAATGATGCAAATAACAAAGCATACAAAGGCAAAGATCCAATTCAACTTCCCAATGGTCCCATTATAAGAGCAAGAATGAAGAAATTCAAGGAAACACTAAATGAGATGATTCAAGACTTATGGGATGATCTTGCCATAATTCAAGAATGCAAGTATAAATCATTCATCAAAATGGGGATTCAAGACTCAAATCAAAATTTGGTGACAATGATTCAAATGGATGAAGGCCAAAACATGGGCATGTACCTAGGCCTTTAGTTTGTTTTTGATGTTTTGGGCCCCTATCAATATGATATAAGCCTAAGTTCAATTAAATTAAGTTTGCTTATGTAATTAGTGAGTTTGGGTCTATTTATGTTAGGTTTAAAGGCCAAAATGAGTTTAGATTTATTTCTTGTTTAGGAATCAATTTGTAACTAGGAAACTTCAATCTTATTTAGGAAGATTCCCTACTCTATGTTTTATTCCAATTTAGGGTTGAACCTATAATTATTAGTTGTCTAGGAATCGATTTCTAACTATTCTTGTTTAGGAAACATTCCCTAGTCTATGTTTTATTCCAATTTAGGATTGAACCTATAATTATTAATTGTCTAGGAATCAATTTCTAACTAGGAAATTTTAACTCTTGTTTAGGAAAGATTCCCTAGTCTATGTTTTATTCCAATTTAGGGTTGAGCCTCTATATAAACTCAACCATTCATGTAAAATAGAGTTAGATTTTGATAAATAAAAATTCAGTTTTCTTAAGAGAGGTTCTCTTGTCTTTCATTCTTGATTGATTCAAGTTTATACAATCAAAGTTAATTACTTTGTGTGTATTTATTCCAAGGTTCTCTTTCACAAATTGGTATTGTGTTGCAGAGATCATCATCCAAAGGTGATCATATTCTAAAATACTCTATCACAGGTTGGAATTAGGTAGCAAACTTAGGAAAAATCTGATTTAGCTTTTCAAGGAGTTGCTTATAAGCATAAAGGTATTGGATCTCAAGTTTAATATACTTGGAGTTCATATCATAGAAATTAGAGAAAATTTGGGTTTTTGATAGAAAATAGAGAAATTTTGGGTTTTGGTTTTACATACATAATATGCATGTTTGTGAATTAGAGAAAATTTGGATTTTTTATTTTTATAGGTGCAAAGAATGTGTAGGCTAGCGATATTGATAGGGCGTGGGAAGTGAGGTAACTCAACTCTTACTACAAGTGTGGAAAGCGAGCTGGAATCAAAATTTCTAAATCGCCTGACAACAAACACAAGCTATATTACTATTGTAATTTGAATCAGTGCAGTATATTCTTGGGTTGGTGCAAGCCAATTGATACTTTTAGATCGACTTTCACCAATAATACAATTGACTCTCCAACAATCTTTTGAGCTTAACTGGCTGATATTAATAGTTTAAGAAATGAGGTATTGTGTCTACAATTGAGAATCGCCAACTTTATGGGAAAATTAAAGGATTGAATTCTTCTTTGGCTTTCTTAAAGATGTTGATTGGCATGTGTCTAATTTGTAGTTTGTTTCTTATCATCTTTGTGGTTATGTTAATAGGAAAGATGCCATGATTGGCAATTGGATTTTGATTTTATGGGTTATTGAATGTAATTTTTTTGTTTCTTTGTGTGGGCTAGGTACTTGATTATTGGCCTTACTAGGATAGATATCTTAATTGTTTGTGGTAGCAAAGATGTTAGGTAAAAGCCTATTGCCAGTTGTGTTTTGGTAATAGACTAAAAGTGTAATTGTTGTAGGCCTTGATCAGTAATCCTTTTTGTAAGTAATGTTAACATGAATGCTAATGGCAGTAATAGCAGTATGGTTGTTGGAGAATTGAGTATTTATTTATGGATTATGAAATATTAACATTTTGGCTGGTTTGTTAATTAATGGTTCATTAATAGCTTGATTTTTGATTTGTCAGGGACTAAATAGTATTTTATTTCATAATGTGAGGGACAAAAAAGTGTTCAATTTAATAATCAGAGGGACTAAGTAGTTTTGAATTTTGTAATGTGAGGGACTAAATAGTGTTAAGTTGAGGGACTAAAGTGTTTTGTAAAAGATAAAAATTGATAATATAATAAATATATAGTTAATATTTTCAACCTATACAAATAAATCCAATAATTTCTATAAAAGATAAAAATTGACAATGTAACAAATAGACAATTAACATTTTCAACCTATACAAATAAATCCAATAATTTCACATGTATATACAATTCATCATCATCTAAATAAGCTTTCAAATATTTGTTTTAGCTCTTTCACATTCAAATACTAATTTTTATATATTGATCATAATTCATAGAAACTTGAAAATTATAATGACTTCTTGTTTGAATTTCATAACAACCTTCAAATCTCTCAAAATATATATTACCTAGGACTTTTAATATATATAGTTCCATATCCAAAATCCATGAACCTATTGCCCTCCAAAATGTAATTCCCATTTACATCTTTTCCCCATTTACATCTCACTCCTATATCAACTTTTTCCCCATTTACATATCACTCCTAAAAAATTCTATATTAGTGATCCTTGTCACCATTTACTATCTACTTCCCATAATATACTGCAAAAAATCAATCCCATATTGATGCAATCAACAAAGCATACAAAGGGAATGATCCAATTCAACTTCCCAATGGTCCCATTATAAGAACAAGAATGAAGAAATTCAAGGAAACACTAAATGGGATTATTCAAGGCTTGTGGGATGATCTTGCCACAATTCAAGAATGCAAGAATGAATCATTCATCAAAATGGGGATTCAAGACTCAAATCAAAGTTTGGTGACAATGATTCAAGTGGATGAAGGCCAAAACATGGGCATGTACCTAGGCCTTTAGTTTGTTTTTGATGTATGTGGGCCCCTATCAATATGATATAAGCCCAAGTTCAAATAAATTAAGTGTGCTTATGTAATTAGTGAGTTTTGGGCCTATTTATGTTAGGTATAAAGCCCAAAATGAGTTTAGATTTATTTTTTATTTAGGAATCAATTTCTAACTAGGAAACTTTAATCCTTGTTTAGGAAGGTTCCTTAGTCTATGTTTTATTCCAATTTAGGTTGAACTTATAATTATTAGTTGTCTAAGAATCAATTTCTAACTAGGAAACTTTAATTCTTATTTAAGAAAGATTCCTTAATCTATGTTTTATTCTAATTGAGGGTTGAACCTATAATTATTAGTTGTCTAGGAATCAATTTCTAACTAGAAAATTTTAATTCTTATTTAGGAAAGATTCCTTAGTCTATGTTTTATTCCCATTTAGGGTTGAGCCTATATATAAACTCAACCATTAATGTAAAATGAAGTTAGATTTTGATAAATAAAAACTGAATACTCTTGTTTTTTATTCTTGCTTGAATCAAGTTCATACAATCAAAGCTAATTACTTTGTACGTATTTATTCTAAGGTTCTCTTTCACAAGTTGGTATTGTGTTGCAGAGATCATCATCCAAAGGTGGTCAGATTCCAAGGTGCTGTATCACAGGTTGGAATTGGGTCACAGACTTAGGGAAAATTTGATTTAGCTTTCCAAGTAGTTGCTTCCAAGCGTAAAGATATTGGGTCTCAAGTTTAATATACTTGGGGTTTGTATCAGTTTGGTATCAGAGCTTAGGCTCTAAATCAGGTTATATCTTTCCATTTCATTTGTATTTTCCATTTTTCGTTTCTTTTTTTTTTATCTGTTTTCCTTTTCATTAAATTCCTTTGTTTTCACTTTGTTAATTTTGTTTGCTATTGTTTCAAGTCTAAAATTAAAAAAAAAATCCTAAAATCGTTTACCTTTATTAGTGTCTTGTTATCATCTTCTTTAGTTTGTCTCTTTGTTTCCTACCTTTTCGTATTATTATTGTTCCTTTTCTATTCTTTGTGTTTATCAAAAATCAAGTCTTGGAAGAAATCAGCTCCTAAATTATCAACTTTAATTCGGTTTGGAATTTTTGTACTTGATCTTCAATTAATCTCATTAATCTTCAGTATTTGTCCTTAAAATTACTTGCTGCAATTGAACTTTAAAAGAAGAAGAAGAAGAAGAGTAAACAAAATCAGAATTTAAAAAAAAAAAAAGCAAAAAAAAAAAAAAAAGGAAGGAAAATTCGTCCAAAAAGAAAAGAAGAAGCAAAAAGTGTTGAAATCTGACTTTTTTGGAGTATTTATGAAGTTATTTAGTTCCTAGAGTGAAGAGGATGAGGAAAGAAGCTGATTTTCAAGATTATACAAAGAAAATCAAAGATTTCAGCATTTTATAAGGAGTTTGACCAAAGTCTAAGCATCCTTCGAAAACAAGCTATGATTGTTTTCCTACTCCTTTCCAAATTTTGGTTTGACTTTTCTAATCCTATTTTCATTATGATTTCTTATTTTCTTATTCGTTTTAGTTTTCTTTTTGTATTTAATTATTTTGAATCTTTATTAATGTCTCATTAGATTTCCTAATCCCATCAGGATTCCTATATTGTTTTCCTAGTTCTATTAGGATTTCTAGTTCTTGTTTCATTGAGTCTTTAAACTTTGGATCTTATACAAGGAGAATCAAAGATTTTCAAGATTATACAAGGAGAATCAAAGATTTCATCATTTTACAAGGAGTTTGACCAAAGTCTAAGCATCCTTCGAAAACAAGCTATGATTGTTTTCCTACTCCTTTCCAAATTTTAGTTTGACTTTTCTAATCCTATTTTCATTCTGATTTCTTATTTTCTTATTCGTTTTGGTTTTCTTTTTGTATTTAATTATTTTGAATCTTTATTCATGTCTCATTAGATTTCCTAATCCCATCAGGATTCCTATATTGTTTTCCTAGTTCTATTAGGATTTCTAGTTCTTGTTTCATTGAGTCTTTAAACTTTGGATCTTATTCACATTGTAATTTAGTAAAAATTGTATTAATTTGATTTTTGCAACTAATCTTGGCAAGAAATTGAGTGGAAAAAGGCTAAGTGTGAGCACATCTAGAGAAAAGCCATTGATTGCATGTAAAACTAAACACGAGTGAACTGGAGTGTCAAAACTATTTGAGTGAAACACGTGAGGGAGTGAAGTGAGGAAACTATTCTCTACTTTACTAACTTTATTTTGCAGCTTCAAGATGAGTGGAACCCAAGGGAATCCACATGGGGAACTAGATAAATTCCAAGCCTTGGATCAAATGATAGATTGGATCAAATGGAGCGAAGAAGCAATGAAAGGATCAAAAGATTAGAAGTTTCAATTATAAGGGGACAGCCACTCACTGCTCTTAGGCAAGCTAGGCAAATCCAAAGAAGAGTTTGGAATGAAGATGAGGATGAAATCAAGTCCCTTGGTGACAATGAAGAGGAAGAAGAAGTAAGGCCAAGAGCTAGACAAGATAACAACAATGGTGGAATAAAACTGAAAATTCCAACATTTCATGGAAGAATAGATCCCAAAGCATACCTGGATTAGGAAAAGAAGATTGAGTTGGTGTTTGATTGTCATAACTACACCAAATCTAAGAAGTTGAAGCTTGCTGTGGCTGTATTTGATGGATATGCCATTATTTGGTTGGACGATACCAAGCAAAAGAGGAGAAGAAATAGAGAAAGACCTGTAGAAGAATGGAGGGACTTAAAGGCAATCATGAGAAGGAGATTTATACCAAGCCACTACTATAGGGAGTTGCACAATCGTCTACAAAACCTATCTCAAGGGTCCAAAAGTGTTGAGGAATACTACAAAGAGATGGAGGTAGACATGATTCGAGCAAATGTGGAAGAAGATAATGAGGCTACAATGTCAAGGTTCCTTAATGGGTTGAATAAGGAGATTGCAAATGTAGTTGAGCTGTAACCATATATGGAGCTTAAAGATTTGCTTCATCTTACTTTAAAGGTCGAGAAGCAGTTAAAGAAGAGGAGTACCAATCGGCTATCTACCTCCTACAATGGAACATTCAAATCAAATTGGAAAAAAGATGACAAGGCTTTTTCATCCAAGCCTAGAGTTGATTCCAATGAAGCTCCAAAGACGCCCATCCCAAGCAAGGACAAAGGTAAAGCTACACCTTCTAGTTTTGGAAATATTATATGCTTTAAATGTCAAGGTGTAGGTCACTATAAGAAGGATTGTCCAAATAAAAGAACAATGATCATGCTTGATGGGGAGTACTATTTGGCTAGTGAAGAAGAAGTTGAAAAAGAAAGAATACCACCTCTTAAAGATGCAAGTGACGAAGAGGACGGCAACCAACTAGAAATAGTCAAATGTGGGAGGTCTCTTGCCACAAGGAGAACGTTGAACATGCAAATCCAACATGATGATAATGTGCAACAAAGGAAAAATCTGTTTCAAACTAGATGTCTTGTAAAAGATAGAGTTTATGATGTAATCATAAATGGGGGTAGTGTAACCAATGTAGCAAGCACCACTTTAGTTGAGAAACTAGGGTTACCTACTACTAAGCATCCTCACCTTTATAAACTAAAATGGCTTAATGATTGTGGGGAAATTAGGGTGACAAGGCAAATTCTAGTAGATTTCAAGATAGGTAGGTATAATGATGAGATTTTATTTGATGTTGTGCCTATGCAAGCAGGTCATCTATTATTAGGACGCCTTTGGCAATTTGATAGAAAGGTGATGCATAATGGCTACACCAATCACTACACTTTTGAGAAAGATGGAAGAAAGATAACTCTTGCACCACTTTCACCTAAAGAAATCTATGAGAATGAGCTGAAAAGAATTCAAAAGGAGAGAGAAGGCAAGAGTGAGAAAAAGAGTGTAAATGATGTACCAAAAGAAAGAGAGAGTGCAAAAGAAAAAAGTGGCAAAAATCTTGAGAAAGGAAAGAAAGTGAGCTCAAGTGAGAAAAATGAGGGAAAAGAAATTGTTGAAAGTAAAAAAGAAACATGTGAACTTTTATGCAAAGGGAAGTGATGTTAGGGAAGCTTGGTTTTTAAAGAAAAGTATACTTGTACTCATGTACAAGGAGCTTTATTTTAACACAAATGACCTTAATGTTTCTTTGCTTAGTGTTTTTGTTTCTCTTTTACAGGAATTTGAGGATGTCTTTCCTGAAGAGATACCTAATGGATTGCCACCCATTAGGGGTATTGAGCATCAAATCGATTTTATTCCTGGTGCTTCTATTCCAAATAGACCAGCCTATAGAAGTAACCCCGAGGAAACAAAGGAGCTTCAAAGGCAAGTTATGGAGTTGATAGCTAAAAGACATGTTAGAGAAAGTATGAGTCCATGTGCTATATCCATTTTGCCAGTACCTAAGAAAGATGGTTCTTGGCGTATGTGTGTTGATTGTCATGCAATTAATAACATTATGGTAAAGTATCACCATCCTATTCCTAGGTTAAATGATATGCTTGATGAGTTGCATGGTTCTGCTATCTTTAGCAAAATTGATTTGAAAAGTGGATATCACCAAATTAGAATGAAGGAAGGTGATGAATGGAAAACTGCCTTTAAAAAAAATATGGTTTGTATGAATGATTAGTTATGCCTTTTGGCTTGACTAATGCACCTAGTTCATGAGACTTATGAACCATGTTTTGAGAAATATTTTTGGCAAGTTTGTTGTTGTATATTTTGATGATATTCTTGTCTATTCTAAAAACATAGATAAACACTTAGAACATTTAAGGTGTGTGCTTGATGTGTTGAGAAATGAAAAATTGTTTGCTAACCTTAAAAAGTGTTCTTTTTGTTTAGATAGGATTGTGTTTTTAGGATTTGTGGTTAGTGCTCAAGGTGTTGAAATTGATGAAGAAAAGGTAAGTGCTATCAAAAATTGGCCTATTCCTACATCGGTAAGTGAGGTAAGAAGTTTTCATGGTTTGGCAAGTTTTTATAGACCTTTTGTAAAAGATTTTAGCATCGTAGCTGCACCTCTAACTGAGGTAATTAAAAGAATTATGTTTTTAAGTGGGGAAAAGAACAAGAAGATGCATTTAATTCATTAAAAGATAAGCTATGTAAGGCACCCATTCTTGCATTGCCTAAATTTAATGATATTTTTGAGATTGAGTGTGATGCATTAGGTGTAGGTATTGGGGTTGTCCTTATGCAAGGAAAAAGGCCAATTGCCTATTTTAGTGAAAAGGTCCATGGTGCCTCATTGAAGTACCCCACTTATGACAAGGAGCTCTATGCTTTGGTTAGAGATTTGGAGACTTGGCAACACTACCTTTGGCCTAAGGAGTTTGTAATTCACACCGACCATCAATCCTTGAAATTCCTAAAGGGTTAAGGTAAGTTGAGCAAGAGGCATGCCAAATGGGTTGAGTTCATTGAGACCTTTCCATATGTGATCAAATACAAGCAAGGTAAGAAGAACATTGTGGTTGATGCACTATCAAGAAGGTATGCTTTACTTAATGCTTTGGATGCAAGAATTCTTGGGTTTGAAAATATTAAATCTCTGTATGTTGATGATTCTGATTTTTCTAGCATTTTCAAAGCAAGTGAGAAAGTTGCATTTGGTAAATTCTATAAAATGGATGGGTTTTTGTTTAAAGAAAATAGACTTTGCATACCTATTTGTTCTATGAGAGAATTGCTTATTAAAGAGGCACATGAGGGAGGGTTAATGGGACATTTTGGCATCACTAGAACTTTAGATACTTTACATGAACACTTCTATTAGCCTAAAATGAAAAGGGATGTACATAGAATTTGTGATAGATGTGTTGTGTGCAAGCAAGCTAAATGTAAAGTTTTGAATCAAGGTTTGTATACTCCTTTATCTATTTCTAGTAACCCTTGGACTGATATTTCCATGGATTTTATTTTAGGGTTGCCTAGATCTAAAAAGGGAAAGATTCTATCTTTGTAGTGGTTGATAGGTTTTCCAAAATGTCACATTTCATTCCTTGTAATAAAACTGATGATGCCACCAACATTGCTAATTTATTCTGTAGGGAAGTGGTACGTTTGCATGGTATTCCTAAAACTATTGTTAGTGATAGGGATGTAAAGTTTCTAAGTCATTTTTGAAAAGTTTTGTGGAGTAAAATTAGAACCAAATTGCTGTTTTCTACAACTTGTCATCCACAAACTGATGGTCAAACTGAAGTTATTAAGAGGACTTTAGGAACTTTGTTGCATGCTATTATCCAAAAGAACTTAAAGAATTGGGAAGAATGCATTCCATTTGTTGAGTTTGCTTATAATAAAGTTGTGCATTCTACTACTGGTTTCTCACCTTTTGAAATTTTTTATGGTTTTAATCCTCTAACCCCTTTGGATTTAGTTCCCTTACCTTATAATGAAAGGAGTAGTTTGGATGGGAAGAGAAAGGCAGATTTGGTGAAGAAACTATATGAGGAGGTGCGCAAGAATATTAAGAAGAAAAATCAACAAATAGCAAGCCAAGTGAATAAGGGAAGAAGGCATGTTGTATTCGAACCAGGTGATTGGGTTTGGGTGCATATGAGAAAAGAAAGGTTTCCAACTCAAAGAAAGACAAAGCTTCATCCAAGGGGAGATGGACCTTTTCAAGTAGTTGAGAAGATCAATGACAATGCATATAAGTTGGACCTACCTAGTGAGTATAATGTGAGTACTACCTTTAATGTTAGTGATCTTTCTCCTTTTGATGTAGGTGTTAGAGATTCATAGATGAATCATCTTGAGGAGGGAGGGAATGATGCAAACAACAAAGCATACAAAGGCAAGGATCCAATTCAACTTCCCAATGGTCCCATTATAAGAGCAAGAATGAAGAAATTCAAGGAAACACTAAATGGGATGATTCAAGGCTTGTGGGATGATCTTGCCACAATTCAAGAATGCAAGAATGAATCATTCATAAAAAATGGGGATTCAAGACTTAAATCAAAGTTTGGTGACAATGATTGAAGTGGATGAAGGCCAAAACATGGGCATGTACCTAGGCCTTTAGTTTATTTTTGATGTTTTTGGGCCCCTATCAATATGATATAAGCCCAAGTTCAAATAAATTAAGTGTGCTTATGTAATTAGTGAGTTTTAGGCCTATTTATGTTAGGTATAAAGCCCAAAACGAGTTTAGATTTATTTCTTGTTTAGGAATCAATTTCTAACTAGGAAACTTCAACCTTGTTTAGGAAGATTCCCTAGTCTATGTTTTATTCCAATTTAGGTTGAACTTATAATTATTAGTTGTCTAGGAATCAATTTCTAACTAGGAAACTTTAATTCTTATTTAAGAAAGATTCCTTAGTCTATGTTTTATTCCAATTTTGGGTTAAACCTATAATCATTAATTGTCTAGGAATCAATTTCTAACTAGGAAATTTTAATTCTTATTTAGGAAAGATTCCTTAGTCTATGTTTTATTCCCATTTAGGGCTGAGCCTGTATATAAACTCAACCATTCATGTAAAATGAGTTAGATTTTGATAAATAAAAACTGAATACTCTTGTTTTTTATTCTTGCTTGAATCAAGTTCATACAATCAAAGCTAATTACTTTGTGTGTATTTATTCCAAGGTTCTGTTTCACAAGTTAGTATTGTGTTGCGAAGATCATCATCCAAAGGTGATCATATTGCAAGGTGCTTTATCATGGGTTGGAATTGGGTCACGGACTTGGGGAAAATCTAATTTAGCTTTCCAAGGAGTTGCTTCCAAGCGTAAAGATATTGGGTCTCAAGTTTAATATACTTGGGATTCATATCACATATTGCCAAAAATACTATATATATATATGCCCTTTTATTTTCAACTACAAATACTAACCAACAAGAAAACATAATTGGCATTTGTTGTACAATTAGCTCCTCTCTGTGCTGATTTAATGTGGCCTGGTTGGTGTTGTGTTTCCAAATTGAGACATATTACAACCTTTTGTAGTTGTGTTTGCTGCTAATCTTTTTCATGCTCTGCTACTTCTCATGCTCGTGTTTTAATTTTTGCTTGGTTGTGCTAAGTTGTTTACATCAATTGTATGTCTCTTTACTCTGCTTTTTTATTGAGTGTTGACTTGATTGTGATGGTCCTACCCTCTCATTTATTATCCTCCTTGGTCTACCTATTTGTCTATTCTGACTTGTTTGTGTTTGACTTTCAATATTTTCAGCTCTCCTTCCCTACACATTTAATAATTAAATCAGTTTCCATTATTAATTCATCTAACAATAAAAATATTCAAATGGAAAAATATTTACTATAGTTTCATCATTCCATCTATGAATATCAGTAACAATGTTGTTTTTAGCTCTCCTTCCTCTACCCCTACCCCTTTGTGATATGTTTCCCTTTCATTAGTTTTTATAGTTCAAAATAAAAAAAAAATAATAGAATATATCATAATTTGTCAGCTTTACCTTGTTCATAGGAGCTCTTTCACATGCTCTTCTATTATATCCAAATGCTCTACAATTAGAGCATCTAACTGTGTTTGATCTAGTTCTTAAGGAATTTGGTTGTTCATCTCCTTCATCTCTTTTTCTACCTACTCTAGGCCTGCCCATACCTCTTTTCAATGGAAATGGTAGTATTTTTTGGGTTTGCTCATCTAGTTCATAGTTTCCCAATGGCATAGGATGTATGATCCCGCTATAAGCCTTTCTATATGTGCCAACATTGAAATATTCATGAAAATAATCTCAGGTTCTGCCCTTTTATACCCAATGCATACAATTGCATGCTTACATGGTAGACTTGATATGGACTGCCAACCACAGCTACAATTTTTAGTATTCAAATTCATACTAAATGTCAAAGGTCCTTCTTGCACTTTAAACTCATCATTCCTCCTAGGTAAGAGTTTATTGACCCTTGACATTTTAATCAACATATTTAAAGTTTTTCTAGTCCTAGGACATATTTTCCCTTCACAACCTTTTGCATATCTATTTTGCAATCTCACCATGCATTTTTGCCTCAAAAAATCAATTAATTTCACAATGGGTGAGAATCTCACTTACCTACCTAGCTATTAAATGACTCTTTCATGTTATTGGTGCCATGTTCACTCTTCCCTTCTAGCCAATATGCATGCTTTGTCTATTGAGACAAAGGAATCTTCAGCAATTAATCATATGGTTCTCTTTCCTTCTTAGGCTTCATATTTTTCATAGTAGTAAAAAATTTCTTATTATGTGTTGCTCTAACTGCTTGCCAAAAATCATTCTTCAAACTCAATCCATGGAATGATTTCTTGAAATTCATGAACAAGTGTCTTACACAAAATCTATGACATGCATCTAGAAATCTTTGTTTCAAAGCCTTAATGACACCCTGAGACAAAATAAAAATGGATATAGTTCAAACTTTATAGAATAGATGATGCAAACAAGGAAGCATACAAAGGCAATGATCCAATTCAACTTCCTAATGGTCCCATTGCAAGAGCAAGAATGAAGAAATTAAGGAAGCACTAAATGGGATGATTCAAGGCTTGTGGGATGATCTTGCCACAATTCAAGAATGCAAGAATGAATCATTCATCAAAATGGGGATTCAAGACACAAATCAAAGTTTGGTGATAATGATTCAAGTGGAGGAAGGCCAAAACATAGAGAGACAAGCTTCAAATATGGCCATGAGAAGAAATTGCACAAGTATTGAAAGCTCAAAAACATCACGCTCGTGACGGGTGTCACGCCCATGACAATTGTAGATTGAAAGCTCTTTGTTGCGAGCGCAACAAGAACTTGGGTTGTGTAATTCATTTTATTTTCTGATTTTTGTTATTTTTCTTTAATTTTAGATTTTTTGGGCCTTTATCAATATGATATAAGCCCATGGTCATTTAAATTAAGTTTACTTATGTAATTAATAAGTTTTGGGCCCATTTATGTTAGGTTTAAAGCCCAAAACGAGTTTAGGTTTATTTCTTATTTAGAAATCAGTTTAGGAATCTATTTCTAACTAGGAAACTTCAATCCTTGTTTGGGAAGATTTCCTAGTCCTTAGCTAATTCCAATTTAGGGTTGAGCCTCTATATAAACTCAACCATTCATGTAAAAAGAAGTTAAGTTATGATCAATAAAATTCAGTTTTCTTAAGAGTGTGATCTCTTGGTTTTGATTCTTGCTTGAATCAAGTTCATACAATCAAAGCTAATTACTTTGTACGTATTTATTCCAAGATTCTCTTTCACGAGTTGGTATTGTGTCATAGAAATCATCATCCGAAGGTGATCATATTCCAAGGTGCTCTATCAATGGATGGATTTGGGTTGCGAACTTGGGGAAAACCTGATTTAGCTTTCCAAGGAGTTGCTTCCAAGCGTAAAGATAATTGGGTCTCAAGTTTAATATACTTGGTGTTCGCATCAGTTTGGTATCAAAACTTAGGCTCTAAATTAGGTTATATCTTTCCATTTCGTTTGTGTTTTATATTTTTGTTTGTTTCTTGTTTTCATTTGTCTTTGTTAAATTCCTTAGTTTTCGTCTCATTAATTCTCTTTTGTTATTGTTTCAAGTCTAAAAATTCAAAAAAAAAAAATCCAAATTGTTTTACCTTTTTTTTTTTTTCTTTGTTCGTCTATTCCTTCATTTGTTCCATCCTATTCATATTTCTATTCCTTGTTTCATTGGAAGGTCAAATCCATACTCTTTTGGGAACTAATTCAAATTCAAGAAGAAAGAAGGAAGGATTCGCCTAAGCTTGAAGACTTCAAATTTGGTTTGGCTTCTTGTATTTAAAAATCTTCAATTTGTTTGTTAATTTTCCTTTCAATTTGCTACTATAATTAAAAAAAAAAAAGAAAGAAAGAAAAAAAGAAAGAAATCGGTCAAGAAAAAAAAAAGAGAGAAAAAGAAAAAAGAAAAAGAAAAGCAAAAAAAAAAAAGAAGGAAAATTCGTCCAAAAAGAAAAGAAGAAGCAAAAAGTATTGAAATCTAACTTTTTGTGTATTTATAGAAGATATTTAGTTCCCAGAGTGAAGAGGACAAGGAAAGAAGCTAATTTTCAAGATTATATAAGGAGAATCAAAGATTTCAGCATTCTCCAAGGAGTTTAACCAAGTCTAAGCATCCTTCCAAGACAAGCTAGGATTGGTTTCCTACTCCTTTCCAAATTTTTCATTGACTTTTCTAATCCTATTTTCATTCTGATTTCTTGCTAATTTAACTATTTCCTTATACATTTTGGTTTTCTTTTTATTTCAATCCTTGGTCGTGTCTCATTAGGTTTCCTAATCCCATTAGGATTCCTATATTGTTTTCCTACTTCTATTAGGATTTTATTTTTTTTTCCAACTTCAATTATGATTTCTATTTCTATTTTTCTAAGTCCAAATTCTAATTTTGTTTTCCTAGTTCAATTAGGATTCTCGTTTTCCTAGTATCATTAGGATTTCTTATTTCTTGTTTAATTTTTGAGTTTTGGATTTTTATTCACATTGTAATTTAGTAAGATTGTGTTAATTTGATTTTTGAAAAAATCTTTGCAAGAGATTTGAGTGAAAAAAGGCTAAGTGTGAGAACATTTGGGGAAAAGCCATTGATTAAGAGCAAAACTAAACACGAGTGAACTTGAGTGACAAAATTACTTGAGTGAAACACGTGAGGGAGTGAAGTGAGGAAACTATTCTCTACTTTTCTAACTTTGTTTTGCAGCTCAAAGATGAGTGGAACCTAAGGAAATCCACATGTGGAAATAGATAGCTTCCAAGCCTTACATGATTTGCTCCAAGCGATGGAGAGAAGGACCAATGAAAGAATGGACCAACTTTAGTAAAGAAGTGTTTGACTTGAGCAAAGAAGTGTGGAGATGATGGACCAGTTAGAAGCTTCAATCACAAGGGGACAACCACTAAATTTTCCTAAACAATCTAGATTTGTACTAAGGAGAGTGCGGGATGAGATTGAAGATGAAGATGAAACTAAGTTCCCTGGTGATAATGAAGAGGAAGAAGAAGTGAGACCAAGAGCTAGAAAAGATGATAGCAATGGCGGAATAAAATTGAAAATTCCAACATTCCATGGAAGAATACATCTTGAAACATACTTGGATTGGGAAAAGAAGATTGAATTAGTTTTTGATTGTCATAATTACACTGAATCCAAGAAAATAAAGCTTGTTGTTACTATATTTGATGGATATGCCATTACTTGGTGGGATGATACCATGCAAAAGCGGAGAAGAAATAGAGAAAAACCCATCAAAAAATGGAGGGACTTAAAAGCAATCATGAGAAGAAGATTTATACTAAGTCACTACTATAAGGAGCTGTACAATCGTCTTCAAAACCTAACTCAAGGGTCTAACAGTGTTGAGGAATACTACAAGGAGATAGAGGTAGCCATGATTCGAGCAAATATGGAAGAAGATAATGAGGCTACAACAGTAAGGTTCTCAATGGCTTGAATAAGGAGATTGCAAATGTGGTTGAGCTATAACCATATATAGAGCTTGAAGATTTGCTTCATCTTGCTTTGAAGGTTGGGAAGCAATTGAAGAAGAGGAGTACCAATCGGCTATCTACCTCCTACAATGCACCATTCAAATCGAATTGGAGAAAAGATGATAAGACTTTTTCATCCAAGCCTAAGGCTAATTTCAAAGAAGCTCTAAAGATGCCCATCCCAACCAAGGACAAAGGTCAAACTATGCCTTCTAGTTCTAGAAATATTATATGCTATAAATGTCAAAGTGTAGGTCATTACAAGAAGGATTGTCCAAACAAGAAGATAATGTATATGCAAGATAGGGAGTGCTATTCAGCTAGTGAAGAAGAAGCTGTTAAAGAAAGAATGCTACCTCTTGAAGATGCAAGTGACAAAAAGGATGACAATCTACCTGAAATAGCCGAAGGTGGGAGGTCTCTTGTTACAAGGAGATCTTTGAACATGCAAGTCCAACATGACGATAATGTACAACAAAGGGAAAATCTATTTCAAATTAGATGCCTTGTAAGAGATAGAATTTATGATGTAATCATAGATGGGGGTAGTGTAACCAATGTAGCAAGCACCACTTTAGTTAAGAAACTAGGGTTACCTATTACTAAGCATCCTTACCCTTATAAACTAAAATGGCTCAATGATTGTGGGGAAATTAGGGTGACAAGGCAAGTTATAGTAGCTTTTAAGATAGGCCGATATAATGATGAAATTTTATTTGATGTTGTGCCTATGTAAGCAGGTCATCTATTATTGGGATGCCCTTGGCAGTTTGATAGAAGGTTGATGCATGATGGCTACACCAATCACTACTCTTTTGAAAAGGATGGAAGGAAGATAACTCTTGCACCACTTTCACCTAGAGAAATCTATGAGATTGAGATGAGAAGAATTCAAAAGGAGAGAGAAAACAAGAGTGAAGAAAAGAGTGTGAGTGAAGATGTGCCAAAAGAAAAAGAGAGTGCATAAGAAAAAGTAGCAAAAATCTTGAGAAAAGCAAGAGAGTGAGCTCGAGTGAGAAAAATAAGGGAAAAGAAATTGTTGAGAGTAAAAAGAAACATGTGAGCTTTTATGCAAAGGGAAGTGATATTAAGGAAGCTTGGTTTTCAAAGAGAAGCATACTTGCACTCATGTACAAGGAGCTTTATTTTAACACTAATGACCATTTCTTTGCCTAATGTTTTTGTTTCTCTTTTACAGGAATTTGAGGATGTCTTTCCCAAATAAATACTCAATGGATTGCCACCCATTAGCGGTATTGAGCATCAAATTGATTTTATTCCTTATGCTTCGATTCCAAATAGACCAGCCTATAGAAGTAACCCAAAGGAGACAAAGGCGCTTCAAAGGCAAGTTGAGGAGTTCTTGGCTAAAGGACATGTTAGAGAAAGTATGAGTCCATATGTTGTGCTAATGTTGCTAGTGCCTAAGAAAGATGATTCTTGGCATATGTGTGTTGATTGCCATGCAATTAATAACATTATGGTAAAGTATCACCATCCTATGCCTAGGTTAGATGATATGCTTGATGAGTTGCATGGTTCTACTATCTTTAGCAAAATTGATTTGAAAAGTGGATATCACCAAATTAGGATGAAGGAAGGTGATGAATAGAAAACTACCTTTAAAACAAAATATGGTTTGTATGAATGGTTAGTTATGCCTTTTGGTTTAACTAATGCACCTAGCACTTTCATAAGACTTATGAACCATGTTTTGAGGGATTTTATTAGTAAGTTTGTTGTTGTCTATTTTGATGATATCCTTGTATGTTCTAAAAACATGGATGAACATCTAGAACATTTGAGGTGTGTGCTTGATGTGTTGAGAAAGGAAAAGTTGTTTACTAACTTTAAAAATTGTTCTTTTTATTTAGATAGGATTGTGTTTTTAGGATTTGTGGTTAGTGCTTAAGGTATTGAAGTAGATGAAGAAAAGGTAAGTGCTATCAAAAGTTGGCCAATTCTTACATCGGTAAGTGAGGTAAGAAGTTTTCATGGTTTGGCTAGTTTTTATAAATGCTTTGTAAAAGATTTTGGCACCATAGCTACACCTCTAAGAGAAGTAATTAAAAAGCATTGTGTTTTTAAGTGGGGAAAAGCACAAGAAGATGCATTTAACTCATTAAAAGATAAGCTATGTAGAGCACCCATTCTCGCTTTGCCTAACTTTAATGATATTTTTGAGATTGAGTATGATGCATCAGGTGTAGGTATTGGGGCTGTTCTTATGCAAGGAAAAAGGCCAATTGCCTATTTTAGTGAAAAGCTCCATGGTGCTTCGTTGAAGTACCCCATTTATGATAAGGAGCTCTATGCCTTGGTTAGAGCTTTGGATACTTGGCAACACTACCTTTCGCACCATCAATCCTTGAGATTCATAAAGAGGGAAGGTAAGTTGAACAAGAGGCATGTCAAATGGGTTGAGGTCATTGAGACCTTTTCATATGTGATCAAGTACAAGCAAGGTAAGGAGAACATTGTGGCTGATGCACTTTCTAGAAGGTATGCTTCGCTTAATGCTTTGGATGCAAGAATGCTTGGGTTTGAAAATATTAAATCTTTGTATGTTGATGATTTTGATTTTTCTAGCATTTTCAAAGCATGTGAGAAAGTTGCATATGATAAATTCTATAGAATGGATGGTTTTTTGTTCAAAGAAAATAAACTTTGCATACCTATTTGTTTTATGAGGGAATTGCATATTAAAGAGGCACATGGGGGAGGGTTAATGGGACATTTTGGCAGCACCAAAATTTTAGATACTTTACATTAACACTTCTATTGGCCTAATGAAAAGGGATGTTCAATGAATTTGTGATAGACGTGTTTTGTGCAAACAAGCTAAATCTAAAGTTTTGAATCAAGGTTTGTATACTCCTTTACCTATTTCTAGTACCTCTTGAACTGATATTTCCATGGACTTTGTTTTGGGGTTGCCTAGATCAAAAAAAGGAAAAGATTCTATTTTTGTGGTGGTTGATAGGTTTTCTAAAATATCACATTTCATTCCTTGTAATAAAACTAATGATGCCACCAACATTGCTAATTTATTCATAAAGGAAGTGGTATGTTTGCATGGCATTCCTAAAACTATTGTTAGTGATAGGGATGTAAAGTTTCTAAGTTATTTCTGGAAAGTTTTGTGGAGTAAAATTGGAACTATATTGTTATTTTCACTTTGTTGTTAATAGGACTTTAGGAACTTTGTTGCATGCTATTGTCCAAAAGAATTTGAAGAATTAGGAAGAATGCATTCCATTTATTGAGTTTGCTTATAATAGAGTTGTGCATTCTACTACTAGTTTCTCACCTTTTGAAATTGTTTATGGTTTTAGTCTTCTAACTCCTTTGGATTTAGTACCTTTACCTTATAATGAAAGTAGTTTGGATGGAAAGTGAAAAGTAGAATTGGTGAAGAGACTACATGAGGATGTGCGCAAGAATATTGAGAAGAAAAATCAACAAATAGCAAGCCAAGTGAACAAGGGAAGGAGGTGTGTTGCATTCAAACCTGGTGATTGGGTTTGGGTACATATGCAAAAAGAAAGGTTTCCAACTCAAAGAAAGACAAAGCTTCATCCAAGGGGAGATGGACCTTTTAAAGTTGTTAAGAAAATCAATGACAATGCATACAAATTGGACCTACCTGGTGAGTATAATGTGAGTGTTACATTTAATGTTAGTGATCTTTCTCCTTTTGATGTAGATGTTGGAGATTCGTGGACGAATCAACTTGAGAAGAGAGGGAATGATGCAAACAAGGAAGCATACAAAGGCAAGGATCCAATTCAACTTCCCAATGGTCCCATTACAAGAGCAAGAATGAAGAAATTCAAGGAAGCACTAAATGGGATGATTCAAGGCTTGTGGGATGATCTTGCCACAATTTAAGAATGCAAGAATTAATCATTCATCAAAATGGGAATTCAAGACACAAATCAAAGTTTGGTGATATGATTCAAGTGGAGGAAGGCCAAAACATGGAGAGACAAGCTTCAAACATGGCCATGAAAAGAAATTGCACAAGTCTTGAAAGTTAAAAAATGTCATGCCCACGACAGGTGTCACGTCCGCAATGATTGCAGATTGAAAGCTCTCTGTTGTGAGCATGACAGCATTGCAAGAGCAATGAGAACTTAGGCTGTGTAATTCATTTTATTTTCTAATTTTTGTTATTTTACTTTAATTTTAGATATTTTTGGGCCCCTATCAATATGATATAAGCCCTAGTCAATTAAATTAAGTTTGCTTATGTAATTAATAAGTTTTGGGCCCATTTATATCATGTTTAAAGCCCAAAATGAGTTTAGGTTTATTTCTTGTTTAGAAATCAGTTTAGGAATCTATTTCTAACTAGAAAACTTCAATCCTTGTTTAGGAAGATTTCCTAGTCCTTTGCTAATTCTAATTTAGGGTTGGGCCTTTATATAAACTCAACCATTCATGCAAAAGGAAGTTAAGCTCTGATAAAAAAATTCAGTTTTCTTAAGAGTGTGATCTCTTGGTTTTGATTCTTGCTAGAATTAAGTTCATACAATCAAAGCTAATTGCTTTGTACGTATTTATTCCAAGGCTCTCTTTCATAAGTTGGTATTATGTCGCAGAGATCATCATCCAAAGGTGATCATATTCCAAGGTGCTCTATCATGGGATGGATTTGGGTCATGAACTTGGGGGAAAACCTGATTTTGCTTTTCAAGGAGTTGTTTCCAAGTGTAAAAATAATTGAGTTTCAAGTTTAATATACTTGGGGTTCGTATTAACAGAAACATAAACATAGAATGACTATAAATAAATTATATTTCTTAGGATTAAGACACACACGTAGTACCTTTTGTCAGTTAATCATTAGTCCCTCCTCTAATGACTAATGCAAATAGTATAAAAAATGATCCAACTATCATAGCGTCTGACTCAACAATGCCAAAAGCTAGTGGTAAGATACCTCTGTTGCCATCTAGAGATATTACTGATAGGAAACATCCACCAAATGGACCTTTTAAATGACACTCATCTAATCCAGTAAAAGGTCTGCAACCTTCGAAAATCCTTTCTTCATAGTCTCAAAGCAAACAAATATCTTATCGGAAAAAAAATTCATTCCTTGGTTGAGATTGTAGCCTGAAAAGGTGTCAGGATTAAACCTTTGTAGATGCTTAATATACTTTGGCAATTGAGCATATGAATGACTATGTAACCTTTCATTGTCTTCCCTTGCCTTGTGCTTTGCCCTATTAGTTACCAATTATGTGGACTGATTCCCTAATTTGTGGTTAATTTATATGTCATTATGTCAAATGACATAATAGGATCTGCCCTCAATTGTTCAGCTAACTTGGATTTAATCCACTTGGTATTTGCATTTCTGTTCTTATTGGAAGCTTCTCTCTCACAATTGTGCTTAGGTTGTAAGGTCTTCACCATAAAGGTGAGTTCATATGGTACCACAGAAGTATGCAACTTGCAACTACACCCTGCACCATCACAATATGCTATCACCTTCATTTATCATTTTTCTTCTTCACTATATGATAACCACCCTGGATTGCATAGTCTCTAAGAGCTAATCTCAGAGCATCGATATCCTCAAATACTTGCCCAACCTTAAACTCTATTTTATTAAAAGCAGTGGGTCTATAAGGGTTAGAAAACATCCCTTTAAAATGATATTTTCTTCTTTTCTTCCTGACTTCATTATCTTCATTGTTGCATACTTCATATGTATTATTAGAAGCCACATTACTCAACTTATCTTCATCATTATAAAGTTCTACATTCCTCTTCTTTAAGATCAACCTCTTGTTCATCTTCCACCACATTTTCAGTATTCACCACACCTTCATCTTCATCTTTATCATTAGTTTCTATGTTGGTTTTAGTGCTGTATAACTCCTCTATGTGGTCATTAACTACCCAGTCCTCATCATTAGAGTCAAAAAACTCATACTCATCTTCTCCTCTATCTCTATATACTTGATTGTTCTTAGCTCTTATTACTACTTGTTTATCAGGTATATTTCTTCTTTTCCTCATGCTTTTATCAACAACTCTTTTAGCTGAAGTACCTCTTCTGCCTCTATTTGATTGATTAACTCTCCCACCTTTACTCCTTCTCCTACCCCTACTGCCCTTCCTTCCTCTGTCTCTCATATCTACATCATTAGTGTGCATATTAACTCCAAAGTAAGTATCCTACACATGTGCAACAAAAATGGCCCTAGTTTTATTTTGCCTAATTGATACACCCCTTAAATCACCTACATGTGTCTTTGCCCTACCCATTGAACTTGTAAATTTAGCATTGCTATCCACTTTAACCTATACCTCTTCCCTACCCTTTGAACTTTTTAAATCATAATTGCCATCCCTTCCAACATGTACCTCTTCCCTAACTCTTGAACACCCTAATTCAACATTACCTTCACTTGACACACCAATAGTGATGAGAATCCATATACCTTGCAAGAAGCTCACAAATACATGCATGATAAAGATTTCAAGAAGGTTCTTCAAGATTGTCATTTCTATCAAGATAGCTTACAAAGGCCAATACAACCATTGTGCATGATTGATGGATCATTCAAGAAGAAAATAAGGTTGTATGAAGTTTCTTATAAACCAATCAAGGATATTTGGATCATGAGCTTTGCATATGGATCCCATTGTATTCAAGGAAGCTTCAAGGGCTTAATCAATCAATTCAAGCCCAATGTTAAGATGAAGAAGCCAAATTACAATCCTATTTGCTTGGGCCTAATCTATTCAAGTGTTTATAAGGCTGTGATTCTTCATTCGAATTGGACCCTCCATATTTGGGCTTTTCAAATTCAATTTATCATGTTTCATTTAGTGTTTGGGCTGCCTATGTTATGTATACAGCCCAAGAGCTATTTAAACTACTTTAGTTTCATGTTTTATTTAGGCCTATTTTATGTTAGGTCAAAGGCCCATCCCAATTTTATAGTTTAGTTAATTAGATTTCAGTTTCTAGTTAGGAAATAGCTTCTCTTGTATAGGAAGGATTCCTAAGTTGTTTTAGAATTCAGTTGTAACTTAGTTACTATTTAGGAATTAGTTTCTAAATTAGGAATCTTCAATCCTTATATTGGAAGATTTCCTAATCCTTAGCTAATTCTAATTTAGGGTTGAGTCTCTATATAAACTCAACCATTCATGTAAAATTAAGTTATGTTATGATCAATAAAAATTCAGTTTTCTTAAGAGTGTGATCTCTTGGTTTTGATTCTTGCTTGAATCAAGTTCATACAATCAAAGCTAATTACTTTGTCCATATTTATTCCAAGGTTCTCTTCCACAAGTTCGGTATTCTGTTATGGAGATCATTATCAAAGGTGATCATATTTCAAGGTGCTCTATCACGGGTTGGATTCAGGTCACGGACTTAGGAAAAACCTGATTTAACTTTCTAAGGAGTTGCTTCCAAGTGTAAAGATAATTGGGTCTCAAGTTTAATATACTTGGGGTTCGTATCAGTTTGGTATCAAAGCTTAGGCTCTAAATCAGGTTATATCTTCTGTTTTATTTGTGTTTTCTTTTTTTGTTAAATTCCTTCATTTTCATCTCACTAATTTTGTTTGTTTTTGTTTTAGGTCTAAAAATTCAAAACAAAAAAGAAAAAGAAGAAAAAAAAATTCCTAGATTAAAAAAAAAAATCCTAGATCATCTACCCAATTCTATTTGTGTCTTTTTGTTTCTTTGTTTTCTATCCTATTTGTATCCTTTGTGTCTCATTGAAATTCAAGTGTTGGAACGTCAAATTCATCCATACTTACTTGGAAACCAATTCAAATTCAAGAAGAAGGAAGTGGAGAAATCATCAATCACAAGCTTGAAGACTTCAAATTCAGTTTGGCTTCTTGTATTTGATCTTTAGTTTATTTGTTAATTTTCCTTTCAATTTGTTGCTGTAATTATTAAAAAAAAAAAAAAAGAAAGAAAGAAAGAAAGAAAGAAAGAGAAGAAAAAAAAAGAGAAAATCAGAATTTAAAAGAAAAGCAAAAAAAAAAAAAAGGAAAATTCGTCCAAAAATAAAAGAAGAAGTAAAAAGTGTTGAAATATGACTTTTTGGTGTATTTATAGAAGTTATTTGGTTCCTAAAGTGAAGAGGACAAGAAAAGAAGCTGATTTTCAAGATTATACAAGGAGAATCAAAGATTTTAGCATTGTACAGGGAGTTTAACCAAGTCTAAGCATCATTCCAAAACAAGCTAGGATTGGTTTCCTACTCCTTTCCAAATTTTGGTTTGACTTTTCTAATCCTAATTTCATTTTGATTTCTTGCTAATTTAACTATTTCCTTATTCATTTCAATTTTCTTTTTATTTCAATCCTTGTTTGTCTCTCATTAGGTTTCCTAATCCCATCAGGATTCCTATATTGTTTTTCTAGTTCTATTAGGATTTTAACTTTTGTTTTCAAATTTCAATTAGGATTTCTATTTCTATTTTTTGGAGTCCAAATTCTAATTTTGTTTTCCTAGTTCGATTAGGATTCTTGTTTTCCTAGTGTCAATAGGATTTTTTATTTCTTGTTTCTTGTTTCATTTCGAGTCTTTGGATTTTATTCACATTGTAACTTAGTAAAAATTGTGTTAATATGATTTTTGCAACTAATCTTGACAAGAGATTTGAGTGGAACAAGGCTAAGTGTGAGCTTATAAAGAGAAAAGCCATAATAAATTGAGTGAAACACAAGTGATTGAGTGGCAATACTTAAGTGAAACATGTGAGGGAGTGAAGTGAGATATTATTTTACTTTACTAGGATTCTTTTTCAGGTTTTTACAATGGAAGTTGATCAAAAATTTTGAAAAGAATTAATGGCTATTAGGCAAGAAATAGGTATGCGGATATTGAAGGATGAATAATGTAATGATATTTTTCATACAAGATGTCTCATCCAAGATAGAGTATGCCATATGATCATTGATAGATTGAGTGTTGTCAATTTTGCAAGCCTTGAGATAGTTGAGAAACTAAATTTGCCAATTAAAAAGCACCCAAGGCCACACTTATTGTATTTGTTGAATAAATATGTCAAGATTAAAGAGCAAGCTTTAGTTTCATTCTCTCTAGGAAGGTATAAAAGTGAAGATTAGTGTGATGTTGTGCCAATGAATGTGACACATGTTTTGGTTAGAAAGCCATGGATACATTTTAGTCAAGCAAAACACATCAAATCTACTAACCACTACAAAATTCCACTAAAAGATGGTAAGCATACTACCCTTGCTCCTCTTTCTCAAGAAGAATTGTATGAAGATTGAGTGAAGATACAAAGAAAAAGAGAGGAAGAACTTCAAAGACAAAATGGCCACTAAAAGATGGTAAGCATACTACCGTTGCTCCTTTTTCTCAAGAAGAATTGTATGAAGATTGAGTGAAGATACAAAGAAAAAGAGAGGAAGAACTTCAAAGACAAAATGGTGATGTTGAGCTTGTAGTGCCAGAATTGAGTGTGTCAAAAAGGGAGAATGAAGGTGATGAGAGTTTCAAAAAGGAGGAAAGCAATGTGCAAAATGAAGCTGTGGAAGTTACTCATGAAAATGACTTAAAACCTTCAAAGCTTACAAATGAAGAGTCCTTATTAAAGGGTGAAGAAGTTATTCATGAAGGAATTCCAACTTATGATCCTCCTTAAGAAGTTGTTGAAAACAAAACTGACTTTATTGAAAATAGTGAAATAAAAGAAAAAGAGTGCATAAAGAAAGAGAGTGAAAAGAAATAGAGTGAGTGTGAAAAGAAAGAATTAGTAAGTGAGGAAGAAAATGAACTTTCAAATGAAAGAAAAGAAATAATAGAAAGTTCAAATAAAAAGATTGAGAGTGAAGAGAGAAAACAAGTGAGCATAGTTGAAAAAGAAAGTATCAAGGATGTTTTGTCTTCTAACACTAACAAGCTTGAATTTTCTTTGTTTATTTTTGTTTCTCTTTTTCAAGATTTTAAAGAAGGATTTTCATGGAAGAAAAGAGGCGATAAGCAATGCATTTCCTACCAAGTGTTCAAGTCAAGATTCGAGGATGAATCATCCTAAGGAGGGAGGGAATGATGAGAATCCATATACCTTGCAAGAAGCTCACAAATACATGCATGATAAAGATTTCAAGAAAGTTTTTCAAGATTGTCATTTTTATCAAGATAGCTTACAAAGGCATGTAATACAACCATTGTGCATGATTGATGGATCATTCAAGAAGAAAATAAGATTGTATGAAGTTTCTTATAAACCAATCAAGAATATTTGGATCATGAGCTTTGCATATGGATCTAATTGTATTCAAGAAAGCTTCAAGCGCTTAATCAATCTATTCAAGCCCAATGTCAAGATGAAGAAGCCAAATTTCATTCCTATTTGCTTGGGCCTAATCTATTCAAGTGTTTGTAAGGCTGTGATTCTTCATTCAAATTGGACCCTCCATATTTGGGCTTTTCAAATTCAATTTATCATGTTTCATTTAGTGTTTGGGCTGCCTATGTTATGTATACAGCCTAAGAGTTGTTTAAACTACTTTATTTTCATGTTTTAATTAGTTTTGGGCCTATTTTATGTTAGGTCAAAGGCCCATCCAAATTTTATAGTTTAGTTAATTAGATTTTAGTTTCTAGTTAGAAAATGACTTCTCTTGTATAGGAAGGATTCCTAATTTGTTTTAGAATTTAGTTGTAACTTAGTTACTATTTAGGAATTAGTTTCTAAATTAGGAATCTTCAATCTTAATATAGGATGATTTCCTAATCCTTAGCTGATTCTAATTTAGGGTTGAGCCTCTATATAAACTCAACCATTCATGTAAAATTAAGTTATGTTATAATCAATAAAAATTCAGTTTTTTTAAGAGTGTGATCTCTTGGTTTTGATTATTGCTTGAATCAAGTTCATACAACCAAAACTAATTACTTTTTGCATATTTATTCCAAGGTTCTCTTCCATGAGTTCAGTATTGTGTTGCAGAGATCATCATCAAAGGTGATCATATTCCAAGGTGCTCTATCACGGGTTGGATTTGGGTCGCGGGCTTAGGGAAAACCTTATTTAGATTTCCAAGGAGTTGCTTCCAAGCATAAAGATAATTGGGTTTCAAGTTTAACATACTTGGGGTTCGTATCAAATAGAAGCACCTGCATCACCATCACCTAAATGATGTATTGGTTCTTGACTATAACACAACATAAGTACAAGTTC